>CM031243.1:7643878-7913048 GCA_018340775.1 Taxus wallichiana var. yunnanensis
TTGACATGTGTCCTAAGGTGGGTCCTAATCCGAACCGCACTTCCTTTTCACTTTAACCTCTTTCCTTCCAAAGGAAATTTTTCCAAATTTCCCCAAGAGTCCGCACTCTGCCGTTGATCGAGCAAGATTTGACTTTTCCCTATGTGAGCCTACGGGTCATTTTGATGATTTTAGTTATTTGAATATAAAGGGGAAAAATATCCAAGTTGCCCTGCTTCATTTTTCGGAATGATTCGTTCCTTTTAGAAACAAATAAGGTTAGGGGGCTAGGAGGAATACACCGTAGAATGTCGAGATGGTGTGCGATACCGTAGAGAAAGATCAAAGTTGATTGCGAAGAACTCCTTTTTGTCTTGGAAGGACTACTCGCAAATAAGAACACAAGACCACAAGATTTTGATTAGACAATAAATGAGAAACTGCCTTGGGCCCAGGAAATATAAAACTTCCTTTTCGAAGGTGGTGATTTCCTTCGCTAATATGAATTAACACAAAAGACTGTAAAATATTAATTAAGTTGCTTCGTTGAACTGGTGGGAAAGGCTGGTTTTAGTTTTGATTGGAGGAACCGATCTGTTCTGCATCTTGGATAACCCGATGCTTGTGCCGATAATCGATACCGTGGGTTCTAGGATCTGTAGGTTAGTTGCTTTGTGGGGTAGTTGTGTTGTTTGTAAGGTCATGATATAGGTGGTATTAGGAAATAAGGTGATGAGAGGTAGATGAATGATAGTTAGATGCAATGACACGTTGGGTAGTGGATCCAAGAATGGATTTAGGAGGACTGTGATTCAAAGAGCATAAGAAATACATTATAATGAGAGGACATGCAAGATGTGACTTACTAGTTTTGACAAAGATGCAAGTTGATCTCCTTTCTTGTAAACACTGCCTTTCTTCACTCGTCTCTGCTCAGTCAAGTGAAGATCTGACTCTATTTTTGCTCCCAATGATCTTTGTTGATTCAAAAATCCTTTCCTTTGATCCAAATGAAATTTGATCCTTTGTTTTTGGTTTGGGAGGCCATTTACAGAGAGCCGATGGCGGATGTTACGTGTAACCGATGGCGGTCGAGTAGGAACCAAGATTAAGGAAAAAAGTAGGCTATTTTTAGTAAAATAGCCCACCTTCCTGCTTTCTCCCGAGAGATCGATTCATGGGCTTGGTCAAGTGGGCTAGAAGGTCGGTTTGGGTGCAGTAAGGAGGCATTAGTTATGGATGTGAGTCTAGACCAAGTCATAGGTAATTAATTAGGTTAGTTTAGGGTTAGGGGCTAGTCATGATGAGGTGGCAAAATGAGGTGGCGGTAAGGTGATGGTGGATTTATCAATTACAAGGTAATTAATAAATAATTGTGTAAGGTTTAGGTAATGAGGTTAGGTCAGCTTGCGAAATGGGATGCGGGTCACAAGGGGTCGTAAGACACGAATTTGTGTCTACATTAGCCCCTTATTGTCGTGTAGCTTGTTTTGTAAAGTCTTGCAGACAATAATATGAAGTGGTTTCTCCCGTTAAGGATATAGGTAATCCCCCTCAAATCTAGCATGATTAGCGAAGGGGAAATCGTGATAGGGTTGATAAAGGGTAAATGGGGTAGAGGGATGGTAAGATGGTGGGGTAGGTCCAAGGAAGCGTGACGTATGGTAAAATGCAATAAGATACGACTAGGTTACATGATTTGGACGAGCAAACCAAAGCGAAATGCATAGGCAAAGGTCGATAGTTTATCAAACAAGGGTGATATAATCCCGGTATCCAAGGCATGAAGTAGCTCCGGGTATATAATAGGTAAGGTACAGAAACGCTTAGGCGTGTTCGGCAAGCACTACAAATGGTTGGTTTGGTTGAGATAAACGTCACTATTTCTAGTCTAGGCAAAGTTGGTCGTGAGATCAAGTCAAGGACCCTAATCATGCTAAAACACGAACAGTGAGCTCGATGGAACAAAAGCTACATGATGGTGGATAAAAGTATATGTTGTTGATGTTGACGAGAAATATCGAAGTGGTACGGCCTTAGGTTGGGCCAAATGGTTGAGTGCGGCCTTGGGTCCAGGCCGGATGGTAGGGTAAGGCACTGGGTCGGGCCGGATGGTGTGGGTTGCTGGCGTTGGTCGGGCCAAATGGGTAGGTTGAGGCCTTAGGTTGGGCTGAATTAGGTAGCTTGAGGTCTTAGGTCGGGCCGAATAGTGTAGGTTGAGGTCTTGGGTCGGGCCGAATAGTAGGTTGAGGCCTTAGGTCGGCCAAATGGGTAGGGTGAGGCCTTGGGTCGGGCCAATACAGGTAGGCCGAGGCCTTGGGTCCTGCCAAATGGGTAGGGCAGGCCTTTGGGTCGGACCAAACAGTAGGTTGAGGCCTCGGGTCGGGCCGGATAGGTAGGCCGAGGCCTTGGGTCGGGCCAATAGGTAGGCCGAGGCCTTAGGTCGGGCCAACAGTGGGATTGAGGCCTCGGATCGGGCCAACAGGTAGGTTGAGGTCTTGGCCTCGGGCCGAATAGGTAGGTTGAGGCCTTGGGTCGGGCAGAATAGGTAGGTTGAGAGCCTTAGGTTGGGCTAAATGGGTAGGGTGAGGCCTCAGGTCGGGCCAAATAGGTAGGTTGAGGCCTCGGGTCGGGTCGGGCCTGAATAGGTAGGTTGAGGCCTTGGGTCGGGCCAATAGTGGAGGTCGAGGCCTTGGTCGGGCCGAATAGGTAGGATTGAGGCCTTGGGTCGGGCCGAATAGGTAGGTCGAGGCCTTGGGTCGGGCCGAATAGGTAGGGTGAGGCCTTGGGTCGGGCCAAATAGGTAAACAAATGGTGTTCAAGAAAGGTGGATATAGGCGATATGTGGTTAAAAAGGGGCAAATGGTAAATAAGGGCAAAAAATTGGGGGAAAGTTGCGAAAAAACCGATGTCGATTCTACATGACCGATATCGGTTAAAGGACTCGATACCGTTCATTAGGGCAAATGAAACCGATATCGGTTAAGGGCGAAAAACCTATAAAAAGAAAAATACGGCTTGTCATTGTCACTTTGTTATTTTGAAAACCAAATTGACTTGTCTGACGTGGAGAGTTGAGATTGGAGGTTTATTGAGTGAGGTGGAGCTATTTTGCTGGAGGAGTGAGTTGTTTGCGGGCCCGAGTGAGGAGGAGGCAGCAGTTGATTGGCCGGGGACCCAACAGAGTAGAATTGGAGCCATGGCACAGGCAGGAGGAGCAGGAGGGGCTGGACCAGCTGGACCACCACCACCCATCCCACCACGATGACGTGTCGTCGTACGGGTAGGCTCGGAACTCTTTATTTTGTGCATTTGAATGGTATTAAGCGAAATTGGGGGTTTGGGTAGGAATTTACATTTTTTAGGAAATAATGAGTAAATTGACGTAATTTGAAAAACGAAGAGGATAGAGGGGTAAAATAGGGCAAGTCGGCTGGGTGGGTAGGTTTTTATGGTGTTTGGGTGGGTAGATAAGTATAAAAATGGAAAAATATGGCGAAGGGGCGCGGGGTTCGCTCGCGAATTACAACAACCGATGTCGGTTGCTTAAGCGACCGCATCGGTCGGAAATTGTGTGGACAGGTGTGTTATTGGAGTGGACCGGCCAGTCATATGTCGGTCGCGTCGTTTGGGTTTGTATGGGTATAGGTTGGGTTGGGTGGGTTTGGGTGTCAGGTGGGGTGGGGTGTTGGGTGGGGTGGGGTTTGGTTTGGGTGGAGTTTGGTTAAGGTGGGTTGGGTTGGGTTTGGGTAGATTTTGGGCTTTGGGTGGGTTTGGATGTTGGGTGGGGTGGGGTGTTGAGTGGGGTTTGGTTGGGTTTTGATCTTGGGTGGGGTAGATTTTGGGGCTTTAGGTGGGTTTGGATTTGGGTGGGGTGAGTTGTGGGTAGGTATGGGATTTGTATGGGTTGGGGTTAGGTGGGTTTTGGGTTGGGTGGTTGAAGGTAGGTTGCTGAGGGGGTGGTCTGGGGGATAAAAGGGGGTTTAGAGGGTAAAGTAGATGTTGTGATAAAGAGTAGGTCTAAGGATGTGGGTTGGTTTTGCGAGCACGCCGCCAGCTGACGATGCTTCAGATAGGATGCCCCCCTGTTGGTGCGGATGAGACCACATGTGTCCGCAGCTCACCGGCGATCATGCGAGGTGGGACTCGGTGGAGTCCGTACAGGTGAGCGATAGAGAGAGATCACACCACATGGTCACCCTCATCGAGAGATGGGATCCGGCGACCACGTGTTCCATCTCCCGACCGGGAGATGACTATCACGGCTGGAGGATGTGTATCGCATCCTTCGACTACCTATCGAGGAGAGGCAATCTTCCGAGGTAGATTCGAGACCTTGCCATGTGGCAAGATTACGTGTTTTGGAGATGCGGCAGCATTTACTTACCTATCACAGTGCCGGCATTGGTATGGTGACATGTACCATGCGCATCGACACGAGACACCTACTGGCCGGGCTTGTCTTGTGATGATTGGATCACCCGCCGCCTCCCAGACTTCGAGGGAGGCCGCTTTCCACGAAGCGTTGATGGGGGTGTTGCTTGAGATGATTGAGGAGCATACTTGCTTATGCGTAAGGCACACGAAAGTATTCCGTGCGGCTTTATCTGAGAGCTCTGGGGTTATCGCTTGATGATGAGGCGATCAGGTATCTGCTCGACATTTTTGCTACATTGTTGGGCATATGAGCACATCATATACATCGAGCTAGTAGGGTTACCCCAGCAAAGCAGAGGCCACAAAGTTATATACGAGATATGGCTTTGAGAGGTGGTTGGGGTCATGGGCAGCCACGAGCGCCTTGCAGGTGAGATGTGGCGTATTATAGACATTTATTAGAGGCCCGACAGCAGTAGACATCATATGGAGACCTTACAGAGGTCGTCACCCGCATGAAGGAGGCCGAGTATAATTACTGCACTGGATCTAGTACACTTTCTGGATAAGAGATGACAGGCCGGAGAGTACGAGAGGATACCCTAGAGAGGGCGAGCAGCAGATGGGGCTGCGACAGACGAGCCACCTCCCTTCCCTCGATCAGGAGGGATGATGTGGTGAGGCCTTACCACCGCCACACCACAGATCCCTGATCCGTTGCTGAAGAGAGGCCAGAAGCAGATGATGGCGTAGATGATGCTTTAGGTGCATGGGAGCATACAGAGTTTGGTGGGCTGGTCGAGAGCCGGCGTAGAGTAGCCCCGCACGGCAGACTTACTAGCAATGACGAGTAGAGAGAGACTCAGCTCAGGGCCAGTGCAAGGTTATTACATAAGGCTGCTGCTGCGCAAGCAGTACGATAGGGGTCTTACAGGCAGCCTTGAGCGTGCTCAGCACGAGCACAAAAGACCACCACCACCAGAAGACAAATTTACACGAAAAGTGCGAGTACGAGATACCATCGCAGCGGCCAGCACACCACGAGCACCACCAACACAGGCCACGGGGTACGCGGCAAAGGGAGTCCGGGACCATCCCAGCATCTGACAGGGTGCACCAGGATAGATAAGCATGGAGGCGAGAGCGGAGGCCCTGCTCTATCGTGATGTTCTTGATAAGGCACCGAGCTGAGTATCGATTATACGCGCACACCGAGCGGAGACCTCACGTAGTCGAGATCGCAGGGAGGTGCGCAAATGACACAAGCGTGTCTCATTACAGGTGCGGAGGCGAGAGGCACCGCAGGACTAGCGAGGAGAGGTGCCGAGGTGGTGGGAGAGCCGAGGATCCCCACATAGTTTTTGTATAGGACATGGGCACCCTGCTGCGAACCTGTTGTGTTGATAGAGGCTGCGTGCCGTCCATTTATTCATGTATGGATTCATTTATTCATTATATACCGGCTGCGAGTGAGTACGGGTTGTATATTTGATACCGACTGCGAGCGAGTATATTTTGATATGAGGGACCGGCTGCGAGCGAGTGAGATTTTGATAGTTATTGCGGCTGCGTGCAGCTTAGTTGTATGATGAGATCACAGAGGCCCCACGATGTATGGCACGCATGTATATTTGAAACTTGTATATATATATATATATATATATATAGATGATGTTTTGATCCCTATGCAAAGTTGAAAATGTTTTTAAGTATTTAAATCAATGGTTTGTGGTATAGAATATATGATGAGTTTAATTGACATGTTGATATATGGATGATGTGTTATATGATGAAATGTTGCATGTTTGGGCTGGTTTTATGACATTATTATATATATATCTGATGAGTTGATCCAAATGATGAGTTTTTGGTTTTGTGTAGATGTGACTTAGTTGATGGTTTGTTTGTTTTTGTAAAATAGATGATGTTATGACATTGTAAATGATATGTGTGGTGGATGGAGAAATATGGATAATGGTGTTGTTATGCAGAAAAAAGGATTAAGCGCGACAAAAAAATTAGGTAAAAATGAAGAAAAAGAACCATGTTGTAGAAAGATAGGTCTATAACCCGATATCGGTTAGCGAACCGATGTCGGTAGTTGCAGACCGATATCGGTCACATGACCGATACCCATAACGTTATTTAGTTATGAGCTTTTCTAAAAATAGAAAAGCTAGGGTGGCAACTTAAGTTCTTATTTTAGAGCCATGCAAGAGTTAAATACGCGAACGCGATGCTTTTTGGACGTATCGAGACAGTATTTGCATGAGAGATTTGAGTGATTAGGAGTAAAGAGACAGGGAAAGTGATTGTAATCTGAGATTCAGAAGACAGAAAGGCAGGGTTGAAAAAGGTGGTGATAATGGCAGAACGAGGAGAAACATCCAGCAGGCAGGGACAAGAGGGAAGACAAGGGCCACCTCTGCCTCAAAATCCAACCGAGGTAAACGCTTTTGGTTGTGATTTGATTTTTGCATGTGTTATGAATAAGAGATTAAGTGGGTAGATATGAAAAAGAAAACATGATAGCAAGGGTTGTAAGTGTTACGGGGTAGGTGATCAGGGGTTTCAGGTATGTTTGTAGGTATAGAAAGGAATAAACGCTCAAATTATTGTCGTAGGTGGTTGTTTAGGCAAGGTGTATGAAAGTAATGCAGGACCGATATCGGTTAGTGATAACCGTGTCGGTTACTCAACCGCAATCTGGTAGCTATAAACAATACCGATTCTTTGTAGGAATTTCCAGAATTTGAGAAAAAACCCAGGGGGATTGGAGGAATTAAATGGTTTTTTTTATTTGGATGTATACGCAGCAAGCGAGGTGGTTGAGGATGAATGATAGTGTACAGTACATTTATCATAAACCGAGCGGATGCCTTGAATGGACATTGATAAATCGTTTGGGGTTAAGTGGAATCTCGCTATTATTCACGAATCGCACGTAACCATGCTATGTTACATAAAGCGTTGATTGAGAGATGGAATCCGAGACAAATACCTTCTATCTCGCCAATAGGGAAATGACAAAGAATATTGGAAGATGTGTTCCATATTTTGAGACTCCCAATTACAGGAAAACCAAAGATATCGAGGCATTGCCTAGCATGCGCATGGGAGCGATAACAAGATATTTGGTCCATACGCACGAGATTTAACACCGAGGTTTGTCATTTACGTATGGGATAATGTATTAAGATACCCCGAGAGAGACAAGGTTAGCGATAATTTTAATGATAGCGGTAGGGTATTATGCATTACCGAGGGCAGAAGGGGGAAGATTTCCAAAGGCATTGATGTGTGTTATTTGGGAGATGATAGAAAGGAACGTGACGTTTGCATGGGCACCTGCATATTTGGCGGAGCTATACAGGGGTTTATGGGCTTGTAGGTGAAATCACAGAACGACACTGGATTGTTCATACTTATTACACTGTTGGGCCTATGAGCACATTATTTGTGTGCGACCAAAGAGGCCAATCCATCCAATCCGAGAAAACCGAGTCTGAGGTTGGGATTCGCACGATGGGTCCGTGATGAACAGAGGCAAGATCCTAGGCCGTGACGGATGACTTTGAGTATTATAGGCAGGTATGAGAGAGAGTGACGATGCATGATATCCTGGCTGGCAAGCGCCTTACGGAAACTATATGGTAACAGAGAATATAGCTGAGAGGAGTTGAGGGGGTGTAGAGCGATCGAGGTGGATCGCAGGCACAGCCGAGTGAGTATGAGAGGATTCCTTTAGATCGAAAAGTGCGCGACAATTTGGATTTGTGCAGATATACCCGTGCTTATAGACCATATATGAGGATCGACGCAGAGGCGGTATTCTCACCTCCCACCCAACACCTCCGTAAGGTCCCAAGAAGTAGCACCCGATCGCAGGGTAATTGTAAAACTCGATTTTGTATGTTAACTTGGTGAATGTTTTACATACTGTTATAGCTTTTGGAATGAAAGCAAACATGTTAAGATATGTTTTGATCTTAAGAGAATGTGTTGCTAATTTGGATTCTTGCATACTGTGATTTATTGCATGGGACAGCGAACACTGTACTTGTGTGTTTGCTGATGTGACGACAGATTGTCGTATAATTGCTTGCTCTTGTGCTGATTGACAGCATACCCTGAATCAATTCCATTGATTCAAGTATACTGAGGTCCTCTTGTGTTTTCTATGTTAATTCACACTTGAACTGGACTAGGATTATTATAAGCGTGCAGCGCCTGATTACAGGTGTGAATAGCTAGCACGAAAATGCCAACGACAGGGGTTCGATTCTTGAACCCTGTACTGTCGAATTCGGGACCTCGTGGGGCGAGAAACGCCTGGACACGGGTGGTCTTGGCATGAAATCTGAAGGACGGAACGTCCTGCTCTGCGTTAACGTGGGTGTTAGTAAGGGGCTGGATGGAAGTTGTTAGTGTTAGTGGTTAGTGTGAATTAAACCTAAACTAACCCTAAGGCCTAACATACATCCTACACTACTATCCTAAGTGGATTTTTAAATTACAAAAAAAAAAAAAAAAGGAAAATAAATCTAAATTCTAAAACCTAAGGTCTAACTAAGACCTAGGTCGAATGAACTATGTAACCTAAAACTAATCCTAAGCTAAAGGGGTACGCAGACCCTTGGGAAGAAAAGGATAAGGATGGGTAGGAGGCATTCATTGGCATTTATGAACTGACCCTTCGGGGACGGCGCCAGTTTTGGCGGGGCAGGTAGGAAATAGAGGTATCCATTTGGAAGTATGGCTAAATTCATTTGCATGGAAAAAATTTGAAAATTGGAGACTTGCCAACCCAAGTGGAGGTGGCGTGGAAAATAAGGAGAAAGGCAAGCCTTTAATGCATTAATTGTTTTTGGGTCCTCGCGGCCAGCTTGCCTTGGAAACAGCATGAGGAAAAATTGATTTTCATTTTTGTTGGTTCGAGCTTTTGTAAAGTTGCTCTGCATTTGGTTTCTCTGACCTGGTTCGGTCGAACCAGCTCTTGCATTTGGCATTTTCTTGGAAGTTTTGAGGCCGTTGATCAGCCAGAAGAAGGAAGAAAGTGCTGGGAATATTGTGTTGCCGTTGTGGAAGAAAAACGCGGCAAACAACGTTTTCTTCGAATTTTGGAAGAGAGAATACAGGCATGTTAAGCCCCTCTCTTTAAAATCCTTGCTTTGATTAAATGTTTCATTAAAACAACCCTGCTCTTGGGTTGGGATTGCATGATTGTTATTGAGTTGTTTTGGAAATGGATTTTGTTGGTTCTTGCTTCTTCTTTGGGAAATGATAAGCTTAATTGCTTCTGGTTGCTCGGCCTTGATGTGTTGCTGCTTGAGTCGAGTTGGAATATGAATTACTGTCGTGGTTGCTGACCGTATTGTGGAATGAAATAGACATTTTCTTTCTCTGTACATGTTGTATGCATTGAAACAGGCTTTGTGCGTTGTTCTTCTTCTGTGCAATCGTTTCTTGCTGTTGTATTAGGAACTGCCCTTGCATGAAAAATAGAAATGGAAATACAGTCGAGTTATTTTGTTATGATTTGGGTTCCGTTGACTTTTTCAGTCACTTTGGAAATAATATGAACACTGTCTTGATTATTGAGTTGTCTGTCTTTGTAATTCTCAAATGAATTACCCTCCTGTCGTGCTGGTGGTTGATGTTGAATGGAAGTTGAAACGGATTCTTTTCCGTAAGATGTTTAATAGGAACAGTACAGGCAGTGTGAATTGTTTTATTGTTGTGTGATTGTCTTTCGTCACATGAACTTTTGAGATAAAATGGTGAAGGCTGTGTGAGCGGCTTGGCGTTGTTTCTGTACTGAAGTTTCATTGAAGGAAATGAGATCTTTTTGTTTGCTATATGCTGTTCGGATTTAAAAGGAATATCATTTCTTTTGAAGCTTCATGGAATGGGTATTCACTGTTTAGAGTTTTATATCCTGAACTGGTAGACTGTATGGTTGTTTTCACCACTATGATAATGCTCTTGTCATATGGTCTTTCGTGATATGGTGGTACAGGATGTATGAGAAGTTTAAGGTCGTTCTATACTGAAACTTCTTTTGAAAAGGAAATAATTTCTTTCTCTCTCTCTGCTGTGTTGATTATTATGAATACAACATTGTTTTCTTTATAAGCATACGAATGGCCTTGGGGAAAGAAAAGACAACATGTTTTGGCTGTTCATTTCTTTTCTTGCCTAAAAGGGATAAGACTTCTCTCTCCCTTTGCTATTTCGGATTATGAAGAAATGGTATCTTATATTTTAAAGGAATGGACATTAAAATTTTATATGAATGTTCGTGAGAGTTGGAAAAAGGAATAGTTTTTCCTTCTGAACTCATAGAGAAATATAATGTTTCTTGCTAGGAAAGTATGATGATTGGCTGTGTTTATTAATGCTGATCGGTCCTTTAAGATCGAATTGTTTTGGTGATTGTGTCTTAATCTTGGAATTGCTGTAGGTAATAGCAATGAATAATATGTTATTTGAACGGGATAAGTTCATAGGATTATGAATTTATGTGGTTTATTGACTGCATGATGTATAACTGGTTGTTTGGTTAACTATACAGTGAAAGAAGTATGGAACCTTCTAGTATAGTAAATACCTAGTATACATATTGATATGGCTTGCTCAACGATAAATATAATGTCTTACTAACCTGTTTGGCATTCATATGAACTGGAAATAAATGAAATTATTCTTGCTGCCAGAAAGTGAATTACGAGTGGATTTTGTAAGTTTCACTCTGAACTGTTATATCGAATTGAATTTCGTTTGGATTCCACTGTTAGGACAGTCATGTGGAAGGAAATAGAGATATGAACGAATGTTTTAGAAAAATGATCTTTCTCTTTCATTTAGTTGGAATTCTGGAATTCGTGAATGATGAATTTTATAGTGCTTAGAATGGGAGCTACTATATGCATTGCTGTTCGCTTTCTTGTTGTACTTGAATGCTTTAAAATTAACGTGCTTCATGAACGGAAAGGGAAGTAATGGATTTATATTCAGTTAGTTTCATCCTTTGCATTTGTTATTAATGAAAGGCGTGGAAAAGATAACTGTATGCTGTATAGGCAGCAAGCTACTTGAATTCCTAACTTTACAAATTTTGTAAATTGATACTTGCAATGATTATGTGGAAACGGGACAGCAGTTCCTTGGCTGGTTGTGATGATATTTTGATAGTTTAGTGGTTATGCTGATCTCTCTTTTGTGCTTTTCGAGATTGATGTTTTGTTGTTGTTTCATAAAAGCAGGGTTCTTTTATTGAAACAGTTAGTTGAAGCATCTTATTTTAAGGATAAGTGCTTAATGTGCTCAGTTCATTGAACTGATCCGTGCAATTCATTTTGCAGATGGAATTTGATTAGAATGAAGACTTGGCTGTTTTCTGATGCCTCTTGATTAAATATAAATTAAATTGTAACTGATGCTTTTATTCCTCTTTGAGGGATTGTGAACGAAGAAAATATATTCTTCTGTCCATGAGTTGTATGGATGCTTTGTATAAACTATACCCAATCAGTTGGATTGGCAAATGTACAAATTATGACTTGAAATATTGAATACAGTTACAAGTGTGATATTTTCAATAATTATATCAGTTTGATATTGTTATATAAATTGGGAATAAGATGTTAATTCTTGATTAGGAATTGTTTCATAGTCCTTGGATGGATGCTGAATTGAAACTGATATCTATTCTTACTTAAATACAACCTTTAAGTTGAACAATGCAATTAATTCATACTTGGATAAAGATGAATTTTGAATTGACATTAAAAAGGATTAAGAAGAATATGATTTTATAATCAGAGGGTATTCAGGATTAGCTTAGGAGCTAAGGAATATCAATTTAAATTGGGAGTATTCGAACTTCGTTTTCGAACCTCATTAATGATCCTGTTTGATAAAATTCAGAATAAAGGTTATAGGATACATATATCCATAACTAATGATCCTTAACTATATAACGTTAAGGGGAAACAAATGAGTTCATTTCTTGAAGTTTAGACCTCGTTTGAATGACGTCTAATAAGTTAATATTCTGAAATAAGTTGCAGTTGGAAACATCTTGGTTAAGTTTAATAGGTTAAACTTATTATGTCCGTCGGTACGGACTGCTTAATCTAATGATTAAGAAATAAACCAAGTAAGGAAATGTAGCCCTTCGATACGAAGGAGACGATACATAACGAACTAATGGACAGTTTAGTCCCTTTTAGTTATATACAACTGCAACGAAAACGAGAATCAAGGGATCAGCGTGGATGCTGAAAATTGCTTTAACTATTAACTCGTAGCTAAGTCACTTGGGCAGGATGTGAATTCTCGATGGGAGGAATTCTGCAGGACATTGGCATACGCCAGCTACAGCAAGGTGTCTTCATGAAGACGGGGTCTTCATGACGACACAATGTTGCAGCTGACATATAGCAATGCCCTCCCGAATTAAAACATTGGGAATACATAGGCTGAAAGTGTAGATCTTAGCTGGGGTGGAGATAGGGTATGATTTGGTATACGGAGTGACTCCGGAATACTAAAGATAATCAGACACACGGAGTCGTGGGGTAACGACACCGTATGTCTCCGCGTATCTTCGGCTACTGAGTGCCTTCCTATACCCGCTCATATTCTTGGGCCGGAATCGAAAGTTTAAAACGGAACTTAAACGATGAGGACTGGTGGAACCAGGAAAGACCATTCTAGATAACAGGTGAAGTGAAGTGAAGGACGTATTCCGTAGATGTGTATCACATTCAGGAATATGATCATGCAAAGCATGTGAAAATCTTTGGCCAAAGTATCGCAATTGCTGGTTGCGTTGTCCTTATCACTTAATTTAAGATGCAGGATGTCAGATGAATATCAGTAACAGATATTCAGATAGGCTTCTTAAATGGATCACTTCGATAACCGGGGAAGGTTATGAGAACAAGTATATAAAATATACTATGCATAAACAAACATGAAGGATCGGTTGTTGCCGAGTCATGAAATGAAGGATCGTTGAAACTCCGAGCCATGAAAATGGAAGATCGGCAGTTCATCGAGTCATTTACAGCAGCATATAGAATCATGTTATGAGATTGAATGGCATTGAATGTGTGTTCCATACGTAAATATGTGAACAGGAACATTCGCTTTTAAAAAGAAATTGTATGATCCAAAGCTCGTGTTGTTTGGGTAGAGAACAATTATTAAAACTTGAACGCATGTTTGAATTTTATAATTCATACGAGAACATTATACAAAAAAATAAAAAATAAAAAATTCCCTTGTTACGTGTTTTAAAATGGGGTTGTTATAGTAATGGGCCAGAACGACATAGGCCTATAGATTATGGTGGTAGCAGAGCTGCAAAGTGTACGTGATCGTCCCGACATAGCAGTGATTACAATAGAGAGGATCGTCTGCAGCGTTTGGTTCAAAGCAGCTCCAAATGCGAGTGAATGAGACAAGAGGATTGTTAGTGGTTGCATGAGTCACGGGTAGAGAGACTAGAGGCTGGAGTCCTCCATGCGAGAGGGCGTATTCATATATTACAGAGAGAGATTAGGCGAGATCGGTGGGCGGTACCAATAACCGTGGTACCATTGAGAGACGAGAGAGGCATGGCGAGAGGGGTCGGCGATCACGATCATCGCTTAGTTCAGATGATGAGCGTGAGGTCTAAATAAATGTTAGCAATGGTATAAGAATAAATAAGAGTACCGACCTGCGTGTCGATGATAGAGAAGATGTATTTGTTTAACATCTAAATAAAATGAGATATGTATGTTGATTTGAGTTATAATAATAAGAATGTTTTCGTTTAGACTTTCGATGTTTTGAAAAAGGATAAAGAGGAATGTGATTAAATAGAAATACACAAAAATATTTATATTTACCACACATGATATGTTATGGTAGGGGATGGTCGAGCTAACCTTGGAGACCCCATGTCTCCGAAGTGCTTCCTACATAGCCCTTCGCAGCACAAAGCAAGGAGGGCCTCGGACGATGTAGTTCTCCCTTAGGATCGGGGAGAGGCGAATTCGTGCAATTTGGTATGGTTTAGGCAATTGGTTGGTTGGTAAGAATATTGTTATTAATATTGGTAAGGTAAGGTTGTTGGTGTCAGGTAATGAATTGGTGATGTTGTAAAAGGAAGCGAAGTTAGCCTACCCAAGTAGAAGGAACCATGTCCTAATTAAGATCAACACATAATCCTAGATGCGAGGCAAAGCGAAAGAGTGCTCCGTAGGTGAAAAGAGCTAAACAAACCACAAAACGTAGAACGAGCCTGAAGCCCTAGGTACCGTGCATAGACGAGAAGTCCATAGGTGAAAAGAGTTGTATGATCACAATATATCGGGTGTACGTCATGTCCCTTGAGTTGAAACAAATGGTGAGGTGAGGTGGATGATATAGCTGAGGTACAGAGAATTTATTACAAAGTGAGTGTTCTGACAAAAGAGAACCTACCCTAAATAGACAAGTCCATGACCCAAAAAGTTCTTTTTGAATGAGGCTTTTATTTTACTGAATATAGACTGATCGATGCGGGAAGTCTACAAGGGATATTGATTGTGCTATTCTTGAGGTCTTCACTGAAGCCGATCAATGCGAGAAGCTTCCCGATAAAAGGCTGACCGTGTATAGTTGTCCTTCGAGGAGCATCTATTTATAGTAGCAGAATATGATTTTAGTGCATGCATAGCTTGTCCTTGAGGGAGCAGTCTATATAGAATAGCAACAATAATTTGGCATATAGCTGTCCTTCGAGGGAACAGTCTATATATAATTTAGATAGCTAGATGTTCTTTTGGCGTGAAGCATCTAGTTTGGTAGGAAGTTTGACTCAAGAAAATCCCATAAGAATACAACCTATTTGAAAACATTGAAGTCATGGACTAGACTAAAAAGGAAGGCATCGTTTAGGTGAGGTGAGAATCAAACTATGTGAGCTTGATTTTATTATGAGGTGTAGGAAACGAAGTGCATGTGGTGGTATGTGAGCTCAAGGGACAAGCGGCCGGGTAGATAAGAAGTGATATAACACTAAATTCAACAGTAGAATGGTCGAAGATGCAAGGCATTAAGGGGTTCAGGCTCAGGCTTACCATTAAGCGAAGCTAAACGATAAGTGCCTGATCCATAGGTGTGAGTGATTATGTAAGGCCCAATCCAATTGGGAGCAAATTTTCCACGTTTGCTCTTTTCTAGTTTGGTGACATGTTGATTCTCTTTGAGGACAAGATCACCAACCTTAAAGGTACGCTCATGAAGTCGCTTATCATAAGCACGTTTGATGCGTTTTTGATAGATTTGAAGGTGATCAAGAGCCGTAAGACAACGTTCGTCAAGCTCTAATTGGGCTAACCGCTCTTGCGAAATCATCGTTGGTGAGAATATCCGAAGAGATATTCTAAGGAGGGTATTTGTATTTCGAGAGGCAAAAAAGCCTCGGTACCATATACCAAAGAAAAGGTGTGGCATTAGTAGAGTGTACGAATGCTATACGATAAGCCCAAAGGGCAAAGGGAATGTGATCGTGCCAATTTCTTCCTGGATTCATTGACAACTTTCATGAGGATTTTGGTTAGGGTTTTATTAGAAGATTCAACCTGACCATTGGCCTGCGGATAGTAAGGCGATGAGAAACTAAGTTTGATACCAAAGTTGTCACAAAGGTCTTGTAACAACTTGTTTTTAAAAGATTTACCATTATCTGTTATTAGGCGATGAGGAATACCAAAACGACAGATAATGTGATGGTTAATGAATTCGACAATTTTTTCCTTTTTAGTTGAAATGAGTGGAATAGCCTCCACCCATTTTGTGTAATATTCGGTGGCTGTGATTATCCATCGGTGACGTTGTGAAGAGGACGGGTGAATCTCACCTATAAGGTCTAAACCCCATTGTGAGAAAGGCCAAAGATCTCGTGCGACCTGCAGCGGATGGCTAGGAGTATGTTGAAGGTTAGCATGTTGTTGACACATAACACAACGCTTAACATATTCGTAGGCAATCGTTATTGAGAGTAGGCCAATAATAACCTAGGCGAAGCATTCGTTTATACAGCAAGGCCACTAAAATGTCCACCACAAATACCGTCATGGACTTGTTGGATGGTATGGTGATCTTCACACCGGTGAGACATCGAAGGAGGATGCCATCAAAGCCACGTTTATAAAGGAGTCCCCCATAACTACATAACGAGAAGCTTAGCGTTTAAGAAAAGCACATTTACAGATTACTAGTAAAGGTCGAAAGGAGAAACAGAGGTTGTAAGGTAGTCATGGAATTAGTGATACCAAGTATCTTGCGAGTTAGCAGAACACCGATTTATCATACAAACAACCGGGGCTGAATAAGATGGGGCAAAGAGTTGTTGGACCAAGACAAAAATGTCGAGTCGATTGATGAGGTTGGAATTTGCGAGGCTAAGCAAGCCATAGTATCCGCAAATTTGTTAGTAGAGCGTGGAATGGTTTAGATAGAATAGTGAGTAAATAAGGCTAGAAGCGAATCCACGTAGTGTTTGTATTTTTAGAAGTTCCTCATTTTGCATTGGTAGATGCCCATAACTTGATTGACTACCAATGAGAGTCGCCAAAAATATTGATAGATTTGATAACTAAATGCAGCGCAACACTCGGGAGACCAGAACAAGAGGCCTCGTATTCATTGTATTATTAGTGCAAGGAAATCGAGTCGGAATGAAAGAGGCATAGGCTCGGCATCAAGAGGAACGAGAACAACGCCAGCTCCTCCACCGCGTTGGCATTTAGATCCATCGAAGAAGAGGGTCATTTGATATCGACTCTTCCTCGAGTGAAAGAGTGGCGATGAGTTCGTCGGGAATATAAAATTAGTAAATTGTTCCCGGGTAAAGGGGCTTCCATGCAAGTTGATGCTCGATGGTTTGTCCTTTGATTGATTTCTGGTGGACGAACTCAAGGTCGAGGTCGGCGAGGAGCATGAGCCATCGGGCGTCGTTGGTTTAGATGAGGTTTGGCATACATGTAATGGATGGGATCTGTGTTAGTGATGGCGAAAGTTTTGTGATTCGAAGGTAGTGTCGAGCTTGGTAGCCACGAATGATAGGGCTAGGCACAACTTTTCTACATGTATACCTAGTCTCATAATCCACCCAAGTATGACTTATATAATAAGCGGCTTGTTCTCGATTCTCGAGTCACGATGTACAAGCATGGCCCCTACAGCGTGGTCGGTGGCGGAAAGGTAAAGGTAGAAAGGGCGGTCGTCTTGAGGTGGGATAAGCACGGTGTGGCTGTAGAGAGATAAGTTTTAAGAGCCTCAAAGGCTTGGTGGCACTCTTGGCTCCATTGAAAAGCAATGTCCTTCTTAAGGAGGTGATGGAAAGGTTGACATCAATCCGAGAGTTGGGAGATGAAACGTCGTCGGATAGAATTGTAACTTACCTTATAAGCTATACGATTGTTTGAGATTAGTAGGTGGGGCATTTCTATGATAGCTTTGACTTTAGATGGATCGACCTCGATGCCACGCAAAGAGACGATAAAACCAAGAAGCTTTCTGAAAGGACACAAAGACACATTTCTTTGGTTGAAGACGGACGAATATTGTAATAGGCGGTCAAAAATAATGGTTAAAACATCGAGATGTTCAACTTTGTGATGTTTAGACTTGCCAAGAAGATCGTCGGCGTAATCTTCAAGGATAGTGTGCATAATGTCATGAAAAATGTAGGTCATAAATTTCAGCGATAGTCGCACGCAAGATTCTTAAGGCCAAATGGCATTACACGGTATGAAGGTTCCCCAAGGAGTTATGAAGGCGGTTTTGTGTTGATCGGCGGCAACAAAATTTGGTTGTATCTGAAAAGCCATCCATGAGAGAAAGCATTTCATGACCGCGCTGATGAGATCAACAAGTTGATCAATACTGGCGGGGAAGTCATCCTTAGGGCAAGCGAGGTTAAGATCCCGGAAATCCGTGCATATCCGAAGTCCCCCGTCGCTTTAGTAGCGAGTGCGATGTTAGAAATCCATTGAGGATAGTCATAGGCAAGATGAAGGAAACAAAAGAAGTCGGGTGAAGCTCTTGTTTGACCAAGAGGGCAATGCGTGGATGCATTTTTCTCGATTTTGTTTGGTAGTTTGGAATCGTGGTTTAGAGTGATGTTATAGGGCCAGGCAATGGTAGGATCAATTCTGGCATGTCGTCGTAGGACCAAGCGAAGCTTAGTTGCGAGCATGGAGGAAAGTAGTAAAGGTGACTTGTTACGATGCGTTAAGGGATTATCGATCTTCACAATGTGAGGATCCTCCTCGCATGTGGATGTTGATTTCTATAGTAGATTCATTCAGCATGGTTTGGGTTTCCGATGGTAAAGCGCGTTGAAGATAGGAGTCGTCCCACCCCAAAGGTAAGTGAGGATGGAGTCGTCATCCCGGCACTCAACAACATTAATCAAAGCGAATCCTCTTGATCATGTCCGGATACGAAGGGGAAGAGAAGATGGGCGGAGCTTGAGAAGAAAGCTTCGTGTGGATAGGTGGCGAAGCAAGTCATGAATGGAGTAGTCTGCAAGAGAGATGAGGTAGGGGTAGTGGTGGTAATGATATGTAGGGTCCAAGATTAGCCAAAAAAAAGCCAATCTCGAGTCGTATGAACCTCTGGCTCCTCGATTGGGAGGCAGGGCTAGAGATGCGAGGAAGCAAGCGGTATTATCGAGGCGAGTGGGAGCTAAATGAGCAGCTATACTAATAGGCATACCAACAAGCAGAGCTGACCATCGGGCGTATGGTGAGGTATGGGACAAATAGTATTATGCAGTGCTAGAATTAGCATCCGTAAACTTGGCAAAGTCCTTGTCTCCTACGAGAATTTGAGATCTCACCGGTATGCATAGGATTCCCCACGAATGTGAAGGGGGTGATTCGAGTAAAAAACAGAGCAAGCATGTGAAACCATGGCGTGCGCTTGCTTTCAGTGATAACAACCATGGACAGTGTTCTGCGGTAGGGTTTCAATCTATCTAGAAACAGAAACAACCTTAGAATGGTAAAATTGGTAGGTTCTTTGATCCTGTCGAGAATCGGAAAAGAGGCAAATCGATATCGGTCTAATAACCGATGTCGATTACACTATAACTTGACGCCGGTCGGGTAACCGATGTCAATGTAAGAAGTGCGGCTAACAAGATATAAAAAAGGCTGCTAATTTGATTTTTAACAACGTTTAGTATACGTGTCCAATTATTGATCACGAGAAAGCAGTATGAGAAAGAAAAGCAGAACTAAGAACAAGCAAGATGCACACACAAATCCAGAGATTAACCCTAGGGTTAATTTTAATTATCGTGGGCTTATGCCTTTAGACGTAGAATAATGTCGAATCCTAAACAAGAGACTTAGGGAAATGTCAAGTTGTTTTGGCTTATAAGGTTACCTCAATCGGCGGAGAATACCGCGGAAAAAGGAGGATGTTTGAGCTGTTGTGTTAATTGTGAAGTGATTCGGTATGTGTTGTGCGGTGAATGTAAGATTAATTTCCTGTCAATACCGTGGATATCACCCCCACGTAATACGACACATTACTTAATCTCGTTCACTAGAATTGAAAACAACAAGCGAGAATGTAATGCACGTGTTTTAAACCCAAATCGAAAATTATGTTCGATGAAGCAAAGAGATGACTTTCACTAATGCGAAACTAGGAAAACAAGACAAATTCTTTACGAAATATATAACAAAAGCAAGAACAACAGCAAGTATGCTTCCTAAAATGAAAATAAGCAAGAGAAACAGAAACCCAAGATGGGTCCCACCAAGTACATAAAAATGTTTCACTCGAAATGATTTGTTCCTTTTAAAACAAATAAGGTTAGGGAATGGAGGAATACACATGCAGAATGTCGAGATGGTGTGCGCGTACCGTAGAAAAGATCGGGCTGATCGAAGAACTCCTTTTGTCTTGGAAGGACTACTGCGCAAATAAGAACACAAGACCACAAGATTTTGATTAGACAATAAATGAGGAAGCTGCCTTGGGCCGGGAAATATAAAACTTCCTTTCGAAGGTGGTCAATTTCCTGCTAATATGAATTAACACAAAAGACGTAAAATATCAATTAAGTTGCTTCGTTGAAGGTAGGGAAAGGCTGGTTTTCTGGTTTTGATCGGAGGAACCGATGCTGTTCTTGATAACCGATGCGATTCTTGATAACCGATACCGGTGGGTTCTAGAGATCATCAGCAGGTTAGTTGCTTTGTGGGAGTAGTTATGTGTTGTTTGTAAGGTTGTATATAGGTGGTATTAGGAAATAAGGTGATGAGAGGTAGATGAATGATAGTTAGATGCAATGACACGTTGGGTAGTGGATCCAAGAATGGATTTAGGAGGACTGTGATTCAAAGAGCATAAGAAATGTTATAACAGAGGACATGCAAGATGTGACTTACTGGTTTTGACAAAGATGCAAGTTGATCTCCTTTGCTATAAACACTTCAAGTTTCTTCACTCGTCTCTGCTCGGTCAAGTGAAGATCTGGACTCTGTTTTTCGCTCCCAATGATCTCTGTTGATTCAAAAATCCTTTCCTTTGATCCAAAATGAAATTTCGATCCCTTGTTTTTGGTTTGGGAGGCCATTTACTGAGGCGATGGCGGTTACGTAACGTGGCGATTGAGTAGGAACCGCATCGGTAAGGAAAAAGTAGGCTATTTTAGTAAAATAGCCCACCTTCCCTGCTTTTCTCCCGAGAGATCGATTGCGGGCTTGGTCAAGTGGCTAGAAGGTCGGTTTTGGGTGCGAGTAAGGAGGCATTAGTTATGGATGTGAGTCTAGACCAAGTCATAGGTCTTAATTAGGTTAGTTTAGGGTTAGGGCTGGAGTCATGATGAGGTGGCAAAATGAGGTGGCAGGTGTAAGGTGATGGTGGATTTATCAATTACAAGGTAATTAATAAATAATTGTGTAAGGTTTAGGTAATGAGGTTAGGTTGCGAAATGGGATGCGGGTCACAAGGGTCGTAAGACATGAATTTGGTGTCTACAAAATTTGATGGCCCACCTCCCCACCATTTGACATTTTCAACGCCAACTTTGACCTCCTTCTTGTTGGGCTTATGGGCCATTTTGAGATTTTAATCCTTTTGATGACAAGAGGAAAAAATCCAAGTTACCTCCAATGGTCTTCTTCCCCGCCACATTGACTTTTCAAACTGCTACGTGTCACAATGGAGATGTTCCCCAAAATTTGAGACCTTAGATGAGCGTGGGCTCACCACATGTCATAATGGCGTAACTTCAACATAGAGACCCAAAGCAGAAAACTTGAATGAGCGCAGGCTCACCACATGTACTATTTTTCCAAACTACACTCGCCGCATAAAAATTGTCTAAGTCCGAGAAAAGCAGCGGAAACCTCCATGTGTCCTCTCGCTATGCAACTCCAAGGCCAAACCAAAAAGCAAATCTTCAAATGAGTGTCGTTCCTCCACGTGGACCAGTTTTGGGTTAAAAATTTCCACAAAGTTTAGGAATGCCCTACTGAGCCACATCAAATCAAAAATGAACACATGGACACCCTCGGGACGAAAAACAATAAATTTTTCCCACCACTTAAATTTTCTTTAATTAGAGCTAGAGGGCACGGGGTGAATTCAAACTTTTTTCCAAAGTATCCAAAAGGAACAAGTTCAATAACAAACCCGCTACACCCCATCCAATTAGAAGAATCCACATAAGCACCAAAAGAACCAATCAGAATTGAGCGGAGCCACGAGACTAGGTTTTCCCTTTTGCCAAAAAAACAAAAAGTGATAAGTTAAAGAATTTGTTCGCTGTCCCCTAACCAACCAAAAGAGGAAACATTCCCTATCGATGTAAGGACACAAATTTGATCGGGAGAAACACCCGTTAAATCATAAAATGTAGAAAAATGACCATTTGAGCCCGGAGATGAAATTTTGAGCACCAACAAAATGAATGTAATAAAGTAGAGCTCCACGAAAAATACAACTACTTAATAAATCGAAAAGAAAAACCATATATGATACAAGATCACATGCTTTGTTGTCATAAATGTGGAATAAACAACGATGCTAATGAAATTAAAAAATGTAGCCTTGAGAATGGAATACCATAAATTGTAGCCAAGGTTTTGTGAGTTAGGGAGATTGCACTCTAGTTGGAATTGTAAAAGTTAGCAAAACCCTTGGCATAGATAGGAATATATTAAACCTAGAAACACTCGGAAGTAGAATTTATGGTTGAAATAGGTAATTAACCCATTCTTTATTAGGAGTAAATCCTTAAGATGATGAAACAAAAGTAGTTTGAAATGTGAAATTCATCACTTAAATTTAAAGAAAAATATCTATAATGGGAACATGGGTGTAATGTACCCTTCCATGCGCAATATAATTGTGAAAATATGAATTCCTAATTAGAGAAATGGATTGTGAATCAATAATTATATAACTTAATTAGTTAACCTATGCAGTTGGTTGTAATAACTGGCAGATGAAAATAAGGTATTGCTAATATTAAACAATGCTATGAAATGAACTTGGGATAGGTTTTCCATTGATCTAGCAACCCTCCTTTTTCTTCCTATGAATTTGTCCTCCTTGTAACATGAGTATTTTTCCAAACCAAGTAAACATGGCTCTCTCAAAAATCCTTAAGTCAAATATTGGAAGGTGCATGTATGTATATACGTGCCTAATCACAATCAAGCTATATAAAGTTATTTCCATATGAGAAATGAAAAATTCTAAAGGAACCACTATAGGTGAAATGTTAAACAAAAATAAGAATCCTAGTTGTAAAGGAATGAAGGGTCCCATATTATGTGTTGTTTAGACAATTATAGTCAACTAAACATTTTTTTAGAAACAAACCTTTAACATAAGAATTTAATATTAGGAGACTCATAGTTGTTTAAAATGAATTTATTTAACAAATGAGCTATGAATAACTAATGGAATTGGAGAAAGGAACCAACTGCGCATTGTCTGTTAAAGACTAATGCTCTACAAAATAAAGTAATTGAAGTTTGAAAAATAGGAAATTTTAAACCTTATGTGTTTAATTCTTTTGAAAACTATAAGGTCATACAATGGAAACCTAAATGTAATTAATATTTAAACCATGAAAAGGCCATGTCGTTGAGTATGCCTATCATGTGTTTCTTAATGTAATCGGTCATGGTCCTGGTTTACGTCATTGAGTAAGACATTGATTTGTACCCTTTGTTATCCTATTGTATGAGTGGGTTTATGTTTATGTAAGTGTCCTATGTTATGTCAAGTTTATTTATTTGGATCCTATGTGATGTTATGTATCAAGAAATGTAAGCCAAAAAATTATCCTGTTATTATGTGTGTTATATTTGTGAGTGTAAAATGTGGGCGTCACATCCATATGTTCCAATATTGCTAAAAATAATCAATTTAGTGCTTTAGAGAACACTTTTCCATCTCAAAGATTGGTCTGATCATGAAATCAACCTAGATTTGTTTCCCTACACATGAAATAATCTTTAAAAAATAGTTAGCACTTTCCTCTTGGCGACAATGAGGGTGACATATACCTAAAGGGGTTGGGTGAGTTAATAGGATGGCTGAAGGAAGGATTCACAATGACCGAGAGCTAAGTTTTTAAATGGTGGACTTAGTTGTCATGGTTAAAAAATTAATTTTACACACTAGACATTTATCATGAAAATACATTGTACTTATTATTTATATAAGGATTTTATTTTAAACATAATTATACGATCTTATATTAAATTTTGAATAGCTTAAGGGAAGCCTAGCTAGAGAGATGAGAAATATAATGAAACTTAATGCCATTGATTTCAATAGATTGTGAAAGAATAATTATATTAATTGAATATTAGTTCTCTACATGTTTTATTGACTTAAAATTTTTAATATTATATTTTATGCATTTTTATTATAAAACTTCATAAATTCATATTTTATTATTAAGAGGATCATTTATAATAAATCGAAATTAAGGTGATTTCATTGCTAAAATGTCACTTACTTACATTGATAAAATGATATTTTTTATGAGAAGGGTCATTTTAGTTTTTATCTACCTTAAATAATTGGATTGAGTTATTACAATAATTAGAATTACTTATAAATTACTCTTTAGCTTTATATATTATTGAATGGATCCTTAATTATTCTTAAGGTATTGCTTGTATACCCTACATTAAAAAAAGAGACATTGATGGATACTGTTTTTTTTTTATGAATTTGGCCACAAAGGATTATAACATTTATTTTGTAAGTGATAATGATCTAATCTCTACACCACTTTGAAGGAGTTAAATGCATTCAATGTGTTAATTTAAAGTGTTTATCCTCTTCTCTATTTTTTACTTTTACTTTTTACAAGTGGGAATGAGTCCATTTTCAATTGTTTATGAGGAGGCATGATATTGTTATTATGGGGTATAATAAGTATGGAGGTGTACATAAGGTTTTTCATTAAAATTACTTATTTTCCAGTAAACACAATGTGGAGACCTCTACTAGGGTTTATAGTTTTACAATTCTTAGGGTACTACATCATGTAAGAGTATTTTGGAGGTAGGGAAATGGTATGGGAAGGGGAATATGCATGTATGGTGTAAATTTTATACATTGTAAAATGAAAAAACAAAACCACATTATATGGATCATGAAAAATAAATACAATACAATACAGTATGAGCTCCAACTTCCTAGATAGGAATTCTTGTAATCTCTTATTAAAAAAATCCTTTTAGTGGTTTAACTCTAAAGTTTTTTATAGTGGATGTAGTAATTAAGTTTGGTATGATTTTGTCAAGCATTGTATGGCCTTATTTGATAGAAACTATCACTTCTACAGTGATCTCAACCACACACATGGTGAGATAATTCTCTACCACATCGACATGTTATTATGTCCCCTATGTAATAACTACTTTAATAAGACCTAAATAATTTATTACCTTTTTATCTTTTTCCATCTCATATTCCTAACATGTGAGTTTTTTTTCTTATTTTGTGATGGCCACCTCAAGCTCTCAAATAATATTTAGGTCAAGGTAGGTTTTATATATTACCCTTCATTTAAAAAATAATAATTATGTATTTATAAATATATAGTTAATATTATTATATGTTTATTTAAGTATTTTAACATTAAAATAATGAAAAATATAGGTTTAAACATCATCTCTTATCCTTAAAATATTACGATCAATGGGCACACTATATTATATTATTTTTAATGTTGACGTACACACCCCAAAATTTTGAAGAAAATTAAAAAAAACATAGTTAATGTGTTCAATAATTGTTAGTTGTTTTTTCTGATGGGGTTTGGGTGGAGTGATTAAGTCAAATGGTTGTTTTTGGCTCTGCCTAGGTTCAAATCTCACTAAGGCACGATCCCGTTTAGGGTGGTAATGTCCGAGGTGGTGTAACTAGTAGGATGGTTTTCATTGAGGTAGTTTTTGGATCAAAAATACTTGCGCTAGATGTGTGTTCAAGCTTTGCGGCTTGTGGTTCGCTTGTGGTGTGTGCATGCATGGCGGCTCACAATTCGTTAGATGTGTGTTCAAGGGTGACAGATAGTGGTTCGCTTGTGGTGAGTGTATTTGTGGCGGCTTGTGATTCACTAGAAGCGTGTTCAAGTGTGGTAGCTCATGGTTTGATAATTGTTGAGCTTAATTGATATATCTTGGTTGATTGTACTCCTATTCATAGTTGCAATCAAAATTATTTATCTGGTTCATAGCTTTGGTCAAAAGTGTTTATCTATCAAAATAAAATTAAAAATATGTTAGTTTTATTAATATTTTTTATTGGCCTAAGTAATTGCAAATTAAAATGTGATCAACATGTTCTTTCATTTCTATCTATGAATCCATGTTATTATTCTAGGTCCTTGGCATTATGTTTAAGAAATGCAATCTACCAATTTATGTGTCCAGTAATATGTTGAGCTTAATTTTTATTTATGTTTTGGGTACATAAACATCTTTCAAGTACATTGAATATATATTAAGAAAGGAAAATTATAACATATTATCGGATAACCAGACCACAAAAATTATAGTAAAACAAAAAATGCAAGTTCTACAATGCATCTTAAAACTATTTGAAATGTTTTCACTTAGTGTATAGGTTCTTATGTGTATAAGTGAGATAAGATCTATTGTTGAACTTCGTCTATTTTTTTGGTCGATATTTCATTGTGGTTAGTAGTGTGATATGCATTCCCTATTTCAATACAACGATGTAAATTCATGGACTAGATTTATATTGTTAGAGAATGAAATGAAAATATTTATTAATACATAACTAAACAAAAATAATATGTTAGGTACCTTTGACACTGAGAAAGATAAATTCTGATAATTACATTTTAACAATTTTCTTGATAAAATGTTATTGTTGATCAAGATGGATGTGAAGCCAAGGGGTCTTATCATGTTTATAATTCTAAAATACATGTAAATTAGTGTAAGAATAATGAATTCAATTATGCATAACATCTTACTATTTAGAATAAACATAATCCCGTTTCTATAAGAATTATGTATTCAATCACTCTTTATGCCTTTACAAAATACTTTTGAGTAATAGATATTTGTACACAATTGAAACCATAACTACTAATAGATATTAGTAAAATCATCATTCAATATATATATGTATATTTGAAATATGGCAATATAGTTCCCTTTAAAAAATAATGTCCTAATTTCAACGGTCCTTTTATAATGTACAAAAACCTCATTTAAACGGTACAACAAATTTTAAAACAATCACAACTCGGAAATTGAGCAGTTGATTTGCTATTTGGTATTTTAAATGTTCTCTTTTAAAAAGCAAATAGAAAAGCGTGCTCGAACAGGGGTTAAATTTGAGCCGTTTAGACGTTTTACGTGATTTTAACGTAAAAAGCAAAATTAAAAATTTCCCGTACTCATTGGGTAGTTTTTTTGGAAGCTTTCATTTTGACGTGCACTTCATAAAATTGCCCGTTTCAAACTAATATAGGTTGTAGAGTCTAGACTATAGGTATAGACTTAAAGTTATAGTTTTACTGGGTTACATAAATACATCAACATCTAAAATAAATGCAAACTCTCTCCCACCGTCCGTTTCACCTACAACCGCAATACAGCTACGCCACCCAAGTCCCGATTCCCAACTCCAACTCATGCCAGGTGAATTAAAAAAATACGATTTGCAGCTACTACTAGTGCCAGCTAATGTTGAATTGTGAGGATTTGATTTGTTAAGTAATGAATCATGATCATTGAAATTTGATCAAATTTGGAGATTTTTAATAAGCTCACGCTGAAGGCATCTAAGTAGATCAGAAATAATAAACTAAATAATTTATTGTCATTTCTTTTTGTAATTTGTAAATGCTGGAGTTTATTTAAAATTTATGCAATGCTTGTTAATAGCCAAGGTTCAGCTTCAAACCCAAATTATGCAAGGATGTTTTAGAATGTTGTGTTCTTACCATGGGGAAGGAGGAGGGTGCTTGTGGGTTTCAATACCTGGGAAGTTTGTCTTGAGATTGTTCATGTAAGTACATTTTGAAGATTTTTTCATGTGTTTTCTTTTTTTCGAGGATGTGGTTTGCTTATTGTTTTGAGGAACTATCAATTATACCAACTTTAATTGTTTACACACCCCAAAATAAATACCCATTAAAAAAATATATTTGGGGTTTCTTATTATGTTAATGAAAGTTTTACATGATCAAAAGTACATTACCCATTTTTTGTTTCCTTTGGGGTTCGTTGTTATGTTGTTTATATGTGATTTGTAAATTTTAAATGTTCAAATGCGCTACCCATGTTGAATTTCTGTATAAGGCCTTGCAAATTTCTTGAAGAAAAAAACATTAACCATTTTATGTTTCTTCTGGCCTATTGTGTGAGTTATAAGGTAAATGATCAAAGCACAAATACCCATTTTCTATTTTGCATAACTCCATGGATAACTAGGGATTTATGAATATTGGTATTGTTATCGTCTTGAAGTTGGCTAGTCAATGGTATTGCATTATTCACGACGAAAAATGGTCTTTTGTTTGGTTAAAAAATTATTCATGTGGAAATTGGAAGCTATATACCATTGACACTCAAAAACATTAGTTTCGATTGAATCTTTTTGTTCAAATACATAAACAAAAGTGAAAAACCCACGGACACTACACTTTAGTTTGATGTGTTATTATGTGAGCTTATAGTTTTAAATGATCAAAAATACATAAACAATCGTGAAAAAACCCATGAAGCACTAGATTTGGGATTTGTTGGCTTTGGAAATTATTATAGGCTATTTATTTGTAGATTTTTCAAGCTATTAGGAAATTCAAAGGTTCCTTGTGAGGACATTTGGTATCTTTGTACATGATAGTGTGTGTTATTCCTTGCCGCAGTCTACATTCTTGAGTAAAGAAGATCCTGAAGTGTGAATACTTAGCAAAGAAATTCAAACCATCCTTAAGCCCAAAGTTTCTCAAATTTAAAGCCATTTCAAAAACTATACATTTCGAAACTACACTAAGGACGCATATTTATTTCTTATCATGTAAGTGCATCAAGAAAATCCAAAAATAGGATGACGCCCTCTTTCTGATTCTATGCGCATTTCATTCAAACTTGAATCCATGTCTATGGAGAGAGAGAGAGACAAAGGTTGAAAGATTGGGTGGATAACAATAGAAAATTTATATTCGATATGTATGATGATCACTCCGCAAATCCCTATGTAATAACCTCATGTAGCTAATTATTCACCGGGTTATTTATGCATGTCATCGAGTATTGTTTAATTTTAAAAATTTTAATTCTTAATTGATGTATATTATTTTTTTATGACAATTATATTGAATTTTAAACTTTTAATGTTAAATCAATTCGTGCATTCTATTGAAATCGTTTCATTGATGATTATGAGTTTTAATATAAATACATCCACAATATTATGACGAGTTAATGTTTCTTATACATATTATCATATGCTTAGAATAGAATAAGATTTCATTTTTTCAACAATATCTCCATTTTATAGTGTTATTATATGAAAATATAGATTTTGATATTTATATGAAAATCATGAAAGGTAAAATTGAAAAATAAACGTCATGTGCAAGGTGATGTTAATTTAAAAACCGTCACATTTTTTTTTTTGACGGGTGGGGGTGACCGTCAAATTTAACCCCTGGCTCCGAATAAAACATTCCCTTTTGATTCGATGTTATACCTTAATTTTTCCCTACGCTCCAAATGGTCAAAAAAACAATCAAACTGGTGTGGACAGCTGGAGCATGGAATTTGAGCCGTTGTGAAAAGCTATTGTATGTTATAAATGGGCAGAGGAGGGTGCAGAGCAACAAGCTTTGAAGATCCACAAGATTCGCCATTAAAACACAGACTGAAGCACAGTCTCCATTAAATCTGGCGCAGCATAGCTACAGGGGTTCGACATGTAAATACACCATGAATATACACCATAGTGGGACTCAAAGTTCGGGTGCGGCCTTGTGAGTATACGTCCTATTCCCCTGCAAAAATCGTCGAGGTTTCTCAAAGCCCGTGAATAGACAATGTCTGAGGCTCATGCGTCGTCCCCGCTCAAGGTCTGTTAATATATTCATTGTGTATATGAATGAAATTTGGGGTTTTCCTTCTTGCTCTGTTTTATGGGGAAAAGCTTAGTTTTAGTTAATGATGTAGGGGTAAGTTGTGATTAAACATTATTTTGTCACAGAGATGGAGCACGCGGATGAGTTGTGAGTAATGCAGCCATACGCGGCAATGGACTTAATGCTTGTGTAGGGGATATATTAATTGTGCAGGTGGAATTGTTAATCTTTGGTTTTTGCATTCTGTGTTCGATTCTGTAGGATTTAATTTGTTGCAGAGCCATTTGATTTACTTTGGGGGTTTATGTGTCTGTTTCAGAGATCGCATAAGTCCGAATGTGGGATAAAAATTAGGCAGCTATTGTGCAGATTTAGGAGAGACAGCAGTGGATTTGGCTGGAACCTTCAACGGCGAAGAAGAAGCCGCTACCACATACGACACTGCCGCTTACAAATTCCGACGCCATCACAAATTTCTCTGCTATTCCAAACATGCTCCGTAAGTTGCCGTCGTCGCCCAACGAAAAGCATTAGCAACAGATTCTTTAAACCCCAACGTCAATGTCGCCGGTTCGAATCCCTCCGAGGCATAGAGGGCGATTTACCCGCCGGAGCACCTCTTCGAAAAGGCCGTGACACAATGGTAGATGCAATGCTCCTCATTCCTCAGTGTCATCTTTCACGCCCTCTTCAAGTTTAGGGGCTGCCAGGAGATTACATCATAGCTCTGTATTTTCTCTTAAAGTTGATTATGCTCTTATTTTTTTGGTTTTGCTTTTGTTCGGTTTTCATATGAAATTTATTTGCTAAATCACTCGCTGCACATATATGATCCTTTCATTTTAGTACAAATCGAGACCATGTTGATCAGATTATCTTTGGAGTAACTTATTCACACTGATTTTTATCATTTCATTTCTTTCTACGAATCTGAGGTTCTCTTAAAAGGTTTTCTTTGATTCTCTCCTCAATGTGTTTTACTCCAACTCTGTGTGATCGTATGCAGGTGGTTTATCATCGACATATGATTACTAGCATCACTGCCAATTTTTATATTTCATGTAGGTCTCATGGTTAAATTTTCTCTTTTGCATGGTCTTGTTTCAGCTTCTGTCTCTACATGCAACTACATTCAACACTCTCAATAACATCCCGTGGATTGTGAAGCTCTGTTCCAATGTTAATTTTGAGTCATGCTGGTTTACTACAATCCCATTGACAGTGATGAGGATAGTTTGCTTCTGAGCAATGCTTCTCCCCTCTTCTCAATTGAACAAGGTCATGCCCTTGGTGAATATCAGGAATCATATATACGTATTTATTAGCACTTATTTTTAAGTTTACATGCCATCTCATCTAAAATAGGTGAACTGGTGTTGTTTATGGGTAGGTGTCGCCGAAGAAGGAAACCACAAAGGCTCAAAAAAAGAGGAAAAGGCAGGGATCTCCAGGCTGGTGGCCCTTAGTTAAATGATTGTAAGAGAAAATTCTATCTGCTAAATTTTTGTTTTTTTTATAGTTTTCTTAATTAAAAATTTCACTCAAAGTTGAATTTTGTCCTAGTATTCATAGTGTTAGTTCAGCTTTAACATAAAATTATAAAACAAAAATATAACATATACCTTTGAAAACCCAGCAGAACACGAATTTGAGCATTTTCAAAGCTTAGATTATAACCTGCACAGAGCGTTTCCATTTCCTCCTCAGATTTTTATTCTGGTATAATGTCTCTTGAGGATTGGGAGTTGGAGCCAATAAAGAAACTGCGATTAGTTTGGCTAGATCTCGTTTTCTTCAGATTTGAGATGGTTTAAATGGATTTCGTGTCCACTTACTCGTCTGAAATCCGAGTGGAATATGGAACGTCTTTTTGTTCTAGATCTAAGTGGCACCACCAGATTCGGTTTCAAAAAATTGGGACGAAAAATCCCATCATAAGGTAATTTATATATATCTAATGTAATATATTTCTGATCGCAGAAGCCTAAACATCTTAAATTTCTTCTACTAAGTCGGTGTGTATATCTCAAATGATTGCCTGATCTCTCCCTTATTAGGCTGAACTTGAAAGAATGTTGGGGAATAAAAATGTTGGGGATTTACTACAGAGAATCGTTGCTGCACGTATAACAGAGCTTTCTTCATTCCATTTTTTTGTCTATAGGGAGGGAGAAGAGGAGGAAGGGGAGGAAGAGGGGTTTGGACGGAGGAAGGAATTTGGAGGGAGAGGAGAGGTAAGGGTGTGGAGAGAGAAAGGGAAGAGGAGGAAGGGGTGTGGAAGGAGGGGTTTGAGAAAGAGTAAGGGGAAGAGGAGGAGGGGTTTGGAGAGAGGAAGGGGAGGAGGAAGAGGGGTTTGGACGGAGCAAAGGGTTTGGAGTGAGGAAGGGATTTGGAGGAAGAGGAGGTAATGGTGTGGAGTAGAGGAAGGAAGAGGAGGAAGGGAAAAGAAGGAAAGGGTTTGGAGAGAGTAAGAGGAAGAGGAGGAGGGTTTGAGAGAGGAAGGAGGAGGAAGAGATTTGGAGGGAGGGGGAGGTAAGGGTGTGGAGAGAGGAAGGGATGAGGAGGAAGGGGTGTGGAAGGAGGAAGGGAAAAAGAAGGAAAGGGTTTGGACGGAGGTGTTTTGAGAGAGAAGGGGAAGAGGAGGAGGGGTTTGGACGGAGAGAGTAAAGGGGGAGGAAGAGATTTGGGGAGGTGGAGGTAAGTGTGTGAGAGAGGAAGGAAGAGGAGGAAGGAAAAAAGGAAAGGGTTTGGACAAGAGTGTTTGAGAGAGTAAGGGGAAGAGGAGGAAGGGTTTTAAGGAAAGGGTTTGGAGAGTAAGAGGAAGAGGAGGGGATTTGGAGAGAGGAATGGGAGGAGGAAGAGATTTGGAGGGGATGGGGAGGTAAGGGTGTGGAGTGAGGAAGGGAAGAGGAGGAAGGGAAAAGGAGGAAAGGGGTTTGGACGGAGGTGTTCTGGAGAAAGGAGGAAGAGGAGGGGCTTTGGAGGAAGAGGAAAGGAGGAGGAAGAGATTTGGAGGGAGGTGGAGGTAAGTGTGGGAGAGAGGAAGGGAGGAGGGAAGGAAGGAAAGAAGGGAAGGGTTTGAAGGAGGTGTTTGGAGAGAGTAAGGGGAAGAGGAGGAGGGGTTTGGAATGGAGGAAGGGATTTGAGGAAGGTAGGGGTGTTGAGATGGAGAAGGAGGGAGGGAGGGAGGAGGTTGGAGAGTGAAGGAGAGAGGAAGGAAGATGATGAAAGGGTGTGGAGGGAGGAAGGGAGGTGGAGGAAGTGTGTGGAGAGAGAGGAAGGAAGAGGAGGAAGGGAGGAGGGAAGGGTTTGGACGGAGGTGTTTGGAGAGAGGAAAGAAGGAGGAGGGGAAGGAGGAAGGGGAGGAGGAAGAAGGAATGTGGAGGAAGAAAGGGGATTGGAGGGAAGGGAGAGGTAAGAGTGTGGAGAGAGGAAGGAAGAAGATGATGAAAGGGTGGAGGGAGGAAGGAAAACGAGAAAAGGGTTTGAGGGATGGAAGGAAGACAAAGGAAGGTTAGGAGGAGGAGGAGGTTGGAATGAGGGGAGTTAAGGGTGTGGAGAGAGATGGAAGAGGATGAAGGGGTGGGAGGTAGGAAGGGGAGGGAGGAGGGAGGGGTTTGGAAAGAGGAAGGAAGGAAGGAGTGGTTTGATGGAGGAAGTGGGGAGGAGGGGGTTTGAGAGAGGAAGGAAGAGGAAGAGGGGTTTGGATGGAGAAGGGGGTGTAGAGGAAGGAAGGGTAAGGGTGGAGAGAGGAGGAGGGAAGAGGAGGAAGGGAGGAGGAGGGGTTTGAGGAGGAAGGAGGAGGAGGGGCTTGAGATGGAGGAAGGAAGGAGGAAGGAGGAGGATTTGAGAACAAGGAGGAAAGGGGTGGGAGGGAGGAAGGGGAGGGAAGGGGAGGGAGGGAGGAGAGGAAGGGATGGGAGGGAGGAAGGAAGGGAAGGAAGAGGGTTTTAGAGGGAGGAAGGGAGGAGGGGTTTGGAAAGAGGAAGGAAGGAGGAAGAGGAATTTAGATGGAGCAAGGGGTATGGAGGGAGGAAGGATTTGGAGGGAGGGGGAGGTAAGGGTATGGAGAGAGGAAGGGAAGAGGGAGAAAGGGTTTTAGAGGGAGGAAGGGGTTTGGAATGAGGGGGAGTTGAGGGTGTGGAGAGGAGGAGGGAATAGGATGAAGGAAGGTGGAGGGAGGAAGTGGTATGGAGGGAGGAAGGAAAAGGAGGAAGGGTTTTGGAGGGAGGGGTTTGGAAAGAGGAAGGGTTTAAGGGGGAGGAGGAGAGGGGTTTAAGGAGAGGGAAGGAGAGGAGGAAGAGGGGTTTGGACAGAGAAAGGGGTGGGAGGGAGGAAGGGATTTTGAGGAGGGACGTGGAAGGAGGAAGGAAAAGAAGGAAAGGATTTGGACGTAGGTGTTTGAAAAAGAGTAAGGGGAGATGAGGGGGTTTGAAGGGGGAGGGGTGTAGAGGGAGGAAGGGTTTAGAGAGAAGGAGGGGTGTGGATGGGAGGAAGGGATTTGGAGGGAAGGAAGGGGTGGGAGGAAGGAAGGGGATGAAGAGTGTGGAGGGAGGGTAGGAAGAGGAAGGAGGAGGTAGGAGGGAGGAAGAGGTGTGGAGGGAGGAAGGATTTTGAGGGAGGGAGGAAGGAGGAAGGAAAAGGAAGAAGGAAAGGGTTTGAATGGAGGTGTTTGAGAGAGTAAGGAAGAGGAGAGGAGGGTTTTGGATAGAGAGGAAGGGTGTAGAGGAAGAAGGGGTTTGGAGAGAAGGAAGGGGATGTGATGGAAGGAAGGGGTTTGAGGGAAGGAAGGAGTGTGGAGGAAGGAAGAGGATTTTGGAGGGAAGGAAGGTAAGAGATGTGGAGGGAGGAAGGGATTTTGAGAGGGAGGGGCATGGAAGGAGGAAGGAAAAGAAGGAAGGGGTTTGGATGGAGGTGTTTTGAGAGAGTAAGGGTGTGGAGGAAGGGAGGGAAGGATAGAGAGGAAGGGAGGATGAAGGAAGTGTGGAGGAAGGAAGGGAGGAGAGGAGGGGAAGAGAGGAGAGGGGTTTGGAGGAAGGGGTGTGGAGGGAGAGGATTGGTTTAGAAAGGGAAAAGAGCCAAGGGTTTAGAGAGAGGTGTTTTGGAGAAGAGTAAGGGGAGAGGAGGAGGGGTTTGAGGAAGAATGGGTTTGGAGAGAAGGAAGGGGTGTGGATGGAGGAAGGGTTTGGAGGAAGGAGGAGGTGGGGGAGGGAAGGAAGAGGGATTGGAGGGAAGGAAGGTAAGAGTGTGAGGGAGGAAGGGATTTGAGGGAGGAGGGTGGTGGAAGGAGGAAGGAAAAGAAGGAAAGGGTTTGGAGGAGGTGTTTTGAGAGAGTAAGGGGAAGAGAAGGAGAGGTTTTGATAGAGGAAGGGGTGTGAGAGAAGAAGGGGTGTGGATGGAGGAAGGGATGTGGAGGAAGGAATGGGATTGAGGGAAGGAAGGGGTGTGGAGGAGGAAGGGGTTTAGAGGAAGGAAGGTAAGAGTGTGGAGGAAGGAAGAGGATGGAGGGAGGAGAGGGAGGGGTGTGGAGAGAATGAAGGGAGAGGATGAAATGGTGGATGGAGGAATGGGAGGAAGAGAAAGAGGAAGGAAAGGGTTTGGAGAAAAAGGGTGGGAGTGAGGGTTTGGAATGGAGGAAGGGAGGAGTGGGAGGGAGAGGAGGGGTTTAGAGGGAGGTCTGAGAGAGAAAGGAAGGGTGGAGGAGGGAGGAAGGGAAGGGGTGTGGGAGGAGGAGGAGGGGATTGGAGGGGGAGTTTGGGGGGAGAGGTGTGGAGGAAGAAGGAGGAAGGGATGGAAGGGGAGGTAAGAGGAGGAGTGTGGAGAGAGGAAGGGGAAGAGGAGGAAAGGTGTTAGGTGGGAGGAGAGAGGGTAAAAGGAGGAAAGGGTCTTGAGGAGGGGTTAAAGGAAAAGGAAGGGAGGAGGATGAGGGTTTGGATGATGGGGTGTAGGAAAGGGTTTAGAGGGAGGGTTTTGGAGAGAGGAAGGGGAGGAGGAGGAGGAGGGAGGTTTTGGATGGAGGAAGGGGTTTGAGGGAAGAAGGAGGAGGGTTATTTGGAGGAAGAAGAGGAAAAGGGAGGAAGAGGGTGGAGGGAAGGGTTTAGAAAGAGGAAGGGGGGAGAAAGGAAAAGTGAGAAGAGGAAGGGTGCCATTAACAAGAGGTCCATTTGTTCCCAGGAGGGAAGAAGGGAAAAGGAAAGGATTCTGAGGTAGGGGTTTGGAAAGAGGAAGGAGGGAGGAGGAGGGTTTGATGGAGGAAGGAGGAGGAGGAGGGGTTTGGAGGAGGAAGAGGGAGGAGGAAGAGATGGGTTTGGATGGAGCAAGGGGTGAGGAGGAGGAATGGATTTGGATGGAGGGGGAGGTAAGGGTGTGGAGAGAGGTAGGAGAGAGAGGAAGGAAGGTGTGGAAGGAAGAAGGAGAAAAGAAGGAAAGGGTTTGGATGGAGGGGTTTGGAAAGAGGAAGGGGGAGGAAGGAAAAAGTAGAAAAAAACTTTGGAGATAGGGGCATGGAGAAAGGAAGGGTAGGAGGAGGAGTGGCTTGGATGGAGGAATTTGGAATTAGGAGGAGTTAAGGGTATGAGGGAAGAAGGTCTGCTGAGAAAAGGATCCAGGGAGGGGCACCCCAAGAGGAAGGGGGAGGAGGAGTGGTTTGAATGGAGGAAATGGAGGATCCCAGGGGTTTGAGGGAGGAAGAGGAGGAGGAAGAGGCAATTTGATGGAGCAAGGGATGTGGAGGAGGAAACTGGATTTGAATGGAGGGGGAGGTAAGGGTGTGGAGAGAGGCACCAAAGAGAAGGAAGGATTGGTGGAAGGAAGGGGAAAAGAAGGAAAGGGTTTAGATGGAGGTGTTTGAAGAGAGTAAGGGGAAGAGGAGGAGGGTTTGGATGAAGGAAGGGGTGTGGAGGAGGAAGGGGTTTAGAGAGAAGGAAGAGGTGTGGACGGAGGAAGGGGTTTGGAGGAAGAAGGGGTGTGGAGTAAGGGGATTAGAGGGTAGGGTAAGTTAAGAGTGTGGAGAGAGGAAGGGAAGAGGATGAAAGGGTGTGGAGGGACAAAGGAAAAGGAGGAAAGGGTTTGAGGGAGGGGCTTGGAGAAAGGAAGGGTAGGAGGAGGAGAGAGGTTTGATGGAGGAAAAGGTTGTGGAGGGAGGAAGGGGTTTTGAATGAGGGGAGTTAAGGATGTGGAGAGAGGATGGGAAGAGGATGAAGGGATTTGGAGAAGGAAGGGGTATGGATGAGAGGAAGGAAAAGGAGGAAAGGGTTCTGGAGGGAGGGGTTTGGAAAGAGGAAGGGGGAGGAGGGTTTGATGGAGGAAGGAGGGAGAAGGAGGGGTTTGAAAGAGGAAGGGGGAGGAGGGTTTGGATGGAGGAAGGGGGAGGAGGAGTTGTTTGGATGGAGGAACGGTGTGAAGAGAGGAAGGAGTTTTTATTAGGGGGAGGTAAGGGTGTGAAGAGATGAAAGGAGGGGGAGATAAGGGTGTGGAGAGAGGGAAGGAAGGGTTGTGGAGGAAGGGGATTGGAGGGAAGGCAAGGTAAGAGTGTGGAGAGAGGAAGGGAAGAGGATGAAAGGTTATGAAGGGAGGAGGAAGGAAAAGGATGAAAGGGTTTGGAGGGAGGGACTTGGAGAAAGGAAGGGTAGGAGGAGGAGGAGGGGTTTGGAATGAGGGGAGTTTAGGGTGTGGAGAGAGGATGGGAAGAGGATGAAGGGATGTGGAGGCAGGAAGGGAAAAGGAGGAATGGGTTCAGAGGGAGGGGATTGGAAAGAGGAAGTGGGGAAGGAGTGGTTTGGATGGAGGAAGGGGGAGGAGGAGGGGCTTGAAAGAGGAAGGAGGGGGGGGTGGTTTTGATGGAGGATGGGGGAGGGGGAGTGGTTTAGATGGAGGAAGGGGTGTGAAGAGAGGAATTAATTTTGAATTAGGGGAGGTAAGGGTGTGGAGAGAGGAAGGGTAAAGAAGGAAGGGGTGTGGAGGGAGGAAAGTGTATGGAGGAAGGGAAAATGAGAAAGGGTTTTGGAGGAGAGGAGGAAGAGGAGCACGGGGTTTGATGGAGAAAGGGATATGGAGGGAGGAAGTTGAAGAGGAGCAAGGGAAGGAAGGGAAATAGGAGGGTAATATGAGGAAGATGTGTTGATGGAGGAAGGGGAAGGGGAGGAATGGGAGGAGGAAGGAAGGGGTAGAGGAAAAAGGGTTTTGGATGGAAGGAAGGGGTGTGGAGGAAGGGGATTTGAGGAAGGGCAAGTAAGAGTGGGAGAGGAAGGGAAGAGGATGAAAGGGTGTAGAGAGAGGAATGAGATGGAGGAGGAAGGGAAAAGGATGAAAGGGTGTGGGAGGGGGTGTCTAGGAGAAGAGGGAGGGTTGTTGAGGAAGGGAGGTGTGTTGATGAGTGGAAATTTATGGAGGAAGGGGTGTGGAGGGAAGGGAGGGATTTGGAGGGAGAAGAGGAAGAATATTGAGAGGAAGGGAGGGGTTTGAATGGAGGAGGGAAGGGTGTGGAGAGATTCAAGGTGTAGAGGGAGGGAGGGATTGGAGTGTGAGGAGGGGTGTCTAGGGAGAAGAGGTAGGGCTGTTGACGGAGGGAGATGTTTTGATGAGTGGAAAGTTGTGGAGGAAGGTGTGGAGGGAGGAGGGATTTGGAGGTAGAAGAGGGAGGAATGTGTAGAGGAAGGAGGGTTTCGAATGGAGGATGGAAGGTGTGAATAGAGGGGAGGGTGTTGAGGGAGAAGAGATAGGATGGGTTTCGAGGAGGGAGGGTGTGGAGGGAGAAGAGGGATGGAGGGGTGGAGAGAGTGAGAAGATTTGAGGGAGAACAGGGGGAGGGTGGTGGAGGAGGAGGAGTTGGAGTTAGGGTAGGGGTGTCCAAGGAGAAGAGGGAGGTATGTGAAGGAGGGATGGGTGTTAGGGAAAAGAGGAAGGTTTAGGAGGAGGGATTGGTGTTAATGTAGGGAAGTTTGTGGAGGAGGAAGGGGGTTTAGAGGGAAAGGAGGGATGTGGAGGTAGAAGAGGGAGGAATGTTTGGAGGGGTGGAGGGGTTTGGAGGGAGAAGATGGAGGGAGGAGTGTGGAGAGAGGGGATGGTGTTTGGGGAGAAGAGGTGGGGGGGTTTGGAGGAGAAGAGGCAAGGAGGGGTTTGGAGCGAAAGAGGGAGGGATGGGTATTAAGGGAAGAAGGGGATTTAAAGAGGGAAGGGGTTTACATGCGAAAGACCTGATGAAGGGATGTGGAGAGAGGGAGGGGTTTGGAGTGAGGGATGGTGTTGATGGGGAATGTTGTTCAAGGAGAAGGGATGTGGAGGAGGAGGAGTTTCAAGGAGAAGAGGTTGGGAGGGTGTGTAGGTGTAAGAGGTAGGGATGGGTATTTAGGGAAGAAGGAGTTTGGATGGAGGTGAGGGAGGAAGGGGTGTGGAGGGAGTGTGGTGTTTGGAGTGAGAGGAGGGTGTGTAGTGAAAAGAGGGAGGCTATGGATGAAGGAAGTGATGTGGAGGGAAAAGAGGAGGTGTGTTGAGTGAGGGACGGGTGTGGATGGGGGAGGTTTGTGGAGGGAGTGAGGGGTGTGGATGGGGGAAGTGTGTGGGAGGGAGGGGAGGGAGCAGAGGGAGGAAATTTTGGAGGGAGTAGAGGGAAATGGGAGGGAGAGGTTTTGAGGATAAATGGGAAGGAAGGGTGTCGAGGAGGGGGAGTTTAGAGGGAGAAGAGGCATGGATGGAGTGTTGAGAATGGAAGGGTTTTGAAGGGATAATGGATTTGAATATATGGAGGGGTGTTGTGGGAGGAATGGTTTTAGAGGGAGAAGAGGGAGGGAGGGGTGTGAAGAGAGGGTGGGGTTTGGATAGAGAAGAGGGAAGAAGGGCGTGGAGGGAGGGGAGGTTATTGGAGGAAAAGGAGGAATAGTTGTTGAGGGAGGAAGAGGTTTGAAGGGAGGAGGGAGCTATGTGGAGGGAGGTGGGGGTTTGAAGGAGAAGAGTGAGGAATGTGTGTAGAGGAATGATAGGGTGTGGAGGGAGAATGTATTTTGACATAGGGAATTGGTTTGGAGGGATAATAGGGAGAAGGGTTTTGGACATATGGAGTGGTTTGGAGGGAGAATGGGTGTGGAAGGGAGAAGAGGTTTGAGGAGAATGGGTGTGGAAGGGAGAAGAAGGATTCATGAGGGAGGGTTCAGAAGATGGAGGAAGGTGTGTGGATAAGGTAAGGGAGGAAGGTGTGTGGAGGGGAGAAGAGGGAGGGATGTCAAGGGAAGGAGGGATATGTAGGGAGGATGTGGTGGGGAGGGAGGGAGAGGTTTGGAAGGAGATGACGAGGGATTTTGGAGGGAGGGGTATCAAGGTAGGATGTGGTGTATAGGAGGAATGGGTGTGGAGCGAGGGAAGGTTTTGGAGGGAAAGAGGGAGGGTGTGGAGGAAAAGGGTGAGAGGTATTGAGGAGGAAGGGTTTTGGATGAAGGTCAATGAGGGTAGGGAATTGGAGGGAGAAGAGGGGTTTGTCAACCCAATAAGATATGTGGAGTTAGGAAGGGGTGTGTAGGGAGGGAGGAGGTGTTTAGGTGGAGAAGGGAGATGTGTGTCAAGGAGAAAGGGTTGTGGAGGGAGGAAGAGGTTTAGAGGGAGAAGAGGGAGGGTGTCAAGGAGGAAGGTGTATGGAGGGAGGGGGGAGGGGTATGAAGGAGTAAAGGGGTTTTGAGAGAGAATCAGGAGGGGTTTGGAGGGAGAATAGGAGGGGTATGGAGGGAGAATTTTGAGGTGTGAAAGGAGGAAGGATTTTGATGGAGGAAGTGAAGGGAGGGGTTTCAGAGAAGATGTAGGGGTGTCGAGAGAGTAAGGTGTGTGGAGGAGAAAGGGGTTTGGAAGGGGGATTTAGAGGAGAACGGGGTGGGGTGTCATGAAAAGGAAAAGAGTTTCAGGAGGAAGAGGTATGGAGGGAGATGAAGGAGGGGTTTCAAGAGAGGAAGGTGTGTAGAGGAAGGAAGGGTTGATTAGGGATGAAGGGGTTTGGGCGAGGTAGGGGTTTTGATGTAGAAGAGGGAGGTTTGTGGAGGGAGGAAGGGGTTCTCATAGAGGGGAGGTGTTCTAATGGAAGGGAGATGGAGGAATAGAGGGAAGGGCATGGAGTGAGGAAGGGTTTGGATGGAAGTGGGGGTTTAGAGGGAGGGATGGGGTTTAGAGGGTGGAGGGTCTTGAGAGAGAAGAGACAGGGTGGGATGGAAGAGGAATTTTTACGAAGCTCGGGGTTTGGAAATATAGATTGGTATGGAAGGAAGGGAGGTGTGGAGTGAGGAAGAGGTGTGGATGGAAGGAGGTGTTTGGAAAAGAGGGAGGGGTGTGGAGGGTGGAAGCGGTTTGGAATGAGGGAGGGATTGACAAAGGGAATGGATTGGACAGAGGGAGGGGTGTTGAGGAAGGGAAGGAGGTGTATAGAGGGGGAAGAAAAGGAAGGGATGTGGAGGGAAGGAGGATTTGAAGGAGAAGAGGTAGTAAGGGGTGTGGATGGAGAGAGGGGCTGAAGGGAGAAGTGGTAGGAAGGGGTCTACAGGGGAGGGAGGTGTGTTGAGGAAGGGAAGAAATGTGGAGGTAGAAGATGAGGGGTATGAAAGGAGAATGTTGTTTGGATAGAGGAGAGGGGTGTGGAAGAAGGAAGAAGTGTTTGGATGGAGGGAGGGTTTTAGAGGGAGAAATTAGTGTGGAGGTAGGGGAGTGAATTTGAATTGAGAATATGGAGGGTGTTGAGGGAGGAAGCAAGTATAAAGAAAAGAAGGGGTTTGGATGGAGAAGAGGGAGTGGATTGAGGGAGAAGATTGATGGTAGTGGAGGGAGGATGGGGTTTAGATGGATAGAGGGATTTTGATATATGGGAAGGGTGTGGAGGAGGAAGGGATGTGTAGGGAGGGGAGGGTTTTTATGGAGAAGGAGGGGTGTTAAGGATGGAAGAATGGGTGTGGAGGAATTGGATGAGAGGGGAGAAGAGGGAGAAGAGGGAGGGACAACGAGTAAGGAATGGGTATTGAGGAGGAAATGGTGTGGATGGAAATGAGGGTTTTAGAGGGAAGGAAGGGAGTGGTGTGGAGGGAGGAAGGGTTTTAGATGGAGGAAGAGGTATCGAGGGAGGAAGGGATTTTAGGGAGAGGAGAGGTGTTGGAGGAAGAAATCTGGATGAAGGGGTGTGGAGGGACAAATGAATTTGGAGGGATAAGAGGGAGGAAGGGGTGTGAAGGAAGAAGGTATGTGGGTGGAGGGGAGAGGTTTGAATGAGAAGATGGAGGGAGGGGAGTCGAAGGAGGAAGGGGTGTGGATTGAGAGGGAGGGTTTTGGAGAAAAATAAAAAGCGGTATCAAGGGAAGATGGTGTGTGGAGGGAGAGGAAGGGTTTAGAGGTAGCACATGGAGGGATTTTGACTAAGTGGATGGGTGTGGAGGAGGAAGGGTTTGGAGAGAGGGGATGGGTTTGGAAAAAGAAGAGGAGGGATGTCTAAGGAGGAAGGGTTGTGGAAGGAGGAAGGGGCATAGAGGAGGTGAGGGGTTAGGTGGGAGAAGAGTGAGTGGTATAAAGAAAGAAGAGGGGGACGAGGTCTTGAATGATAAAAGGATGAAGGGGTATGGAGGGAGGGAGGGGTTTGTAGGATGGATGTGTGGAAGGAGGTTAGAGTTTTGATAGAGATGATGAAGTGAGGGATGTGGTAGGAGGGAGGAAGGGGTGAGGAGGGAGAGGAGGTATTGTTTGAGAGGAGAAGAGGGAGGGGTGTGGAGGGAGAGGAGTGGAGGGAGGAAGTGGTTTGGATGGAGGAATGGGCTGGAATGAGTGAGAAGAGGAAGGGTACTGTAGTAAAGATCCAATTTTTCCCATTATATTGAGGATCAATGATCTACCACAATAGAAAATTTATACATCTCGCAACATGTGTTTAAAATTAAATGTACACAACCATGAGCATTGATTACACCACTTCCACACCATCGACAAAAATTTGGATGGTAAACTCTTTAATTATACCAGAGATATGAACTAGAGTGGTGGACGAGCAGTTTCTCTTACTAGGACATGTGGGTTAGATTGGTTTCTAAATGTCCACCGAGTGATCCATATTCAAAGCACCCCACTATGTTCTTTGTATTCCATATGGATAAGTTTGACCCTACCTCAAGGTGTTCCCATGGCTACTTATTGAAAACATGCAATGAACTCAATCGTAATGGAACTTGGGTTGGTGATTACAAACTAATTGTAACTCACCAATAGCCCAAGACCTTGAGTTCAAAATTTTGATGGTAAATGCTTTTACCATACCGTAGATATGGATTGGTTTGGTGGAGGATCTCTTACTCTAAGTGGGACATGAGTGTGGGCTTGGGTGCTAAGTGTCAGTTAAGTGATCTATATTTAGATTGCCTTGTTATGTTTTTCTTGGTCTATATGGAGAAGTTTGACTCCTACCTCAAGATGTCCTCATGGCCACTTATTTAATGCATCTAATGAATTCAATGGGAATGAAACTTGGGTTGTTGATTACAAGCTACTTGTAACTCACCAATAGCCAAAGACCTTGAGTTCAAAACTTTCTATGGTAAATATTGTTATTATACTAGATATATGAACTAGAGTGGTGTATGACACTTTCTTTAAGTGGGACATGAGTGTGGGCTTGGGCCCTTATTTCCACCAATGATATGCATTCGAGTGCCTCGCTATGTTTTTTTGCTTCATATGGAGAATCTTGACCCCTACCTCAATATTTTCCCATGAACACTTATTGATAGTGTCTAATGGACTTAATAGGAATTGAACTTAGGTTAATGACTACAAACTACTTGTAACTCACTAATAGCCCATGACCTTAAGTCCAAAATGGTTTTGTATACTATGGTGAGAGTCGAAGGGGAGATGTAGCATCGGGATCAGAAGCCTAACATTACACCTAACAAAGTGCCTTCCTCACTGACCTAACTATCCTCCACCCTAATAAGTGTTTCAATAAAGTACAATGAGATTCAACCAGAGAAGTAGCATTGGAATCATAATCCTAACATTATGCCTCACAACACATGTTCGTCGTTGACTCGACTATCCACCACCCTTATAAGGGTTTTGGTAAACCAAGGTGAGAGTCAAACTGAGATATAACACCGAGATCATAAGCCTAGAACTACGCCTAACAACACACCTATGCCACCAACATAGGTATCCTCCAGCCTTCTCCAATTCCCATTTTCACTTTGAGAAACCAAGGCATTTGATAACTTTAAAAAATACATTATCAGGTATTATGCCATTATTTCTAACTTCAACTTATAAGTTCTATTTAGGTCAAAGTTCCTTGAGGAAGTGTCATTTATTTGTTTTTAGGGATTTAAGTATTATTTTAATAGTTTTCCATATATTTTACCTGAAATCTAGGAATTTTCATCCCCACAAACTTGTCCCCAAGACACGTATCACATTGATTTAGGAAAACATAGCCTCTAGGAAGAGTTTCTATAGTTTTGACATTGTTGATGTTAGTTTATGTTGTTCTATTGTACTTTCATATTTATTTATAAAGATTTTCACCTATTTAAACCCTTTAAATAGAAATCATTAAGTTAAATGGGTTGAATTAAATTTATTAAAATTATGCTAATTAATAATAATGGGGCATGAAGATTCTAGGAAGTGAATGTGTTCTCTTATGATCTTTGAGACATGAAGTTTCCATGAAGTGGGGATGCATTCCTGTGGTGATTGATACATGAAATTTTAAGTAATTTTACATGCAATCCTGTGGCATATGATACATTAAGTTTCTAGGAAGTGGGTATGTGTTCATATTGTTTTTGGAAAATTTTAGGATATCTCTAGGTTATACAATCATAATAATCAAAGATAGGAGATTATGATGATGTATTTGGAATCAGAATTTGATATTCTTTGTAAGTTAAAATGTTAAAGAATATAAACCAACTTGATTAGGAAAGAGGGTTGTGGCTCCTCGATTATAATTATTGATAAAATATCTACCTATTTTTCTTTTCATGAAAAATAAAAGGCTAAGCTAGGTTTTGGAGTTGGAAATAATAAATTAAGCGGATTAATTTTCCTCCAAAACTAATAAGATATGGGAAGAAATAAAAACCTTGTGATATTGAAAGATTGAACCTCTGTACTATTGACTCATCTTTCTCTCATATATCATTAAAAGGTTAAAAATTGTTTTCAATTAGTTAAGAACCTTAGTTTTTTGTCTCTTTGTAGTTTTAGTTGCTTTCCTGATATTATAGGAGTGACACGGTCATAAGTTGTTAATGCATTTACTATTTTAGGGAAAATAAAAAAAATTATGACCCAAAAATATTATACATGTATGTAGCATAGATGTATTCTATAGGGATAATAGACTAGAAATAACATCATACATATAATAGAGAATACAAGTACAAACCTTAAACACCACAAATTGTGGAATATTATGAACTTTGTATTCCTCAAGATAAGTTCTATTACAATGTTTTTAGTTCAGGAGAACCTAGTACAAGTTCCCTTACCCCCATATTTTATGATAATTTAAAGGGAGAGTTCCATTTTTTGATGCTTCACACAACCATTGCAATTAACATACAACATATTTTATTAAATATTTTAACAAAATGATGAAAAAAACTAACAAATCTTTTCAGATTATTTATAATTACCATCTTAACATACAATATTATCCCCTTTCAGATAAGATGGATTCCCTTCTAAATATATAAATAAATCATATCAATAAGGAGAAACATGAGGGGAAGAATAGGAAGTCCAAAAATGATTATGGGCATGAGTAACATTTGAGAAGAACACTTGAAAGTGCAGGGCATATAATTAAATGTGTTTTTGCTACAAATGTTTTGAAGAAATTAGTTTATGTTTAAATCAACACTTTACCATGCATTTCGTTTCCTCCATATTTATTGTTTTCCTCGAGCATTTGTTTTTTCCAATTTCATCTTGGCCTCTACATGGTTGAGTTTTTACTCATGTTTGGCCTACTTGTCCTATTTTAGATAACACGCACATCAAAAAACCTTATAGATTTGCTATTGTGTGAGTAAGGCATTCTACTATAGTTTATCTTAGAAATTTCCTTATTGATACCTTATTTAAATTTGTAGTGCTACCAAATCATTGGCCAAATTATCCTTCTAGAATTTCACATATGTTACTTCCACATAAAGTATTGTAGAAAGAATTATTCATACCTATATATATGATTGATAATCTTTAGGTTTTGAGAAAAAATTTACTAGAGAAGTAATGGATTGAACCATTCGTGTGGGAATTCATTTCTCGTGCATCTCAAGAAGATTGAAGTCTGACCATTCATAACTGATGTAGTCCTATGTAAATTTGAGACCATGATCTGTCTATAATAACTTTTGGATAGATTTTACCAAATTCATTATCATACATAAATTTAAAGTATAGCGACACTTCTAAGTGTCCAAGAACATTGAAGATGCCCTATAGTGCCTATTTCATGGGTCCTAACGTAAGAAAAAAATGAGACAAGGCTTTGTAAATTATGTCCTATTTGAGTAAGGAAAATATTACTAGAATAATAAATTCTCCTACATGAGAATCAATTACCTTTGTCTATTTAATATTCCATCTCTTACATGAGAACCATCTATTTCTACCTCTATTTTTTGTTGCACTATCTATATATATATATATATATATATATATATATATACTTTTATTTTTGTCTTTGATTTTTTTGCTCCTACTATATATACCTTTGTGTTATCCACAGACCTAAGGTGTTCTCTCTCAAATGCTTCCCCTATGGAATTTTGTAACATAATCATGGATTCCCTACATTTACCAATAAGATGAAATCATTTCGGCAACTTTTTTTTATATGCATTCCTTTAACATATATCCCTCTAGCCCTTTTTGTAAAATATTCTCAACTGTGGATTTTAAAATTACGATGGTTTGGGAAGTTAAAATTTTAATAAGGTAGGTATGTAAATACCTTTTTTTTTTCAGTATTTCATATTCTTCCTCCTCATTGTCAATCTCAAATAATTCCCCCTCCCCCACCCTAAAAATCAAAATTTTCTATTGTCAGCTTCCTCTTTTAGTTGAATCCTAACTTTCAATTTGCTTTTATAAGGAAATTCTAAAGTTAATCTAATAAATGATAGAGGTTCATGTTATATTGTATGAAATATCAAATGTGAAGCATCCTTCTATTATCGACTATGTAAACACTACATCCAAGAATATGTAAATGGCATGTTGTGTCATATAAAATCATTGTAGGAAAAGCAAAGAAAATCATCAATATGTATGGAAAAAAACTCTCCCCGTTACAGATATCACCTTTATTTAGGCCCACAGGTTGTTCATTCATCCAAACTACTATATTAGAGGCCCAAATATTCCCATTAGATAACATTAAATGGAATCCTTGGTGTGACACCATTTTTATGAAGCCAAGTAATCCTTTTTTTAGACCTTGGTGACACTTGTACCACATAAAATCCATCATTCTAGAAGTGATATTTGATCAAAAACATTTTTCTTGGTAAAATATTTTTGTTTATCACTGACCTGTGGCTTGGTTAGTTTATTCACCAAGAATTCATGTGAGTGTACCCTAGATACTCATGTAATGTCTTGAGCCACTTAAATAATTGTTTACCTCTTGTTTCCTATTAGAAAAAGATGAGCATTTATCATAGCTTGAAACATTTTTTTCAATATAAATTTCAAACTCACAACTACTAGACTTTGGCATTTGTAAAATTTAGTCTACCATGACTCTGGGCGTGGATATTTCATTTAATTTTTATCATGTTTTTGATGCACCACTTCTATGAATTTTTGTCCATAGAACTTTCCCATGTAACTATTTTTGGTGCAGATAATTCTTTTGGTGATGTAGTGTTCTCCTTTTTATTACCATTGGCCACTATTTTGGAGCTCATAGCTCCTCTCAATGAATCATGAATTATCCTTAGGGTAGCTCTATAATATGTCATGGGGTTCATACACCCTTCCATAGTTGTTCCAAATTATTAAAAATGTGTATCAAGGAATTATTTTTCCTGAAGGAAGATCAAACTACAATAGATACCATTTTTCTATTTTCAGACATCGCTATGCTGAAAAAGTTGAATTTTTTTATTTCCGATTAAATTTAAAATCATGTGTTTTTGCATCTATAAGACATTCTATATGGAGTGAATGTACAAAAGGGTTTCCTCTATGGTTCTGATTGAATTTGCATCCCACTTTGGGCATAAATATCAGTGGTCTATTAAGGGCATATTGTGTAGGAAAACATTATGTTTTAGCCTAACCTATAGGGGTAGTAAATTCAACATTCACAAGAAAGGTCGAGACATGGGTTTTCTCTATGGTTCGGATTGAATTTTCATGCCACTTTGGGCATAAGTATCGTGGTCTATTAAGGGCATATTGGGTAGAAAAATATTGTTATGTTTTAGCCTAACCTCTAGGGGTGATAAATTCAACATTCGGGGAAAGGTCGGGACATTCAAACTACTAGTTTTGGGATGGTTGTTGAGTGGTATAATTCGTTAGATACAATATATTTTTAATGATGGGACTTCAACATATATTTTTGAATTTGAAAATGTACTTGAATCAAATTGATTATACTTTGTAACATGAATTAGAAGCCAATAAATGTTTTTTAAATATTTTTTATAATTTTCTTTTCCATACCTTCACTTTCCTTTTTTATCAGTGTCTCTCGCATATAATTTCAGTATTAATCTCAATAGTATTGATGCTTCCTATTCTAGATCAATAAACTTTTATCTTGATGTCATATGTTGTATCGTTATCCCTACTCCCATTAAATATTGACTTCTCAATTTTATTATTTACATAGTCATAGACACATCATTTAATTGGTATGAGTGGTTGAATGTTTTTATTTTTAATGACTATCCTTTGGGATATGTTTTTATATTTTAACATGAGGGACACAAATCGGTTACACTTGTAACATAAATTAGCCTATCATAAATTATTTTAATAATTTAATTATCCCATACCTTGATTTTTCTTTCTTTCTAATCACTCTAGCATAGAATATCAAAATTAATATCAATGAAAATGATGTTTCCTATCCTATATCAATATAATATTAGTGGTATACCATTTAATATATCCTTGTCCATGGTCCAATTAAACATTCTAGCTTGAATACGCCATTTTCTAGTATCTCATTAATTGCAAAAGCATAAGTTTAAACTTATCGTGTTTTATTTCACGACTTTGAATGATATCTTTTCATTCAAAAATTGCACCCCGATTTGCATGGTTTTTATTTCCCACTAGGCCATTATTCATCCATAATATTCAACTAGGTGAGTTGTTCCGTATGACTTTCTTTGTCACCAAATTGTTTTCTAATACAACTTATATAATTGGGAATACATACGCTATTAGAGCTATTACTTCTTGCATGTACATTAATTGGAATAGTTTATGGCATGTTGTTTATTATCCTGCCAAAGGAAGTTGTATTTCCTTCAAGTCATCCATTACTTTTTCCTTATTTTTCAATCAATTTTTTCCATGTGGAATATTTAATTTGTTAGATTATAGTTACTATAAAAACAATATTTTCTTGCAATTTATAAATGGCATTTATCTCTCATGTCATGTCAACATTTCCCTTTATTTGTTTCCTAAACAAAGGAAATCATAATTTACTACACTATAACCGTAAAATTCCTTCATCTATTTATGAGAATGGAAACTCCACATGTTCTTCACGAAAATTTAAGGCATTGAATTTTAAAAACTTATAAAAGCAACTTGGTGGAAATATTAAAACTTCACACACAACACACACACCAACCACACGCACGCACACGCACACACACACACACACACTCACACATATATATATATATATAAAACTTATAAAAGCACTAGTAGAAATATTAAAACTTCTTAAAAATTTTGCATGCACACACACACACATGCGCACACACACGCGCGCGTGCACACACATACACACACTCCTATTATCACACCATCGGTGTTTCATAGTGTGGCTCGTATATTGACTTCAACTAATCCATTAATATGTTCCTTAATTTTCAATTAATTTTTTCCATGTGGAATATTTCATTGTTAGATTATAGTTTGTGTAAAAATAATATTTTCCTACAATTTTTAAATGTCATTTATCTTTCATCTCATTGGGTGGTCAACATTTCCCTTTATTTGTTTCTAAAACAAAGAAAAAAATATATACTACACTATAATTGTAAATGTCCTTACTTTGTTTATTAGAATGCATTGTCCATGTGTGCTTCACGAAAATTTAGGACATTGCATCTATATCTTAAATTTTAATATTAATATTAAATTTTCTACATCTATATCTTCTCCCATTATCACACCGTAGACATTTTATAGTGCGGTCAGGCTTTGAATGTCATGGTGCTATGTGTTTTACCCTTTTTCTCTATGTTTCCTTTATTTTTGTTTGATTAGTCATTGTTTCTGTCTTCATATGGTTATTTCCTACTTGATTAGTCGTTGTTGGATTCACTATTTTTGTCATTTGGTAAGAGTTGTTGGTGGAAGGTGATGACGCTAGCCCACTATGGTTCGAGACGTGTCAATCCATTCTTCTAAGTTCTCCTTTTGGCATGGCTTGCAGGGAAGACACGAGCTATAAGTCATGTCTATTTTTTAAAAATGAGCTCTTTTAATGGCACACGAGGAACTCAAGTTCGTCTCTTGTTTTTCGTGGAGATGATAGATGCATGGAGCTTCAACTATTCTCACGATGGACAGGTGTTTTGCTTCATAAATGAAACATGTTTAAAGATGCACAGTGGCTCCACCTATCGAAAGAGAATGCTTTAGAGCATTTTTTATAGTTTACTCCAAATTATATACATTTTTTTAAATCATTTTCGCAATATTTAGCAGTATACATTGGCTACAATGGAGGAGTGTTTAAATATCATCCCAATGGGATGGTGTTATTATTGAAACTGTGTAATGAATTATGAGGTAGTGTTTGTCAAAATCCATGGAAATATGCGACAAGTTTTATGCAAGGTAATAGGAAGGTCACAAGTTCCAGTCCATAAACAACCACAAAGTCATCACCACATTTTCAAGATTGGTATATTTCCCAAATGGTAGTAAGAAATGATCCATCACAACCTATAGAAGTAAAACTTGAGAATTGCATCCTAAAAACTACCATATTCTTTTCCTAATTTTTTTAACCCACATTGAAATTCCAATACATTTTAATGGAATTTTTAATTTTTAGTTTTACTTTAGTGTGAACCCTATAAACTTAGATGTGACTATATAATTTTAAATTCAAGAGGAAAATTCAGTAATTTAACTATAGTGGATATTTACTTTTGATGTATGCTTATTTTTGGTCCAAGATGATATTTTATTATAGAGTTGATAAAGATCGCAATTGATTTGGAGATTTGGGTTCTTTCAACTACAACAATAAAACCAACTATAAGATATTTTTTTCCTTAGTAAATATTAGGTGACATAATGTGAGCTTCCTTTACGAAAGCGTTGGGTATGCTTCGCAACATTATCAAAAATGTAAACCTAAATCTAATAGCATTATAATTGTATGATACTCAAGAAATGTTACACATGTATGCTTAAACTAAACATTTCCACATATCCATTGTGGCACGTGTCAATGAGAATCTTTCATAAGTGTTATTTACCATGGTCATTGTACAAGCTTATGATTTTTTATTTTTTGTGCTTTTCTTCCTATTAAAATTTTGGTTATACAAGAAACCCAGGAAGCAAACAAGTTTCATCTACCTCACTTTTTGGAGACACGGGAGGGTTCCAGGTAGAGGCTTGGCTTGTTAGCTTGAGAAGATGCTTCAAGCTATGTCTATGCACTAGTAACATGAATGCTCATGTTATTATACATCTTCTGAGGGATGGGGTAGGGGTATGGTAGAGGACATAGGAAAAAAATATCCATGTGGATTCAAAAACCGTTACTTGGGATCTCTTTGAGGAGTGATTCCGGAGAAGATATATTTCTAGGTAGTTCATTTAAGCGGCAGATTGATGAGTTCCACGATCTGTGACAGGTGAGTATGATAGTGGCAGATTATGAGAGAAAATTTTTACACTTGTTTCAGTACATGGACTATATGCAGGATGAGCAGGTCAAGGTTCACAAGTTCATCAGGGGTTAGATCTTGGAAGGGCGAAGCGTATGCATTGTCCACAAGCTCTAGCTGAGGCCATTGAGAAGGCCTATATTGTATAGGATAAAAAGGGGAAGACACAACAGTAAGAGACATAGTAAGGAGCCGCATAAAACATATACAAGATAGTCGGTCAAAGGGGGAAACCCCTCCTCGCCATGTGCATACATGGATCCGCATAGTCATCCTTTTGGCCACATCAGTAGTAGCAGACTCACCCACCATTTAGGCCTCCACGAGATTTGATGCACATAGAGGGTGGAGCATAAGGCCTCCAGCTAAAGGACCCGTTAGGACACAAGCACCACCTAGAGCTCGGTCAATTAAAGCTCATCCAAAGTAGCCACTGCAATCTATAGCAAGATCATCGAGTTCTATAGCACACTACTAGAGCACCTGAGGGAGTTTCTTCCCATTGGAAGGGACTTAGAACTTGTTATGGATACGACGTGCAGGGGCACCATTAGAGAGATTGTCTATATAACCCTGTTAACAAGGGTAAGGGCCCTATTTCTTTGCCAACATTTAGAGATATGGCACAGAGTCACAGGATATATGCAATGGTCAAGAACCACCAAGCGAGAGGGCATGGTGATCGAGACCACATATAGCATTGGTGACCTATTCCTATCTCTATCCTATTTGATTTAGGATCTTCCGATTCTTTCATATCTCCATCTCTAGTAGAGAGATGCAGGTTGGTGGCAGTTAGGTAGGTCGTAGTTGGAACGTAGAGATGGTTTCTAGAGACAAGCTCACAGTGGCTAGGTAGTTGGGATGTAGAGATGGCTTTTGGATCTAAACTCATAGTGGACTCCTTAGTCAAGGAGTGTGTAGTAGACCTAGGACCCTTCACCATAACCTTGGATCTTCGCATCCTCCCCTTGGGATCTTATGGGATTATTGTGGGTATGGATCGGATTTTAGAACACATAGCTAGGGTGGATTTCTAGAGTAAGGTGATCTCTTGTGCAGATGATTTGGGAGTTGAAACAAGATCGTTGGGGTTAGTGTGCCTATATCCATCCGGCTATATCCGTTATGCAATTGAAGTGGTGTTTGCCTAAGGGATGTCAGTTATATGCCATTATAGTTAGTGAGAGATCAAAGGATGATACTAGTGGGCCTTCACTCGATGACCATCCCATTTTGTGGGAGTATTTAAATGTTTTTTCCTAGTGATTTACCTAGCCTACCTCCCCTATGTGAGATAGATTTTTGTATAGACTTGGTTCCTGGAGCAGAGCCTATCTCACATGTGCCTTATAGGATGACTACCCCTAAGATTTGTGAGCTCAAGTTATAGCTTGAGGGCCTCCTTGAGAAGGTCCTAACACACCCTAGTGTATTTCCTTGGGTTCAGTGACCGGTGGTTTTTGTGAAGAAGAAGGATGGATCCCTGAGATTGTGCATTGATTAAAGGAAGCTTAACAAATTAATGATCAAGAATCGTTACCCCCTTCCACGCATTGATGATTTGTTTGATCAGATGAAGGGGGCTGCTTTATTTTCAAAGATAGATCTTAAATCAAGGCATCATCAGCTGAGGATTGTGGAGGTAGATATCCATAAGACAACATTTCACACTAGATACAACCAATATGAGTTCACAGTTGTGTCATTCGGACTGACGAATGCTCCTACAATGTTTATGAGTTTGATGAATGGGGTATTTAGGAAATTCTTGTACCACTTTGTGCTCATATTTCTAGATGACATATTTATATACTCACACACATGTGAGGAGCACAATGAGCACCTTTGACAGGTTTTGCATTATCTTCATGAGTAGAAGCTATATGGGAACCGAGAGAAGTGTGTGTTCTTTCAAACAGAGGTTCAATATCTAGGTCACATCATCTTTGGGGAAGGTATCATAGTAAATCCTTCCAAGATTATGTCTATCATTGATTGGTCGGCAATGACCAATGTGACCTGTACATAATTTTATGGGATTAGTAGGATATTACATGAGGTTTGTACAACACTTTTCACACATTGCCCATCCCATCAACTCCTTACAAAGGTGAAAAGGGGAAGAAGTTTGTATGGTCAGATTAATGTTAGCAGGCCTTCAAAACTCTAAAGGAATGTGTGCACATTAAAGAATGTTCATTTTAAGACACCTCTATAAAATTGTAGGTGGAAAATACCTGGCGAATATCCCCGAACCGCCAAAAAGGCTGAATTTGACAAAGATTCCAAAACAAAAATTTCACCTATTTTTTTCATGGCTCCATCATTGACGCGTGACAACAAGACGTCAATGATCACTCCTGACGCACGTCAATGGCTTCTCGACGCACGACGCTACGCCAATGGCTTTATCGACGCCAGCCGCCAATGGCTTATTGACGCGCTACAATGGCTTCTATTGACGCTACGCCAATGACGGCTTAACGCGACGCCAATGGCTTCTATGACGCTATCGCCAATGGCTTCTCGACGCACGCAATAATCGGAGCCATTGACACCTAATTTAGCTTTTAAATACCCTTCAGCCGGTCATTTTCTCATTTTTCCCTCCCGCTCTTGAATTTTTGCAGGTCTCAATCATTGTCAAAGACGCAAGTACAACTATAATGTCGACTTCAGATGCTTCCCAACTGCAAGTTCAGCAAAAAATCAAGAGAATCCAATTCAATCGATTTCCAAGATCAACTACAGGAATCCCTTATGCCCTCACATCCATACTGTTTTAAAGTTGTCTTCAGAATATAAAGATTTGATGGATGCGTGTGAATTTTCAGGGGTCGTTAATATGCCCCATTTCGAAACAGATCCGGATATTTTGAATTACCTTCTGTCATCCTACAATTCAGAGGATGACATTTTTTATGTGACTCTGAACGATGGCCAAATGTTCCAATTCAGTATCGAAGCAAATGACATCCATCGGTTTACGGGCCTTCCGTTCAAAAATTTACCATTTGTTACAACCAAGGCAACACTCGTGGAAGAAGACAAGAAATTACTCGAATCAAAGTTTGGTTTCCATGTTGATTGTAAGTATAATTCGTTTTAATTCATATTTTTTATTCTGTTTTTTATTCTGATACAATTTGTTGTTATAAATTTATAGTAATTTTCACTCTTTCGCATTTGCAGCCCATGTCAATAAATCCAGGCATGGTGTGGATACACAATCAATTGCACACCACTTTCTTGCTACACTTATTTCATTTTTTCAATCCAGAATTGTTTTGCAGGGTCGCCAAACTGATATACCAAATTGGGCCATTGCATACATTGTTGCCACTATCTCAAAACAAAAATTCGATTGGTGCACATATCTATCCAAAAAAATAAGAACTGAACTAACAAATTCAAAACTTTCTGAAAAACCTGTCATTTATTCAACAAACTATCTCCTTGGCCTTTATTACGAGGCACTTTTAAATTTAAGAGATAAAAAAATTCCTACTGCAATGATGAGGAGTCATGAAGTTGTCAATTCCATTCAAGAACAACAGTATAAAGTATTTAGTTTGTATTTCAATTTTCGACATTACATCATGCATGCTTATTAACACTTAAATGTTAATTTTTTGCAGAAAGATATCTTGAAGCCCTTCCCGAAAAAAAAAGGCGTTATCGAGAGGAAGAGGCCAACAACACGCCGAGGCTTCTGGGACTCCCAATCTGAAATGGAAGCTCACTCCTCTCCAAACCCTCAACAATTTGAACTCGTTAAACGCTAGAGAAGTAATACCTTCTCATATATTATTTACAAATTCCAAAGTTGCATATTTATTTTTCAATTTAAATTTTAACCAAATGAATTGACAACATTTAATATTGATGAATCACAGGACTTTGAACATACACCGCTTTCACAAACTCAACCTTCTTCCCCAACTCACTCCATACAAATGCATGCATTCATATCTTCCGAATGCACACCGAGTACAACTCCTACAAGGCCACCCGTAGCACCGAGAAAAACAACCCCTCGACAACAAGGTACAACTCTTCGATAGTACGTTTAATTTCAAAATTTTTGACTTCATGAATTGTTTTCCTATTTTTTCATTTTTTTCTTGTACTTTTCAGCACATGTCAGTCCTGATCAAACCGCGGCACCGACTCCCACTCAACCAATAATTTTTAAAATGCCAACCAGAGGAACAATGAAAAAGAACATTGGTAAACGCATGCCTTTTGCTCCGGCCCCTAGTGGGACACTAAACCTTGCCTCCTCCTTTCGAATTCCAACTCTCTCACTTGGTGGCTTGCCCAGTGCAACGGGCATATCTGTTTTGAACAATATAAATTTAGATGAAGATTATTTGGGCATTGATAGCAATGACCCAACTGGTTTTTTCGATACCCGCGAGATGATTCAAGGCCAACAGGTATACTTCAAATTTCAATTTAAATATGCTTTACAATTTTGAATTACATTTCGATTTAAATTTATTTATCTAAATCTTGATTAATTTTTTCACAAACAGGATCAGCCCACCCAAAGGCAGAAACACGTAGCAGTTGATCTTGGTGAAAGCCCCCATACTTCTCCAAAGAAGATCGCCTTCATCGATTCGATAGTGAACAACTGTTGCCACCTTTTCCTTTGAGAACTTAATTGGTTATGATTGTCAATCCCATGTCGCTGAGTTTATTCTTCCTCATATCAAACAAATTATAGAATGGGAGAGAAGGGCTAAAGTTCTTATCAATGAGATTATTAGTCATTATGAAAATTATTGGCAACGGGATAGTTTATACGCCGCACCCATAATCAACCTCGTGAAGATGGATTCCTTACTTACCCAAGTAAGAAGTGGACTGTCACGTATAACAACAACTATAAAGACAACATTTTAGATAAGGCATTAAACAAATTGGAAAATATTAGTGCCGAGGCCTGCATATTTTAACAAATGGTCCAAGGACAAGGATTTGTAGCAATCGCAAATGCCGAAAGAGATAGAGCGTTGTAAGTACTATTACATTCAAACAATCATTCTTGTTAATTTGAAATTTTCATTTTTAGTAATATTTTGAATTGACATTACTCTTTTTTGTGCAAATTGAAATATGAAAATTTGAAGAGTCAAAGAAGGTTTTGCAAGTTCACTTGGAAACAACAAAAGAACAACTTATCCGCAAAGAAAAATTTGAAGCAAAATATTGTTTTGGTTAACAAACAAAACAATACACTAAAGCGGATAATTAAAGAGCATGGTTTCAATGACCACATATTATTATTCAAAGCTAAAGCAAGCTGATCCAAATTTGTTGTCGCAGGAGATGCGACAAATCAAGAAGAAAGAATTTTAAAAAATCGACAAAGTCACGCAGAAGATCTTATAAGTTCAGGGGTTATTTCGTGTTGGGGAAAGAGGTACAACCACAAAGTGGAAGAAGACGTTGGGGAAGAGAGCAGAGGAGTAGAATTGGATAAAGAAAAAGAGGGTTTTGAAAACTAGAAACTTTTATTATTGAGGAAACTTTAAATATTGAATTTGAAAACTTCTACTATTGAGTATGTACTATGGTATTTGAATTTAATTATATGGATTTATATACAGTCTTTAATTATAGATGATGAATGATATATATATGGATTTATATAGTCTTTAATCATGAATTATATGTATGTTTCTTGTTTACTTGCATTGTCATGAATTGTATGTGGACGTAGATGATGAATGATGATAATTGATAATTAGTGATAGATGATGCTCAAAGATTATGAATGACGATAATGATATGATATATATGGACGATGATCAATTTAATGTGGACGTAGATTTATCATCAAGCACAATAATTCTTCTTCTCTAGACTTTTGTAATTCTTCTTCTCTAGAATGGATATAGATGATAAATAAATGGAATGTGTTATAATGGATATAGATGACATTAATGATTAAATGGATATAGATGACATTAGAAATGAATAGAATTGTAATGATATGATTATGAATTATTTTTAAAAAAACTCAATTGTTTTAATAAATTTAAATTAGATAAATAATTGTGTTAATAATAATTGTAGTGTCAAGAGTCAGGATATGATAATGATATGGTGATGATATGATATATATGGATGATGAGGAATTTTATGTGGACTTATATTTAAAATTGTATAATGTATTGTTTATCCCACAGTTAAAAAAATATATCAAAGGATTTTGCACATATAAAAAATAAATTAAATATAATTCTAAGAAATCAAGAAAGAATCATCACTGGCAAGAAATTAAACATAATTGCAAATATGATAGGGTTTAGCTTACCTCTTGCATATTAGATTGCTGTGAAATCATCAAGGGTAACGTGCTATGAAATCATCAAGGGTAAGCGTATTAGATTGCTTTGAAATCTTGCGTATATGATAGGGTTTGTTTTACCTGACATTGTAGATAGAGGGGTGAGTTGCCTGACATCACAAATCCCGAGAAGTGCCAAAGAACATCTTTAAATATATAGACCAACAATATCTTTAAATAAATGTAAATATATAGAATTAGACCTGTAACATCTTTAATGATAACAAGAGCTGAAAAAATGTAAAGTAACAAACAATAAGATTATGTTGAAGAAGATACCTATTTAAAATTGAAATCATCACCGTAATGTGCTAGATCTTTGTCTTAAAAAAATTCAACACAAAAATGGATTAGTAGATAGATGGGTGAGTTGCTCGACATCACAAATTCCCGAGAAGTAACAAATTTCCTGACGGATGTCAACCCACGCTTTCAAAAATAAAAAGATTGTATTTAACTAAATGTAAATACATAGACCTGTAACATCTTTAATGATAACCAGAGCTGAAAAAAATGAATAGTAACAAACAATAAGATGAATAGTAATTTCAACGTTCCTATCTTTTTGTAATGTCAACATTAAGAGGTAATTCAATTATGATATTGCAATATGTGTATATAAGATTATTGAAAACATCAAATATAGAAACAAAAGTCCTAAATTGTGTAAGGATATAATATTCTATCAACACTAATTCCAGAAAGTATATAGCTTAAATTAGGATTAGGGTTAAAAATAATTCACCGTTCTACCAGATGTAGGGGTATAACGGTGATTTGAAACTGGATAAGGATGTTGTGCAGAGTGTCATAAATTTTCCTTTGAGATTTGGGATCCTAAAATCAGAGGAAATGTTCATCTATTTTAGAACAAGTTTTCTTGATGAATGTGTCATAGGGCTACTGAATGTGTCCTTTGATACTAAGATATCTAATCTATATCTAACACATACTTCACACGTGTTTATAGATCTCGGATATGTGTATGAATATTTTCAACGACTCTTCTACAACTATAAATATCATCTCTTTGTATTTTAGACCTATTACCCTAAAAAAGTGTTTCTAATTATATACATTAGATTTACCTCATCATTCCCCCTTCGATACCTATGAGTGCTAGAAATTATGCACCAAATACACCAAAACAGGATTAAACTACTTGTAGTTCTCCAAGTGTCATGGAAGAGTAGAGGTTAAAAAGTGTAAATGAAGATGGAGCCCTAATTTTATCCTCAAAACTTGGTAACATTGCTTGGCTTGTATTTAATTAAGGGATAGAGATGTGATAAGGGTAAGAAGATAGATATAATCAAAATCGGATAACTCATGTATATGGTGACTTATGAAAATTAATTCTTGATCAATCAAATATAAGTTGACTAAGGTAATGTGTGAATTAGAGGGTCATCCACATCTATTACAATATGATGGAGCACCAACACATTAAAAAACATTGATATAAAAATGCATCATCTTTGGTAGTTAATCTATCACAAGACTCTCAACCTTAAATTTTTTCGAACAAAAATTTGGTTTTAGACAACTTCATAAATCCCTTGCTTGAGGATCAATTTTTTCATCTTAGGAAACTTTTGGGAGTGAAGGCAATTTTCATTAAGGTGGGATAGTTCAGTGTTCCTCCTTCATTCCCTTTATTAAAGTACATATTAAGGGGGGATGTCAGTGTATTTAAATAACCATACACTATTGTATATAATTAAGGTGCACTTGTAATATTAGTTGTATTTTAGTATTTGGATAATTCACCCATTAGTGTACATTTATCCACATATATTAATAGGGAAGAGTATGAACCAATTTATTGACTTGATTATCTTCATTATTAATAGAAAAGTAAATTTTCCTTACAAGTTAACTACTCTCCAAGCCTAATAATAGCCTCTACATGTTTTTATAAAAGTATGGAGAGCTAGTGTTAGTGATCAATCTTGTGGAAGAGAGTTTTTATTACTATGAAGAATTCAAGCCATAACATCTTAATAAAATTGTGGTACTCATGATACTCTCGGTAGATTTGTGTTATGTCTTTACTTTAAGCTTTCATTAATTAATCATGTATACATGCTTGTGGGTGTTTGTTTTATGGTTGTTAACTACGATTTTGGAGAGTAAATTGTACATTAATAATCATCCCAAATATTTCAATTCAAATTTTCAATGATGACATCTTCAAAATGTGACACTTTCTTTTTTCTTGTCAATAGCTTCATCAAACTCGACGTTGTCTTCTGTAGAATGTGACGTGCAACAACAAGACGTCAATAATCACTCCTGACGCACGTCAATTTAACGTCAATGGTCTTGACGACGCGCATCACGCTTCATCGATGCGCCGCAAAGGCTCGACGCGCGATCGCTCCTATCGCCGCCGTTCACTAGACCCACGCCGCCAATCGGAGCCATCGACGCGCGCCACACGCCCTTATCGACGCGCACATCGCTCCTTACCGCGCGCGCCATCGCCTTTGACACGACGCCACATCGCTCTATTGACGCGCGCCATCGATCCGCATCGATCCGCGACGATGCCACTCATGACGCGCGCATCATCGATCCTATTGACGCGCGATAGGACTATTGTCATGCGTCGCCTAAGACCTTTGACGCGCAATCAAGCCATTGACGCCCGATTTAGCCTATAAATACTCTTCAACCGGTCATTTTCTCATTTTCACCTTCCCGCTCTTGAATTTTTGCAGGTCTCATTCATTGTCAAAGACGCAAGTACAACTATAATGTCGACTTCACATGCTTCCCAATCCGCAAGTTCAAGTAAAAAAAATCTAGAGAATCCAATTCAATCGATTTCCAAGATCAACTACAGGAATCCCTTATGCCCTCACATCCATACTGTTAATATGCCCCATTTCGAAACAGATCCGGATATTTTGAATTACCTTCTATCATCCTACAATTCAGAGGATGGCATTTTTTATGTGACTCTGAACGATGGCCGAATGTTCCAATTCAGTATCGAAGCAAATGACATCCATCGGTTTATGGGCCTTCCGTTCAAAAATTTACCAATTGTTACAACCAAGGCAACACTCGTGTGGAAGAAGACAAGAAATTTCTCGAATCAACGCTCGGTTTCCATGTTGATCAGTAAGTATAATTCGCTTTTAATTCATATTTTTATTCTTTTTTTATTCTCGATACAATTTGTTGTTATAAATTTATAGTAATTTTCACTGCTTCGCATTTCGCATTTCATGTCAATAAATCCAGGTGGTGTCTAAGATGTAGCATTTCCGAGTACATGTAATTTTTGCAATGCTAGGTCTAAGATGAGCTTTGAACTTTGTTTGACCTGATGAGTGCAGTGGAAAAGTGTGTACTTGAAAGTATACTGGCATGGGCAGAGTTTAAACAAAAAAAAGATCTTAAGAAAACTGATGGAACCAAGAAGGGGAAATTAATTGATGTTCCCAAACTTGATGATGCAAATCAAGCAGGGGGGAAGAATTCTGATCAATGTACTTTAATATTAACGGAGGGTGACTCAGCCAAGGCTCTCGCTGTAAGTGTTTGTGCCTTGAATCAGGGAAATGTGAATACTGAATTTGGTAGTATTGTGACATGTTTCGACATCACTTTCCAATTTAATTTTTTGTTATTTTAGTTATCTTTATCCTATCAGGTGGCAGGAATATCTGTTGTTGGTCAAGATTATTATGGCGTGTTTCCTCTCAGAGGTAAGCTGCTCAATGTCAGGGAAGCTACCACTCACCAACAAATGGAGAATAAAGATAAAATCCTTGGTCTACAGGAAGATAAAATATATGACAGCATTAAATCTTTAAGATATGGCCATCTGATGATAATGACAGACCAGGTACATGATCTTTGTCTAGCGCTGTTTAGTTTCTGCTTAATTCTGACACATCCTTTCTAGTGAGATCCTTTTTGACTTGTCCTTTGTCTCTTAAAGGACCATGATGGTTCCCACATCAAAGGATTGCTGATCAATTTCATACTCCTATTGTCAGGGTAAATGTTCCCCCTGTATTTGGTTGAGTGTATTGAGACTCTTTATATTTGTTTTTAAGCCTCCAGAGGTTATGTATCTCCATGTCTAATTTTGGCACATGTTGATGTAGGCAACTCACAAAAATGGAAATGTGTTATCTTTTTACACCATTCCTGAGTATGAAGCTTGGAGAGAATCATTGAGTGGATCGATAACATGCTGGACCATAAAGTACTACAAAGTAATGCTAGTTTGTTTTCTCTTTATATGTTTTTAAGTTCTGGTTTTGTTCACTTGCTGATTAGGTATCACTTGTTGCTTGGACCATACAGGGTTTGGGCACAAGTACTTCTAAAGAGGGCAAGGAGTATTTCATAGATCTGGACAAGCACAAAAAAGATTTTGTGTGGGTTGATGAGAAAGATGGAGATGCAATTGAGCTGGCCTTCAGCAGGAAGAAGATAGAGGCCAGAAAAAACTGGCTGAGACAATTTGAGGTAGTTAGGCTAGGGGAGCAAGGTGAAATGAAATCTGAATTAAAATGATATTCATTTCAACACTAACAAGTTAACAAATTGCCACTTTTCAATCAGCTTATTCTTCAGTGAGTTTATTCTTCCTCATATCAATCAGCTTATAGAATGGGAGAGAAGGGCTAAGGTTCTTATCAATGAGATTATTAGTCGTTATGAAAATTATTGGCAACGGAATAGTTTATACGCTGCAGCTGATCCAAATTTGTTGTCGCATGGAGATGCGACAAATCAAGAAGAAAGAATTTTAAAAATCTGACAGTGCTGCAGAAGATCTTATAAGTTCAGGGGTTATTTCTGGTGTTGGGGAAAGAGGTACAACCACAAAGGGAAGAAGCCGCTTGGGGAAGAGAGCAGAGGAGTAGAATTGATAAAGAAAAGAGGGTTTTGAAACTAGAAACTTTTATTATTGAGGAAACTTTAAATATTGAATTTGAAAACTTCTACTATTGAGTATGTACTATGGTATTTGAATTTAATTATATGGATTTATATACAATCTTTAATTTTAATTGCATTAGATGGTGATTATCATGAATTATATGTATGTTTCTTGTTTACTTGCATTGTCATGAATTGTATGTGGACGTAGATGATGAATGATGATAATTGATAATTAATGATAGATGATGATGAAAGACGATGAATGACGATAATGATATGATATATATGGACGATGATCAATTTAATGTGGACGTAGATTTATCATCAAGCACAGTAATTCTTCTTCTCTAGACTTTTGAACTTGTTTTAAGATAATTATTCTCTATACTTGTAACGATATGATCATAATGTCATTAGAATGGATAAAGATGATAAATAAATGGAATGTGTTATAATGGATATAGATGACATTAATGATTAGAATGGATATAGATGATAATGATATGGTGATGATATGATATATATGGATGATGAGGAATTTTATGATATGATATATATAATTCTAAGAAATCAAGAAAGAATCATCACTGGTAAGAAATTAAACATAATTGCAAATATGATAGGGTTTAGCTTACCTCTTGCATATTAGATTGTTGTGAAATCATCAAGGGTAAGCGTATTAGATTGCTGTGAAATCTTGCGTATATGACAGGGTTTGTTTTACCTGACATTGTAGATAGAGGGGTGAGTTGCCTGACATTGTCAGTCCTGAGAAGTGCCAGCAACATCTTTAAATATATAGACCAACAATATCTTTAAATAAATGTAAATATATAGAATTAGACCTGTAACATCTTTAATGATAACAAGAGCTGAAAAAATGTAAAGTAACAAACAATAAGATTATGTTGAAAAAGATACCGATTTAAAATTGAAATCATCACCGTAATGTGCTAGATCTTTGTCTTAAAAAAATTCAACACAAAAAATGGATTAGTAGGTAGATGGGTGAGTTGCTCGACATCACAAATCCAGAAGTAACAAATTTCCTGACGGATGTCAACCCACGTTTTCAAAAAATAAAAAGATTGTATTTAACTAAATGTAAATACATAGACCTGTTACCCTGTAACATCTTTAATGATAACCAGAGCTGAAAAAAATGAATAGTAACAAACAATAAGATTAAGGGGAAAAAGATACCTCCTTAAAGTTGAAATCATCACTGCCACTGGTAATGAGCTAGATCTGTGTTTTAAAAAAACCCAACACGAGAAATGGATTAGTAGATAGATGGGTGAATTGCCTAACATTTTTAGTATATAGACCTGTAACATCTTTAATGATAAAGATAAAAGATAGATAAAGAAGATACCTATTTAAAGTTGAAACAATCCATTATCAATAGCTTCATCAAACTCGATGTTGTCTTCTGTAGAATGTGACGAAGAGCCAATTACACTCTCAAGGTTGGGAATATTTGTACTTGTAGCTGTATTATTCACACCTCTTCTTTCGCAAAGGGAATTCCAAAGGCGCAATTGCTCTCTCGAACGGAAAGGTTTCATGGAGTATCGAGAAACATAACACCTCATGCAACTTTCCGATTTTTATCCAACCTGCTTTCTCGCTTTGATTTTATAAATGACAATGCACCAAAACCCTTTCATCCTCCACAGCACCCCAAAATCATTGTTTGGCATAACTCATATAATCTGAAATATTCACCGATATCTTCTTGTAAGATAGAACTTTGATAGATTCCTCACCACAACCTCAGTAATAGCACCACTTTCGTAAGGTTGATCTAAATTCTTATATTGGTTCCTCATTGTTGTTGCAAAATTTGTTGATCAAACTTTAATAAATCGGCATTCAAGATACCTTTGATTTCCATACCCTTGAGCTCGACGCCTCTTTGTAAATTGTTCCATTATTGTACCCATTGATTTATGGAAATGCTTTCACAAAGTCTCCAGCACGGCCACCTTCAAGATTCCAAAAATTAGGATTCATCACACCCATGGCTTCCAGAATTTTATCTTTACGTAAACGCCCTAATTTCGATGACAAGGTTTCAAATTTTTTTAAGCTTTATTCTTGTTTCAACTATAATGACTCAAACAAATTACGTGTCACGGAACATCTTCTCGCTCGATCCTCGTAATATCTTGACGTTTTTACAAAATGTGCATTGGTATTTCCTCCCATTAACAAAGTGATGCAGAGGTGATCGTGGATATTAAATCTCAAAAAGGTGTTAGGATTTTTAAGATCTAATAAATCTTTCCAATTTTCAAAAACAGGTGCATCAAAACTATCCTGGGAACAATACAATATATCAAGACTTTGACATACCATTTTTCTCATCCGTATAAAATCCACAATATAGATTAATCTGCCCTGTGCATGCTTCATCAATGTATTGATCTCCTTTAACATTGGAAGAATACCAACCAATGTAAGCAATGTCTCCAAATCAGTTAAACGGAACAACAAGTCCCTTGCCCTATCAACTTCATGATGGTATTTGTGCATGAAACCAACCAATGAAGGATACTCCTCACGAACTCTGCATGCAGGTTCATACAAAGAGATCCATCTAGTCTCCACATCCTTCAGAAGTTTTTTGCCATCTATAATTCCAATTGCAAATTTTTGGAACTCGAGAAAACGCTTTGGGCTGCTTGACATATAGGCATGAAGTTCTCTTATAAGGTCTTCTAATTTAGCAACATTTTCGTGGTTGCTTACCATTTTATACGCTAAATTCATTCTGTGAGCCATACAATGAATTGGTAGCATATATGGGGCCACCGTTGTTTGTAATCTAACACAGAGCCCTGCTTTGGTGACCCCGCATGACATGATGCACCATCTCGCTCCAACGCATACCAACTTCGTAGCAATTTCATAATCATCATTCCAAAGAACATCTTTCAAATGAGAAACAACTATTTTATATAGGTTTTCGGCATTGCAGCTTTTCAACCATTTTCATAACACCCAATGATGAGAGGTGTCCTTATATGATTTTCTAAAGTATAGATGTGGATACATACCCATGCGGTGTTGTCGATCATTGTCACTTCATCAATCAAAGAGAGATAAAGTTTGCTTTTTTACATTCTCTTTCAAATCTTCCTTCTCTATCATCGAGAGGCATTTTTCCATTTCCCATCCACTACTTTCTGCACTAAATGAGACCGAGGTACATTCAAAGATTCCGTTAAATTGATACAAAACTTTGAAATCGAGGAAATCCAAATCGCTTCTTCCTTTTTTTTAGTATTTGAAAAAGAGTAGAGAATTGTATGAATTTTGCATGTAGATTTGTTTCTTTCATCTTACCAATATGCGATGTGATCGTTCCTCCCTTTTCCAACAAATGTCCTGTGTTTTTCTCGCTTCGCCTCATATTCCGCGCGTGTATCTAACATGCATGCATTCTTTTTTAGTTTTCCACCTATGTGTTTTGATTTTCTGGCCATCCGCCCCCATTACAGTTAAATATTGTTTTCCACAATGTTTTTCTATAGTGTCCAGCTTCAGTTGCATTTTTTGTTGCTTTCCCAATTTCCACGTACATATTGTACATGTACATTCAGATGGGATTTCTTCAGAATTAGATGATTGTACAGGTTCAATAAATGGAAATTTAGCTGCCCAATCAAACTTGTATGTCCTGCCAATGGTCCACATATTCTTGTTCGTTTTCAATGCTTTACTTTTTTGAGTAGAATTTTGAGCAATATCACAATCACCTAGTTTCCTCTTTCTTGGACCGGAGTTTGATTTTGATTTCTGCTTCCATTTTGCTCAAAGTGTTTTGTATCTCGTGATATCTAGCTGCACTTCTGGTTACACCCCAACAGGAACAATATCTTCAAGATCTGGCATATTATCGTAGGTTTCATTTGTTTGACTTTGATACTGTGCAGAATGCATGTCCACCTCAATAATACCTTCCACACAGTTAGTATTCTGATTCTTTGTGGTGGCATCTATATGATTGGTATTTACAATATCTGTATCCGCAGAGTTTCCAAAATACTTGAAGAGTGATTTCTGAGATTTCTTACTTACTTTTAGGTTATTCGTATTCTTTGAGCTGGCACCTTCCATTATTCTGAAAAGAGTCCTGACGTCAGCAAAAGAACCAAGTAGCGACTCTGTCCAGTGTCTGAGGTCTTGTCGCGCGTCCCCTGTCTGAGGTCTTTGTCACGTGTCAACTCTGCACTTGTCGTGCGTCAACAACCCATTTCCTGTCGCGTCCACAATATCTCAATATACTGCCCAACGCAACACTTCCTGTCGCGCAACACTTCCTCTGCGCACAAACACTTCCTCTCGCGTCCACAAGCAACACAATCACTTCGCCGCCAACAATCACGTATACAATGACAATTTGAATCTCTAGTGCTTAAGGGTATGCGAGTTCAAATTTCAAGTATTGGTAATTTGCCTCTTGGTATACACCGTAATCATTTTTCACAGATGTTTTCAACAATCACAAAAATAATAATCTATAATCTCTAGTGCTTAAGGGTATGCGAGTTCAAATTTCACAAGATTGGTAATTTGTTAAGCTACTTTTCGCCAGGTATACTACCCCGCTAAAATTAATCCCGAGTAGGTTTTTATAGGAGATGTTTTCAAATGAAGGCACTGAAGCAAATCATTTGAGCATTTGACCCCAAAAAAAAATACTATATATTTTAAGTAACAGACACCGACCCACTCCGAATAATTCACCTTTCAAATTTTCCTAAATGAAATTTAGAGGGTGGTTTATGACAAGATAGTCTTGCATAGGCTCGGTATGCACCTTATTGAACTTGTCCAGGGGTGAAGAAGATGCATGCTACACTGAGACATTTATTTCATTGGAGAGACCTTTAGAAGGATATAGCTAGGTATGTGTCTTGGTGTTTGGAGTGCCAAAAGGTGAAGGCCTAGAATCAGCATATAGTTGGCCTTATTTATCCTCATGTTATACCGGAGTGGAAATGGGACACCATTTCCATGGACTTCATTATTGGGCTACGTATGTCGAGATATCACCACGACGCGATCATGGTCACGGTAGATAAATTGACAAAAGTGGCTCATTTTTCTCCAGTTAAGACCACCTACACAGCCAGTGTAGTTGCACGTGTTTATCTGGATGAGATAGTGAGGTTACACAGGATTCTACATAGGATCATCTGTGACTGTGATCATTTATACATTTCACACTTTTTAACCACCATGCAGTTTGCACTTGGGAAAAAGATCAATTTTAGTACAACTTATCACCATGAGATAGATGGTTAGACTAAGTGGGTGAACTAGGTACTTGAGGATATGCTTAGGATCTATGTTATAGATTATCAATCACGATGGGAGGAGTATTTGTAACTCGTAGAATTTGTATATAACAACAACTTTTAGAGTTCCATCGGCATGACACCTTTCCAAGATTTGTATGGTAGAGATTGCATGACTCCCTTGAGTTGGGATAGATTAGAGGACAAGGTTACTATTGGGCTAGCTATGTTATAGGATATGGAGCAGTAAGTCACTTTGATTAGGTAGAGACTACAGGAGGCACATGATAGGTAGAAATAGTATGTTGACTAGAGGAGGATAGACCATAGTTTTGAGGTTGGCACGAAAGTGTTTCTTAGAGTCAAACCTCATAAGAGCCCATTCGTTATGAAAAAGGATCTAAGCTAGTTTTGAGATTCATGGGTCCATTTGAGATCTTGGAGAGGATCGTCTTGTAGCCTACCACTTAGATTTTCCACCCATCTTGTCTCGCATCCATGATGTTTTCCATGTTTATGTTTTGAGGAGATATATAGCCAATCCATCTCATGTCTTGGATTGGACCACTTTTTAGGTGCAAGCGCAGGGACAAGTTATTGTGGAGCCCATGTACATTCTAGAGTGTAGGATCCTAGGCCTTCGAGGGTGTGAGATTTATTAGGTGCACATCTAGTGGGATTGATATGATGAGTCATTAGCTACATGGGAGGATGCCACACCGCTACGAGTGAAGTTTTCACATCTATTCTAGTGACTTCCAGGAGGAAGTTAAGTATAGGGGGAGGGGGATGTAGTGCTCACTCCTCTTTGACACTTATTTTTTGTGATCATGTTATTAGTTGCTTAGTGACATGGACCTTATTATGATATTTTGATAGCATTTTGTTAGACACTATGGACATTGTGATTATTATTGTGTTTTGGCTTTTATTATAGACTGTATGGGTATATAGTGGACTTTGATAGATATTGCTATATATGATGATGATTAGTGATATTTTTTATATGTTGACATCTTTGACTCTTGACAGTGGTGATTGTGTTAGACGTTTTGGACTAACCTTGTGTGTGTACATTGATGTTATGGTGTATTAATCATGTGATGATATTAGTGATCAGTAGTATGTTGTCGAATGCATCTAAGTAGGTATAAATTACAGTAAGTATGTGAATTGCATGGTTTTCGTAAAATGTGAATTGTGATTATTGATAATTGTAAATAATTGGTTAGAGTAGAATTGTTTAACCATGATAGCAATGCAGCTAGATTGTATGATGATGATTATATGATGGATGATATGTGTGTTTTGTATTCCTTGACGTATTGATGTGGCCTTGAGGCTGAAGGTGGTATTGTCTTGGTTGTTTGCAGGAAACAAAATCACAATAAACAAGAAAGGGACTAGGGGACTAACTGTGGAAGAATATTGAGTGTTTACAACATGGTCACCTTGGCATCCATTTGTGTTGTGTGTTATTTTTGTATTTCTTGCTAGGTTTGTTAGGAGGTCTCCATGGGGAGCAACCTCACAAGTGACCATGGGTGTGAATGTTGTAATTGTCCTTTTATTTTATTTTCTTAGTTGTGTATGTGATTTTATTGAATTGTAATGTCTTCTCATTTTATTGTACTTAATTAGTGTGCTCTTGATTTAGTTAATTAACTATGTGGATAATGTTAATTAGGAGATGTGACAAAGGGAATAATGAATGTGGTAGATATTCCTTATTCTCTCCATAATTTTAGATGGTTTTTATTTGATTTTGATTTGTGTACTCATCCCCAATTTCAAATCTCGGATTTGGGCTTTGAGCCCATTTTTGGAGGCTTGTGGGACAAGTTATACTTGTCCCATACTCCTTAAACTCTCCCACCAACCCAACCTATGATATGAGGGGTCAAATTTAGCCCTCATTATGTTTTTTTAAGGAAAATGGGCAATTAATGCCACCTTTTTACTTACTCTCTTAATTGTGTCCTTGGAAGTATGGAGTGGAGGTTTGTGTAAGAATGAAATTTTTCATACCCTCACCTTACTCATTTATGGATTCTTGAGTATGTGTTTGACTTGTGAGGTGGATTGGAAGGAAATGATGTGGCATCCTACATGGAGCCACCTCACCATCCTCTCCACCATTTTCTATTTATTGGAATTTCTTGGTTGTTTTGGGGGTTACTTACTTCAAAATGTTTGGAAGTTTTCTTGGATTAGCTTGGACTTGGAAAGAAGCTTGAAGTTTGTTGCTCAAATATTGAAGGAGCTTTCAATGGCAAGGTAGGGTCTTATACCTTGCATTTTAGTTTCTTGTTTTGTGTATTGTGTTGCTAGTTATATGAATGCATGTGATTGTGTAAGGGATTGGGTAGATCTTGGCCTTAAGTATGGTGTTGGGAGAGGAAAATGGAGCCATTTTTATGGAGGTAAAATGGAGTATGTGAGGATTTTGTGGAGGGAGTGTGGGAAGGGTGTTCCACCTATGTGAAGTTAAGAGGAAACTATATTATTTTGCATTCTTAAAATGGAGAGATAAGGATTTTTATGTGTGTATGTGATTTGTGTTAGTGCACTTGGAGGCTTTGGGTGGACCCATATCCCACTTCAGAGGCAGAAGGAGATGGATACCATATTTTCTTCTCCTTTGGCTTAGCTTTTAAGCCTATGTGTTTTGGAAAGTTGTATATTTTTATCATTAGTGTTTTGTGTTTCTATGTGTTAGCAAGTTTTATTGGCATGTATGTGTTGTTGAAGCTTTTTATGTGTGTTGTCATGGTTGTAAACATTCTTTATTTTCCCATAGTTGGGATTCGAGGGCCAATGAGAAGGTTGGATTCACCTTCTCATTGGATTAAGGTTGGGAGGTGAGTGTTGCCTATGCTCCCTTCCTTGTTATTGTGTTGAAGATGGAGAAAAGTTAATGGATTTATAAGTTGGTCTTATGGAGGAATTAGTAGTTGTGTATTTGAAACAAAAGGAAAGAGAGAGAGTTTTAAAATTTACCATGTTGTCTCCACCTTTGAGTGGAGGGATTTTGATACTTGTATTTTAAAGTTGAGTTTCTTGTAAATGAAGTATTCAAAAACTTGTTATGAGTTACCAAGCCATGGAATGTGTATGATTGAAAGTTGCATCTCATTGAAGTTGAATCTCCTTTGCATTGTATTGAGTTTTGAATCTACAACTTAAATCAAGTTTGCATTTTATTAAAATCTGAAATGGTTCTCTTTGAAATAGGAATGCAAATGGTTGAAAGAAGGAAATTGTAAGTTGCATTTTATTGGAAATGTAACTCATTTAAATATGAAAATTAATTTAAAAGTATGCATTTTATTTTCAATTTGAAATTGTTATACATGAAATAGAAATACAATGAGATGTGTTTGTCTTCTTTTGAAATGGGATTGTCATTCCTTACATTTACAAAAGGAGAATACTTTTGGGTATTGTGTACATTTATTCCTCTTTTAAAATGGTAGAATTTTATTATTGTGGATATAAATTAGACAATAGTACAAAAAAAAACTATAGATACAATTAATCCATACTTATCAAAGAAAGAAATTTACTTTCCTTTCACTTGTCCATCTCTCTTCTAAAATAATATGCCTAACTACTATATATATAAATATATACATATAATGATATAAATATATATTTTAATACATTTATTTATACAAATAAATCTCCTAAATATTTTGTCAAAAACAAACCAATATATATATATATATATATATATATATATATATATATATATATATATATATATATAAGAAATAAAATAAATAGGTGTTCTTGTTTTGTTTCATTATAAAACAAATTTTATATAGAAAAAAGTAAATTGGGGGTCATGCGGGTGGAGCAGACGGAGACGGACGAGAGAGAGAGGAAAGGGGGCCGCCCCCAAAAAACATAGTCGCGGCCATATTTTTCACACAGTGCCCATTATTGGGCCAAACCTGCGTAGTGTGTAAGTTTTTTAAAATAAAAGAAAATAAATATATAAAATATAATATATATACACACTGCAAATGAATTTATATGTGTGTGTGTGTGTGTGTGTGTGTGTGTGTGTGTGTGTGTGTGTTGTGTGTGTGTGTATTCACCCATAAATCAGATTTACCAAGTATTTAAGACAAAATAAAAGAAATAAGGGTAAAACAAATACCAATTGCCCTCCCCATTTTAGATCTTGATCCCAAGAAAAATCTCCTTATCCTCCAAATGCTCCATGGCCTCCATCCTCTCAAACCTGCAAATCCACATGAACAAATGAAAAGAAATTAGGGCAACAAAAGAATAAAAGAGAATTCATAAGAAGGAATTAGTGCTTTTAGTCAAACCTAGATCTAAGGGTTCCCATTGATCTAATCTAAGGGTGGAGAGTTGACCCTACACTTTTAAGTTGTTGGCATTTTGGTGGGAATGGATGTGAAAAGGGGAGGTATGGGTTTTTAATTAATGGGGTCACCTAGGGTATCCTAACTAGTGGATTATGTTGTGTTGTGACCCTACCATTATGGGCCAATAATAAAATAAATGATATTTTGAATATAGGCTAGTTAAATAAATATTGTTCATGTGTTTTAAAATACATTATTTAAAGGGGGTTAAGATAATTAAAAGTCAAATATGTAGTTAAATAAATATATGTGGGCATGGGCACTATTACTTAGTGAAATAAAATTAATTTCAACTTAGGAAATGATTTTTAGTAAAAAAAATTTTAAAAAAAGTTTAAGTGGACAAAAACAAACGAGATTAATAGCGAATTTGGAATTAATTAAATAGATTCAATATGGAGTAGAGGAAGGAGTTTTAAACCCATAATAAAATTTAGAAAATAAATTTAAACTATTTAGAGGAGTATTGTATTAAACGGGAAAGTAATTTTAAACGCGATAAATGTATTTAAACAAATATATTATCTATAAATATTTCCTAAGTAATGGGTGGAGTTTTGACATAGTTTAGTACGTCGAAATGTGGATGTTACGAATGTTTCTCCTTCATCTTCACACTTTGCATTCCATTCCATCACATTCATACATTTTATTTTCATATCTTGGTTGCATTTACTCTTTCTAACTTATTCTATTTGCATGTTAGACTTTTTTTTTGCCATGTTAAGTGGATTCTTTATATGTCATTATCTTTTTATATACACATACGAGTTCACTTTGTCTATTGTGGTAAATGTATATCTCTTACGAGTTCTTACACATTGCAATGATACTTAGTGGTGTACTTCTTACTAGTCCTACCGAGGCTCCCGGGAGCATCTACTTTCACTAATATCACATGAAATACAGGTTTTATCGCTACATTTTTCATACTTCTCACTATATCTACTTTACGGTGTGTTGATTTATATATGCTCATGATATACTACTTATCTTTCAAACATGTTAGTGGGTGCTTCATGTGTAGCATTTACTTTGCAAGATTATAATATTATATGTTGCCATGGTTGTCTAATACATTTTTCTTGCTATTATTTTCCATTCTATGCTATTATTTACAGGATATGCCCTATGTCTTGTATGATCACTTTGCATTCTTTTGGTTGCTTTGGCCTTGATTGTCTTGTGACATTATGAGCGATGTTCCATGTATGAAATCTGATTTTTGTCCATCTTTCTTACCACTTTCTCGGTATAGTGTCTTTTCTTATATAGCTTTTACTACTAACACATAGTTTTAGCATACTTTGTTTACATGTTCCTTGGTTTATACTATGCACATCACCTACCCCCTATAGGGATCCACTTCAGATCAACATCATTTCCTCTCCTTTGGGTTGCATTCTCCTATAATCGTCGCATACACCCCAAACGAGGGGGTCATACATTGGGTGAAAACTTCACCCCTAGAGTAGCACAAATTATCAGAACAACATAGTACTTTTACACAAGTTACAGTCACAAAATTGGCTAAAAATTAGACTTGGGTCAGAATCACAAACCAGATGCCAACACCCAAAACTAGACAGCAGTGCCTGCGTGTTTGTGTCCTCCCTTGGGTGCTTAATTTCCTGGCGGTAGATACAATAATTTTCTTGATACAATACAATTTATAGCGGTTTACACAACAATTCTATAGTTACAAGGAAAACCTTAAGTTACAAAATGCATGTTATCTTGTATAATTCATACAATCGGAACCAATTCAGAATAATCAAGACAATAGGAACAAATAAGGATGCACAATCGGTAGTGGTGATTATTGAGTAGAGTCGTGAAAGGAGAGTAAACCTATACCTCTCTCCCCAACACTTGATTTTAGTGTGAGATTTCCCAAAAACTTGCACTTGATGTGAGATCTCTCAAAAAACTCACTCTTGGCATGAGATTTCCCAAAAACCTCACCTTCAATATTCGGATCATCAAATTCAAACAACAGGATAATTTTATATCCTATACCCTCTTACATATTAGGTACACACTTTCCTTTTACACACTTTTACACACTTTTACATAATTTTATGTACTTTTGTGTACATTACTAAAAAAATTCATATACACAACTTTAAATACTCTGTCACTCTTCTTTTGCATGTGTGTCCTTATTTTGGAACAAAGAACACTTACTTCATCAAACATAGGTTCTAAAGACACATATTTAAGCATACGCTTCATCCCTAAGGTCACATCCCTTTTCTAGTCTCCACACTTCACTTGTCCACTCGGTACACTATCACCTACACTCTAAAAAATCATAAGGTGTGCATCTTCCATCTAATTTATGTTATCGAGTACTCACTCAAACACATAAAGTGGGGAAAATGTCAACACAAAATCCTGCACTTGGGTACATTTATAGTCTTAAAAGCATGCTAGTATTTACATGATTTGTAATCAAGAAAACTAGTGGTTGACAACTATCTTTGCCCTATTTTCTTTATCTTTTGTCTTACACACCCTCCAACCCTGATAGAGTTTGATTGATTTATCTTTTATGGCCACAGACACGGTGCCTAGGTAGGACACCAATGCTCAGGTGCTTTAGTGAATGTTGGGTGCTCCTAACCTTTTATTATCTTTACTCACTCTTTTTGGGTCTCTTTTATATTTTGGGCATTTTTTCCACTTATGGGTCATCCTTCCAGTTGTTAATTATGAAATTCAAACAAGGGAATCATATAAATACATAGTTACATTTTCAAAATGAGGGACCAAGCACTAAGCATTACTACAATCACCCAAGATTACATTCAAAAGGCACCAAAAACACTCCAAAGCATAAATCTACCATCCATTCAAGGGATAATGGTTGCATACACAACATAGTAAGGGGAAGTTTATTCTATTTCATCCACACATCTGCATTAATTAGAAAATCTAGCCCACTATCTAGTGCATATTTCACAAGGGCATCCTAGGGAATAATTTCTACACACACTCACAAGAACTACATCGAGTCTAGATGTAGTGTGCTGCTCAGTTATAATTTCACTCTCAGGGTGACCACCAGGTCAATCTCCGAATCCCCATATTAAATTTTCCTTTTTAATTTTGATGGGTTTTATGGGTTTGTACAGGTGAACTTCTATTTTGCAAGTTACACAGTACCTTCGATGATCTAAGAGTGAATATTAGGTGACTAATAGGGAACAACTGTGACACCCTTGTGACACAACATAAATTAAGTCCTGAGCTTTTGCACAGTCACATGTGCCCTGATCTAGTCTTCAGTGGCTATACACCCCTGTCCAGCCTTATTGGTGAGTTCCATAATTTACAGTGACCGGTAAATGATGACCTGTTTGTAGTTTGTTTAGCACTCGCACCTACTTAGATCACTTCATGTCCATTCAAAAATCAGCTAAGTCCTATATTATCTCTTCTTTGCTTGGGGTTTCATTCTTTATATCTTATCTTTTCTATGTCATTACTATCCTTTACCATTTTATACATCAATTAATCTGCAATATATAGATTTAATTAATTTCCAAATTAAATTAAATTAGTCAATTGTTTCGATTTGAGAACCTCTTCTCCAAAGGTGAATGAAGGTGAGATCTTGGTATAATACATAGGCTTGGAAGGTCGACCCAAGTTCTTATCCATTTCCAAAAATCTCCTACCTCAAAAATTGACATTTCATATTTCAATGGTTTTAAACCCAACTATTTGAGAATTCAAACCTCCAAAGAGACCCTAGCCACCACTTTTGAATCCATAGCCACCAAAGGGGCACATCGAAGAGAAAATTGAGCACCAGGAACCATTTCGTTTCCTTGGGTGAGTGTCATTTCTCCTATGCCAACAATGCCATTGGAAGATGGAAAAAGCAACGATCCAATGGAATTTGTGTCATGCATGGTAGGAAATGCAGGGGCACACTCAGATGCAGTAACCACAGTTGAAGCCACCTCTTCCAAAGGAACTGGAGTAGGGGAGCTATGAATAGAGCTATACCCAAACCCATCACAAGATACTCTGACCCATGTAATGCCAATTTTATGTATAACAAAATGGCCATCATGCACCCCATCGTCACCTTGAACAGAGATACCATCAAACCTAGATTTAGAGTTGTGAAACATTTCGAGAGAGTGCTCCATAATGTTTTTATGCACATTGGAGTTTCTATGTAATTATTTATCTAATATCATTTTTTTACAATACATTGTTACCTTTTGCCTTACCAAACCAATCGAACAAAGAAAAATTAAAAATAGAAAATGGTCCAATGACATATTGTAATATTATATGTCATTGATATAGTCGATTATCGTGGTGTCAAGCCATTGTCTACTTTTAACTATGTAGACAAGCCATTGTCTACTTTTAAAAACTCTTTGTCTATATGTATAATATCAAGCCTCATGTCGGCTCTATAATGGTTTTGAGTGTGTTAACTCATTGAATGATATTCTTACTATTGTGGGGATGTTGAAAATAAATTTGTTAGTATCCACTTAAATAATACAATATAATTAGAATATGTTATTTTTATGATTCATTATATGCATGTGTAAAATTTATAGAATCATATTAATCGCATGCAACTTGGTACATAATATAATAAGTGGAAAAAATGGTAATTTCCCACATTAGTTTCTATTGATCTCGTTGACTCTTAGTGTGTTTACCAGGCATAAAACTTTAAATAATGTAATGAAACTTATACAAACTGCTACTACCCATAATCAACAGTTTTAGCCAATATTATATCAAAGGATAGATGCTAATGCTTAATTAATAGTCTGTGTTTGTTCAACCACTAGAGTATTCATGCCTAACTTTCAATACACATTAATTATGCCAAAGGTTTTTCCTTCAATTGGAATGAAGTTTGTTGCCTCAAACATTCATGAATCAACGACACAATAGTATTTTAATCTCTCATATAAGAAAAGTAATAACTTGGTTCCAAACATAAAACAAACATAAACATTAATGAATTATTTACCACATTTCTATAGACCTAAGACAGTGGCAGAGTCGGTGGTTTTATTGTTTGAGAAAAATCGAGATAAAAATCCATTTTCTTGTTCTTGACGTCAGCATGCATTTTCTATTTCTGATGTTTCAGGCATGAGAACATTTCTACACCGAAGGCATGAGAGTCACAAGTTTAACTTCCCATCAAATAGAAGGAATTAAACCTAGGACGTGTGGAAACAACCAGACATCGAGGGTTAAATCTGACAACCGCTTATGCCTATCGAACAATTTCTTGGTGAAAATAATTTTCTAATACTACCCTTCAAGAAAAAACAACATGGTATTATTTTTACACTATTAATAAAATATATAAATTATTATTTTATTTATATTTAAATATTATATATATATATAATTATATTATTATATTTCTGTATAAAAATGATGATCATGCTTAAAATATATAAGTTGTGTGTAATAATTATTTCAAATATTTGTAAGTATTTTATGGTTAAAACCATGATAAATGACTAAACGGTCATCATATTTAACCCCATTGAAAGAGCTAATGAAGTTTTTCTTTGTGTCGCGATTACCTTTTACTTTCAATAATGTGAGCGAGATTAAGTTGGCAAAGTGGAACACAAATAGTAATTTTAAGTTGTGGAAAAGATGCAATATATGTAGGTATTTAATTTTCACTTTTTTTATTTGCAACATTCTATTTATGATTTCATCTAATCTAACAAATCAAAAACTATTCAATCAAACCCTTGACATCATTTGTTGATCCATAGGGATCAATAAAAACACACCACTTCATCAGTTCCATCAACACCAAGAAGGAGAAACAAGAAAAGTGAATAAAATGAGGTAAACGAGAGGTTACTTTGAAGGAACCACCCATGCAGTGAAGTGGTTTTATCCATGGTGGTGGTCCTAAAACCGCCACCGGCCGGGTGGTGGTCTTGAGACCGTACCGTCTGCTCGAGGCGGTGGTCTGACACTTTCAAACAAAAAGAAGAATGGAACGCGAATGGATGCAAATTTGAAGCGCCCAACCGTGTCTCTTCCCCTTCCATGCCCTTTCACATCCTCCAGTGCATGGGAGGACATGGGAAGGCCTATAAATGCATGAAAGGAGCAAGAGAATGGTCATTCAAAGATCCAAAGAGATCGAGAAGTAGAGTTTAATGAGAGTAGTGAGCAAGATCTTCAATGTTGGAATGGAATTGTAGGAGCAAGGTGTAGAAACAGAGCAAGCAAGTAATTGGAGAGAAGGTTTACATTGTTTCTTCTTTTCATACTTATTGTAATATGTAATTGTCTATATTAGACCAATAAAAGTGGGAAGAAAGAGCAGTTGCCCTTCCTGACTGGTTTTCCTCCATTGGAGGTTTCTAGGATAAAATTGTTGGTGTTGAAGTTTTGAATTATTTCCTTCTCTACAATTTCCTTTCTATAGCACTAGATAATCAATCACAAAGCTCTAATTTTTCAAGAAAATATGTCATTTTCCAAAGTTGAAAGTAGAACAACATAGTTGTGTGATTCATAGAGTTCCAAAGTAGAAGTTTACGGATCATTTTGGTATCAGAGCTGATTATATATCCAAGAATGTGGTATTCGAATCTTTCTTGTGATTTTGTATGACAGTGACAAGGTCCAAAGGTGAAGAAGTTTTACCTTGTGAGCCAGATATTTCTACGAAGAAGTGGAAACAGAGAATTCTGAGCTCAAATGGAGGAAGAGAACTTGGTCCATAGAGTCGAGATGCTAGAGACCATGATGGATAGATTGCATAAGAAAACAAGAAGAGATTTCAGATCTGTAAAAAAGAAGGATTCAATTAAGCAAAGATTCCATGGACTCGGTGGTTCAAGCACTAGCCGAAAAATTTGGTATCGGAAAGAGCCACGAAGAGGAAGAATGGGAAGAGCATGAAGAGATGCCAATTGTAAGTGAGAAGGTAAAATCTGCACATACACCTTTTAAAGTTGAAATGAAAGTGGAAATAAAGAATTTTGAAGGAAAAGTAGATGCATAATTACTGGATAAATGGCTAAAACAAGTTGGAAGTCTACTTTAGTGTGCATAATGTCATTGAGGCACAAAGGATCACCTTTGCACGTCTCAAAATGGAAGGTCATGCTCTGGTTTGGTGGGAAACCCATCTAGCCACTTGTGAGAAGAAGAAACATCCTATTGTCAGTACTTGGAAAGGTTTTAAAGAATTGATTAGAGCTAACTTCTATCCTATTGGCCATAAGACTGACATGATGATTAAGTGGCAGTACTTTAGATAGGGTAGTGGTCAAAGCGTGCAAGACTACACTACGGAATTTTGGAGACAAGCCATGTTGCTTAATATGGACTTGGAGGATGAGGACATTTTGACCAAGTATTTGGGAGGAATTCACACTCACCTTCGGAGGAAGGTAATCTCCACAAAGCCCAAGGATCTCAATGAAGCTTGTATACAAGCATACTACATTGATGACGAAGAAGTAAGGAGAAATAGAGCCAAAGGGAGACCAGTCAATAGAACAACAGATAAAGAACAAGGGAAGACAAGTAGCAGAGGTAAATGGAAAGGTAAACATGTTGCTACTACTTTGCATACTTGTAAAGATCCTAAGAATTTATGTAAGAATTGTGATGTAAATGGACATACTGACACCACATGTTGGAAGTTGCATCCGGAATTGCACCCAAAGCACCAACCAAGGATTCCAAGAAATCCATGGCCACTGTGAAGATAGAAAGAGAGGTGGAGATTGAGGATGATTCGGATGTAGATGAGAGGTGGGATGCATGACCACTAACATGTATGAGGGCAGTAGAAGAAGAAGAGATGAGTAATCTATTTCAAATCAAAATCCAAATCAAGAAGACTAAGGTAAACGCTTTAGTAGATTCTAGTTCTCAGTCAAATTTGATTTCTGATGCGGTTGTAGAACAACTTGGTCTAGAGACTTACGTGCATCCACATCCATACCCACTGGGATGGGTGAAGAAGGGTGTAGAAATACAAGTTATAAGGAAGTGTAAGTTTCAGTTTGGGATAAATACCCAATACATAGATGTATTAGAGGCTGATATTATTCCCCTTGATGATTTTGACGTTGTCTTCAGAAGTCCTTACTTGTATGCCAGGGATGTCATGTTCACAAGGAGGGAGAACTGGTACAGATGGGTCAAGGATGGAGTCAGTTTTAACATTTGGGCACACTAGAGCAAATCAAAGAAGGCTATGGTAAGTGCCAACCAAGCACTAAGACTTATTCAGAAAATCATCAGTTTTTTTTTGCTTTCATTGGAAGAAAAACAAAATGGACATGAGAGCACGGATATTTCTAACCAAAGGATGGAGAATTTGGATAGCACTTGTCAGTTTTTGTAGAAGAAGCCACCACAGAACTACTCATTCAAGGAGCAAAACAAACTTCCACTATGCAATCACCGTATCTACCTACTGGATTCACTTGGACTTGACCATGGGGGGCAGCAAGAAGAAGAGGAGATACAAGGAACAGTGGTGACTATTAGCAGCAACATACTTAGAGAGGATTCACCAATCCATCTCAAGAGACAAAGACATGAAAGGACTAAACCACTACAATATGGGACCTTTTCCATACTTGAGCAGGTTGGAGAAGAAACCTTTAGGCCATACTTCATGCAGATGCATGCGATAGAAAGTTGCAAGAGCTCACATCACTAACACCATCTATGCATGACAAAGAAGGAAAGATACATGAAGTTACCTTCCAAATAGGATTATACTTAAGGAAACTTAGAGGAGGAGGATGTAGCACTGGAGCAACAAACCAGAGATCCACAGGAGCCTTGGCAAGTTGGACGAGAGAAGACACCAAGGCAGACCCAGTGGTACTCGAATGAGCACGAGAGGGAGTTGATTCCTCTACCACTCCCCCACTAAGATTTTATGGGACCAAAAGCATCCTAAGTAGGGGAGGTATGATCCATAGGGATCCAGAAAAACACACCACTTCATCAGTTCCATCAGCACCAAGAAGGAGAAACAAGAAAAGTGAATAAAATGAGGTAAACGGAGGTTCTGGAAGGAACCTGTTCTCGTGCAGTGGCGGTTTCAACCACCACCTACCCTACAGGGCGGTGGTCCTAAAACCACCACCTAGCTAAGGTGGCGGTCTTGACACTTTCGAACAGAAAAGAAGAATGGAACACGAATGGACATGAATTTGAAGCACCCACCATGTCTCTTCCCTTCCATGCCCTTTCACATCCTCCAGTGCACGGGAGGACATGGGAAGGCCTATAAATGCATGAAAGGAGCAAGATAATGATCATTCAAAGATCCAGAGAGATCAAGAAGTAGAGTTTAATGAGAGTAGTGAGAAGATCTTCATGCTTGGAAATGGAATTGTAGGAGCAAGGTGTAGAAATAGAGCAAGCAAGTAATTGGAGAGAAGGTTTACATTGTTGCTTCTTTTCATACTTATTGTAATCTATAATTTGTCTATATTAGACCAATAAAAGTGGGAAGAAATAGCAGTTTCCCTTCCAACTGGTTTTCCTCCTTAGAGGTTTCAGGATAAAATTGTTGGTGTTGAAGTTTTGAATTATTTCCTTCTCTACAATTTCCTTTCTATAGCACTAGATAATCAGTCATGAAGCTCTAATTTTTCAAGAAAATTTGTCATTTTCCAAAGTTGAAATTAGAACAACATAGTTGTGTGATTCGTAGAGTTCCAAAGTAGAAGTTTACGGTGATTTTTCACACATAGTGTGTTTCCTACCGTTACTCAATCTTGGAATTGTAAATGGGGCTACAAATTGCTCCATGAAATAAGCATTTCAGTTGGGTTTCAAATATGGAACCTACTTTGGATTTTACCCATTATTTATTTTGGCCCCTTCAACCATAAATTGCACTTGTGTGAATAATGTGAGTGAGATCAAGTCAATAAAGTGTAACACAAATAGTAGATATTATTTACGCGTTACAATTTAATCCATGGAAAAGGTGCAGATACATGTAGGTATTTAATTCTAACTTTTTTATTTCCAACTTTCCATTAATGTCTTTGTCTTATCTATCAAATCAAACATTGTTCAATCAAACACCTTGACATCATTCGCATTTAGGCTTTGACCATCGATGATTGTTTTCACATCGCATATTTCCTTACACCTACTCGAGCTTAGAATTGTAAAGGGGGACTACAAAGTTCTTCAAGAAGAAAGAATTTCAGTTGGGTTTCAAATTTGGAACTTATCTAATGTTCTCCATTTTTATGTTGACACCTTTAAGCCCAAATTACACTCACGTGAATAATGTGAACTCAATTATCAATGATTGTTCACACATCATTTGTTTCTCTATAGTTTCTCGAGATTGAAATTGTAAAGGGGGCTACAGAGTGCTCCAAGAAACAAGCATTTCAATTGGGTTTCAAACATAAATTCCACTTTCCATTTTCCCTTTTTTGTGGACCTTCAAGCATAAATTCCACCCATGTGAATAATGTGAGTGAGATCTAGTTAATAAAGTGTAACACAAATATAAGATATTATTTACATGTTTCAATTTGTGTAGTGGAAAAGGTGTAGTACATGCAGGTATTTAATTATCATTTTTTTACTTGCAAATTTGCATTGATGGATGTCTTATCTAACAAATCAAACATTGTCCAATCAAAAACCTCGATGTTGTTCGCATTTGGGTTTTGACCACAAAACATATTGGATTTTCCCTATTTTTATTTTGACCCCTTTAAGCACAAATTACACTCATGCATGAATAATGTGAGTGAGATTAACACAATAAAGTGGAACACAAATAATTAATATTTGGTTTTACAATTCGATCCATTTTTTTGCACATCACATATTTCCCTACACTTGCTCGAGCTTAGAATCAAAAGGGGGCTACAAAGTGCTCCAAGAAACAAACATTTCAGTTGGGTATTAAACTTGGAAGTTATCCATTTTTATTTTAGCACCTTTAAGTGTAAATTACACTTGTGTTAATAATATCATGAACTCACTTATAAATGATTGTTCACACATTATTTGTTACGTTGCACTTACTCGAGCTTAGAATTGTAAAGGGGGCTATAAAGTGCTCTAAGAAACAAGCATTTCAATTGGGTTTCGAACATGGAAGCTATTGTATTTTTCCCCTTTAAGCATAAATTACATTCACGTGACTAATGTGAGTGAGATCAAGTCAATAAAGTGTAACACAAATAGAAAATATGATTTGGGTGTTATAATTTTAGCCATGGAAAAGGTGTAGTACATGCAGGTATTTAATTCTCACTTTTTAATTTCCAACCTTCTATTGATGTTTTAATCTTATCTAACAAGTCAAACATTGTCCATTGAAAACATTGACGTCATTCGCATTAGGGTTTCAACCACGAAACCTATTACATTTCCCCTTTTTATTGTCCCTTTAAGCGCAAATTGCACTCATGTGAATAATGTGAGCAAGATTGAGACAATAAAGTGGAACACAAATAACGAATATTATTTGGTCTTATAATTTGAGCTAAGGAAAAGGTGTGATAAATGCATGCATTTAATTCCATCTTTCAATTGATGTATTCATCTTTTCTAACAAATCATATGGTGTCCATTCCAAAACCTTGAAGGCATAAAAAAATAAAAATAAAAAATCACATAACTCAACTTGTAAATAAAATCTACCTGCCACTTTTATGACTAATCGTTGAAGGGGCTCAATTATCAATGGTTGTTCACACATCACATATTTTCCTGCAATTAGCCTTGTATTCACTCAATCTTAAAACAAAACAAAAAAAACGGGCTACATATTTCTACATGAAGAAAGCAATGTAGTTGGGTTTCAACCATGGAACCTATTGAATTTTCCCCATTTTTTGTTTGGGCCGCTTTAAGCTTGAATTGCACTCACATACATACTGGAGGACCTTAGTCTAAAACCTTTTCTCGCTAGACATGTATGGCCAACCATTGGGAAACTCAATTTATCGACGATTGTTCATGCATCACATGTTTTCTCAGAGTGCCCACTTCCCTTCGACACCATTTTTGTTTTGTTGTTTTCAAGACTGATTACTTCACTTATGGATTTATTATGGCTTCTTGATTTAGCATGCTAGTAGATATCATAGACACTGGACTGTTATTGATTTGATCTTTATATGATGCATATGGTCTACTGGTGGACATTTGATGATGATATTTGTATATTTTGACATGGTTATTTATCTTTAATTATGACATGTGATATATTTAATCATATTGAGTAGAACTTGATAATTGGACTAATGTGATGATCGTTTTGACATAAATGAAATGTGGAATAGAAATGTGCTAGAAAGTGTAAGTGATATCGTACTTGCATAGATGATAGTAAATCATGTGTCGTTTATTTTAGATTATATTGTATATTTGGCATGAATGTTTTAATGCGGCCAACAGGCCGAAGGAGGTATTTTCTGTTCTGCAGGTATATTATATTCACAACAATATTGGGGAGTGGAGACCAACCACATCGAATTCGAGAAGAATCCAGCTAAGGTCACCATGGCAACAAGTAATTGTGTGTGTGTTAGAATTATTTGGTTAGGGAAAATTGTGACCTAGGGGTCATGTGTTGTTTTGTTTTAATTTTCCCTTTTATTATGTTAGTATGTGTTGCTCTTAGTAAGTGAAATTTTACTTGTGTTATTATTCATATTCTTTGGATTGGAGTTTACCCCTTTGTTAGCCATGGGTTGTAGTGTCTTATTTAAGCTAATTTGAATTTGTCCTAAACTAATTAAGGGATATGACCAAAAGAGAGTTCATTTATTAGGCTTGATTTACTTGGGATTTTGTGTGGATTGATGTGTGTTTGAGTTTTGAGTGTAGCACACTCTACCCCACATGGGAAACTCGAATTTGGCCTTAGAGGCCAAATTTGAAAGCTTGTGGGACAAGTCAAACTTGTCCCACACCTCTTAAAACCCCATGCCAACCCTACCTATGGGTTGGAAGGCCAAATTTAGGGTCTTTTAGGTGTTTTGGGGGGATAAAAGGGTAAAATATTAATTGCACTTTCTTTCAAAAATTTAATTTTGTCCTTTGGGGAAGTGGGCTTAGATGGAGTGTGTAAGGTGCTTGCCTTTCTTTCAACCACTTATTAATGGTGCATTGGAATATGAGGTTGACCAAGTGATGTGGAGTGGAGGGAAAAGGAGGTGGCATCCTACTTGGAGCCACATCATCCCTCCCTCTCTTTTCTCTATTTATTTGATCCTCTTGTTTGTTTTGGGGGTTGGAAGTTTCATTTTTAGTCTTTTGTATTTTGGAGAGGAGAGGATTTTGAAGGAGTTGGTGGATTTTGGAGCTTGTTGATACTTGTGGGAATTTTTTTGGAGCTTGTGGATGCTTGCTTGACCTTTGGAGGGATTTGAGACTTCATACTTGGAACAAGCTCTACCATGGAAAGGTAGGAGCTTCACCTTTGTTGTATTATGTTTTCTTCTTTTTGTTATATGAATGAGTACATATGTTGTGTTGAATATTGTTGTTTGAGATGCTTGTTGGGAATGGGTAGAATGCCTAAGTTGGGAGTGGGAGGAGACTATGGGGAGTTTATTTGAGGGAGGCATAAGAGATCATTTTCTTGAGGAGGGAGTTTGGGTTGGGTGCCCACCTAGTATGAGAAATGCTTGCATTTTCTCCTTGTTCTTACTTTGAGGGAGCCATAAGAGGTGAGGGAGGCATAAGAGTGGATGGAGGGATAAGGGGTACTTGAGGGAGGCATAAGAGTTGTTAGGGGTATTGTGTTTTGCATTGGAGGCTTTTAGGTGGCACCCATTCCCATTGGGAGGCATAAGTGGCCTCCCCATAGGTCTTACTCTTATGGCTTTCTTGATAAGCCTTGTGACTTTGTTGTTGTGATTGTTTCCCTCTTGTTGAGTTGTTGATTTTGTTTTGAAGGATTATGGAATGAATGTGAAATTTTATGTTAAGTTATGTGGAAGCTAGTAGTTGCCATGAGTTGGATTTTCTCCCATTATAATGTGGTTGGGGCTCGGGGCCAATGGAGAGGATGGCTTCTCTTCTCCATTGGGTATCTTGGTTGGGAGGAGAGTGTTGCCTCTCCCCTTATTTTGTTGTGAATCAAGCAAACTATTGGAGGAGCTACCTTGTTGATGTTGTAGCATTGGAGCCTTGTTGATGACAATGTGAAACCACCTTGTATTTTTACCCACCTTGAGTGGAGGAAAAATGTAATATTGCTTTGTATTTTAGCTTCCATTATTGTAAATTTGTTCCCACATTAAGTGGAAAATGTTGTAACAAGATTTTGAAGGAAATTTGTATTGATCTTCATTAGTAAGGTTGTAATGTGGATGGAATTGAAAGTTGAAGGAAAGACAATTTATTTATTCTCCTTTAACTTGGCTTGGAACCTCATATGAGTATGTTGATCTTGTTGAAATGTTAGTAGTTCTTGCTTTAAAACTTAATGGAAATATTGTTGAAAACCTCTTGAGGAATGTTGGGAAATTTACAATATATATATATATATATATATATATATATATATATATATATATATATATATATTGAATTTCATTTTGTTACTTAAAAAGATGTATTGAAAAGTTGGAATATTAGTGCATTTTTATTCTTGTATTGTTGATGAAAAGACTTAAGTTTTAAATAGTTTTCAATATGTCAATGAAGTAATTTAGGTTTTAGCTCTATTATGTTTTTCCTCATATTAAGAATTTATTGTAAATCTATTTATAGATTGTTAAGGAAAGAAATCAAATCTAATTGAAATCCCAAATGCCTACTAAATTGTGTAGAAAGAAATTTTATAGTAAAAGCTCTAAACTTATTAAGTTCATTACCCAATACTCCTTAATGTATACTAAGGAAACTAATATTTTAAATATAATTCATATTAAAGTAATATTAAACTTAATGGAATTACTATTATTAAATTATATTAATACCAATATACTATTAATATTTCTTTTATATTAACAAAGTATACTAATATAAATTAAAGCCAGAAAATATTATTTATATATGTAATGGAATCCTATGCATGTATAAGTAATTAAGGCCCTTCCCAAGGTCTGCAACCCATGAGACGTTCATATAATTGCAAAGCAAATGTGTTCCATGTATATTCATGTTTCATTTGATGAAACAGCTCCACCTCTGTGAGATTCTCTTCCACGAGCTACGCAGTACTTAAACAGGAAAATCTCAATAGAAGATCCTTGTAATAAATTTCATCGGTTCTCCTCGTAACTTTCTCACTGTCCCTTAATCAATTTGGATGCACTAATAATCAAAATGAGTGGAGGTGGGGCAATGCCGCAATGTCAACCGTTCCTTCCAACATCTGAACAACCCTTTTCATAGAGGGCCTTAGAATGGGGTCTTCCTGAATGCACCACAAACCCACTAAACCATTCTTTCCAACTGACTTGAGTCAATGGTAATACCTTCTGCTTGCTGCTGTTCCACCAGTTTATTAAGCGCACCATCCTTCAAGCACTTGTAAACCTAGAACATTTGAGGATGATTTCAACCTGGGGACATCTAACATCATGTGTTTTCTAGCTGCAACATATAATTTCCAGTAACATCACTCCAAAGCTATAAACATCCACCTTCGCAGTAATTGGCATATTTTTGAACCACTCAGGCGCTATATAACCCATGGTGCCACGAGCCCTTGTAATCGTTCGAGTCTGTTCTTCCATTAACAATTCTGCCAGGCCAAACTCGGATAGTTTACTGTCCCTTAATCGATTTTGATAAAAATATCTTGGAGGTGAATCCCAAATTTGAGGATGCATTCAATATAAAGTGTAACAGATGACAATATGTTTGGGTGACCTAAAATTTTAGCCGATCGTAAGGCAGGCCGTGGCTATGGATCCCAAGATCATACCTCGCATTGATGTTTTACCCGAGAACATGGAGGTGATTGTCGCACAGTTCACTCACTACGTAGCCATCTATAACCACCTTTATTTCAAACACGCGTGGCCAAGGTGAGTAAAAGCAGTAGGCTACCAAACAAAGCTTAAGATTTGCAAATCCAAAGCGATTAAATGAAATATGCGGCCCAGGAGGAGTTGATCAACATGTAAGGGGATGGAGTTTAAATGATATGGCAGGTGGCTATTAAAGCCACCCACCCCCAACCATGTTTTCCAACCTAATTTCTTTTTGAATGTTTCTCCACGTAGTGGCTTCAACGGTGGTGAATGGTAACAACTCTACCAAATTTAAATGCCACGTGATTCGTGGCAAGGCTTGACCATATGGGTGGTTGTGGAAAGTTTAATATATGGTGGGCAGTTATGCATGGAGAGTTAAACCCGAACTCACCGAGCTATGTGAAAACAACTCAAAACATGGTTTCGTTTAAATTACAAAGTGAAATATGATTAAGTTAATAAAATGTCTTTTGGTATATAAACATATAAACTTGGTGGTATATATATCTCATTTTGAGATTTTAAATATATATATAGTATTTATGTAATCAAACTAAAGATTAAATATAATACCTCAAATGTAAAATATAAAACTATTGATGTCCGTCAAGTGCAGGTACAAATACATTATCTTAAAAAAAAAAATTTAGTCGTAATTTCGGTTATGTGTTTATGGAAGCAAGTTCTTGGATCATCGTCATTTTCGCGCATCACATTTTCATGTAATTTATCCATCTTTAAATTAGAAAGTGGGGCTACAATGTGTTCCAAGCAACAAGCATTTCAGCTCGGTTTCAAACATGGAACATTTTTATTCCCCCAATTTTTGTTTGTCCCCTTTAAACGGAATTTACACTCATGTCAATAATTCGAGCAAGATAAAGACGGTAGAATGGAATACAATGCACTTCTCCCTCGAATCCCTTTTTCATCGCCCCTCATCATCTCCCTCTTTTTAGCTTCTTCAAGTTTTATTTCTCCACTCCACCCTCTTCGGCATTTTCATCATATCTTGGCATTTTCATCATAAATTTCACGTACGATTGTTAGTTTTATTAAATGCAAAAGATGAGCTTGTATAATCATAATAAATAAGTTGTGAAGAAACACCACAAACACACAAAATACTTCATAAGCTTCTTGACCATGTTACTTTGAGAGTCATACATGACTGAGAAGTGGATTTATAAAATCTCGAGAGTTAGTGTGGTCATATAACCATACCTCTCCCCTATAAACAATTATCATCACGAGAAAAATGTTTGACCGGTATAAGCCACCGTCAAAATTAACATTAGATGGTGTATATATAAAGTAGATATGAAACGATAAAAAAAAATACATATATTCCTTGTCTCATCACGTCACCCAAGATAGACATGTAAACATTGGTGGCACCGCGAAAGTGTTACTTAATTTGAATTTGCATTGGGAATGAGATTGAGAGTGTTTAACGGAGATCGCAATCTCTATTTGGTGCAGAATTAAATGATCTTATTTCCTCCCAACGAATAAAATGAAATCGAAACAAGTTTCGGAGAATGTTTATGATAGGACTTGGGCAACTCACGGCATGAAGATTTTACTTGCCTGAAAGAAAGCTGCGTTGCATGGTGAAGATTTTGAGTTGCAAGTGGCGTCGTGAAGATTATAATCAATACCTGCATCAAAATTGACCGTATCATATCGGTATGTATCTTTTTTAATCAAAATAAGACCGTGTGATTTAGAGTAGTTGGGAGTTCTATGATTTGGTAGAAATAAATCCATGGTACTGCTGACTCCATTACTTGTCCTTTATTACAATTCCAAACTAGAAATCAAGTGGTGTTTGTAAATTTCACGATTTCTTTAAATAGAAGAAATAGATGTACGAATCCCCTTTCATACGAGGCAAGGAATGTATGTAGTGCATTCTAGCAAGGAATGTATGTAGCGCATTCCAGTGAGGAATGTATGTAAATTCCTTTTGACCTATGAAAAATCCCCTTCATACAACAGAATGTATGTAGCGCATTCCATTTGTGTCAATCGTGTGAAGCAAAAAGGGGGTGTTAAGAGGTAGTCACAAGGAGACACACACACACACACACACACACACACACACACACACACACACACATATATATATACGAACAAAAGTAAGGTATGGTTGATGAATAGTTTGAAGGGAAACTTGCACATGTTTGAATGTCAAAACGTACATATGTTTTACACTGAACCTCTAAGTTTACCGTTCCTCATGTCATCGATTACATGCATAATTGCAAAAAGAGTTTCTATGAAGTGAATAAGGTAGCAATTAGGGTTTCCCGTCATTAGTAGTGTTGATGAAATTTTCCAACAATGATCACCGACACAAAACCTTGTCCTCTCATTTTCCCGATTTATGTAAAGAACAGGTTATGAAGAATCGTATTCAGAATTTTGATTGGTTACAAGATTATAATTTGGTTGGTTAGCATAAGGATTATAATGTAGTGATGGGGTAACGAATATGAAAATATGGAATATGTTGAATGCATTGATGTATGTTGAGGACAATTGGAAGAGCTTCCAACCATATACACTCTAAATGTATACGCTTTCAGAGTAAAAATTAAAGAATACACATTCAAATCTTTCAAATTGTTACAAGGAGAAAAGGAGTGTGGTGTGGAAGGCAACAAGGAAACATATTATGGAGATATGTTAGAAGGTAAGTTTTAGGTATTAAAATGACTATCAAGCTATCAAATTATTTTTGCTCCACATTATCATCTCTATGCCACTTGCATTTTTCACATGAGTGGAATTTGCAGTCAAAGGGGTCAAATAAAAAATGGGGAAATTCCAAGAGGATGCAGGTTTGAAACCCAATCTTAATGGGGACATACAAAGGGGTCACTCAGTCAATAGAGAGTATGAGCAATCTAAGACACCCTTGAGATAAAATAGAGCAACTGAAATAATTTAATACCATAACAAAACTTCAACAAAACCGCTTCATAAATGCAACAAAAATAGACAAAGGGTTCCCCCTCAAAGAAATAGCAAACAAACAAAAATTTAATCGTGGATGGCAACCCATCAATGAATATTCAATGGTTCTATCTAAGAGTAATAAGGAGAAGAAGCAAGAGTCTCAAAGAGAAGAGGAATTTGACAAACCGCCTGTGGGCCAAACAATTTGTAACACCCATAATTTACACACACAAAAACAACGGTAAAAATACCACCAAGATAAATAAAAATTTACTTACATTTCTCACTACACAATGCCACAAGGGCTCCAAGAAAAGAAAACTCAAAATGCGCATACGACACTTACATAAGTCATCAACTCACATAGACACATGACAACACCATATACATGTCGATGCCACACTTTCCCCAAAGAACGAATACTAGCAATGACCCAACCACAAAAAAAGACTCAAAGATGGGCAAACCCACAACACATCATTACCATGATTACATATTAGTTACGATTAACATTCCAAGAACATTATTATGCAAGGATAATTTTCTCTTTTTTTTCACCTACAGATTCTAAAATTCATTTCACATTCAACTTACAGTTCGTCCATTTAAGTTGGTTCTTTATCCCTTACAACAATCTCCTTAACTTACATAATTAATTGGCATATTTCAAATTGCATACAAAGTTCTTAATTCTCTCATTCTTAAGTTAAGAATATGCTTCTCAAATGTTTATACGATGTTTAAAAATTACCCTTACTACATAAGTGAATCTGACGTGATATCAAGAAAGAATTCTTAGGATTTGAGGGAGATTTAGATTCAAGATACCCTTTCCCATAAACATTCTTCGATCACGGAAAATTTATTTCCCTACCATAGTTAATATAGATCAATAACTTGTTGAATCCATTCAACATTTCCACATCAAGAAATTTTATTTGGATTTATATATATATTTGGTTTCCTCGAAGTTGATCTCACCAAGGGCAATTCATATTCTTTCTAACACATGAAAATGTTTAGTTGAGTTATAAGGACTCCAAGGGTGACATTATTCCTAACCTCAAACCTTGTTTTTGTAACGCCCGCAAAAATGACATTCTAGGAACATGCTACAACCTAACACTTAACCCAAAAATTGTGACTAACTTTTTTTTGTTTAAGTTAAAAGAATGTTACAAGGATGTTTGACCCATAGGGTTCATTAAATTAACTTACACCACTAAACTCAACTTAACGATCGAAGAACCAGGTCTAGTTAAAAAGTTAACATATTTTCAAATTTATCTCTAGAATCCATTAGTCAAATATGCATTAGGAAGGTACCAAAGATTAATTTACTTAATTAAATGTTTTCTTCTCTTTAGATATTATTCAATCCTAGAAAGGTTAGCCATGGAGGATTCTACAAGGAGAATCTAGTTTAGATTAGTTTAGTTATAGTTTTATTATTGTTGTAATTTCTTTCATTCAAGGATTGGGAGGGATTTTCCTCTACCAATCTGGTTTTATTTCCAAACTATATGTATTTGGGGTTTTCTATATTTGTGAAAAACCCTACCCCCATTATTATAAATGAAAAGGATGTTTTAAATCCACCATTTGTATGTTTTATTGTTCAAATCCAAGGGATTACTCTTTGTTTACATGTTGGTAGTCATTAGTTAAATTTTACATCTTATAAATTAGTAAAAACTAGTTACAGTTTTTGCACAAGCGCGATCCACGGAGTTACTGTCATAAGTGACAACCGCCGCCTGAGCAAACCGACGGTCCTAGGATCATCATCCTGCTGGGTGACAAACAACAATGTGTTGCCTGGCTGAGCAGTGGTTTTGAGACCGCCACCTTATCATGAGTGGCGGTTACAGGACCGCCACTCTGCACAGGGTGGCGGTCCTATTTCTAAAAAATAGAACCTTAAATCCGAGGTTTTCTCAAAAATCAAAAGTTACAAAAAGGTACTAAATTGCATTATGAGCTTAATTTTGAACATATAGAGTTTCCAGTTTTGAGATTTCATTCCTATTGTTCTTTTGTTAGTTAAAATTACTCATTAGAACATTTTGAAAGCCAAAAGTAACAATAATAACTACAAGATCTATTCCATTTTGTTCAACTAACTTTCTTTGAATTTCAAGAGTAAGATAAAAGATTTACACCTACTTCTTCATTTTTATTTTTCTAATACAAATGCTACATATCAATATACAACATACTTGAAATTTATTGTCTCTTTCCATTTTCACTTCAACAAATATATTCAAAGTAACTATAGCAACTTTTCTTTACATTCAAGTCTACTACACATACAATTTCAACTTCTTACAACTTCTATATTTCCTTCTTTCTCATTTACAATAAAACAACTTCATAATGAAATTAAACTTTCTTTTCCATTGAGAATAGCTCATATCTTTTAACACAAAGAACTACTTTTCTCACAATACAACCAAGATTTCAAATAAAACTTTTACAAAACTAACTCTACAATACAAATCTTTCTTCTTTCTTTTCAATATATAATACAACTTTCATAACCAACAATGGAATGCAATTTTCCTTCACAAGTTCAATACAATGTCCTCCACTTAAAGTGGGAAATCATACAAGAATATAAACTAAAAGTAGAATACAATATTACAAGTTCCTCCACTCTAAGTGGGAATAACACAAAGAAAGTTTCACAAGGTCTCCAACAAAACTCCAAGCTTCACAACTTCATCAAGATAACTCCTCCAAGATTTGTTTGATTCACAACAAAATGGGGGAGAGGCAATGCTCTCCACCCAACCAAGATATCCAATGAAGAGGAGAAGCCATCCTCTCCATTGGCCCCCGAGCCCCAACCACATTACAATGGGAGATGATTCCAACTCATGGCAACAACAAGCTTCCACAACACACACAAGTATTTCACAACCATTTCAACCACATTCAAAACAACAATAATAAAAGAAAGAAGAACAACAAAAACAAGGCTTAAAATGAAAGCCAAAGGAGAAAGACCTATGGGGAGGCTACTTATGCCTCCCAATGGGAATGGGTGCCCACCTTAAAGCCTCCAATGCATATCTCATATCCCCTACATACTCTTATGCCTCCCTCAAGTACCCCTTATACCTCCCACATACTCTTATGCCTCCCTCAATCTCTTATGCCTCACTCATAAAAGAAACAAGAAAGAAATGCAAGCATTCCTTGTACAAGGTGGGGCACCCAACCCAAACTCCATCCAACAAAAAGGTAAACTCTTATGCCTCCCTACATGAAATCTCCCCATAGTCTCCTCCTACTCCAAACTTAGGCAATCTACCCACATCCAACAACATTCCAAAGAAAACAATACTCAACACAAGCATATAAACACAAAATAAAGCATAACATAAGCAAGGTAAAGCTCCTACCTTTACATAGTAGGGATTTTTCCAAGAGTAAGTCTCCAAGCTCCTCAAAACCAAGAAAGCATCCAAAAGCTCCAACAATCCACAAGAACTCTCAACAATTCTCTAACTCTCCTAAGAATACAAGAGCACAAAATAATGAAGTAACCCTTAAACAAGAAAAAGAATTTCCATAAATAGAAAAGGGAGAGGGGAGGATGAGGTGGCTCCATGTAGGATACCACATCATTCATCCTCAACTCCACCTAAGAAGTCAAACCTCAACCCCAATGCACCATAATTTGGTGGGTGAGAGGAATGACAAGTTACTTATACACACAAACTAAGCCCACACCCCCTAAGGACAAAATTAATTACTTGAAAGTAAGTGCAATAAACATTTCAACATTTTATCTTCCCAAAACACCTAATAGGGTATAATTATCTTATATGGATAAACTCGACACGCACTTCGACATGGAATCTCTAATGAATCTAAGGCAAAGAAGGCCCTCCTAACTCAACCGGTGATAGATCGGCGGGCAAGGATGACGCCAAGGCTCCAATCAATATCGAGCTCGCATGATCCGATCTATAGGTTGTGGGATACGTGGAAAATGACCTGGGATGGTTTCGTGTATGTCTCCAGATAGGGTCATATGATGGATGATGGATATATAGCGGATTCTATGGTCGATTCTCTGGTCTAGTCCAGAAATCTTTAGCTTTGTTAGCTGCTATGTCTAACAAGGATAACTGTGTGATGATGATAGGTGGAAGTGGAGTGGATCTAAATATTAATGTGCGTAAGCCAGCATCAATGTTAGATTGACCTGTAGGCTCGTTGGGTTGTGGGATTTGTGGGTCACAACCGTAGATTCGTGGTTGTTGTGGACCTGCTATGGTCATGTGTGGAATCAATCCCTAATCCCTAGTATCCAATAGTCGTATGCCTTTTCGGCCTCTATATTCAAAATTAACAGTTGTGCAATCTTTTCTGAGTATCTTATAGGCAATCTTGCAACCTGAATCCTTAAGCTAGTATCTATGTCTGTGAGAGTGTCTCCCGTATCCTGTCCGCATGGGACCAAAGGGTCACAACCAAACGTTTTCTCTCTTTCAAGTCCTTCTACAAATCATGCAGATATTTATCTAGAGTAATCTGTAGTTTGGCTGATTTGACCAAAACGTGTGCTTGGTCGCCTTCTTCTATATTTAACCCGCTTAACCGTGAGCTGATCTGTTGTAAGTCTCGTTGTTGTTCGAAGACTTGATTCTAAGGTTCGATCTATATCAGTTATTGCCGTAATAAGATTGGGTTGAGGCACGATTGGCTCGAATACGTATTCTCTGGGCTCTCTAGGTCCCGTGATTGTCATACAAAAGGAAATGATACAAATCTAACTAATGACAAAATAATTTAACTGCAAAATATGTCTATGTATATTCCTAAATCTGATAGTTATTGATAAGCTACTAACAAAATTTAAAGAGCAATTATCTAATATATCTAAAATTGACAACTAAACTAATAACGCAATTAAAACAAACAAAGCAACCGAGTATAGCTACTTGTCTGTGTAGTTTTTAGATCTATTCTAAATAATTTGATAACTGATCTACTCTATTTGAAAGACTCTCGATCCTACCTCAGAAGTGAGGAGTGAATCATAGTTTCTCAGAAACTATCAATCCCCACAGCTTCCCTGGCAATATCGAAAGTAAAATTTAACTGAAATGAAATGATTAGCTACTCTATTTGATATGCTTTTAACTAGAACTTTGAAAGCTAGAACCTGGATTCTGCAGAACAGTGGTCGAATCCGATGGTGTGTGACCTTGTCCCCTCAAGCAGTGATCTCCTCGCTCTTTCGTGCTCACGCGATCCATAAAAGCATGTAATGCTAGCATCAACAAGAGTAGATATTGGAACAAAGGCAGCTTAGGATGCAGACTGAATACAATGCGAGTAGGAGAGGGATAGCGCAAGAGTACAGAGCTTGGCTTATGCAATTCCTAGCGGGATTTATTGTGAGTCATGCAACATAAAATGTCCAACACCTAAAAATATCCTTGTTTGATGAACAAAACCTGCAACTTTAATGGCTTCCTATTGAGATGAAACTATCCTACTCCAATTGATTTGGATGAAATGACAACAACACTTTGCACAAGGAGAATATGTGGCTTTCTGATAGCTAAACAATGCTAACTATGCATCTAAGAAATGAAACTATGAATCCTAAACAAAACTGAAAGGCTAAGCTATTGAAATGAGAAATTCAGAGGCAAAATTTGAGGGGCCATTTGCTTGAGCACAAGCCAACTATTTATAGATTTCCAATTACCCAAAGGTAAAAACCAAATTGATCTCTTAAACCATAAACAATGCCAAAACACTATTCCAGGGAACCAGAATCATTAATGCAAGCCAAAGGCGGTGAAAAAAGCTGGTAAACATTGAAATTTACGTGAGTCACGTTAAAAGAGCATTCTGAAAACGTGTGAAGGACCGCCGCCCTGAGCAGGGCGGCGGTTACAGGACCGCCGCCCGACTAGGGTGGCAAGAATCACGAGACCGCCGCCACCAGCAGGCGGTTTTTCAGAAATCAAGAACAAAATGCAAAGAAAAGAGGGGAAAAGAGAACAACAAAGCACGCAGGGGCTAAGCGGGCATGCGGGATGTTAACACATACTGGGGAGCTTTTCCGATCCCGAACACCTCATGAGGAGACCTCAGATCATCATCAGGGCACGTGTTATGTTATTCCGCAGGCAGTAAGACTTTACAATTTTGGGTACGTATATATCGCCCCTCGAGAAGCGTTTTAGCCATGAAGAGGCGTAAAAATGGGTCCGAGTATGGCGGTCCCGAAATGGGAAGTTAGAAGTTATACCTGATACGTCCGTGTGTCGAATGATGCCATCCAAAATTCCCGCTACCTACAAAATGAAAAGAGAACTCAAGTGCAGATAGACAAAAAAGATCGAAAAATAAATACTAAAATATCATGAAATGAGGACGTACCATTTGTGCGGGATAAGAACTTACCTCCGTCGGTGCTCCAAACCCACGCAAAAAGGGCATTCAAAACAAGTCAGGTTGCTATATATGTAAAAGTGGGCCCATTTTCCTATTCATTTGCGCGTGTTGATTTGGTTGATTTTGAGCTCTGGGACCCACGGTGACGGTTTCTCACGAGAGTATAGTCAAAACGTCCGGACGAGATCGTGATCATGCCTCCACGAGCGGAACACCGACCCGCGAGATCACAAGTTAGTTTTTCTCAATTTTCCATTTTTATCCCCAAAATATTAAAATGTTGAAAACTTTGTCATGGGGGGATAATTTTTGAAAATGTTAGTTTTAATAGGTTCATCTAGGGGGCGCCTACTGGGTAGGCTTTGTTTTGGTCAAAATTGTCATTTTTAGTGTTTTTAGGCCTTTTTAGGGCACATGACCCGCGTGGGTTTTCGGGACACGACCGCCGCCCTGAACAGGGCGGCGGTTACACAACCGCCACCCTGTTCAGGGTGGTGGTTACAAGACCGCCACCTTTAAGGCGGCGATTACAGAACCGCCGCCCTACTCAGGGCGGCGGTCCTTCACAGAATGCACAAACAACACCTTTTTGAAGTTAATTTTGCATTTTTAGCATTCTTATGTGTTTTTATGATTTTTCTAATGTCATTTGGATACTAACTTGTTCTGTTTTGTGTGTTTTTGGGTGTATGCAGGCGAGGGAGGAGTATATTCGATGGAGCCGAGAGAGAGAGTGTGATCGCTCCCAAAGAGATTAGATGCCCTTTCTCAGGATGAGCAGACACTCTTCAGAGGGCTGGTATACTACGTATATCACGGGTTCCACATGTTGCACCATCCAGTCACATACTTTGTGACTTATTTTCATATTGGGATGCTGATCGAACACTTTCCGATTACTGTGGGTCCGAGGTGAGTGGACCATTACTTTGGAGGACGTTTACCATATCTTGGGGTCCCGATCATCGGAGACGACTTACTCTTGAGACAACAGTTCACGGGCTCGATAAAGCACAAAGGGCCTCATACATGGGAGATGCAGTTTATCTCCACTGGTTCAAGAAGGGGGTGAGGGTCCGATCTATTCCTAGCCTACCTATCCCCTTGATTCACCAGGCCATTATGGGGATCCTTGCCTCGAGATTGATCGGGGACAAGGGAGGAGACACTCTACTCTATTGTTGGTCCCCCATCATTACATAGATTGAGGGACATGGCCAGATTTACGCCTGGGAGCCGACATACTCGGGACTACCTATCATGATCTAGTACAGGGTGGTCCATTTATAGGGGCAGTCATTGAGCCATCCGACCCTAGTTATGAGCTGGGTCTATGAGCGTTTCATCCCCTATGGTAGAGGTGTAGAGGTGGCAGATCCCGAGCTGTGAGGGCAGCCAGATGGATGACATGTCGCCGCTCTCGAGCACCTCACCAGCCTAGCTTCTTCCCGACCACTGATGACATGGAGGCCACACCGTATCAGGCCATGGCAGGGTTATGGGGCGAGGAGGCTCTTACTTTGATTTCCTACCACCACCACAGGCAACTTTTGTGATGACAGGTGGTAGGAGGGTGGAGATACATCCCTTCGGCCGAGTGCCTCAAAGAGCTTGGCCTCGCCTTACGTGGGTATGCTTCCCTCGGTGGTGCCAGTATATAGATCAGCCGAGAGGCCAGGGAGGTCCTAGAGGCCGGGTTGGATAGGGGCATTGTTACTCCCGAGTCCCCATCAGCAGCTAGGTGAGTAGTACGAGCTCGAGGGAGAGCCGGTGCTCCTCAGGCACCCTTACTTCAGATTGCCGCCGGTCCCGCTCACAGCAGCGAATGACCCTATTGACATAGACTCCGAGTCTGAGGAGTTCACAGGGGGGAGAGAGAGGAGGAGACCGAGGCTGAGGCTAGTGAGTCAGGTGGAGAGGAGGATAATGATCCTGAGTGGCATGACACTCGGGATATTTTATGCAGCAGAGAGAGGGCGTGAGCAGAGTGCGAGAGGGTGACTCTGGTTTCGAGGAGCCACTCTCTCAGGGCCTCGTGGAGAGGATGAGTCCGTAGCGGGACGCTATGCGCCCCGGCCACAGGAGGAGCACACCACAACCGGCAATGCATGATCTGGTGGTGTGCCGATCCTAGAGATCCATCTTGGAGGCCCGGCGATCCGAGTGAGTTATCATCCTTCCTTTTTAATGTTTGTTTCTAGTTAGGATTGCCTTAATTGCTCTCTCTCTCTCTTTGTTTACATTTGTTTTTATCTTTTGATCATTTCTAATTGGCTTTTCACCTTTGCTTGCAGAGACTGCCGATGAGTGGCGAGACCTGATTCACCGGTATGCACCGATACCCTGATGATTCCTATGGAGAAGACCCATGCAGAGCTATCCGTGGATGCAGGGGAGCCTTCAAGCAACTGGTAGGCACACCGACATCTTTTCCCCTATCTGGCATGTGGCCAGGATGGTGTCTACCCTCCGTACCGAGCCGGGTGGTGGCATGAGACAGAGAGCACCTGATGAGGAGTCATTCTCATGGCGAGACCGCAGCTGCTCCTCGGGATCGTGAGCCCTCCATGCATTCAGAGTGCCGGCGTAGCCGGAGTCCTAGACGTGGGCGTGCACCCTCAGAGGGATCTCATAGGGGCCGAGAAGCCACTTGCTCTCTTGACTATTTTCATGATGTATTTTGTATCTCCCGGCTCTTTGAGCATTTTGACCATGCTTAGCGCATGATGGCATTGTATAGGAAACTTGTTTGTTTATATATATATATATATATATATATATATTTTTTCTTGGATCAGATGCTTGGTATTAATGTTCTTATGATTCGATTACGCATGTAAATTATAATGTTGTTTTTATATGCTTCTCAGAATGTATGCAATGGAGAACAAATGATACAAATGTTTACTTTCTTTTTGTATTTCGTGATGCTGATATATGATAATGTAGACACAATGTGACTTCAACTCTAGCTTCTTATAAGCAATTTTTCGGTACTTCATATTTGTTTTGACAAAATGTGATGATAAACCGGTATGATGAGCAGATAAACTTGCCCCACTCCTAACTCCACGCAACTAGTAAGATGCGAGGGCTCATCACCGAGAGCTAGAAAGGGCACAAGTTATGAAATGTGTTGAAATGATAGTGATGAGAGATAGACAAAGCTTTGGTGGAACCAAATTAGGATGCTACAAGCCTACTCTACTCGAGTGACTCCATAGTTTGGGATGCAACTTGCTTTGTGGTTTATCTAGACTTAGATCCGTAGATGGCCTCATGGTAGACAAAATCTGGTTTCAGGGTTTTGAATTCTCTTGGAATTTTGGACATCTGATTCATTTGTTTTTGACTCAAAATTTCAAAGGTTTATTTGAATTTGATTGTTGACTGCCTTCAATGTTTATTTGTCAAGAGGACTCCCTACACCTTGCCCCATGCTACTAGTAAGAAGCGTGGGCTTATCACCATGGACAAGGTATAGGCGAGTAAGGGCATTCCCATCCTTTCCCAACCCTACGTCACTAGTAAGAGACGCAAGCTCATCACCAAAGGTTGGTGGGGCAAGGAAATGTGTAAAATTAAAATTTTCTGTTTGATCTATATTTGACTTGTTTATTTGAGCAAAATGTCAGTGTATTCTTATTTCCAAAGAGATATACATAGGGGATAGATGTGACACGATGAAGCTTCTAGAAAAGACCATAGGCAAGGCACCTATCCTAGGAAGAAACCAAAGATGAGAACAAGCATGCAGATCTTGGTATGGTTACCATTAAGGCTTTGTCATATCTAGCTTTATTTGATGAAATGATTCCGAAACAGGTGATGACGTTATAAAATGAAGAAGTATGATTAGAGTGTTTATGCCAATACCATCAGAAGTTTGTAATGAATTGCTTTGAGAATGAGTTCCTTGATCACAAAATTGTACGAAACAAGCAGAAAAAATGAACCTAACTATATGAAGATGCAATGTAGATATATTTATATAAATAGTGTTGGCCGCTTATGCGTAGAATCGTTTAAGGTGTAGGGAATTGACTGTTTCACCAAATTCCTCACCCTCTAGTGTACATAAGAGATATGCACCATTTCCATAGTCTTTCGTGACTTGGTATGGGCCCAACCATTTGGGCCGGAACTTCCTTCCTTCGCCGGTCTTTTTATCGATCCGGCTGTCTAGCCTTAGAACTAGATCACCTTCATATATGTCTCATTCATAGACCTTCTTGTTATACTACCGGCACATCCGGTCAGCATAGACTCTATGCCACTGTTCAACATCTAACCTAGCCTCATCTAGGCTTTCTAGCTGGGAGAGACGTGCTTCTCTATAAGCGTCTTCATCCGTAATCCTCAGTAATGAGACACGGAGACTGGGTATTTCAACCTCAAGCGGGAGAACTGCTTCTGCCCCGAATACCAACGAAAAAGGAGTTGCTCCTGTTGGTGTTCTTATTGAGGTTCGGTGGGCCCACAAGGCCGGATATAACTTCAAATGCCAATCTCGCTTGTTTTCTTTCACAGTTTTAAGGAGAATGGCTTTTAATGTTTTGTTTGTCGCTTCACCTCTGTCTGCTTGGCTTCGAGGGTAATACAGGAGGTCAGATGATGGCTTATTTTAAATTTATTACACAATTCATGAACTTCATCATTCTTAAAAGAAGTCCCATTATCTCGAGATAATGATTTGTGGACACCGTATACTGCAAATGATTTGGTCAAAATGAACTTGGCGATTACAGTAACCCGGATAAGTAGTAAGAGGCATAGCCTCTACCCATTTGGTAAAATACTCTATGGGCCGTGATTATAAAGTTATGGCCATCTCATCAGATGAGGGAGAGAATTTCCTATCAAATCTAGGCCCCACGTAGAAAAGGGCCATGGAGTAGCGATTGGTTGTCAGAGAGCTTGGCCGGCATGTGAATCTCGTGGGAGAATTCTTGCACTTACGACACCTTCATACAAACTCTATCGCGTCGTGTTCTAGAGTGGGCCGAAATAGCCCATCCGGTGTATTTTATGAGTGGTGGCATGACCACCGAAGTGGCCTCCACATATTCCACTGTGAGATTCATGGAGAATCTTCTTGGATTCTTCTGTCGACACATCTTAGAAGCATTCCATCGAACGCTTTACGATAGAGCACTTGCTCTATAATGACGTATTTAGCTACGATAATGCGTAACCACCTTCTTCGTTGTGGTGTAGCACCTTCTGGATACGTATGGTCCATGATATAATTAATAATATCAGTATACCAAGGACACTCAGAGATAGGAGGTCTGGTTTCGATGTAGTATATGCATTCATCGGAAAGTCCAGATCTACTAGATCGCCCCCATCTAGTGGGTTATCAGCTAACCAATCCACAATGATTTGTCCTTTAATGGACTTCTGATTTACAAATGTTAATTCAAATTCCCCCATTAAGGTTATAAAGCATCCAACCTTTTTAGACAAGGACCCTTGTGTGAGGAAAGTTCGTAAATGGTCTGTTTTTACAATGACCCTTGTTTCTTGATTTAGCATGTAATGCCTTAAGCATTTGGTTGCAAAGATTATGGCAAGGCATTCTCGTTCTACTTGTGTATAACGTGTTTCATAGTCGAGCAACGTTCGCTAATAAAATAGATCACACGTTCTCATTTGTCATCATCTTCTTGGCTAGCATGCAAGCTAGCGAGACATCGTAGCTCGTGAGTATAAGATTAAAGGGCGGTCTCGCTTAGGTGGCATTAGCATGGGTGGTGACAACAGAAACGCTTAACTGTCAAAAGCTTTGTTTGCAGTTTTTCATCCAATCAATACTATAATCTTTCTTGAGTAGATTGTTGATCGATGAATGGAAAAACTTAAGTCCGGATGAATCTCCGATTGCACCGAAGTTTTCCAAGAAATGACCTCGATTCCGTATTCATCCAAGGTGGGATCATTTCGAGAACAACCCGATTTTGGCTGGGTCTACATCGATCCTCGTGACGATATAATGTAACCTAGAGCTTCCTCCCGTCACACCAAAGACACATTTTTCTGATTTAGCGTGACTCCGTATTCTATTAGACGTGAAAGAATGACGCGAGTACTTCCGGTGATCACAACGCTCTCTCGGCTTTGGCCAACAAGTCATCTACGTAGGTTTCTACAATTTTATGAATAAGATCATGAAATATATACGTCATAGCCCGCTGGTATGTAGCGCCAGCGTTCTTGAGACCGAATGGCATAACAACGTAGCAATAGGTTCCCCAAGGAGTTATAAACATGGTTTTAGCTTGGTCTTGTTTGGATATTCTGATCTGATTGTATCCTGAGAATCCATCCATGAGAGACAAAAGCTCAAATCCAGTTATTGTGTCAACAATGACGTCTATGGATGGTAACGGAAGTCATCCTTAGGACACGCTTTGTTAATGTCTCGGAAGTCTATGCAGATGCGTATCTTCCCATTCTTTTTGAGAACGGGAACGATATTAGATACCCATTGAGAGTAATCGACTGGTTTGATGAATCCTACTTGGAGGAGTTTCATTACTTCTTCTTTCACCATGAGAGCTACCTTGGGTTTCATTGGTCTCGATTTTTGTTTAATCGGCTTTGCGTCTGATTTAGTGACGAGGTTATGTACCGCAATGTGTGGTGCAACCCCTGTCATTTCTTTATAATTAAATGCAAAAGCCTTCTGATGTTCCTTGAGGATTCGAGTGTGTATTTCTACTTCTGATGGAGTTAACGAGGATCCTAATTTCAATATCCTTGGTTCATCCTCCGTTCCGATGTTAATATCAATTGTTTCTTCGATTAAAGAAGCATTACCTTCTTCAAACTCAGGCGGGGCCGAGGTAATTCCAGATCGTCTCCATTCTCTACCGTGTATATGCTGAGCTCCTTTTGTGGGGGAAGCTCTATCATGGGATTTCCAAAGTAAGAAGATGAATGTGGGATTAAGGACAAATCTATCACGTGATGGGTGAGATGTAACGCTGCATAGGTGTTTAAGTAATCCAGAGTGGCTCTATCACTATCAATGTGATCTAGGATAGTAGATTTGTTCTCATCTCTGTTTGTTAAAAGAGGGTTTGACATTTTTTTCACCAATGGTTCAGTACGAAGGGATACTATGAAACGAGCATCTTCCAACTCACTGTTTGGGGTGAAGCGTGATGCCGAGGTTGCTATAGAATCGGCGAGAAGATTTTGTTCTCACGGGATTGCTTCAATTGATATGAAGTCAAACTCTTTGCTCAAATCCAATACAACTGTTTTGTAGAGCTGTAAGTGCTCAGCTCTGGTTTCATATACCTCAGAGACTTGGTTTGCTACCAATTGTGAGTCTCCTAATACTCTGATGTTATTAACACCGATCCTCTTAGCTAAGATGAGACCAAGGAGGAGGGCTTCATACTCAGCACCGTTGTTTGTACATTCAAAATTTAGTTTAAAGGCGAATGGTAGGATTTTTCCCGGAGAAGTAAAGATTACACCTGCCCCAGCTCCATAATGACATCTAGCTCCATCGAAATGGAGAGTCCAATATTTAGCTGGGAATATAGACGTTGGGATATTTGTTGTGTTAACATCTTCTACTTCTACCATGCAGAGATCCTCTGCTGGAAGAGAACCAACACCTAGGGTATATCCCATGCCTACAAAATCAAATGGTAGGAACATCGGTAGATCCTGTTCTAATAACTCGACAATCTTTGCAGTAGTTCCTAACGATATTGTTTCTACAATGTTAGCCTCATCTTTGAGGGCTGGGATAGTCTTGATTAGGCTCATAGTCTCAAGATCTATTGTAGGTACCAACTTCTCCTCTGGTTTTGTGCTGTGGGTTTATTAAGTTGGTTTGTTGGGAGTTCAAACTCCGAGTGAACGCCTGGTCTTTTCTTTAAGTCAGCTAGGTGTATATCGAATGGCTTTGGATCCCCCTTGGCTACGAACACTTTTCCTAAATGCAAGAATCTTACTTCTTGAAATAATGTAGAGGGGATTGCCTTCATACAGTGTATCCATGGTCGGCCAAGGATCATATTATAGTTGGTTTCCCGATCTATAATGTAAAACTCAATGATTGTTTTGGGTCCTAAGGTGACTGGTAGTATTATAGTTCCAATCGATGTGGCTTTAAGGCTATCATAGCCTCTTAATGTATTTCGAGTCGAGGAACAATTTGTTTCTCCATACCCTAGCTTTTGAAGGAAAGAGAAGGGGACTATGTTAACTGCTGCCCCATCATCAACCATTGCGTGTTTAACGTAATTGTTATAAACCCAGACTTGCAAATATAAGGTCGATCACCTCATGCAATCTCAAAGCATCTCTCTGATTTTGTTTATTTCAAATATAAACTCGATATCCCTATCCGACTGTCCCGAGGGTGAATATCAAAGTCTATATGGTTTACCTATGTTTCGGGAGGTGGAGTGATGTTAATTAAATGACCTAAACCTAATGCCTCCAAAAGAGCAGCCCTGTGGGTAGGAGAGTTCTTCAGTAAGTCCAAAAAAGAAATGTGCGAGAAGGTTTTTGTTAGATCATTAATTAAATCATAGGCACCTACGGGTTTTACTAACATTTGTTGGATGTTATCTGTCTCTGTAGGTAACTTGGACTTGGCTGAGAGGAATACTCTCGTGTCCTTGTTACAGCTTCCACGGGTAGTTCGGCATCTAATTCCACTAAACCGACTATCTTGGGTCGCGGCTGACTTCCTAATTGTGGTGCAACTAATGGATTTAGTGAAGTCGAGGCTTCATGATCATTGTTTCCTGTTATTATGCCCTTATTTGTCCCATTTGGATTTAACCTATTGTTATTGTGATTTGGGAGCGGATCATTAAAGATTTTGAGGGGTGCATTTTGAGGGGAAACTACCCCCATGAAAGTATTTGGTGCCGGTGACGCAGATCGCCAAGAACATATCTATGAAAAGTTGTCTTTGTTCCTCTGGGAAAAACGTTGCATGAATTTATTGTAGTCACGACACGTTCTAGTGTCATGGCCTCGATTTTGTGAAACCACAATACGAGTTAGGATCAGAATTCCTAGTTTGTTGGTTTGGTGTATATATCAGGGCCCAAAACTCTCGATCAAACCGCTTGCCTATTAGGATTAAAGTTTTGCATTTTGTTGTTTTTGGTTTTGGTTCGGTTTTGATATCCAATTGAGTTTTGGCTCGACCCTTTGTAAGGTTTTTCCATTGTTGTTGTTGTTGTTGTGATGATTAAAATCCACCGCATTGATTGTTGGGGTAAAGTTGTTGTTTCGTTGGTTGTTCATTAGTGGTGGAGTATTCACAACATTTACCCTTTTGGCCTGATCGCTTACTCCATCGTCATGTCACTCATGATTTTTATTAAGGACTTTAGGTCCTCGATTGACATTTGTGGTAGTGGGGTAAGTCGTAACATTCTGGTTCGAGGTGATTAACCTCCCGCTTTGTTCCATATGTCTTACGACCGCTATCTATCGCAGCTTGATCTATTCGAGAGCGCTCTCAAGTACTTCATCGTAAGTCCTTAGTGGGAACTTTTGGACTTCTTCCTTCACCTCTCTGCTGAGAGAATGAAGGAATAAATCACATAGTTCCATCTGATCCATATTTGGAGCACTTTCAAGAATAGAGGACTGTACGCCATCTTTGAATGAAATGAGCAACAGATTCATTGTGTTCTTGCTTAATGTGCAAGAATTCCCTGATTCCTGTTCTCAACAGTTTGTTCATATCAAATGCCTTGATGAACTCAGAAACGAGTTGTTTAAATGAATGGATGGAAGCCTCAGGTATTCTATAATACCAATCGAGGGCGATGCCTTCCAAGGTTTTGGGGAATATTTTGGCAACAACCCCATCCCAAGGGAGCAGTTCTCGAATGGTTGTGGCGTAAGCCTTGATATGTGCATTCGGATCTCCCTCACCTTTGTATTTGGGAAAATCGAAGAGGTCTTGGAAGCATAACGCTTCATATGGTGAAGTCTAAGGGTTCTTTCAAATATTCTGAATAAGTCCCTATCGCGTAGGTTTCGACCATTGATGGTGCCTACTGAGGGGGCAGCGGTGGAATGGGTTGTTGATATGGCGTAGCGTATGCACTGGTAGGGGCATAAGGAAACCCCTGTGGTTGAGTAAACATGCCGAGAGAGGAGAACATATCCCCTTGTGGTGATTTGGAGTACATGTTTAAGTATGAAGGGGGATTGTCTAGGAATGGATTATTTTGTACTAGACCGGGAGGTATCGGAATGGTGTTAGAAATGGCGGTTCTAGTTGGCATTTGTTGTGAATACTGAGGAGTCATGCCTAACGTGCCTATTCCTGTGAGGAGGTCTACTTGGCTAGGATGGTGTGGAGGATTAGAATTTCCTACCTGTATGAATTGAGAATGGTGATTTTCCTGAGCAATTTCTAACCCCCTAACTTTTTCTACTAAAGTCGAAATGACTTCATTTGGTAAAGTCACGGTATTTTGCCTTAGTGGCATTTGTTGTATATCCTGGTGTTGTATAGGCATGTGATACCCTGCTATGAACTGATCGTTTCCCTGCCAAGTTTCCCTGAGGGCATTTCCTATATGTAGTGGTATGGAGGTATTTTCTTGAAAAGAGACCTCGGGTTGTGCTTGTAAACTTCCTATGGGTGGGTACATACCCCGAGAGCGTTGTTCATTTCTGGCATGACGCACTGAATGTTCATCATCTAAAACCAGGTATGGATCTGATTGTCTACTAATTTGTGGTCTAAGCAGCACCTGAGGAGACAACCAGATTCTCCTGTGAACGTCATATTGTTCGAGCCTGAAGGCTCTGTGTGTTGCGTTTGAGCGAGCTGATCCAACTCTCTTGCTTGGAAAGATGAGCTATATCTAGTTTTTGAGGTGGAGTTTGTGTTGATAATTGGTTATTTGAATAATTGTCACCCCATACTGAGAGCGAGGGTGATGACTGTCTATTCAGTTGAGCGTAGTATGCCTCAAGACCTAGGAGAGGTCTACCATATGCATCGAATCCCGACATATTCGGGGGTATATGAATACCCGCAGAATAATGGGAAGGAGGGAAGGTGGAAGAAGAAATAAGGAAGATGTTGCAGTTGTTTGTTTCACGTCGGGTTCACCAATTTTGTACGATGGAAAAGTGACAAGCGAGCGTGGGAATCTACAAGTAACTCTTCCTCGCACCCGACCTCTCGAGGTCATGCCGAGACAGCTGGTGGGGATGGATTATGCGTAGGGTATGGATAAACTAGTTAGGCAATCTTATATCTTCGACACGCACTAATGGAATCTATGAATCTAAGGCAAAGAAGGCCCTCCTAACCCGAACTGGCGTGATAGATCGGTTGGTAAGGATGACTGGCTGAAGGCTCCAATCAATATCGAGCTCGCGTGATCCGATCTATATTGTGGGATACGTGGAAAATGACCTCGGGATGGTTTCGTGTATGTCTCTCGCACAGGGTCATATGATGGATGATGGATATATAATGGATTCTATGGTCGATTCTCTGGTCTAGTCCAGAAATCTTTAGCTTTGTTAGCTGCTACGTCTAACAAGGATAACTGTGTGATGATGATAGGTGGAAGTGGAGTGGATCTAAATATTAATGTGTGTAAGCCAACGTCAATGTTAGATTGACTTCGTAGGCTCGCTGGGTCAGGATTTGTGGGTCACAACCGTAGATTCGTGGTTGTTGTGGACCTGCTATGGTCATGTGTGGAATCAGTCCCTAATCCCTAGTATCCAATAGTCATATGCCTTTTCAGCCTCTACGTTCGTAATTAACAGCAGTGTAATCTTTTCTCGAGTATCTTATAGGTAATCTTGCAATCCGAATCCTTAAGCTAGTATCTATGTCTCGTGAGAGTGTCTCCCGTGTCTCTGCATGGGACCAAAGGGTCACAACCAAACGCTTTTCTCTTTTTCAAGTCCTTCTACAAATCATGCGTGATATTTATCTAGAGTAATCAGTAGTTTGGCTGATTTGACCAAAACGTGTGCGCTTGGTCGCCTTCTATATTTAACCCGCTTAACCGTGAGCTGATCTGTTGTAAGTCTCTGTTGTTCGGAAAGACTTGATTCTAAGGTTCTGATCTATATCGCTTATTGCCGTAATAAGATTGGGTTGAGGCACGATTGGCTCAATACGTATTCTCCGGGCTCTCTCTAGGTCCCGTGATTGTCATACAAAAGGAAATGATACAAATCTAACTAATGACAAAAAATTTAACTACGTAAGATATGTCTATGTATATTCCTAAATCGATAGTTATTGATAAGCTACTAACAAATTTAAAGAGAAATCATCTAATATATCTAAAATTGACAACTAAACTAATAACGCATTTAAAACAAACAAAGCAACCGAGTATAGCTACTTGTCTGTGTAGTTTTTAGATCTATTCTAAATAATTTGATAACTGATCTACTCTATTTGAAAGACTCTCGATCCTACCTCAGAAGTGAGGAGTGAATCATAGTTTCTCAGAAACTATCAATCCCCACAAATTTCCCGGCAATATCGAAAGTAAAATTTAACTGAAATGAAATGATTAGCTACTCTATTTGATATGCTTTTAACTAGAACTTTGAAAGCTAGAACCTGGATTCTATGCAAAATAGTGGCGAATCCGATGGTGTGTGACCTTGTCCCCTCAGTGTGATCTCCTCATTCTTTCATGCTCACGTGGATCCAGAAAATCATGTAATGCTAGCATCAACAAGAGTAGATATTGGAACAAAGGCAGCTTAGGATGCAGATCAATACAATGCGAGTAGAGAGGGATAGCGCAAGAGTACAGAGCTTGGCTTATGCAATTCCTAGCAGGGATTATCATGAGTCATGCAACATAAAATGTCCAAAGACTAAAACTATCCTGTTTTGATGAACAAAACCTACAACTTTAATGGCTTCCTATTGAGATGAAACTATCCTACTCCAATTGATTTGGATGAAAAGACAACAACACTTTGCACAAGGAGAATATGTGGCTTTCTGACAAATAAAACAATGCTAACTATGCATCTAAGAAATGAAACTATGAATCCTAAACAAAATTGAAAGGCTAAGCTATTGAAATGAGAAATTCAGAGGCAAATTTGAGGGGCCATTTGCTTGAGCACAAGCCAACTATTTATAGCATTTCCAATTACCCAAAGGTAAAAACCAAATTGATCTCTTAAACCATAAACAATGCCAAAACACTATTTTAACGGCTCGCCTTGTGGCCACATTAAAATATTTATGATAAAATATCTTGTGGTTGGTCTCACAATATAATTCAAAACACATAAAATACTCATCTATATACATCAATCAAATATCATCTAGGCAAATACGATATCATTTACAATTTCTAGCAGCATTTCTATTCCACATTTCATCTATGTCAAAATGATCACAACATTAATCCCATTATCAAAGGTCTACTCAATATGACGAAATATATCACATGTCAAAAATATATATATAAATAACCATGTCAATAGTATATCAACATCAATATGAAATGTCTCTAATGATCCACATGCATCATATATGAATTGAATCAACAACAGTCCAATATTTCTAACATCTAACATCATACTAAATAAAAATCCATAATCATATCCATAAGTGTAATCAGTAGTATTGAAATCAATAATCAAAAAGGTGTCGAAGGGAAGTGGGCACTACAATTTTACTCTTATATGATTTACTCTTACATTGCAATATGGTCTCATTATTAGCATTGTTTTATAACAAAAGGGGTTATGGGAATATTTGACTAACATCTTGAAGAAGTACATGATTGGAAGCATTAAAACCACACACGAACCACAAGTGATTTGTTTTCAAAGTGAGGTCCCATCTTTCCTAATTTCACGATACCGCATGTGAAATTTCTTTTATTCTTAATGTCATAAACAACATAACAAGGGATTACGAAACCAAGTTTTCAGTTTCCTGGTTTCTCTTAAGTAAACATCTTTCAAATCAATTTCATTTGCAAAGAGTTACTTATAATTTTCTACCCACAAGATAACCTTCAAAACAACTATGGTTTAGTTTAATTTCAAATGCACCTAAGGATCTACACCCCAACAATATATGAGTTTAAGTTGAGAGTACATATTTATGCTAAACAACCTTCATGAAAGACCAAGGTGTTATGTTGTTAGTAACCAAGGTAACAAATTTAGCTAAGAGGAACTAAAGAGTTCATTAACAAGATTTTAAGTCATAGCACACTATTTCACTATCTCCATTTGTGTCGTCTAGGGTATCACAAGGAATTCATTTGATGACAAGAAAAATTCTAGATCTAACTTTGTAAGACTTGGTAGTCCACTAGAATACTAAGGGAGTAATAGCTCTACTTACTCCAATAAATGGTAAGGTTACACCGCATAGTCGATGCTTTGAACAAGGACTCTTAAGGTGAATCCAAAGGTGGTCTTCACCACTCAACATGGTGTTGGACCTGAAGAGAAGACATTCTCCTTACCCCACACACTACTGAACCGAGAAGGAAACCACATACTTTGGATAAAGTTGGACCATGTCGTTCCTAAAAGATGGGTTCGCGAAAATGTTGCTAAACATACCGACTATGACGTTAAACTCAAACTAGGGGTCTTATTTACCTAAACTAGGAGGTTCCATCGAGCACAAAAGTTTAAGATCATTTTACGGTTTCAATTTCTTTTGGGCTAAGAAATACCATGCAAGAAGAGTGACATCGAGAGTAGAGATTGAAGTTTATCCTAAGGTTTTAGTTTTCCCCACTAAAAGGATTCACGCATGAAAGGTAGTTATACACGAGTCCTATACTAGGGTTGAGTGTTTCAATTAAAACTCTTTATTACATTTACAAGGTAAGAATGCAACACAATTAATTAATCATTTATTGAACGCTGAAAATGCACTACAAGATATTCACTTCAAATTCATTTACCATATATATATCAAACCTTTTTACCATACATAACTACGAATCAAATTGAACCTATGATTAAATGCACATTTCTTAAGATATCCTAAAACTAACATCTCATACATATTAACAAATTTCAAATATAACTTTTCTGTAACATGAGACTACATTATACATATATTCATTTTACAATGACCTATATAAATTACAATAATAAATAATGAATTACACATCACCTTTTCACCATCTTTCTTACATCCTGCAAAACCATGTGAGCATGAAATCAATGATAAATCGTTGGCATGGCATCCACCCTAATCTAGCATAATTAATATCTTTAGTTTCCCATTTACATATAATAATAATTATAATTTGTATTCGAAAGAAAAGTTTTAGAAACATGTATTCATTTCATTTCATTTCACTTCATTTCGTAACCAAGGAGAGAGAAAGAGAAAGGAAAGAGAGAGAAACACCATTTTGTCAAAAGTTCCATTTCACACAACAAGTTACACTATATAGTTTCAAACAGTTATTTACATGTGTCAAAAATATTCCACGGTGGTTTGGCAACCCAAAAGGGGTCCTACAACTTTCTTTTTTTACATTTTCCTCCTAGTTGTAAAAACGTTCAATTTAGACTTGGAGGCTAAGAAACCACTTCCAAACGTTGTCTTTTGGGGAGAAAGCATACCACGGGTAAGTTTTTACATGTCCTCCTATACACCAATAATTCACAGGAATTGACGGATTTCAAAACTGACGAACGGTTTACGATTGGCAGCTAGTTTTTCGAGGCCAACACTTGTAATTGGCCTAGTTGGAAATGATCAAAATTCAGCTCGAGGGCTCAAAAAACCACCTCCAAAACTAACGTTCGATGGATGAACATGCAATGAAAAATTTCTTACAAGTTCCCTTATACATGGAGAATTTTTCGGAGTCAACGGAATTGAGAACTGGCAGACGGGTTTCAAATGGCGACGGGTTTTCCGAGCCACCGGTCGTAATTGGTCTAGTTTGACCTAGTCAAACTGCGACTAGAGGCCTACAAAATTCCATTTACAAACTATCTAGAAGAGTTTTTTCCCCAAACTTAAGGTTGCAAGAAATTATCTAGTAAATATACTAGAGGTATACGAAGGGAGAAAGACATTTAGTTGCTCAGGGTTCGACCAATGGTCTAAAATGAAAGCCAAGTTTTCAGTTTTGAGAGCTACTTCAAAGTACAAAATAGAGTAACAGGGCTTCTAGAGAAACGGCATAGAGAGCACAAACGTTCGATTGGGGTCAATCTAAAGTTTGATGTAACTCTCCCCATAACAAGGAGAACATATGACACTTGACACCTCTTTTCCGGGGTTTCAAGTTGGTTTTGTGAGTTTCTGAAAATTACATTTTTTTAACCTTTGCGAGGTAGGCAAAAATGGTTGTTTTATTGATGACATCAGCTAACTCTCACCAATACCAACGGACATGAGTGCCCAATTATGACACTCTGGGTTAACAACATATGAGGTTATGGAAGCCATCTCATTTGATGGTCGAGGTGCAACTTGGTTACACAAATCAGAAGGTGGTGTTTTGTTGTTTTAAACTATCTAGCTTGGTTAAATATCCAAATGTATAATTATCCACAGTTTACTATTTAAGTTATATTGCAAATTAGAGAACCAAAATACAAAAATTATAAAATATTTCGGTAAGGAAACCATGCCTGAGAATGATGAACGAAGCGGGGTATGAGGGGCTCCGGTGGTTTATACTCGTTATCCGTTGAGCCTACCACTCGACCACATGCCTACGATTTCAACTCTTTGTTATGTTTGTGGATTCTTGCACCCAATACTAAAGCTCCCAAGCATTTGTAACTACAACATCTAATAAAAACTTATTCCATTTGTTTTGATGGGTTCATACCAATTCCAAGGCCTTCATTTTGGCAACTAGAGGGGAACATTGGTAAAATATGTGGGGATCTTGCTTTAAAATCTTCCAGTTACATTTTATCGAAAGTTCTAAAGCCTTTTCAACAAACCCATTTCGTGCATATTGTGTATTCAAAGTTTTCTAAAAAACCACGTTGTTTTTAAGACAATCTGCTAAACAGTTCACATTCCACATATATGCTCCCACGTTTCACATCCATGGCTACTAGGTCATTTGTAACTACAACATCTGACAAAAATTCCTCTATCTTCTTTTCTTTTTGAGTGACCATACCTGTTCCGAGCTCAAGTTCTTTTTCTTTTTTTTTTTTTTGATGGAGGGAGTGGATTTATTCTTTGGGTGCCACATTTAACAACCCATTTAGAGCCACAGGAAAACATTGTAGGCCACATCAAAACCTGCCTCCTCCTCCCACAACCCACGTGGTCACATTTCTTTGAGCATTCCATGAACAACTGTATCTTTAATTCTAGCCTTCCTAGCTCAGGCCAAACCAAGTGAATGGGATTGTTGTCCTAGCTAAGCTGAGAATACTCGACTATTTCTTCATGAGTGAAAGTGTAACGTCCGGGTAAAACACCCACTCAAGACCCAAAAACAACCTAGGTTTAGCTAGAAAAATTAAGGAATAATTTTTTTTTCAAAGGCGTGTCTACTACCGAGCTTCAAGCAACAATTGACATGGTAAGGATTCCAAGTCAATTATAATTTACTAAATGAAATTTTCTTGTTGAAACCAACATTAGATCCACATTACAAAATTAAGGAGTATAGTTAAAATTTCTCTTAGGAGTTAATAATTAATTAAGTTAACATTATAGTTAAATATTCCTTAAACAATTTTAGAGGGGGGGTCAAAGGGCCAAAGGAATTAAATACCTTGGGTATTTAATTCCACATGGTCTAAACAATAAACAAGGCTCCTATATGCATGGAATAGGAGAGCATTCCCTTGTCCCCTAACGTGGCCCTTAAAAAGGTCAACCCATGCTTTAGAATTATACATTTAAGTTAAAAAGGGGTAATTTCCCACTTACCCACTCTCAGACTCATCTTTGCACTTCAACCTAATTTTTCACATAATTAATGCACTTAAAGTTTCCTAAAAACATTTCCATTAGATAGGAAATTTCTTCCCCTTTCTAATGATATAAATAAGTCCTCCTAACTCCTCATATTTCTTAAGTTATAGGCCAGCGGACCTAGGAAGGAAAATTTTCCCAAAGGGCGGGCTGGCTTTTCCCTAAAGGGGGCCTCAGGAAGAAAATTTGGGGCCTAGAAGAAAATTTTCCCCAAAGGCGGGCTGTGGGCCCCGGGAAGAAAATTTTCCCAAAAGCAAGGCCATGAAGCGGGCCCCTGGGAATAAAATTTTCCCAAAGGCGGGCCTGTGGGCCTCGCGAAGAAAATTTACCCTAAAGCGCAAGGGACACATGGCACATTGTTAAGCCCACGCAGAAAGTGGGTCGTTGAGGTAAATTGGATTTTAACCCTTTTTTTTATAAGGGTAAAAATGTTCAAAAACCCCATGCCTCTACCTACGCCTAGGGACGCCATGTGTCCTATCCCAAAAGCTCAAACGGGAAAAGCGGACCATCGGGAAAACTTAGAAATATTGGATTTTGTGTTGAAAAGCACAAAAAGATAAAAATTGACTCCGCGCCTCTTAAAGCGATGCCAAGCAATGCCACATGTCGGACCAATTTTTTCATAGGAGGAGGAAGCGACCGTGCGAGACTAGTGTCTAACATCATACCAACTCAAAGGCTACAGTAATGTCCATAAGTATAATCAACAGTATCATAATCAATATCAAAAGGTGTCGAAGGGAAGTGGGCACTACATCCCCCTCCCCTTAGACTCGACTTCCTCCTGGAAGTCACTGGAATAGGTGTGGAACTGAATTCATAGAAAAGTAGCATCCTCCCATGTAATCACATTCTCATCATATCTTTCCCCCGCACTCGAACGATTAATTTTTCTACCTCGAAGGCCCAAGGTCCTGCACTCTATAATGCGAATGGGCTCCACCATCACCTGTCCCTGATCATGCACCTACAATGATGTTTTTCATTATGAATCGAGCACATGAGAAGGGTCTGCAACATATCTCCTAAGTACTAAAACATGAAACACATCATGGATGCGAGACAAGCTAGGTGGCAACGCTAGACGGTAGGCCAAAGGACCGATATGCTCCAAGATCTCAAAGGGGCCTATGAATCTAGGAGCTAACTTAGAACCTTTTCCGTAACGGATAGGGCTCTTATGTGGCTTGACACAAAGGAAAACCTTCATGCCCACATCAAAACTACAGTTGGTCCTATGTTGATCTGCATACTTCTTCTTCATGTCTTGTGCCTCCTACAACCTCTATTTGATCATAACCCCCCTGCTTTTGCTCCATGTCCTACAATAAATTTGGTCCAAGAGAAACCATGTCCTCTAACATGTCCCAACTAAGAGGTGTCCTACACTCTCTCACCATATAAAGCCTAAAAAGGATCCATGCCTATCGAACTCTGAAAACTATTATTGTAGGAAAACTCTACCGATTACAAATACTCCTCCCATCTCGACTCAAAACATCATCCAAGGTGATCCATAACATACATCCTAAGCATGTCCTCTAAGATCTAATTCACCTACTTAGTCTATCCATCTATCTCAGGGTGATACGTCATGCTGAAATTGATCTTCGTCCTGAGGGCATGTTACATGGTAGTCCAAAAGTGGGAAGTATACAGAGGATCATGGTCACAAATGATCTTCCATGGAATCCCATGCAATCTGAAATATCATCAAGATATACCCATGCCACTACACTAGCTGTATAGGTGGTCTTCACCAGAGAAAAATGAGCCACTTTCATCAATTTATCCACCATGACCATGATGGCGTTGTGGTGGTATCTCGACATCGATATCCCAACAATAAAGTCCATGGAAATGGTGTCCCACTTCCACTCCGTATAGCATGAGGAAAGAGAAGTCTAGCTGGATGTTGATGCTCGGCCTTCACTTTTCGACACTCTAATCAGCATAACACAAATAGAGCCACATCTTTCTCGAAAGTCCCCTCTAGTGATACAATTGTCTCAAGGTGGCATGCATCTTCTTCACCTCGGGATGGGATGAATAGGGTGCACGATGTGCCTCTGTCAAGAATGTCTTGCCTCAAGCCTCCATCTCTGGGAACATAAATCCAGCTCTTTGTCCTGCAGAGAAGGCCATCTACCTCCAATGAAAACCCATCAAACTTCCCTCAAGGGGTCTCTGAGACTCGATCTCTACTCTAGCTGCAATGTAGAAACTGTCGTGAGGAAGTTGTTGTAGAATCCTGCTCCACAAATTTGTGCTCACTGCAGTGGCCATAACCACATGTCTCCTCCTACTGAGAGCTATCTCATAACCACATTCTCCTTCCCTTTCACATGTTCTATCTCCATATCATACTCACAAAGTAACTCCATCCAATGCCATTGACGAGCGTTGAGATTGGGTTGCGTGAAGAGGTGGTGAAGACTCAAGTGATCAGTCCTAAGTGTGAATCTTCGACCAAGAAGGAAGTGTCTCCATCGAACCAAGGCATGCAAAACTTCCATGCAAGCTCAAGATCATGAGTTAGATAATTGAGCTCATAATCCTTGAGTTTACGAGACTCAAAAGCAACTACTCTACCCTCCTACATCAACACACCTCCAACTCCTACCAAAGAAGCATCCATGCATACGAAAAACTCACCTTGCGGATCTGGCACTGCAAGAATAGGCACTATCATGAGGCATTCCTTCAATGTCCTAAAGGCATGCTCACATTTATCTAACCAAACAAACTTCTTCCCTTTCCACTTTGAAGGGAAGTGATGGGGTGCGTAACCCGAGAGAAGTCCTGAACAAATCTCTTGTAATATCCTGCCAAGCCCATGAAGTTACGCACCTCTGTCACACTAGTGGGTGTTGGCCAATCCATAATAGCTCAATCTTGGAAGGATCGACTGTGATACCTTCCCCAAAATGATGTGGCCCAAATACTACACCTTTGTCTGAAAGAACGCACACTTCTCCAAGTTCCCATAAAGTTGCTACTCACAAAGACACTGAAGAACCTGACGAAGGTGACCCTCGTGCTCCTCATGCGTATGTGATTAAATCAAATGTCATCAAGGAAGATGAGCATGAAGCGATCCAAGAATTTCTGAACACCCCATTCATCAAGCTCATGAACACTGTGGGGGCATTCGTCAAACCAAAAGGCACCACGGTGAACTCGTAGTGGCCATATCTCATACGGAAGGTGGTCTTATGAATGTCTACCTCCATAATCCTCAACTGATGATAACCTGACTTAAGGTCTATCTTAGAGAAAATTGTGGCCCCCTTCATCTGATCAAATAAATCATCAATGTGTGGAAGGGGTAACAATTCTTGATCGTTACTTTGTTCAATTAGCGGTAATCAATACACAACCATATAGATCCATCCTTCTTCTTTACAAATATCACCTGGTGCACCCCAAGGGATACACTAGGATGGATTAGGCCTTTCTCCAAAGGCCCTCTAGCTGTAACTTGAGCTCGCAGAGCTCAAGGGTGGTCATCCAATAAGGTGCTCGTGAGATAGGCTCTACTCCCGAGAACCAGATCTATGTGAAAATCTATCTCACGTGGGGGTGGTAACCCTAGTAGCTCCCCTGAAAGACATCAAAAACTCTCTCAATATGGGATGGTCATCAAGCGATGGTCCACTAGACTCATCCTCGATTTGTCACTAACTGACATAATACATCTAACAACCCCATCGCACACACACGCTTAAGCTACATGGCGGAGATGGTGTGAATGGAAATAGGTCTCCTAACCCCTACTATCACTTGACTCAACTCCTAGATCATCTGTACATGATAAATTTTATGGTAACAATCCACTCTAGCTCTGTGTGCAGATAACTAGTCCATGCCCAAGATGACTCCATACGAACCCAATGGAAGGATACGAAGATTCGAGGTAGTGGTGAAGGGTCCCAAATCCACTACACACTCCTTAACTAAGGAGTCTATAGAGATCTTGGCTCCAGAAGCCATCTCGACGTCCCAACTAAGACTCTGCTAATTGCCACCAACTTGCATCGCTCTACCAAATATGGTGTAATAAAGAATCGAAGAACCAAAATCAAATAGAATGGTGGTAGGAATACCACCAATGCTACCTATCATCTCAATCATGGTACTCTGAGTGCTCAGCCTAGTGGTTCTCGACCGCTGCATAGATCCGATGACCATGCCCCATGTCACCAATAGTAGGTTCAGAGATTTGTGCCTTACCCTTATTACTAGGGTTCTGTGGGTAGTCTCTCCAAAAATGTCCAACAACACCATAACTAAAACAACCACTCGATCCTCTCCCATGAGTAGCAGTCCGGCGGTACTCTGGAGGTCTATGTTGTGGATCTCGATGATGATCTAGGCTATGGACTGCTGAGGTTCTCTTTAATGAGCTCCTTAGCTGGCCTGAGCTCTCGGTGCACCTATGTCCTAATGGGACCCCTAGGAGGAGGCCCCATACTCCACCCCCTATGCATCAAATCTCTGTGGAGGTCTATATGGTGGGTGAGGCTGACTTATTGCTGTTGTGGTCTAAAAGATGATTGTGATGAACCCTTTCCACCACAAGGAGGAGTTGACCCCTCGATCTGTTGTCCTACATCTATTGGATGCGGCTCTAGACTCGTCTCTGGCTTGTTATGTCTTTCCCCAAGTCTCCTTTGCTATATAGGCCTTCTCAATGGCCTCAGCTAATGTTTGTGGATAATGGATACACACCGCACCTCCAATGTCTAGATTCAGGCCCTGGATGAACCTTTGTGGATCCATACCTGCTCATCCTGCATGTAGTCGACATACTGGAGTAGATCCAGAAATTGACTCTCATACTCAACTACTGTCAAAGATGCATGTCGGAGGTCGTGAAACTCATCTATCCTCTATTGAATGAACCTCTGTGATAAGTACCTACTCCTAAAATGCTCCTCAAAGAGCTCCTAGGTAACCATCTCTAAATCAATGTGGAGCTTCTACTCCTCGGTCCTCCACTAGACACCTACTCCATCCCTCAGAAGATGGATTGCAACACGAGCTTTCATGTTGCTAGAACAAGGGTAGAGCTTGAAGCACCCGCTCAAGCTCACTAACTAGGCCTCTTCCTGAAATCCACCTATGTCACCAGAATAATGAGATGGTCATAACTTTAGGATCTCCTTGATATGGTCTACAGTTGTAGTCTGGTGACCCCTAGGCCTCTCTACATGCTCATCCCTAAGCCTAGGGCTCGAGACCTATCCCTATGTCCAAAAGTCCGGTCTCCTTGTCCCCTCTATGGTGACTCTTCTCTACTTGACTCTACACGGGGAGTTCTCTCCTCTATGCTCCTCATTGTGTCGAGGAGATACATGAGCCTCAACGGATGGCTCCCCATCATGTCTAGCTGATCATCCTCCTCCTATGGACCCTCCGCGTAAAGTGGCATTAACATCCTGAAGCATCTATAAAATCTGGGGTAGGATGGCTGCTACAACATGATCTGGAGGTGGCAAGTCTAGATCTATGTGAAAGGACCCCTCGTCTTGTCTGCACCTCCTGCACAAACCAAGTGAGAGTTAGTTCATTATCCTAGGTTTTATTCAGTTTTCCATGTTTACTAAAATATGCAAATTCCAAACAAAGTTGTTTTCTAGGTTTAAAAGTGTGCTAGGTTTAATATTGCACTAGGTTTAGTGTTCATGTCTCAAGTTTTCTAGTGTGCCCAAGGGTCCAAGCTTTGAACCCATGGCTCTGATACCAAGTGTAAATTTGCTAAAACTCCCACTCGAGACCCAAGAACAACCTAGGTTTAGCTAGAAAAATTAAGGAATAATTTTTTTTTTTTGAAAAGGCGTGTCCACTACCAAGCTTCAAGCAACAATTGTTGACACAACAAGGATTCAAAGTCAATTATAATTTACTAAATGAAAATTTTCTTGTTGTAACCAACATTAGATCCACATTACAAAATTAATAAGTATAATTAATCCAATATAGTTAAATTTCTCTTAGGAGTTAACTTAATAAGTAATTAAATTAACATTATAGTTAAATATTCCTTAATCAATTTTAGAGGGTCAAAGGGCCAAAGGAATTAAATACCTTGGGTATTTAATTCCACCAGGTCTAAACAATAAACAAGGTTCCTATTTGCATGGGATAGAGAACATTCCCTTATCCCCTAACGTGACCCTTAAAAGGTCAACCCATGCTTTAGAATTAAACATTTAAGTTAAAAGGGTAATTTCCCACTTACCCACTCTCAGACTCATCTTTGCACTTCAACCTAATTTTTCACATAATTAACGCACTTAAAGTTTCCTAAAAACATTTCCATTAGATAGGAAATTTCTTCCCCTTTCTAATGATATAAATAAGTCCTCCTAACTCCTCATATTTCTTAAGTTATAGGTCAGTGGCTGGGAAGGAAAATTTTCCCAAAGCAGGCTACAAGGCACTGGGAAGAAAATTTTCCCAAAGGCGGGCTGCAGGGGCCCCGGGAAAAATTTTCCAAAAGGCGGGCTGCGTTTTTAAGCCTGGGAATAAAATTTTCCCAAAAGGCGGGCCTGCAGGGCCCGAGAAGAAAATTTTCCCTAAAGTGCAAGGGACACGTGGCACATTGTTAAGCCCACACGGGAAGGTGGGTCATCGGAGGCAAATTGGATTTTAAACTTTTTTGTTTACAAGTGAAAAAAGGTTCAAAACCCCCGCACCTCCCGACGCCTTGAGGGACACCACATGTCCTATGTCCAAAAGCTCAAATAGGTAAGCGGACCATCGGGGAAAACTTAGAAATATTGGATTTTGTGTTGAAAAAGTGTGAAGGCTAAAAACAACTCTTGCCTCCGCCGATGCCAAGTAATGCCACATGTCAGACCCACAGTGATAGGTGGGGAAGTGGACCGGTGGGGAGACTTAAGATTTTTCACCCTTTTTCCAAAAATAAAGTTTGAAGGTGCGGGCCTGTGAAGGTGTTTTTCCCAAAAGTGAAAAGGCAAGGCTGAGGGCCATGGAGGAATTTGTGACTTTTTCACATTTTTGCAAAAAGTGCCCTAAGTAATTTTCGGGCCCGCGGGTCTAAATTACAAAAATTCTCTCTCTTTTTTTTTTTTTTAAAAGTAAGTAAAAACTTCAGATGGCCATAACTTTCGATTGGAAGCTCGGATTTGGGAAAATGAGGACTTTTTGGAAAGGGCTCAACTCCTCTTTGCATAGGAACCAAAAAAATTCATTTTTGACAACATTAAGAGGGTGAATTTGACAAAAACATCTTTCTACCATTAAAATGTGAAATAAACTTTTTAACTTAACAGAATTAATTCAATCCGCCATTCTTTCTTCCTCAACATGCCAAACCGACATGGAGGATTGCACTTGGAAGATTAGGACTGATTGCAAGGATTAATTGTTAAAGTTTGAGTTTTCAATACAAATTTCTTTTCTTTTTTTTCGGTAACAACATCATTTTGTCCCTTGTCTAATTAATAAAGTTCTATAAATTTTCTTAAACAATTCAAACTATTTTAAGATTTGTTTTATTCCTCCTTAACTTATTTTAATGTTTTATCTTGCCTTTCATCAATGCAAATGGTTATGTATATTTTTTTAAATTCATTTATAGGTTTGACAGTGAAATCAAAATTGAAATCATACTTAAACTCGAATGGATCTACTTTTCGTTATCATCCTCTAAATATTTAAATTCATTCAAATCTAATTTACAAAATTTAACTTTACTTCAATCAATACGTGAAGACCCAAAATGTAGTTCTACTTTTAAATCATGCATTTCAAATGAAACAGAGAAATGAAATATTTCTTCATACGTATTTCTTTTTCATTTTCAAACAGAGATTTCACAATATATTTCAAACACATATTTCAAATGAAAACCATACCATTTGTGGTAATTAAAACAACTCTATTGAACTCCAATAATTCTTTTACAACTTCCTTTTTTCATTCATCAAATACAACTTACAGAATATACATCTTTCACATTCAAATGTAGATTCCATTTCCAAAATAGAGCAACTTTCCACCACAAATAATATTACAATGTCATCCACTTGAAGTGGAAATTTTTACAACAAGGAAACCCCAAGGGGACTACATAAATTTGTCTTCATCCTCAGCTCCAAACAACAACAAGAAGATCCACCATATATCTTTTGATCACAACAAAAAGGAGGAGAGGCAACACTCTCCACCCAACCAAGAATTCCAATGAAGAGGAGAAGTCGTCCTCCTCATTGGCCCCGAGCCCCAACCACAAAGGCAATAAGAAATGTATTTCAACTCATGGCAACAAACAGGCTTCCACAACACAAAAACAATTTTCACAAATAGAACATAGTCCAAATACATATTGCAGTTTGCAACCACATGAAGAATAACAAACAATACTCAAGCTTCATCATGCACAAGCCAAAGGAGCAAGACCTATGGGGAAGTCTGCTTATACCTCCCAATGGGGAAATGGGTGTCCACCTTAAAATAAACCCGCCAATATATATATATATTTCAAAACCTATACATACCATTATGCCTCCCCCTAAATACCCTTATACCTCCCCAAGTACCCCTTATACCTCCCATTCTCTTATGCCTCCCCACACTCTTATGGCACCCCATAACGAGTAAAGAAATGCAAGCTATTTCTTTTACAAGGTGGAACCCAATCCCAAACTCCCTCCACAATAACACTTATACCTCCCCAAAACTCTTATGCCTCCCCACAAGAGATCCCCATAGTCTTCTCCTACACCATACCTAGGCAATCTACCCAACTAGCCAACAACATACCAAAATATTCAAAGCATTCACATATGCATAAATAAAAGAAGAACATTTTAAAGAGCCAAGCTCCTACCTCTCCATGGTAGAGTTTGCTCCAAAAGTTCAACAACAAGATTTTTCCAATCCAAACAGTCCAAAATCTCCAACAATCCACAAGCATTCAACAAAATCTCTAACTCTCTTCCAAAATTACAAGAGCTCAAAACCAAAAGAAGTAACCAAAATGAAGTCCCCAAAAAAATGAAGTAACCCCCAAAACAAGCCAAGGAATTCGAATAAATAGAAGAGGGAGAGAGGAGGATGAGGTGGGTCCATGTAGGATGCCACATCACACATCCTCAACTCCACCTCACAAGTCAACTTCAAACTCCAAAGCATAATTAAAAAAGTGGGTGAATAAATGACATTTTACTTACACACACAATCCAAGTCCACACCCCAAGGACCAAAATTAATTTCATGCAAGAAGGTGCAATAAAAAAACTTACAACTTGCCTTCCCAAAATACATAATAATGCCTAATTTGACTCCCCAACCATAGGTAGGGTTGGTATACAAATTTAAGAGGTGTGGGACAAGTTTAACTTGTCCCACAAGCCTCCAAAATCAGCCCCTAAGGACAGATCCGAATTTCAAAAGGAAGGTGGAGTGTTTCACACTCAAATTTACTTACACATCTCTTACAACACATAATCCAAGAGCCATCAACTCTAATAAATGCATTCTTATGACCCTTTTAATTAATTAACAACATGATTACTCACTAATCTTGACACAATTTAAATAAATAATAAAGGGAAATACATCACCAAATAATCACATACAAAGATTAAATAAAGGGAACACAATAAAAGAATACACATAACCCCTTGGTCACATTTAAAGGTGATCCCCCATGGGAACCCCTAACATCAATTCAACATACACAAACAACAAATACATGTTGCCATGGTGACCCTTGTTGAATTCATCTAGAATTCCAATGTGGTTGGTCTCCATCCCCGATGTTTGTTGTGACATGTTTACCTGCAAAACACAAATACCTCCTTCAGCCTCATGTGGCCACATCAAAACATCCAAAATAAATATAAAATATAACTCCAAATCATCTATATATATATAATCAAAACATCATCCAAGCAAGCAACAATCTCCTTTACAATTCCATCCATAATCATATGATCACAAGATTAGTTCCATTTTCTAGGTTTACTCGATATGAAAAAATATCACATGTAAGGAAAACACACATACATATATATATATACCCATGTCAAGAAGTGTATCAACATCAATATAAAATGTCTCTAATAATCTACATGCATCATATATGAATCCAAATCAACCACAGTCCATGATTTCTAATGTCTAACATCATACCAACTCAACCCTATCTCGAAGACCAAATATCTCAATATGGAGCAATAGTCATTCCCACATTGAAATTTTTGTGCCATAAGGGCTCGTTCCAGCACTTCCTTCAAACCTCACAGAGAAATCTGAAACATATGTATGAAATCCGCATCACATTTTATGCACTATTTGTTATCTCTCGAAAGTGCACCCTGTAGAGAGAGATGGCTGTAGGTTTTCTACATTTGCACAAAATGATCTCTCTCTTTCATAGATACAATGGAAACACCTCAGGTCTGTGGGTATACCTATTTTGAGGTGAGTCTCCGGTATCAAGGCTAGTTCCTTGTTGGTGTATACTAAACTACTTTATGGGAGTTTGAGGGTAAAAGATAATTGAAAAATGATTAAAACTAAGGTGATACACCAAATTTGTATGAGGGCTTTGACTGAGTATATGCACAACTGATCTGTGAAGAATTCTTGATGCATGAACCAATAGTTTTTCTACAGAATATTTAAGGGCAAAACACTTGATTGTCCTGAGGGAGGATCACAACAGTACTAATAAGTTAACATGCACATTAAAATTTAAGCAGAAAAGACTGAAATTTTACATCGTAGGTAAGGTGGTTGATCAGGGAATTTGCATTCACAAGATTAATTTAACATACACAAGACTACAAAGTAACTTGGAAAGGCAGAAAACACTTCACACTCAAAGGGAAAACTGAAAATTTGCTTTAGTACTCATATATCAAAAAGTCCTCCAGAAAATCCCCTTGTGCTTTGCAAAGGCACACAATATATAGCAAAAATAAATTTCACCCCTTCTTAAAAATAGCCTAAGGCTTGTACTCGCCCATGCATCCTAATTTTATCCTTTATTTAATAATAAATAAAGGGATAAAATAATACAAACTAGAGCATGCAGTTTTAAAATAGGCATTAATGGCCTTAAATACAATGCAATCAAACTAAAGTTGACTATTCTATTTTTAAGAAAAGAATGGGTGAATAATTTGCTAATAATAAAATTGCTTGCTAGGTAAGTCTCCCTCCTTTGAGCATGCAAATTTGTCTTCTTCTCTGTTATGTCTTCTTGTGAAGCATGCAAAAATAAACTCCCGTATGTGAGAAAAAATATTTCAAATATTTGCAATAATACTCATCCACATATCAATCTGGTTGGGACCACCTTTTCCTCTGATGCTGACACTCATCGTCTTTACTAGTGATCACATGGATGCATTTGCAACTCTACTCAACCTCCTTGAAGTGGGGACCACCTTCACTCTGCTTGGTTTGGCCACCTTGGTGGACTTAGCAATATAAAAGGGTCGACCATCTTGATTAATAGACATGACACATGCCACCACCTTTTGATAAATATACACATGTATATATGTGTTGGTCGTTGCATGCTTGGTAGTGTATAATTTGAAATTCACCTTTTGGTGATCATTTGGCATAATGTGGTCGGTTTTGATTATTTGAATGGACTATAGTTTTAGACTTTGAAATTCATGGCAATGATTATTTGGTTCGATGACGTGGGCTAGCCCCCTCCCCACGGTGACTCAACCCTCCATGCATTTGTCGGTGGCAATTTAACCTGTGTCGAGTTTACTTTGAGATTGGTGATGGAAACCGGGCCATGGATTTCTTACCCATGATTAGGGTTTCAAAATGGTAATTAATGTGGTCGGTGGGAGGCTAGCTGTGGTTATTCTTTGATCTCTGAGCTCATTTCTAGACCATTGATCTGTGTACTTGATGTTATTTTATCGTTGATCACTAACTCCATGTGAGTTAGGTTAGGCTGAGCTCAAGTGGGTGAGTTAAAACAACTCGAAGTCCCTCATTTGGTCATTTCGCATCTGGTTTTGAGGGCGAAGCCTGGAAAAAAAAATTTGGACGCCATGGTTGAAATTTTCAAGCTCGGCTCTGTTCATTTTCAGCCTTCGAAATATTTGTGTGATATTTCAGTATCCGTCTTGTATCGACAAGCCTCGGCTTTTCTGATGAAAAAGGGTTTCCTACCTGTGAATGTGTTTTTATGAGTTTTTGGAACTCAGTGAGGCTTTCTGGACACCATTTATGTTCCTTTCGAGTTCTATTAATTCGGCTTTGCCCTCAGACTGGTATTATGACTCTTTCTTGCCTCTACATTTTGGTGTTTATCTCTGTTCTTTTCTAAGATCCGCCATTGTTGGGGCTTCGAAGCTCGATTTTGATTTCTTTTGGCCTTATTAGCTCTATGTGGTCATTTTTGAAGCTTGGTTTCTTCTTTTCGAGGTTGGTCTTGTGCAAAATCAGAATACATGCTTCTACTATTTTGGTTTTCAATTGTTCTTTTTTCAAAGCTCGGTCAGAATTTGTGGCTCCTTTATTTTCAAGGATTGGCCTTTACCGTTTGAACTTCTTTTGACCATGGTTTAGAGGTAACTCTAGATTCACCCCTTTTATGGATGGCTCAGTAGTATAAATACTCTGTTTTGCTTGATATTGATAAGCTTGTGTCACCATAACTTTCTTGGTTATTACTGTTAGCTTTCCTCGAACCATCTATGGAGAGTTTTCTAGATAGTTTACATTCTGGGTATTTCATATTTTTCTTGACTATCTCTAGATCTAGATTTTTCATTGAGAGTTTTATCTGTATGTCCTTACGGACTTGCATTTTCTTTGTACTTTGAATTCTCTGGCATTAAAATGGTGACTGTAGGTGTGTGTTGGTTACAAAATCTACTCATACCCTAATTAAGAGCTTTCAAAAGACAAACCAGAAATTTAAATCTTTAATCGAGAAGTCTCAGATGGTATCATGTTTTTAGATTTGTACATTCTTAACCTTTGATAGTCGCTCCACTTAGTCTTCTCTGTGATTTCTTTGCTTATTCCTCTACGGCCATGTGGGTTTATCACCATTGTGTTATTGCAGGGGTTTTGATATGGATTTCTTCTAAAACCTATCCACCATTAGAGTCCTATATTCCACGATGGCCACCATTTTCTTCTTGAAGCTCGGCCTTTCCTCCTTTTCAAGCTTTTATTTGAAGTAGCCACCATTTTGATCACTCTAACTTTGTACCATGTTATTCTTTGATACATTACTTGGAGGTTGTTCTGAACACCTGTATCTTCCATTTTTCGTAGCTCTTCAAGTTATATTAATGTAAAATGCTATTCCAAGACTGCCTTCATTAAGGAAATTTTGTTCTTTGGCTGAGAGTAACTTCTTTGATTACAGTCTTGAGTTATACTCATCCCTTTTACTCCGAGCCTGAAATGATATCCCTGTTTTGAATAGATATTTATACTTTAGATCTGGGTTATTATAACTTTTGTAGCTCTGAATTTGTTCTAATGATGAAGTTTCCCTTTACTTGTTATTTGGAACTGGAACAATGGCTTCACTTTGATAGTTTCTTTTACTTATCTCATTAGATGTACTTTTTGAATCCTTCAAACTCAGAAACTAGTTCTGCCATCATCTTGGGACTGCAATATATAGTTATTTTGAAGAAAATAAAGTGTTATCTTGTTCAAAACTATATCTGTATGCTTGAATCCTCTACGCAACTCTTTGACTTGGATATGAGAGCCATTTGTATGTTATTTACCTTGTGTTCTAAAGATGATGATCTGATGCACCATTTAACCTTTCTACTCCAAGTTTGATCTTCTCCTAGAAAAGGTAATGATGTTTTACATGCTTGCCTTCTTGTTCTTGTTAGCATGAGGTATTGTTTACCTATTTGCAAAAACAAACTCTGAATTTGATGATTTCCTTAATGCAAGTCTGAACCTGCAATCTTTGTATTCCTTTATTTCAAATTTTGAGATGGTCCTTTGTAATATTGTAAGTGGCTTTCTTGAAATTGTAAACGATTCTTCACCTGCTGTAACACCATTTTTAGGCATAAGCCTTGACTTAGATGCTTTATTGAAATACTGCAACCTGTTTCTTTTACTTAGATGCTTTTATTTCCTTGATAGTAGTATTTCTGGCATGTTGGAAAATTTTGAAAGTTGATTTTACATGGCGAAGCCCTGCCAAATTTTTTCCAGAATTATCTCTCTTTTCAAAACATCTTCAACCTGGACATGTTCCTTGCCTGCAAGTATCCCCTCTTATTCTGAAAAAAGTTGAGCTCATGAAGACCTATAGCTTAATCTGGTCTTTGATTGTATGGCTACTATATGATGATCATTCATGCACTTTGTGTCTTCTGTAGCTTACTTTAAATTGTTCCTATATCTACTTTTAATGTCATCATGAGATAGATTCTTTTGTTCACCTGTAATGGATTTTGCTTATGTTGTAGATGAGTACTACCTTGCTTGAATGAATGGACTTCATTGACATTGTAGTAATTTTGTGCTCTCATATCTACTTTATTTTCAAAACTGCAACTTAGAAAAGCTAAAATTTGTAAGATAATCTTGGGATTTCAATTGTTTAAGTTATAAAGAATTCTTTTCTTCATTATATATTGTATTTCCTTTCATTTATAGCTTTGATATGTATACTTGAAAAATCTGAAATGTTGATTTTACATGGTGAAGCCCTCAAAAATTTTCTAGAATATTCTCTCTCATCCTATTTCAACCGTAATCCTTTTTGCTTTTAGCTTCACTTGACTGTTGAAATCGACTCTTCTTCTTCTTTGCAAACTGAAAATGTAATTCTATCTTCCATTCTATCTTCTCGAGCTCTAACCTCTTCCATTTATAGAATGTTTGTTAAACTTTGAGTTGCATCTTTGCTTCTTCTTAGCATGTACTTATGAATTATTTATTTCTCTCTTTGGTTGCAACCTGTACTTGCACACTTAAGAAAATAGTTAGAAAATAATTAGGCTTTTTGGCCTCTCTTGTGTCCATGTTTCTTATTCTCTTTTCACTTTCTTCTTTCTGAGTGATTAAAGCATGCATGTAGTTTTCCCTTCAAGTAGAATACATCTCCTATTTAGGAGAAGATTCATATGCATGAAGTAGGATAGTGTAGGAATATGGTTTGATCCCCCCGAGCTCATAATGATCATTGACTTGTTTTTTTCTTTTCGGTACCATGATTTTGAGGATGAAGGAGTTGGCTAGGAGATGCTCTGCACAAGAAGGAAATACAAGGCAATGATGGGTTCACCCTCATACTCCTTTGCTTTCTCTTTCATACATGTGTATCTTCCTTTTCAAGAGTTGTACTTTAATTTTCAGCTTACATCCCACGGCTTGTGTGGAAATATTTGACTCTCCTTGTGAATAAAACATTGAATTCTATAAATGAGTTGTATATCTCTTTCTGTATTTCTGCTTTCTGTATGGATTGTATAATGAACTAAACAACTCAATAACATAATTGAATGTCTTAATCATAAAGGAAAGAACATTGAATAGAACTTGTAACATTCAGTAATGAACTCTGATTTTATGGGATCTGCACTTATGTTTGTTGTTCCAAAACTTTACACTTCACCTACTCTGCAATTGGATGTCCTCATCAAGACAACACAACTGTCCTTTGGGGCTTGTGTTCTTTTGCTGAGGATAGTCATGAAATTGTAGACTATGTGATCTATTACGTTTTGTAACAACACACATAGCTGCAGATTTCATGTAATCTTTTAAATAAATCAGCAACAATGACATAATCTGATGTGATCTCCCCTAGCTTAGGTATACTTCACCTATTCTATCCATCGTAACAAAGTTTTGAGTTGCCCATTTTTACACAAGTGCAAAAATTGTCAACACTATCATTAATTGTGAAAACTTGTCTCTCCCATGTGCTTTGTCAAGGATTCTCCACATGCCATACTCCCCCATGTCTCTATTAATAAGCACCTACACACATTAACTCCTCCACCGCCATTTTCAATTTAATGACTTTACTAACTCCATTTTAATGTTATTATATGTATTTATTTTGTTTTATATATATATATTATTTTTACTCTATTTGTTTATTAAATTTTCCTTTATCATATTTCACTTCGGGTATTACATTTCCTCCCCTTATAAGAGCATCTTCCTCGATGCGACACTACATCAAAGCTCGAAGGGTACGTAGGAAAGAAATTCAATAACGACACATGTCGTTTGACAAACAACTTATTGGTACAAAGTGACCACAAGGAAGCAAACTAAATTTGGCAATATCTTAAATTTTAATGTTCTCTTAAGATTGGTAGTTTTCAATTTACACTATTACTTAGTCTTTTCCTTTAAAGTATTTATTAATCTCAACTCTTAGTATTTCATGGTTTAAGATTTTAGTTTTCTTATGTTTGTAGGTGCCCAATAGAACTAACATCATAATACCACATCAGGGACAAACACAACACTAATGGTTCACAAGACATATTTCTACATACTTTCATGATTGTATCACATCACAAGAACTCAACAAACCATGGGAGGAACACATATAGCTCTCACAACATAATACTTGTCACACATGCTTCTGACACAAAGGTACTTGTAACATAAGAAGACTACAACAACATGGAATTCCCAACATGTACGCATACAATTGTTTCACACAACTCGAACCCATAATTATAACTACACAGTGTGAAGATGGGAACAATATCATAAGACATAAACCAAACTCACAAAAGTACACACAAATCATAACACCAAATCCATACGCCTCCCAAAACATCACAAAAAACTCCATATAGCTCCCAAGCATCACAAAACAAATACATATACCTTCCAAGAATCACAAGGCAACTCCATATACCTCCCAAAGCATCAATCACACCCACACAAATCTCTTATGCCTCCCCAAGTCTCTTATGCCTCCCTCAAGTGTCTCTTATGCCTCCCTCAACTCTCTTATGCCTCCCTCAAGTGTCTCTTATGCCTCTCTCAAGTCTCTTATGCCTCCCCCAAAAGAGGTCGGTCGCCTTATGTCCCTAGGCGCATAGAGTCCAGACACCCTAACCCAAGTGACGTAATAATTCATGGTTCAACAACCCACAAGTTATTTGTAACTCCTTAGGGCTTACTCCCATACAATGAAGCAGGGTCCATAGGTCCCACCACTCCATGGTGAATCCCATGACCCTATTCCAACACATTACGACATTAGAACCAACATAACAATCCATATCAAATGCCAAGTGGCAACAATCCCAAGCCTTGGGCTAGGCTATAAAATTTTTAAACTTGATATACAATTTAAAACTGAGAAAATCAAATGGATAATTAGCCATGGTTAGTGAAAATCCAAATGTTAGTGCAACAACCAAATAAATGCCCAAAATATAAGAACATGTCAATCAAGAAAACTGTTGGTTCTAGCAAGAAAAGGGAAAGTGTTCGATTTACGAATAAAATACATGTATAGGAATAACACATTACGATAACTATGTGGCCTTATATAACCACCAAGGGGGGTACTCAACGAGTTGCTGGCACTCAAAAACATTGAGCCTTAGCTTGTAAAATATCATATCAATAATACAATTGTCATCATCTCTGTCTGAATCATCCCGCCACCACTTCGACAAGGCTCAACATAGTCAAAATCACATAGGTTGAATCCATACGATAACTATTGATGGTGAATCACAAAGCACTTCAATGTCCGCAACTCGATGGGTTGAGACTCTCGGTGCGATTGCATAACATGGATCTTTTCCCAAGTGTGGGACCTTGCGAAATCGGAAAAGCTCTCTGGATGAAGGCCGACTCCTATTCCTCCGCTCAGATGCACACATAAAATTGCAGAGGGTTTACTAAAAACCTAAACTAACTTGCCAGAGACAAGGTAAGAAGATGCATAAAAATAAACCTAAACTAATTAAGGTGATGCACCAAGGAATGAAGAACACTTGTCTTGCCAATAAACACAAACCATTAAAATACAATGCAAGATCATGCATGATAACCAAATTTACAGGTGAAAAGATCGGAGGATGTAAATGAATATAGAGAGGGTTGAGAATCATCCACAAACATGCATTATTTTCTCCAAATATTGATACAATACACTACAAAATGCCAAGAGGCAAAGTTGCATTACAGTTTTAGATGGGAGGTTTGAACTCCACAAATTCACCTGCTAAAGAGAAGAAGGGAGGGGCAAAACAAGAATGTCCAACCTTTAGAAAGAAGCCCCTCATTAAAATTTATAGGAATAATGAGAGAGGGAAGAGATAGGAATTCTAAATCTACCCTAACCACCTCCGTTATTGTATTTAATTCATCTCATTATGGTGGTAGGTGAGAACCCTAGCAAACCCAAAAAATGGCGAACTGTATTTTGCATTTTTGAAGAACTTGTTCTCACCCAATTAAATATATCCAGTTGTAGTTGGATAGAGGACCTTGTAATCTTTCCAAAAAGTCCAACCTTGCATGAATCCAAGCTCCCTGTAAAAAGTTATGGCCATTTGAATATCTAGGTCAGGGTTTTCTTCCTGTCTGGGTTCGGAGTGTCAGTGCTCAAAATGTTGCGCCTCCTGAAGGTGCGCCTTGGCGCACCCATCCTCATGTCAACATACTCTTAAGTGTGCCATAGGTGCTGAAAATGTGGTGTCAACATTTTTTGATCTGTGCCTCCAACCTACACCATGGGCGCAACTTTTCCATGTCGACATTTTCTGATGTGCGCCTCCAACTTGCGCCATGGGCGCAACTTTTCCATGTCGACATTTTTGATGTGCACCTCTAACCTGTGCCATGGGTGCAACTTTTTCCATGTTGACATTTTCTAATGTGCACCTCCAACCTGCGCCATGGGTGCAGTGGCAAATAAATGTTAGGTTTTGAGTTTCTTTGATTTCCATATTCTTTTGTTTGTCTATATTTACTCGAGGGGAAGATATATACAACAATAACCATATCAAGAGAGAGAAAGGAGTACAAGTCACCATCTACCGAGCCTAACATGTCTCATGAAACACAATATGCATGACACTCATTGAGCAAGTGCCACACATACCAAAATGAACAAAAGTGGGTTTTCAAAGCATATGTAAGTCTAATCGGGTAATCTTATATCCTCAATACACAATAATGGAATCTGTGAATCTAAGGTGAAGAAGGCCATCCTAACCTAAAATGGTGTGATGGTTCTTTCGGATATAATGGTTTTTCGGAGGCTCCAATCAATGTCGAGCTCACCGAGATCCGGTTTGTTGGTTGTTGGATACGTGGGAAGTGACCTATGGGAGCTTCATCTATATCTCTGCAGACAAGGTCATAAAATGGTGATGGGTGATTTTAGTGGATGTGTAGTGAACTATGGGTGATTTTCTGGTCTAGCCTTGAAAATATTTGATTGATTGGCATCTATGTTTAATACGATAATTGTACTATAATATCAAGGGAGCAAAGTGATTTATCTAAATACCAAGCGTTTGTAAAGTTCGGTGTCAATACTTAACTAATTTGTAGGCCCATTGGGTTGTGGGACTTAGGGATCACAACCATGAGTTCGTGGTTGTTGTGGACCTGTTATTGTCATGTGAAGAATCAATCCCTTCTCCCAACTATCCAAGAATAATATGCCTTTTCAACCTCTACGTTTAGAACTAGAAGTTGTATGATTTTCTCGAGTTCGTAATGTGTTCTGGCAACTTGAATGCATAGGCTAGTATCTATGTCAATGAGGAGGTCTCCTACGTCAGGTTGTGGAACTAAAGGATCGCAACCAAATGTCTATTCTCTTTCGAATCCTTGTATGGTCATTCAGATGTTTTATCAAGGCAATCTATAGTTTGGATGGTTTGACCAGAATGTGTAAGATTTTTCATCTTAATCCTCTTAGTTGCTCACTAATTTCTTGTAAATTTGTTGTTGCTCGAAAGACCTGTATCCTGAGGTCCTGATCTATATCAGCTAATGTTGTGGGTAGATTTGGCTGAGGCACTACGGGTTCAAATATATACTCTCTAGGCTCTCTAGGTCCTGTGATTGTCATACAAAATGATTCAACTTTTAACTAACATTTAATAAACTGATTACAAAAGAAGTATTTACACTATGCAAGCATTCTTCTATTTTTGTATTTTCAATGACATATTTTAATGAAATTAAAGAGCAGCTACTCTAGTATATTTATAAAATGAACAACTAATCTAATAATGGAATAAAAACAAGCAACGTAGCCTGGTATGGCTATTTTCCTGCAGTTGTGATTTTATCCTAAATATCTAAGCAACTATATATTTTGAATTGAAAAGACTCTCAATCCTACCTCAGAAGTGAGGAATGAATCACAGTTTCTCAGAAACTATCAATCCCCACAGTAAATTTCCTGGTGATATTGAGAGCAAACTTTTGACTGAAATAAAATAATTCACTACTCTATTTGATATGTCGTAACTAGAACTTTGATAGCTCAAACCTGGCATTTACAGAACAGTGGTAAATCCAGTTGTGTGTGATTTCATCCCCTCAGTGTGATCCCCTCATTCCTTCGTGTCCTCGTGAATCCATAAAGTGTGTATATGATAGAATCAATAGAAGATGGTATTCGAACAATGGCAGCTTTGGATATAGACTAAATACAATGCGAGTAGGAGAGAGATAGCGCAAGTGAACAGAGATTGACTATGCAATTCCTAGCGGGATTTATTTCGGGAATACAACACAAGTGTACTAATAGTTTTAGAAACTATTCTTGTGACAAAACAAAACCTATAATTCTAATGAATTCTATTCTAGAAATGAAGCTATTCTATACTAAACTAATTGTATGGAGCAACAATGGAACAAGATTAAAGCAAGAAGATCAAATGATCTCTAAAAGACCAACAATTGAGGCAAAGCATGAAACTAATAGAATTCTAAGAAAGAAATTGAAAGACTGAACAAGAGAATTGAGAGGATGAGGGGCCATTTTCTTGAAAACAAGTCAAGTTATTTATAACCAATGCATTTACCAGAGGGTAACTCCCATTAGAACTCTTTTACTATAAACAAAGGAAAAACACTATTACCAGGGGACCAAAAACATTAATGCAAGCCAAAGTGGTTGAAGAAAGCATGTAAATTTGAATATTTACGTTTGACATAATCGTCGAAAGGATTTGGAAAATGCATACAGGACCTCCGCCTCGTGCACGGTGGAAGTTACAGGACCGCCGCCCTATGCAGGCGTAGGTCATGGGACCGCCACCTGTGCAGGGCAGCCGTTTCGTCCACCAAGACAAAATGTAAGAAGAAAAGGGGGAAAATGGAAACACAAAGCATGCGAAGGCTGGGTGGGGCATGCGGGATACAAGCGTATACATGGCGAGCTTCTCGGATTCTAAACACCTTGCAAGGAGACCAGTATCATCATTAGGGCATGTGTACATTGTTCTCGGTGGTGTAGTCCCCTATAATTTTGGGTACGTACATATTGCCCCTCGGAGAAGCATCTCAGCCATGAAGAGGCGTAAAATGGTGGATCCGAGTATGGTGGTCCCGAAATGGGGAGTTAGGAGTTATACCTGACACGCCCGTGTGTTGGAAAGTCGCCATCCAAAGTCCCACTATCTGCAAAATAAAAACAAGGGACTCAAGTGCAGATAGATAAAACAATTTGAGAGATAAGGCTAAATTGATAAGAAAATGAGGACTTACCATCTATGCGAGGTTTAGAACTTACCTCCATTGGCGCTCCGGCCCTGCGAAAGACATTCAAAATCAAATTAAGGGGGCTATTTATATAAAATGAAGTCATTTTACTATTCATTTACGTGGATTGATTTGATAGATTTTTGAGCTCTGGGACCCATGGTGATGGTTTCCGACGAGAGTATAGTCAAAACGTTTGTGGTGAGATAGTGATCATGCCTCCGAGAGTGTAGGAATATCGACCCGCAAAGTCTCAGGTTAGTTCTTCTCGATTTATTGTTTTTAGACCTAAAATGTGAAAATGATGAAATCTTCCTCTTAGGGGGGTCATTTTTGAAAATGTTAGTTTTAAACGTGTCTTTAGGGGGGGCACCCATAGGGTAGGTTTTCATTTTAGCAAAAATGGTGTATTTTCTTGTTTTTAAGCATTTTTTAGGGCTTACGACCCATTCAACTTTGCGGGGACAGGGCACCACCTTGTGCAGGCGTGGTTGCATGGACCGCCGCCTTAAGGCAAGGCAGATTACAAAACCACCGCTCTACACAGGGTGGCGGTCCATGAAAAGGACCAAAAAATACAAATTTTTAGCTTGTTTTTGCATGTATAGAATTTTTACGTCTTTTTACTAGTTTTTTCAACTGGATTTTAGTACTAACTTACTCCTTTTTGTGTTTTTGGGTGTATGCAAAAGGAGGAGTATATTAGATGGAGCCGAGAGAGGGAGTGTGATTGGCTCCCAACAGATTAGAGGCGCTCTCTCGGGCATAGCGAGATACCCTTCGGAGGGTCGACATCTAGAGGATTGCGCAGTCCCTCACGTTGCACTGCTAGTCACATTCTGTGTGACTTATTTTCATACTGGGATGCGGATCGGAACACCTTCTCGATTGCTAAGAGTTAGGGGTGAGTGGTCCATCACCCTAGAGGATGTTTACCATATACTGGGGGTTCCGATCCTTGCGGCACTGTCTCTTAAGATAACAATATCTAGATCACAGGTGGTTTAGTGGGCCACCTACATGGGAGATGTAGTTGTATCGATGGGATCGAAGAAGGGCGTGAGGATCCACTCTATTATTGAGTCAGACATTCCCTTGCTCCGCAAGGCCATCATGGGCATCCTTGCATCCAGACTGATTAGGGACAAGGGAGGGGACACCCTCTTATATTGTTGGGCCCCCATTATTGCACAGATTGAGGGCCATGGACGTGTGTATGCCTGGGGAGCAGATATCCTCGGGACTACCTATCATGACTTATACAGGGTAGTCCATTTACAAAGATAACATCGAGCCACCCAACTCTTGTCATGAGTTAGGTGTATGAGCACATTATCCCATATGGGCGAGGTGTAGAGGTAGAGGATCCTGGGGCTGCGAGGCAGTGAGGTGGACGGGGATGATAGTTCTTAGAGCACCCCACCAGCCAGTGGCCTCCTTGACCACTTCGGACATGGAGGCCACCCCTTATCAAGCCATGGCAGGGTATGGGGAGAGGAGACCATTACACTAATTACCTTTCGACTACTAGTCGGTTGATAGACCGGGTGGGAAGCCGAGATCCACCCTTTGGCAGAGTACCGCAAAGAGTTCGGTCTCAACTATAGCGGCATGCTTCCTCCCATGGTGCAAGTGTATAGATCTATCCATGAGGCTCTGGGGAGGTCTTAGAGGCCGGGTTGGACTATTGTTACTCATGTTACTCCTATTGCGCAGCTAAGAGGGTGGTATGTGTATGAGGGAGAGCTGGTGCTCCTCGTGCACCCTTACTTCAGACCACCGGTCATGCTCATAAGCAGCGGTGATGAGCCTATTGATGTGGACTCCTATTCCGAGGAGTTCACCTGGGGAGAGACCAAGGAGGAGAGAGAGGACATGGAGATCAGTGAGATGGGTGGGGGGGATGATAGTGATCCCAAGTGGCATGACACCCAGGAGATCTTACAGGCCGAGAGGGCGGAGTGGAGCGCAGAGAGGGTGACTCTGGTTTCAGAGGAGTTTCTCTCTCAGGATTTAGGTGGAGATGGCGAGTCTGTTGTAGGTTGTCACGTTGCCCCAGACATGGGTGAGGGGCACCAGTCAGTGGTGGCATCAGTGGCGGGTGCAGATCCTAGAGATCCTTCCTGGAGGCCTGGAGATCCGAGTGAGTTATCACTCTTCTCTTGACATTTGTTTTAGTTAGAATTGTCCTAGTTTGTTGTTTCTTTTTGTTTTGTTTACTCTTGGTTTTATCGTTGATCATTTTCTAACTTGTTTTCTCCTTTGTTTGCAGTGACTTCGATGAGTGGCGAGACTTGATTTGTTGAGTGTGCACTGATACCTTGCTTCTCCCCTCGAGAAGACTCGCGCGCCGAGCTTTCCATGGATGTGGGGGAGCCCTCAGCAACCGGTAGGCATATTGATGTTTTTGCCTTTTTCTAGCATGCAGGCGAAGACCATGACTTCTCTCCACACAGAGGTAGCTAGATATAGGACAACCAAGCGTGTTTTATGAGGAGGAGTCATTCTCGTAGCGAGATGGAAACTACCGGTCGTGACCGCAAGCCCTCAAGATATTCATAGCACCGGTATAGCCGAGTCCTAGGCATGGTTGTGCACTCCCCATGAGGGATCCCATAGGGATTGAGAGACTATTTCTATAGCAGTTTTGTCGATATTCATATGAGTGTTTTTGTACTTTTCGGGCTCATTGAGCGTTTTGACCATGCCTAGTGCATGATGGCATTGTATATGAAACTTGATATATATATATATATATATATATATATATATATTTATGGATATAGACTCTTGGCATCCACAATTTCATGACTTGTTTCCACATGTGTACTTAGATATGTTTATAATATTTGTTTTTATGTTTTCGTAATGTATGTAATGAATAACAAATGATAGTAAATGTAATGTTTTACTCGTATGTTTTTGTAATGCTGATATGAGATGATACCAACATATAGTAGTATCTTGAACTTTTGAACTCTTTGGGCAATGTTTGTAATTTCTTCTTATGTTGGTAAAATGTGATGAATACATAGTGATAAAGAGATGAACTTTCCCCAATCCCAAATCCACGCAACTAAGTAAGACGCAAGGGCTCAACACCAAGAGTTAGGAAGGGCACAAGTTGTATGAGTTTGATTAAATGGAATGATGAGACACGAGACAAACCAATAACAACAACAAAATTCAGACCTACACACCTACCCTACTCGAACTACTACCACGCTTAGAAGGCCACTTACTTTCCAGTTTATCTAGACTTAGATTCATAAATGGCAACCTCAAGTTGAAAAAATCTATTTTTGAGGATTTGATCTCTTTGGAATTTGGATATTTGGATATTTGCTTTCTCTTAATATAATTTTATTTGTGTTTTTAGCATACCAAGATTTGTTAATTTGTGTGGATCGACCCCCCACACCCGCCTCATGCCACTAGTAAGAAGCATGAGTTTGCCACCAAAGGCGGATATAGGCGAGTAAGGGTACTTTCCTTTCCCAACCTCACACCACAAGTAAGAGATGTGGGCTTATCGCTGAAGGTTGATGGGGCAAAGAAGTGTGTAAAATAAAATATTTTGTTTGCTTGTTGCTTTTGATTTCATTCGATTTTGACATTTCGATCTATGACTTTGGGATATCCTTTCATTCAAAGAGATTTAAGAGGGATAGATGTGACACCAAGAAGCTTCTAGAACATGTACCGTAGGCAAGGACAACTTCACCTAGTCGAGGAAAGAGCAAAGCCAAGTATACAAGTCTTGGTATGGTTTTTGTCAATGTTTGTCTGTCAAACTTGATGAGAAGATTTGAAAACACTTGATGATGCTTGAAGAGATGTGTTTTGAATGCTTTTGCCAATACGTTCAGAAATTTGTAACAGATTGTTTAAGAGCAAGTTCTTGGACTACCACTTTTACGAAATGGACAGAATGAAGCAGCTAAAAGACTAATGCAATGTAGGTAACTATAATGTACAAGTGGTGATTTTGATGTTTTATGCATAAAACCGTTTAAGATGCAAGGAATCGATGGCTTTCACTCGAATTCATCACCTTCTAGTGTGCACAAGAGATATGCATCGTTTCCATAGTCTTTCATGACTCGGTATGGGCCCAACCATTTGGGCTGGAACTTTCTTCCTTTGCCGGTTTTCTTATCGATCTGGCTGTCTAGTCTTAGAACTAGATCTCCTTCATATATTTCTCACTCATAGAATTTTTTGTTGTATTTCCGGCACATCCGGTTGGCATAGGCTCTATGCCTTTGTTCGGTGTTTAGCCTGACCTCGTCAAGGCTTTCTAGTTGAGAGAGGCGTGCCTCCCTATAAGCTTCTTCATCTAGAATCCCTTGTAATGAGATGCAGAGATTGGGTATTTCAACCTCAAGCGGGAGAACTACTTCTGCCCCGAATACCGGCGAGAAAGGAGTTACTCCCGTGGGTGTTCTTACCGAGGATCAATGGGCCCACAAGGCCGGATATAGTTTTAGATACCAATCTCGCTTATTCTCCTTGACTGCTTTTGAGGAGAATAACTTTCAACATTTTGTTTGTCGCTTCGTCCTGCCCATTGGCTTGAGGGTAGTAAAGAGAGGTTGTGTGATGGTTTATCTTGAACTTGCTACATAACTCACGGACTTCGTCATTTTTAAAGGATGTGCCATTATCTGAGATAATGACTTGTGGGACACCATGCCTCGCAAATAATTTGGTTCGAATGAATTTGGAAATTACCTGAACTGGTATAGTGGTGAGAGGTATGGTCTCTACCATTTGGTAAAATATTCCGTGGGCAGTAATTATAATTATAAAATTATGGCCATCGGTTGATGAGGAGAGAACTTCCTATCAAGTCCAGGCCCCATGTGGAGAAGGGCCACAGAGTCGCTATTGGTTGCAAGGATTGTGTTGGCATGTGAATCTTGTGAGAGAATTCTTGACATTTGTGGCACTTACGTATAAATTCCACTGCGTCATGCTCAAGAGTGGGCCAAAAATAGCCCATTCGATGTATTTTACGAGTGGTGGCATGACCACCGAAGTGGCCTCCACATATCCCACTATGGGATTCATGAAGAATCTTCTTGGATTCTTCCGTATCAACGCATCTTAGAAGCATGTCGTCGAAGGCTTTACGATAGAGTACCTGTTCTAAGACAACATACTTAGTGGTAATAATGCGTAACCACCTTCTTTGTTGTGATGTGGCACCTTCCGGGTATGTATGGTCTATGATGAAATTGATGATATCAGTATACCAGGGACATGTGGAGATGGGAGGCCTAGTTTCGATGAAGTATATACACTCATCAGGAAAGTCCAAATTTACCAGATTGCCTCCATCTAGTGGGTTGTCGGCTAACCAATCTGTAATGATTTGTCCCTTAACAGATTTTTGGTTTACGAATGTCAACTCGAATTCTCCCATTAAGGTTATGAAGTGTCCCTTTTTAGATAAAGACCCTTGTGTGAGAAACATTCGTAAATGATCTGTCTTTACAATGACCCTCGTTTCCTGGTTTAACATATAATGTCTTAAACGTTTTGTTGCAAAGACTATGGCAAGGCATTCTCTCTCTACCTGTGTGTAGCATGTCTCATAATCGAGCAACGTTCGGTTGATGAAATAGATTGCACATTCCCATTTATCATTGTCTTCTTGAGCCAGCATGCAGGCTAGCGAGACATGAGTGGCTCGTGAGTATAGGATCAAAGGACGGTCTGGTTTGGGAGGCATTAGCGTGGGTGGGGACAACAAGAAGCGTTTAACTACTTCGAAAGCCTCGTTGCATTCTTCAGTCCAATCAATGCTATAATCTTTCTTTAATAGATTGTTGATTGGATGAATGGAAAAACTTAGATCTGGGATGAACCTTGGATTGCATTGAGTTTCCCAAGAAATGACCTAATTCTAGACTCATCCGATGGTGGGATCATTTGAGAACAACCCGTATTTTGGCTGGATCAACATCAATCCCTCGTGAAGATATAATGTAGCCCAGAAGTTTGCCTCATGTCACACCAAACACGCACTTCTCTGGATTTAATGTGACGCCATATTTAATTAATCGTGAGAGGATGATACGAGCACTTCCGGATGATCACAACGCTTTCTTGGCATTGGACAATAAGTCATCCACATATGATTCCACAATTTTATGGATAAGATCGTGAAATATATATGGCATTTCCTGGCCGATACGTAGTGCCAACGTTCTTAAGACCAAATGGTATGACAAAGATAACAATAAGTTCCTCATAGAGTTATGAATGTAGTTTTGGCTTGATCTTTTCGAGATATTTTAATCGATTGTACCTTGAGAACCCATCCATGAGGGACAACAATTCAAATCTAGTTGTTGCATCAACGATGACGTCAATGGATGGTAATGGGAAGTCATCCTTGGGACAAGCTTTGTTAATATCCCAAAAATCTATGCAAATGCATATCTTCCCATTCTTTTTTAGGATAGGGACAATATTAGACACCATTGTGAATACTCAATAGGCTTGATGAATCCTACCGGAGAAGTTTTATTACTTCCTCTTTTTACCATGAGACCCACTTTTGGCTTCATTAGTCTTGACTTTTAATTGGATTTGCATCGGTTTAGTGACAAGATTATGTACCACGACTTGTGGTGTAATGCTCGTCATTTCTTTATAATTAAATGCAAAATCCTTTTGATGTTATTTGAGGATTTGGGTGTGTATTTCTATCTCCTCTGGAGTTAACAAGGATCCTAACTTTAAAATATTTGGTTCTTCCTCTGCTCCAATGTTTATGTCGATGGTTTCTTCTATTAAAGAATCATTACCTTCTTAAATTTAGGTGGGGGTGGGAGGTAGTTCCAAACTTTCTCTCTTCTATCTCGTAGATATCGAGATCCTTCGTGGAGGAGACTCTATCATGGGATTTCCAAAATAGGAAGAGGAATGTGGTATTAAGGAAAGATGAACTATATGGTGAGCAAGGTGTAGCTCCACATAGGTGTTTAAATATTCGAGAGTGACTTTATCATCGTCAAAGTGATCTATGATGGAAAAATCATCCTCAGCCTCTCCATGAGTTAGGAGTGCCTTTATTGGTATTTTGTGCACTAATGGCTCCTGCATTTAAGTGATACCATGAAATTTGTATCCTCCAACTCACTATTTAGGGTGAAATAGGAAGTGAGGTTCTTTGAGCTCGAGTCTGTGAGAAGGTTCTGCTCTCGTGGGATTGCTTCAATTGATATGAAGCTAAATCCCTTACTTAGATCTAATACTGCTGTCTTATAGAGTTGTAAATGTTCAATCCTAGTTTCATATACCTCAGATACTTGGTTTGCAACCAATTGTGAGTCTCCTAGTACTCTAATGTTGTCGACACCCATTCTTTTAGCTAGAATGAGGCCAAGGAGGAGAGCTTCGTACTCAGCCCCATTGTTTGTACATTCAAAGTTTAATTTAAAGGTGAAAGGTGCGATCTTTCCGTCAAGTGAAGTAAAGATCACTCCCACTTCAGCTCCAAAGTGACATCTAGCTCCATCAAAGTGGAGAGTCCAATACTTGCTTGCAAAATGGATGTTGGGATATCTCATTGTATCTATTTCTTTTGTTTGGGTTACTTCTACCATAAAAACTTCGTATATCAATGTCAAGCTCTCACCGATCTGGTTTCTTGGTTGTGGCATACATGGGAAGTGACTTGTGGGAGCTTCGTATATATCTCGAGAAAAAAGTCATAAAATGGTGATGGGTGGTTTTAGTGGATGCGTAGTAAACTATGGGTGATTTTCTGGTCTAGCCTAGAAAATATTAGATTGATTAGCTTCTATGTTTAATACGGAGAATTGTAATATAATATTTGGTGGGAGTGGTGAAGATCTAAATACCAGCGTTCGTAAGTTGGTGTCAATACTTAACTAATTTATAGGCCCATTGGGTTATAAAACTTGGGGATCACAACCGTGAGTTCATGGTTGTTGTGGACCTGTTATGGTCATGTGAAGAATCAATCCCTTCTCCCAACTATCCAATAATCGTATGCCTTTTTAGCCTCTACGTTTAGAACTAGAAGTTGTATGATTTTCTCGAGTACCTAACAGTGTTAAATTAACTTGAATGCGTAGGATAGTATCTATGTTGATGAACAACTAATCTAATAAATGAGAATAAAAACAAGCACCTTTGTAGCTGGTATGGCTATTTGCCTGTGTAGTTGTGATTTTATCCTAAATATCTAACCAACTATATATTTTGAATTGAAAAGACTCTTGATCCTACCTCAGAAGTGAGGAATGAATCACATTTTCTTAGAAACTATCAATCCCCACAGCTTCCCTGGTGATATCGAGAGCAAACTTTTGACTGAAATAAAATAATTCACTACTCTATTTGATATGTCGTAACTAGAACTTTGATAGCTCAAACCTGGCGTTTATAGAATAGTGGTAAATCCAGTTGTGTGTGATTTCATCCCCTCAGTGTGATCTCCTCGTTCCTTCATGTCCTTGTGAATCTAGAAAATGTGTATATGAGAGAGATAACGCAAGTGAATAGAGCTTGACTATGCAATTCCTAAGCGGGATTTATTGGGGAATATAACACAAGTGTATCGAGAGTTTGAAACTATCCTCGTGACAAAACAAAACCTATAATTCTAATGAATTCTATTCTAGAAATGAAGTTATTCTATACTAAACTAATCGTATGGAGCAGCAATGGAACAAGATTAAATCAAGAAGATCAAATGATCTCTAAAAGACCAACAATGGAGGCAAAGCATGAAACTAATGAGAATTCTAAGCAAGAAATTGAAATCTTGAACAAGAGAATTGAGAGGATGAGGGGCCATTTGCTTGAAAACAAGCTGGCTATTTATAACCAATGCATTTACTAGAGGGTAACTCCCATTAGAACTCTTTTACTATAAACAAAGGAAAACACTATTACCAGGGGACCAAAAACATTAATGCAAGCCAAAGTGGTTGAAGAAAGTGTGTAAATTTCAAGATTTACATTTGACGCGATCATCAGAAGGATCTGGAAAATGTGTTCAGGACTCCGCCTATGTAGGGCGGTGGTTATGGGACCCGGTAGCCCCTATCTCACAGGCGGCGGTCACGGGGCCCCACCCGCCCGAGTGCGAGGGTGGTGGTTTTGTCACCAAGACAAAATGCAAGAAGAAAAGGGGGAAAAGGGAAACACAAAGCATGTGGAGGTAGGTGGGGCATGTGGGATACAAGCGTATACATGGAAAGCCTTTCTAAATTCTGAACACCTTGCAAGGAGACCTGTATCATCATTGGGGCATGTGTAACATCGTTCCGGTGGTGCAGTACCCTACAATTTCAGGTATGTACATATTGCCCCCTCGGAGAAGCATCTTAGCCATGAAGAGGCATAAAATGGTGGGTCCGAGTATGGCGGTCCCAAATGGGGAGTTAGGAGTTATACCCGACACGCCCAGTGTTGGAAATTCGCCATCCAAAGTCCCGTTATCGTAAAATAAAAACAAGGGACTCAAGTGCAGATAGATAAAACAATTTGGGAGATAAGGCTAAATTGATAAGAAAATTAGGACTTACCATCTATGTGAGGTTTAGAACTTACCTTCGTTGGTGCTCTGGCCCTGCGAAAGACATTCAAAATCAAATTAAGGGGGCTATTTATATAGAATGAAGTCATTTTACTATTCATTTACGTGGATTAATTTGATAGATTTTTGAGCTCTGGGACCCATGGTGACAGTTTTCGATGAGAGTATAGTCAAAACGTTCGTGGTGAGATAGCGATCATGCCTCCGATAGCGGAATATCGACTGCAAAGTCTCAGGTTAGTTCTTCTCAATTTATTATTTTTATACCTAAAATGTCAAAATGATGAAATCTTCCTCTTAGGGGGTCATTTTTGAAACTGTTAGTTTTAAACGTGTCTTTAGGGGGGCACCCATAGGGTAGGTTTTCATTTTAGCAAAAATGGTGTATTTGCTTGTTTTAAAAGTATTTTTAGGGCTTACAACCCGCTTTGAATTTGTGGGATATGACCATTGCCCTATGCGGGGTGGTGGTTACTGGAACCGCCTCTGCATGGGCGGCGGTCTCCGATACGATGATGAGGACCAAAACAATACAAAGTTTTAACTTATTTTTACATGTATAGAATTTTTACGTGTTTTTACTAGTTTTTTCAACTGGATTTTAGTACTAACTTACTCCTTTTTGTGTTTTTGGGTGTATGCAGAAGGAGTATATTAGATGGAGCCAAGAGAGGGAGTGTGATTGACTCCTAGTAGTATTAGAGGCACTCTCTCAGGTAGAGCGAGATACCCTTCGGAGGGTGACATCTGAGGATTGCGCAGGTCCCTCATGTTGCTTTGCTAGTCACATTTTGTGTGACTTATTTTCATCTCGGGATGCGGATCGGAGCACCTTCCGATTACCAGAGTTAGGGGTGAGTGGTCAATCACCCTAGAATATGTTTACCATATATTGGGGTTCCGATCCTTGGCGGAGGCAACGTCTCTTAAGACAGCAGTATCTAGATCACAGGTGGTTCAGTGGGCCACCTACATGGGAGATGCAGTTGTATCGATGGGATCGAAGAAGGGCATGAGGATCCACTCTATTATTGAGTCAGACATTCCCTTGCTCCACAAGGCCATCATGGGCATCCTTGCATCCAGATTGATTGGGGATAAGGGAGGGGACACCCTCTTATATTTCTTGGCCCCCATTATTACATAGATTGAGGGCCATGAATGTGTCTATGCCTCGGGAGCAGATATCCTCGGGACTACCTATCATGACTTATACAGGGTAGTCCGTTTACAGGGACAGTCACTGAGCCACCCAACTCTTGTCATGAGTTGGGTGTATGAGCACATTATCCCATATGGGCGAGGTGTAGAGGTAGAGGATCCCAAGGTCGTCAGGGCAACGAGGTGGATGAGGATGAAAGTTCTTAGAGCACCCCACCGGCCCGGTGACCTCCTTGACCACTGCAGACATTTAGGCCACCCCTTATCGGGCATGGTAGGGGTATGGGGAGGAGATTGTTATAATGATTGCTGTTAGACTACTAGTCAATTGATAGATAGGGTGGGGAAGCCGGAGATTCACCCTTTGACAGAGTACCGCAGCAGTTCGGCCTCCCTACAGGCGACATGCTTCCTCTAGTGGTTCCAGTGTATAGATCCATCCACGAGGCTTGGTGAGGTCCTAGAGGCCGGGGTTGGACTATTGTTACTCCTGGTACTCCTATTGCGGCTAGGAGGGTGGTACGTGCACGAGGAGAGCCAAGGTGCTCCTCGGGCACCCTTGATTTCCATCGGTCCCACTCATAGTAGTGATGAGCCTATTGACATGGACTCCAAGTCTAAGGAGTTCACTAAATGAGAGACCGAGGAGGAGACAGAGGACATAGAGATCAGTGAGACGGGTGGGGGGGATGATAGTGATCCTGAGTGGCATGACACCCAGGAGATCTTATAGGCCGAGAGGGCGGAGCGAAGTGCGAGAGAGGGTGAATCTAGTTTCATAGGAGTTACTCTCTCGGGATTTAGGTGGAGATGGCAAGTCTCATTGCGGGACGTCATGTTGCCTCGAGGACGTGGGTGAGGGGACTAGTCGAGTGGCGATTTCGGTGGCGGGTGCAGATCCTAGAGATCCTTCCCCGAAGGCACGGAGATCCAAGTGAGTTGTCAATCTTCTCTTGACATTTGTTTTAGTTAGAATTGTCCTAGTTTGTAGTTTCTTTTTGTTGTTTACTCTTGGTTTTATCCTTGATTGTTTTCTAACTTGTTTTCTCCTTTGTTTGCAGTGACTGCTGATGAGTGGTGAGACTTGATTCATTGAGTGTGTACCGATACCTTGCTTCTCCCCTCGAGAAGACTCGTGTATGAGATTTCCATGGACGTGGGGAGCCCTCAAGAGCCTGGTAGGCATACGATGTTTTTCTCTCTCTGCGGCATGCGGCAAAGATCATGAATTCTCTCCGCACGAGGTAGCTAGATATAGGATAGTTGAGCGCTTGATGAGGAGGATTCATTCTCATAATGAGCCCTTAGTACATTCGAGCACCGACATAGCCTGAGTCCTAGGCATGGTCGTGTACCCTGGAAGGATCCCATAGGGATTAAGAGACTATTTTTGTAGCATTTTGTCAGATATCCATATGAGTGTTTTTGTACTTTTCGGGCTCATTGAGCGTTTTGACCATGCCTAGTGCATGATGGCATTGTATATGAAACTTGATTTATATATATATATATATATATCTTTTTGGATCTAGACTCTTGGCATCTAGAATTTCGTGACTTGTTTCCACATGCGTACTTAGATATTTTTAGAATATTTGTTTTTCATGTTTTCAGAATGTATGTAATGGATAACAAATGATAGTAAACAAAATGTTTTACTTTGTATGTTTTTGTAATGTTGATATGAGATGATACTAACATATGGTAGTATTGAACTTTTGAACTCTTTGGGCAATGTTTGTAATTTCTTCTTATGTTGGCAAAATGTGATGAATGCATAGTGATAAAGAGATGAACTTGCCCCAATCCCAAATCCACGCAACTAGTAAGATGTGAGGGCTCAACACCAAGAGTTAGGAAGGGCACAAGTTGTATGAGTTTGATTAAATGGAATGATGAGAGATAGACAAACCAGTAACAACAACCAAATTTGGACCTACACACCTACCCTACTCAGAACTACTACCACACTTAGAAGGCCACTTACTTTCCAGTTTATCTAGACTTAGATTCATAAATGGCAACCTGGTTGAAAAAATCTGGTTTTGAGGATTTGATCTCTTTGGAATTTGGATATTTGGATATTTGTTTTCTCTTAAAAGAATTTGATTTGTGTTTTTAGCATACCAAGATTTGTTAATTTTGTGGATCGACCCCCTACACCTGCCTCATGCCACTAGTAAGAAGCACGAGTTTGCCACCAAAGGCGGGATATAGGCGAGTAAGGGTACTTCTTTCCTTTCCCAACCTCACACCACAAGTAAGAGATGTGGGCTTATCACCGAAGGTTGATGGGGCAAAGAAGTGTGTAAAATAAAATATTTTGTTTGCTTGGTGCTTTTGATTTCATTCGATTTTGACATTTCGATCTATGACTTTGGGATATCCTTTCATTCAAAGAGATTTAAGAGGGATAGATGTGACACCAAGAAGCTTCTAGAACAAACCGTAGGCAAGGACAACTTCACCTAGTTGGAGGAAAGAGAAAAGCCAAGTATACAAGTCTTGGTATGGTTTTTGTCAATGTTTATGTCGAACTTGATGAGAAGATTTGAAAACACTTGATGATGCTTGAAGAGATGTGTTTTGAAAGCTTTTGCCAATACGTTCGAAATTGGTAATAGATTGTTTAAGAGCAAGTTCTGGAGTACCACTTTTATGAAATGGACGAATGAAGCAAAAAAGACTAATGCAATGTAGATAACTATAATGTACAAGTGGTGATTTTGATGCTTTATGCGTAAAACCATTTAAGATGCTACGAATTGATAGTTTCACCAAATTCCTCACCTTCTAGTGCATACAAGAGATACACACGATTTCCGTAGTCTTTCATGACTCGGTATGGGCCCAACCATTCGGGTCGGAACTTTCTTCCTTCACCGGTTTTTCTTATCGATCCGGTTGTCTAGTCTTAGAACTAGATCTCCTTAAAATATTTCTCTCTTATAGACTTTTTGTTGTATTTCCGCACATCCGGTCGCATAGGCTGTATGCCTTTGTTCGGTGTTTGCTTTGACCTCGCCAAGGCTTTCTAGTTGAGAGAGGTGTTCCTCCCTATAAGCTTCTTCATCTAGAATCCCTTGTAATGAGATGCGGAGACTGGGTATTTCAACCTCAAGCGGGAGAACTGCTTTTGCCCCGAATACTAGCGAGAAAGGAGTTGCTCCTGTTGGTGTTCTTACTAAGGTTCGATGGGCCCACAAGGCCGGATATAGTTTTAGATGCCAATCTCGCTTATTCTCCTTGACTGTTTTGAGGAGAATAGCTTTCAACATTTTGTTTGTTGCTTCAGCTTGCCCATTGGCTTGAGGGTAGTAAAGAGAGGCCGTATGATGGTTTATCTTGAACTTGCTACATAACTCATGGACTTTGTCATTTTTAAAGGACATGCCATTATCTAAGATAATGACTTGTGGGACACCATACCTATAGATAATTTGGTTCAGAATGAATTTGGCAATTACCAAACTTGGTACAGTGGTGAGAGGCATGGCCTCTACCCATTTGGTAAAATATTCTGGGCTGTAATTATAAAATTATGGCCATTGGTTGATGAGGAAAGAACTTCCTATCAAGTCCAGTGCCCCACGTGGAGAAGGGCCACGAAGTCGCTTTATTGGTTTAGGGATTGTCTTTGGCATGTGAATCTCGTGAGAGAATTCTTGGCATTTGTGGCAATTACGTACAAATTCCACTTTGCATCATGCTCAAGAGTGGGCCAAAAATAGCCCATCCGATGTATTTTGTGAGTGGTGGCGTGACCACTTAAGTGGTCTCCACTTATCCCGCTATGGGATTCATGAAGAATCTTCTTGGATTCTTCCGTATCAACGCATCTTAGAAGCATGCCATCGAAGGCTTTACGATAGAGTACCTATTCTAAGACAACATACTTAGTGGTAATAATGCGTAACCACCTTCTTTGTTATGACATGACACCTTCTAGGTATGTATGGTCTATGATTAAATTGATGATATCAGTATACCAAGGACATGTGGAGATGGGAGGACTGGTTTCGATGAAGTATATACTCTCATTAGGAAAGTCCAGATTTACTAGATTACCTCCATCTAGTGGGTTGTCGGCTAACTAATCTGTAATGATTTGTCCCTTAATGACCCTCGTTTCCTAGTTTAACATATAATGTCTTAAACATTTTGTTGCAAAGACTATGGCAAGGCATTCTCTCTACTACTTGTGTGTAGCATGTCTCATAATCAAGAAATGTTCGGATGATGAAATAGACCGCACGTTCCCATTTATCATTGTCTTCTTGAGCCAACATGTAGGCTAGCGAGACATGAGTGGCTCGTGAGAATAGGATCAAAGGACGGTCTAGTTTGGGAGGAATTAGCGTGGGTGGGGACAACAAGAAGCATTTAACCACTTCAAAGCCTCATTGTATTCTTCACCCAATCAATGCTATAATCTTTCTTTAATAGATTGTTGATTGGATGAATGGAAAACTTATATATGGGATGAACTTTATGGATTGCACCGAGTTTCCCAAGAAATGACTTGATTCCAGACTCGTCGATGGTGGGATCATTTCGACAATAGCCCGTATTTTGGCCGGATCAACATCAATCCTCGTGAAGATATAATGTAGCCCAAAAGTTTTCCTCCGTCACACCAAACATGCACTTCTCTTGATTTAATGTGACGCCATATTCAATTAATCGTGAGAGGATAATACGGAGCATTTCCTCGATGATCACAAAGTGTTTCTTGGCCTTAGCCAACAAGTCATCCACATATGATTCCACAATTTTATGGATAATATTGTGAAATATATATATGTCATTTCCCACTGATACGTAGCATCGGCATTCTTAAGACCAAATGACATGACATCGTAGCAATAAGTTCCCTAGGGAGTTATGAATGTAGTTTTGGCCTGATCTTGTTTAGATATTTTAACTGATTGTACTTGAGAACCCATCCATGAGGGACAACAGATTCAAATCCAGCTGTTGCATCAATGATGACGTTAATGAATGGTAATGGGAAGTCATCCTTGGGACAAGCTTTGTTAATATCCCAAAATCTATGCAAATGCATATCTTCCCATTCTTTTTAGGACAAGGACAATATTAGACACCCATCAGTGAATAGTCAACGGCTTGATCAATCCTACCCGGAGAAGTTTTATTACTTCCTCTTTTTACCATGAGACCACTTTTGGCTTCATTGGTCTTGACTTCTATTTAATTGGCTTTCTCAGCATCTGGTTTAGTGACAAGATTATGTACTTGTGACTTGTGGTGCAATGCCCATCATTTCTTTATAATTAAATGCAAAGGCCTTTTTGATGTTCTTTGAGGATTTGGGTGTGTATTGTTATCTCCTCTAGAGTTAACAAGGATCCTAACCTTAAAATCTTTGGTTCTTCCTCCGTTCTATTTTTATGTCGATGGTTTCTTCTATTAAAGAAGCATTACCTTCTTCAAATTCGTAGGGCTAGAGGTAGTTCCAAACTTTCTCTGTCTTCTATATCATAGATATCGAGATCCTTATGTGGAGGAGACTCTATCATGGGATTTCCAAAATAGGAAGAGGAATGTGGTATTAAGGAAAGATCAACTATATGGTGAGTAAGTGTAGCTCGCATAGGCGTTTAAATATTCGAGAGTGACTTTATCATCGCCAAAGCGATCTATGATGGAAAATTCATCCCTCAGCCTCTCCATGAGTTAGAGTGCATTTTTGGTATTTTGCACACTAATGGCTCCTTAGAACTTAAGTGATACCATGAAATTTGAATCCTCCAACTCACTATTTGGGGTGAAACGAGAAGCCGAGGTTGCTCAAGTCTCGAGAAGGTTTTGCTCTCGTGGGATTGCTTTAATTGATATGAAGCTAAATCCCTTACTTAGATCTAATATTGTTGTCTTATAGAGTTGTAAATGTTCAGCCCTAGTTTCATATACCTCAGAGACTTGGTTTGTAACCAATTGCGAGTCTCCTAGTACTCTAATGTTGTCGACACCCATTCTTTTAGCTAGAATGAGGCCAAGGAGGAGAGCTTCGTACTCAACCCCGTTGTTTGTACATTCAAAGTTTAATTTAAAGGTGAAAGGTAGGATCTTTCCATCAAGTGAAGTAAAGATCACTCCCGCTCCAACTCCAAAGTGACATCTAGCTCCATCGAAGTGGAGAGTCCAATACTTGTTTGGGAAAATGGATGTTGGGATATCTGTTGTATCTATTTCTTTTGTTTGGGTTACTTCTACCATAAAAACTTCGTCTGATGGAAGAGAAGCAATTCCTAGGGTGTGTCCCATACCCATGGAATCAAATGGTAGGAGAATAGGTAAGTCTTTCTCCAACAATTGACAATTTTGGCGTGTAGTCCCTAGTGATACCGTTTTATAAAATTGGTCTCATTTTTAGCGTTGAAATGTCCGCTTTGGATTTGTAATCTCTAACTCCGTGGTGGGGTATCAATTCTTCTTTTTGGTATGGAATTAATTGGTTTGATGAGTTGATTTGTTGGGAGTTCAAACTCTCGAGTGAATGCTCGGTCTTTTCTTCAAATCGGCTAGGTGTATATCGAAGGGTTTTGGGTCACCTTGTGCCACTTAATATTTTCCCTAAGTGTAGAAATATTATTTCTTGGAATAGCGTGGAAGGGATTGCCTTCATGCGATGTATCCATGGCTTCGACCAAGGATCATATTATAATTGGTTTCCCGATCTATAATATAAAACTTAGAGAGGACCATCTTGGGCCCTAAAGTGACCGGGTAAAACTATGGTTCCAATCAAAGTGGCTTTGAGGCTATCATAACCTTTTAGCGTATTTTGTGTTATGGAACAATTTGTCTCTCCATATCCTAATTTTTGAAGAAAAGTGAAGGGGACTATATTAACCGCTGCCCCATTGTCAACCATTGCACGTTTAACATAATTATTGTAGACCCAAACTTGTAAATGTAAATTTGGGTCGCCTTCATGCGATTTCGTGTCTCTGTTGGCATTTTGCTTATATCGAATATAAATTTTGTATCCCTATCCTGGCTGCCCCGAAGGATAAACATCAAAGTCTACATGGTTTACTTGCATTTCCTAGGAGGAGTGATGTTGATTAAATGACTAAGGCCTAATGCTTCTAAGAGAGCAGCCCTATGGCGGAGAGTTCTTTAACAAATCCAAGAAGGAGATGTGCAAGAAGGTTTTAGTTAAATCATTAATTAAATCATAGGAACCTATGGGTTTTACCAACGTTTGTTGACTGTTGTCTAGTTCTAATGGATATATTGGAGTAGGTTGGGATGCATAATCCTGTGTTCTTGTTATGGTTTCTATGGGTAGCTCGGTGTCTAACTCCACTAAACCAACTATCTTAGTTTGAGGTCGAGTTCCTAATTGGGGCGAATGTGGATTTGATTTCGCTGATTATTAACAGTGGCAAAATGTTTACAACATTTGCCCTTTTAACTTGGCCGGGCTTCTCCATCCGTTGTAACCCCGCGTTCTTGTTAAGGATTTTAGGTCCTCGATTAGCGTTCCTCGCATTAGAATAGGGCCACCATGTTTTAATTGGGAGTGGTTAATTTCCATTTTTCCCATATGTCTTGTGACCACTATCTATCGTTGCTTAGTCGATTCGAGAGCACTCTTTAGTAATTCATCGTAAGTTCTTAGTGGGAATTTCTCGACTTCTTCCTTTATCTCTCTATTGAGAGAATTAAGGAATAAATCACATAGTTCCATTTGATCCATGTTTGGAGCACTCGCTGATGAGTAGAGAACCGTATGCCATATTTGGATAAAATGAGCAGCATTTGTTATGTTCTTGTTTAATATGTAAGAATTCCCTGATTCCCGTTCTTAACAACTTGTTCATGTCGAAAGCTTTGATGAATTCTCGACACAAGTTGTATAAATGAGTGTATCAAAGCTTCAGGTGCATTCTCAGAATACCAATCAAGGGCAATACCTTCCAAGGTCTTAGGAATATTTTAGCAACAACCCCGTCCCAAGGAGTAACTCCCATATGGTTGTGGCATAGGCCTTAATGTGTGCTGGGTCTACTTCCCTTTGTATTTGGGTAAATCGGAAGAGGTCATGGAAGCATAACACTTCGTATGGTGAAGTTTAGGGGCTCTTTTAAATATTCTCGAATAAGTCCTCACACGTAGGCCTCACCATCGATGGGGATTACCGAGGGGGCGGAGGTGGAATGGGTTGTTTATATGGCATAGCATATGCGCTTGTAGGGACATAAGGGAATCTCTGTAGTCGAACGAACATCCCGCGCAAGAGAAGAGAACATGTCTCCTTGTGGTGAATTTGAATAAATGTTTAAGTAAGGAGGAGCATTGTTCGTATGGGTTGTTTGGTGCCAAGCCGGGAGGTGTCATGTTTTCAATCGGAATGGTATTTGAAAATGTGGTCCTAGTTGGTGTTTGCTGTGGGTAACTATAAGGATTTTGAGGAGGCATGCCTAATGTGCCTGCTCGTAAGGAGGTCGACTCCGACTAGGATGATGCGAGGGTTAAGGATTCCTACTTTCCCAAAATGTGAATTTTTGTTTGCTTGAGCAAGTTTTAGCCCTCTAACCTTTTCAAATAAGGTCGAAATGATCTCCATCGCGAAGATGTAGCTCTTTTCCTTAAGGGTGTTTTTTGTATAACTTGAGGTCAGTAAAGGGGTATGATAGCTCACATGAATTGGTCATTACCCTACCAAGCTTCACCGAGGGTATTTCCCATAGGTGGAGGAATGAATGGGGTGTTTTCCTGGAAATAGGTATCGATCGTATTTTCAAACTTCCTATTGGTGGATACATGTTTTGGAAAACGCTTGTTCGCTTTTGCAAAGCGTGCTAAGTATTCCTCATCCAAAAAGGGGAGTGGATTTGACTTTCTACCGATCCGTGGTCCGAACAAGACCCGAGGATATGAAGAGGACTCTCCAAGAAACGCTCATATTGTTAGAGCCTAATGGTTCGACTATTGTGTTTGTGTAAACTAATCAAACTCCTCGATTCGAAACAAAGAACTTGAGCTAGTTCTTTGAGGGGAGTTTGAGATGAGAAGTAGTTACTTGAATAGTTATCCACCCATGCAAGAAAGTAAGGTGATGGTTTCCTATTTGTTTGACTATAGTTTGCTTTCTGACCTGAGAGAGGTCTCCATATGCATCGTATCCCGACATATTCTGGGGTATATGAATACCCATGCTAATAATGGGAAAGAGCGAAGGTGGATGAGAGAAATGAAGAATAATAAAAGGAAGAACTGTTTGTTTCACGTCGGGTTCCCCAATTTTGTTGGTGAAGGCGATGTGAAGGCTAAAAAAGGTGGAATAGATGAAAAGCGTGAATTGGAAGAATAAGTATAAATATGACTTTCAATCGAAGGTAGGAAGTTCACGTTAGGTTCACCAATTTTGTACGATGGAAAAGTGACATGTGAGCATGGGAATATAAGAGTACCTCTTCCTCGTACTGGCCTTCCAAGGTCATGTCAAGACAAAATGTACCGGTGAATGTTGAATGTGAATAGATGTAGACAAGCTAATCGGGTAATCTTATATCCTCAATACACAATAATGGAATATGTGAATCTAAGGTGAAGAAGGCCCTCCTAACTTGAATTGGTGTAATGGTTCGTTTGGATATAATGGTTGTTCGGAGGCTCCAATCAATGTCGAGCTCTACCAAGATCTAGTTTCTTGGTTGTTGGATACGTGGGAAGTGACTTGTGGGAGCTTCATATATATCTCAAGACAAGGTCATAAAATGGTGATGGGTGATTTTAGTGGATGTGTAGAGAACTATGGGTGATTTTCTAGTCTAGCCCAGAAAATATTAGATTGATTGGCTTCTATGTTTAATACGGAGAATTGTACTATAATATCTAGTAGGAGCGGTGAAGATCTAAATACCGTCAGTTAAGTAAAGTGTCAATACTTAACTAATTTCTAGGCCAATTGGGTTGTGGGACTTGGGGATCACAACCGTGAGTTCGTAGGTTATTGTGGACCCGTTATTGTCATGTGAAGAATCAATCCCTTCTCCCAACTATCTAGTAATCGTATGCATTTTCAAGCGTCTACGTTTAGAACTAGAAGTTGTATGATTTTCTCAGAGTACCTAACAGGTGTTCTGGCAACTTGAATGCATAGGCTAGTATCTATGTCGATGTAGAGGTCTCCTCGCCAGTCAGGTGGGACTAAAGGATCGCAACAAAATGTCTGCTCTTTTTGGAATCCTTGTACATGCAACTCATTCGTATGTTTTATCAAGGCAATCTATAGTTTGGATGGTTTGACCAGAATGTGTAAGCTTTGTCATCTTCGATGTTTAATCCTCTTAGTTGCTCACTAATTTCTTGTAAATTTGTTGTTGCTCAAAAGGACTCAGTATCCTGAGGTCCTGATCTATATCAGCTAATGTTGTGGGTAGATTTGGTTGAGGCACTACGGGTTCAAATATATACTCTCTAGGCTCTCTAGGTCCTGTGATTGTCATACAAAATGATTCAACTTTTAACTAACATTTAATAAACTGATTACAAAAGAAGTATTTACACTATGCAAGCATTCTTCTATTTTTGTATTTTCAATGATGTATTTTAATGAAATTAAAGAGTAGCTACTCTAGTATATTTATAAAATGAACAACTAATCTAATAACAGAATAAAAACAAGCAACGTAGCCTGGTATGGCTATTTTCCTATGCAGTTGTGATTTTATCCTAAATATCTAAGCAGCTATATATTTTGAATTGAAAAGACTCTCGATCCTACCTCAGAAGTGAGGAATGAATCACAGTTTCTCAGAAAATATCAATCCCCACAGCTTCCCTGGTGATATCGAGAGCAAACTTTTGACTAAAATAAAATAATTCACTACTCTATTTGATATGTTGTAACTAGAAATTTGATAGCTCAAACCTAGCATTTACAAAATAGTGGTAAATCCAGTTGTGTGTGATTTCATCCCCTCAGTGTGATATCCTCGTTCCTTCATGTCCTCGTGAATCCAGAAAGTGTGTATATGATAGTATCAATAGAAGATGGTATTCGAATAATGGCAGCTTTGGATATAGACCGAATACAATGCGAGTAGGAGAGAGATAGCACAAGTGAACAGAGCTTGACTATGCAATTCCTAGCGGGATTTATTATGGGAATACAACACAAGTGTACCGAGAGTTTCAGAAACTATCCTTGTGACAAAACAAACCTCGTAATTCTAATGAATTCTATTCTAGAAATGAAGCTATTATATACTAAACTAATTGTATGGAGCAAAGAATGGAACAAGACTAAAGCAAGAAGATCAAATGACCTCTAAAATACCAACAATGGAGGCAAAACATGAAACTAACAGAATTCTAAGCAATAAATTGAAAGATTGAACAAGAGAATTGAGAGGATGAGGGGCCATTTTCTTGAAAACAAGTTGGCTATTTATAACCAATGCATTTACCAGAGGGTAACTCCCATTAGAACTCTTTTACTATAAACAAAGGAAAACATTATTACAGTGGGGACCAAAAACATTAATGTAAGCCAAAGTTGTTGAAGAAAGCATGTAAATTTGAAGATTTACGTTTGACGCGATCGTCGGAAGGATCTAGAAAATGCGTACAAGACCACCGCTCTATGTAGGGCGGACCGCCGCCCAGAAGGGTGGCGGTTTCGTCACACCGAAGACAAAATGCAAGAATAAAAAGGGGAAAAGGGCAACACAAAGCATGCGCAGAGGTCACATGGGGACATGTGGGATACAAGCGTATACATGGCGAGCCTTTCTGGATTCCGAACACCTTGCAAGGAGACCCGTATCATCATTGGGGCATGTGTAACATTGTTCCGCAAAGTGGTGTAGTCCCCTACAATTTTAGGTACGTGACACCACCTTAAGAGTCCTTGTTAAAGAAGCATCGACTATACCGTGTAACCATACCATTTATTGAGTAAATAGAGCCATTACTCCATTAGTATTCTAATGGACTACCAAGTCTTACAAAGTTAGATCTAGAATTTTTCTTGTCATCGAATGAATTCCTTGTGGGACCCCCCGATGACACAAATGGAGATAATGAAATAGTGTGTTATGACTTAAAGTCTTATTAATGAACTCTTTAGTTCCTCTCAGCTACATTTGTTACCTTGGTCTTTCATGAAGGTTGTTTAGCATAAATATATACTCTCACCTTAAACTCGTATATTGTTGGGGTGTAGATCCTTAGGTGCATTTGAAATTAAACTAAACCATAGTTGTTTTGAAGGTTATCTCGTGGTTAGCAAATTATATTAACTCTTTACAAATGAAATTGATTTGAAAGATGTTTACTTAAGAGAAACTAGGAAACCGAAAACTTGGTTCCATAATCCCTTGTTATGTTTTTATGACATTAAGAATAAAATAAATTTCACATACGGTATCATGAAATTAGAAAACATGGGACCTCACTTTGAAAACAAATCACATGTGGTTCGTGTGTGTGGTGTTAATGCTTCTAATCATGTACTTCTTTAAGATGTTAGTCAAATATTCCCGTAACCCCTTTTGTTACAAAACAATGCTAATAATGAGACCATATTACAATGTAATATTAAATCATATAAGAGTAAAAAAAGATTCGAGGTTAGGAATAATGTCACCCTGGAGTCCTTATAACTCAACTAAACATTTCCATGTGTTAGAAAGAATATGAATTGCCCATGGTGAGATCAACTTCGAGGAAACCAAATATTTATATAAATCCAAATAAATTTTCTTGATGTAGAAATGTTGAATGGATTCAACAAGTTATTAATCTATATTAACTATGGTAGGAAATAAATTTTCCGTGATCGAAGAATTTTTATGGGGAAAGGGTATATTAAATCTAAATCTCCCTCAAATCCTAAGAATTCTTTCTTGATATCACATCAAATTCACTTATGTAGTAAGGTTAATTTTTAAACATTGTATAATCATTTGAGAAGCATATCCTTAACTTAAGAATGAGAGAATTAAGAACTTTGTATGTAATTTGAAATATTCCAATTAATTATGTAATTTAAGGAGATTGTTGTAAGGGATAAAGAACCAACTTAAATGGATGAACTGTAAGTTGAATGTGAAATAAATTTTAGAATTTGTAAGTGAAAAAAAGAGAAAATTATCCTTGCAAAATAATGTTCTTGGAATGTTAATCATAACTAGGATGTAATCATGGTAATGATGTGTTGTGAGTTTGCCAATCTTTGAGTATTTTTTTGTGGTTGGGTCATTGCTAGTATGTGTTCTTTGGGGAAAGTGTGGCATCGACATGTATATGGTGTTGTCATGTGTCTATGTGAGTCGATGACTTATGTAAGTGTCGTATGCATTTTGAGTTTTATTTTCTTGGATCCCTTGTGGCGTAGTGTAGTGAGTAATGTAAGTAAAACAAAAATTATCGTGGTGGTATTTTTAACTATTGTTTTTGTGTGTGTAAATCATGGGCGTTACATTTAACAGCCCATTTAGAGCCACATGAAAACATTGTAGGACACATCCAAACCTCGCCTCCTCCTCCCACATGTGCGTGGTCACATTTCTTTGAGCATTCCATGAACAACTGTATCTTTAATTCCAGCCTTTTTGGCCTATGTTGAAACCAAGTGAATGGGATTGTTTTCCTAGCTAAGCTGTGAATACTCGACTACTTCTTCATGAGTGAAAGAACTTTTCTTCCTCAATACGTCACCTTATTTCAGTTAGGTATTGATAGAGAGGGATGGCAAAAATGATATTTTATTTGTAATGGGTGGAAGAGGAAATTTAATTGATGAGTAGAATATCCTCTCCCAACAAACCCTAGTTAACTTCAAAACCATCTTATAGATTTCCCTATCTCGAAGACCAAAGATCTCGATATGGAGCAATAGTCATTCCCACCTTGAAATTCTTGTGCCATATGGGCTCGTTCCAGCACTTCCTTCAAACCTCACAGAGAAATATGAAACATATGTACGAAATCTGCCTCACATTTTTATGCACTATCATGAATTGTGAAAACTTGTCTCTCCCATGTGCTTTGTCAGGGATTCTCCACATGCCATACTCCCCCACGTCTCCATTAATAAGAACCTACAAACATTAACTCCTCCACCGCCATTTTCAATTTACTGACTTTACTAACTCCATTTTAATGTTATTATATGTATTGTTTTTGTTTTATGTATATTATTTTTGGCTCTATTTGTTTATTAAATTTTCTATTTATAGTATTTCACTTCGGGTATTACACAATTAGAGTTTTCCAAACCGGATATGCGCACCGCCACTGTTGGAGACGTAAGCCATGTCTATTTATGATTTTAATTTTTTGTATGCCTAACAACTTGTTTATGATAATGGTTAGTGGTCACCTTGTTTTATTATACTCAATATAATAATAGTTGTCCTTTTGTGTATGTAGGCTTTAGAGGTTACGGAAGGCATACGAAGGAGAGACCAATGATCAATAAACAAGCCAAATTCATAACAAGCACGAAGAGGGATGTTGTAGGAATGATAGTATGGCTGCAACTGCCATGGCCGCTCGCTCGAGTTAGGAGAACACCATTATTGGTGAAATCTTAGAGGTAAGTGCATGGGGCATTGTTATGGTTTTCTCCAACAACTGAGTGAGGATAACTTATATTTCTTAGTGAATTGGCTCTTGTTTTGATATTATAATGCGAAATAAAAGGTGTCGATGAACCACATGGTGGGAAAGAAAGAAGCGGGTCATGTAGAAGTTGTGCAATACTAAAACGTGTCTCTAATGTATTCTGTCATCAACGTAATACTTTTTTCATTGTCCTGATGAGCTGTCGTGGTTGTATTGGATAATGATTGTGGCAAGAAGAGATGTACGTAGACCATTGTCCACCCTTAGATTTTCAAAGCATGTATGTCAACATATTTTGCTCCGTAAATTTCCTAAAAATTTTCAGTTTTTGCAAGCCTCCACCCATATACATTTTGACAGTATACACCTTCGGCGTAAAAATAAAGCAGTTTTTAAATATATATTTAAAAATTCGTTGTAATTCCAACCTGGCAACCTGTCAAGTGCACCGTGTGATCTAGTTGTAACAACAAATGATAGAATACCACACCATGGGAGTTGTTATTACTTCCCTTTAGTCAAATTTGAATATGTATTTGTCGTTGTTGGGATATTTGTGCTTATTGGGAGTGTACAAGAAGTCATGGGAGGGGGTTTCTAAAGAATGCCTCAAGGGGTGGAGGTCGCTGCTCAACTGGAAATCCCTAGCTATGTGTTTGTTTGTTTAAAGTGGTGGTGGTAAGCGATCATGATCATTATCTGTGGGTTCTGGTTGTTGGTTTTTTAATTATCACTTTATAGTGATCAACAGTTAGGGGAAAATGATTCCCTCCTTTTTATGGGAGAGATTCCCTTATTAAAAGTGAGTAGAAAAGCTTGTCTGCAAATATACAACTTTCATATTGATGAGGAATTCTGATTATTTCAAAAATATATACCAATATGGATTATCAATACATAAGAATGGAAGAACAAAGAAACTCAAAGGGAAGAATATAACAATACTTTTAGGTAATACAGATAGCAAAATATAACCTTACATGTACTTAGCAATAGGGATACAAAATATAATCATTCACATTTGTAATATCAGATATTATTCCACAGGCACAAAGTTTTGGAAATCATATCATAAGAACACAAAGTTTCTTGACATGAAAGGTTGATGATTCACAAATTTTAGACAAGAAAAGAAAAGGACAGTAGATGAAAATTGGAGACAAGGGAAATTATTCTGTATTGATTACTTTTAATTCTCTTTACATTTAAAAAAAAGTATCAGAGTCCCGCCTGCAAACAATGGCGTGGAGAGCCCATTAAATAGCGTACAAAAATAGTTACATTCGGTTCCAACTTATGTTAATCTAGAATATTAAAGACTACTTAAGAAATACATTAATAGAATGGTCTTTAACCAAATATTACATCATGGGCTTACAACTTCAAATTAGAGGAAGTGTCTTAGGATTCTGAGGTAGAAGCATCTAAAGGAGGATTAGGAGTGCCAACTGTCTTAAGAATCCGATGTCTAAATCTTTTCAATGCTTCAGCTATCTCCATGCACTTCAGGATGGTGGTGTTAGAAGTGGCATGAGTCCATATACCAAGGCACTTCTCCATATCCTTCTCAAACTTTGTGTTTTCAAGAAACTCCTTGTTTGCCTCGGTGATAGCTGATTGAAGGGAGCATACCTCCTTCATCTTCTCTTTAGACATTGACTCTTCCTTGAAGAGATCTTCCTTGACAAAGGTACTAAACTGAGCCTTGATCTCCTGTATAGAAAAGTGATCACCTGAGGCTTCATTCTGGATTTGACAATGAATATCTTGGAAGGAAGACAGAACACAAGCCTTGAAAGCTTCTCCTTTTTGCCACATATTTTTCAGTTCTCCTAATGCTTCCTCCAAAAATTTGATCTTCCACTCAACATTGAAAACCCAGGGTCTTGACAGATTGCTCTTGGCCTCATCAAATACCTTGCTTTCCAATAAGATATGCTCATCTGTCCTACTCATCAAATGAAGATCCTGGATGCATTCACACCATAGCTTCAACTCTTTCTCCAAGCCACTAAGTGTTGTGGTGAATTTCAACTGTAATTTGGACACCTTCTCATATGACTTGAAGGCCTCCTCAATGAAGTTCAATCCTACCATTGTCATATCATCAACCAATGATTCAATGGCCTTTCCATAGGTGGCATACTTATGAATATCTTTGATGGTTTGAACTTCATCCTTGTTGAGAACTATGGGAGGTGGAAGAGTGGTTAGTGGAGTTGGATCCAGGACCTTATCCTTTGCCAACAAGGATTTTATAAAATTTGAAAGAACTTGGTTCTGTTCCTCTAATTGCTCCATAGTTTTTTTACCCTTCTCAACACGTTCAATAACTCTGGTCACAGTTTCTTTGAGGTTATGAACCTCACTTTCAAGTGTTGACTCTCCAAGTGGAATCCTTGTGAGTTCTAAGTTAGAAATTAGAAGGTCTTTCTCCTCTTTTTCCACCTTAGGCTTTACAATCTCCATGAATTTTGGGCCCTTAGAATATGACACCAGCCTCAAGGTAATCTTTGCTTTCTTTTCCAGAGGAGGAGGAGTAGTACCGAGTAAGGCTGCCATAGCATCAAACTTGGGAACCAAAATTTGAGAAGTAGGCTTCCTTTTCTTGCTATCAACAAATGGTTGGACCCAAGAAAAGGAAGAGGAAGAGGAAGAAGGAGAAATGGGTCCAAGTGCAAGTGTACTCATTGCACTCAATGTTTGCACCACGATGTCTCCCAACGCAAAAGTTGGCATATCCTCATAAATATCCCTGAAGAAGGGTCCACCAAACCTAGAGACTCAGACATTTGGCCTTTATTTTCCATCTCAGTAGTGTTGACAAGGGCTTCTTCCTCTTCTTTCATCTCTTCACTATTATCCTCACTCAAAACAACAACATCTTTTGGCTCTATGGGAACCTGTGGCTGCTCCACAGGAAATTCTTCCTTTTATTTTTTAATTTTCTCTTACTTGATAGCCTTGCCTTTCTTCATGTATACCTTTGTTGAAGAGGAAGGGGTGGACTGTTCAGGCACCTCAACATTCAGCACAGGTTCTTATTTCCTAGGAGAGAAAGTTTCTTGTGAAGAAGAGCTGGCTTTTCTCATCCTAAAGGTTTGCATCTTCTTATCAAACCAGATCTTGGTTCTTACAAGAACAGGGTTGATCACCTCTTTTAAATCATCCTTCACTCTTACAAACCAATCAATGGTTTCAAGAGGAGTGTGTTTGATGGACCTCTCATATTCAATGGATTGAAGGTCTTCATCATCATCCTGGAGCTTAATAGGTACTTTCTAGAGATTGAAAACTATGATTTGTTGAAGAGAAAATCTGCCAAAGTACCTTCTCCTGGCCTTAAAGTCATCTATGCAATTGGTCCAATAATCTTCAATACTGCAAGGGTGATAAAACCCATCTTGAAATTATTAGCAATATATCCCTTGATATCAAAGAAAATTATAGGCTTGAAGTGATGAAGGGTGAGAGGAGAAATGGTTCTATCAATGTTCTAAGAATCCAGGGTTGTCTTGCATGTATAATTTCCCAAGGTGATAGGGAAATGGATGTCAACAATCTTTTTATCTCTGCAAGTCCTATGAATTTTTTCCAATTGTCTACAAATCTCAATAATGGCCATTTTTTCATTACAAAACATAGGAAGCTTTAGAGGAAGGCCTTCAAAACCAGCCAACCTGATGTATGAAAACTTTCTGAATTGAGTGAAGAAACTCCCATATTCAGAGATCAAGGTCTTCGCTTCCTCAAAAAATCTTCGAGTAGTATTTCCTTCTAAAAGCCTCATAATATACATGGTGAAAGTTTCATTGACTCTCTTGAAGTGATGATTGCTGACTTTGAAAGTGAATTGAGGATGGTATTCTATGTGAGGTGTTACATTTTGTAACAATAAACATAGTTGTATATTACATGTAGTTAATCAATTGCTACAACTAAAAACACAATAAAATTGTAGTGCATCCCCCTAGTTAGGTCCATCTCATCAATGCCTTCCATCGTAAACAAAGTTTCGAGTTGCCCATTTTTGCACGAGTGTAAAAATTGTCAACAAGCACAATGGGACATGCAATCACAATCATCTCTTTTTATTGAGGATAGAAAAAAGGTCAAGTATTTGCTACTCGGGAATGCCAAAAGACTCAACATCCAAAACCAAACCATGTTATCCATTTGGAGAGCCAATGTTTACTATCATCCCATTTTTTTGGCATAAAGTTATAGAATATATTTCAACATATGCTTGAAGGAAATGCAACATTTTGAAACCTATTATCAACTACTCTCTAGGATTTTTCCATCACAAACCCTAACCATCCTGCATATATTACACTTTGAAAAATGTTTACCGAGAATTGTGTTTATCAGGAGATGAGTATTTGGGAAACATTTCACATGTTACAAAAATTACCTCTTATTCTTTCCAAAATTTCTTTTATTTCTTTGAATGCAAGGAAAAAGTGCATGCAATGTATTACTGAAACATATGGCCAAAGTAATGAAACATCTAACTTCTACATGCCATCGAATATAAAATCTATATCACTTATTGTAACTATTTATTCTTGGTCATACAACAAACAATATTTTAGGGACAAATGGAAACAATGCCCTATGCCTAGAATTGTACATTTGACACCCTTATTTTATCAAATTATCACTCAAATTTAGTTCTTATGAACTTTTTGGTTGTAGTGAACTCTTTATATATAATCCATTTCATTACATGTATTCAGACATGGAACATAATGGAGTTAATCAGTTATAATTAGGAGGTTGTGCGGAACAATTGTCAACCTTAACATGTCCTTCAGTTGTCTGCATCAACCAACTCAGCTTCCTACAATAAATATGAAGATGATGATGGATGGCGAGAACTTCTATTCTACTAGATGAATGGGAGATTTTATCCAAACTCCATCATAGAAATCCCATGGAATTTTATATCCTTGACATGTTGGGACACTCAAAATTTGACATAATAAATTTTCCTAAAATAATGTTCTCGTTTCTTTACATAATATTGGTTCATCTTTCATGGAAGTGTGTAATGATAAATCTGAAGTCCCTTACACTAAGTCAAACTCCACACCAAGATCCCTTCCTTTTTTACCAAAACATAAACAACCTTTTAATATTGTTCTTCATCACTCCATGCACAAGTGTCAATTTTCACCACTAAAAATGATAATTCAAGGTACTACAGGAACATGGAAATCATATCTAATAAATGTTGTAAAGTTAGCACTTTCAACTACAAAGTATTTAAATAAGTCACCTCTTTTATTTCTTTCACCGCTTGGGGTCAGTTCCTTTAATAATTTTTCATCTACTATAGATGCTTTTGTGTTCATGCTAATAAAGGAGATTCAACTGCTTGAAGGGAAATTGCTATTATATTTTAAGACTCCCTCAAACATATTGAGTATATTCTCATTACTGAGATGAGCTTCATTAGCCCCAAGATACCTGTTAAGTTCAACTACCGCCTCCAAAATTATTTTCCCTGCATCAAAACATCCATTTTTTATGGGTAAGTGCATGGAAATTGAGGGCCAAAAGCGGACACAAATCTGTTTTTGTCCATTTTTGCCATAATATGCTCGTGTTATGGCTCGAGCACATTATAACGTGAGCACATTATGGTTTGGAAAATATGAGCCATAATGGGAGCACATAAAAATGCGCTCGTGTTCCTATGTGTTATGTGGTATATGTGTTTGTGGCATGCTTCTACTTATAATAATAAATGTTTAAGTTTTTCTTTTATTATTATTTATATTTTATTATTTCTTATACTTTAAGTTTATTTTTGTAATGCCCTGGGCATCGGCCTCCACCGTGGCCTCCTCCCAACCACCCGGCTGCGAGATTTGACCCGCCACGTCTTGTCGTCCTTGCGTGAGGTCGAGCGGAGTCACATTTTCTTCAACATGATCTCGTTCTTGATTCTCTTTGAATGTGAGTAGGTGGAGTGTGGACACGTTTTCTTCCTTGGACCGCGTGTGGTGGTTGGGGGGTGTCTTTCTGGTTGCGTGGGCATTTTTGCTTCCTCCTGGCATGTTTTTTTCTGCCTGGTTGCTTTGCGTGAGCTGGTTTGATGTGGGTGTGGATGAAGCTACAAGATAGTGTAGCGGCGTGTTACCTCCCTTCTCTTGGGCACGGCGAGAGTGTTACAGTTGCACGCGACCACGGTCGTGATTAGTTGTTACAAAATCTTGCGCAGCTAGTAGGAAGACCATTTTGAGTGCTTCCAACGAGCAGGTTGTCCACTATGTTGTTATCTGTTCAGTTCGACTGCATCCTCAAATTCGAGTTCTCCTTCAGGGTATTTGTTTGTCAGTATCGACTACGATGGCACCAAATCGGCATCTTCAGACATGTCGCTGGCTTATAGCTTGGAAGAATATGCCAGCGCAGTGGTAATGGCTGTCTGGATGTCCTGCGACCAGAAAGGAGTTGCGCATCCTGTGCTCTGCAGCGAAAGCGGCCGAGCTCTGGTCTCTCATCACTCTCTGCTCATTTTTGACGTCCTTTCTCTGACAATGCGAAGGCCAAGCGTTTACGCCGGGTTGGGCTCGACCTGGATTTGGAAACCCCCTGACGAGCTGCTCGGGGAATGTAAATCCATGGAGACTTACGCTCGCCTTGGGGACTTTCAAAGGAGCTTAGCTGCAGCGGATCGCTGAAAGCAAAAGGCGTAGATTTGTTCAAGGAGGAAAGCTCGGCCTAGAATGTAGATGACCATGGTCGATGGAGTATGTGGCGCGGTGTACGCTCCAACAAGTAGGTGGTCCAACCTTGTTGTTATCTGTCGGCATCGATTACACCCTCAAATTTGGGATTCTCCTTGAGGAGACGGATCACACCCAGCGAGGCACGGGAGATCTATGCGATGTTGGAAAAAATGTCTTGGGAGATGAAGGTAGCGAGAATATTTCTCGAGATCCGTAAACATACACCGAGTGTGTATCTCCAAATCGATCATGTGTGACAGTGAGAATGCTTCAGCCGAGACTTGATGAAATTTATTTACAAAGACTCCTCTTTGAGACCTTGCTTATTCGATGTAACTCATGGAAGAGTATCCCATGGAGGCGGATCTGTTTCAGATCAGAATATTCATGAAACACAATTTGCTTTGCAATCATTTGAGTTGCTTCAACGAGTCACCAAGTTGGCAGGCATAAAGGTCTCTGTTGGTTTTGTCGCACCTTGCAAGCTTCAGCTGAAATGTTTTGCTGCACAAGCAACACACTTGATATTTTGTGGCAGCTTCTTCACAGGTGAAAATACATTTGGTTTGCTTTCTCGGGGAGGTCATGGGTTTTGACAACGAGAGTATCATAAATATACAATCACTCCCTGGAGAATATTTCTGTCCAGTTGGTAGGCAGCGTGGTTACCCTAATGAGGCTGTGCAAACCCAATGTACACATCCTTACTGCAAGCCTTGCCTAACTTATGTGCTGAGTACTACTAGGGCCTGCCCTTATGACGGGTATTTGGTTACTGATACAGATTCGAAGGCAGTGCATGAGGCAAATCCGGTATTGGCTAATGCTATAGGCCGTGTGACAGTTCATTGCCTGCACCACAAGAGCGGCTGCACTTGGCAAGGGCCTCTTTCAGAGAGTATAGCTCATGGTAATGGTTACCAGTATGGTTCATCCCCTGTTGTATGTAATAGATGTGGCACCCAGTTTGTTCACCGACAAGGACAAGAGCATGGCCGTTAACAGAGTCTGGACCTTTAGCAGGCTGAGGAAGAGAAGCTGCACTAGTTGGGTTCTTTATTGCGAGCCCCGTCCATCTTGTGATCGACTGCTGGATGCGTTAAAATAGGCAAGATAGACTAACCATATACATAATATGCTAGTATCTAATAAACCTCTTGAAATGAAACTTTTTCTTTCTAGAAATTGGCTTAAATCCGTGATTTGTGGATTTGCATTCAGTATGTGGTTAATAGTTGTTACTTCTGGATTTGCCTCTGTTGGTTGTTCTTGTTGACGTGATCAACCCATTTATATATATAAAACAAACAAAGGTTCTCAGTGTATGCTTTGATTGATCATATGAAATATATATATAATATATAATTTTAAAGTTACTTCCTTCTGCAAAAATGTCATTGTTTCTTTTGTGAACCTGGGTATGTAATCGCCCCTAGAACGTTGTAGCGTTGACTAGTATTGGTTTCCTGTTATGTTGTTGCCCTAGAGGAAAACATACAGTTAAATTATTATTATTATTTTTATGATAAGCGTGATTATGCACTTCGTGTATTGTGCAAATTATTAGGGCTTTTGGAAATTAGAAGTTCAATATTTATATGCTTGTTAAGAAGGAAGTTTTGGGCGAAAATATGTCACGGTTGATAGAAGGGCATAAATTATTGATAGAACCCCATTTGATTCTACTCTTTCGATGAGTAAAATTTGATAAAATTAATGACCTTTATGGTGTTAAGATATGGTATGTTGATGATTCCTTGTGTGATCGATTTAATCATGTATCGACATAATGCCTTGATGGAGTAAGGTAATATCTTTCACGGTTCGTGAAAGTTAAGGTTTTCATCAACTACTTAAGGTAACATGAAGTTCCTTAATTTAGTCAAACTTGTTTTGTACTTCCTTCTTGATGAGTGACCTTTCATTGCAAATTTAGAATGATTGTGATGGAAGGTCGTGAATATATTTTGTTGTCAAAAAGGGAAAAGAAGCTTGGGAATAGTTTGTTTTTGTGTCGAACGTAATAATTGTAATAACATCGTTATAGAAGTTCATTATTGGAGGATATCTATCTTTGATGGTATATTATGTGTTTAATCACTGCATAGGTTACTATAAACTTAGTGATGAGATGTAATTTAAGGAGAGTTGAGAGACCTTTTCCTTTGTATACATCGTTTATGGTATTAGGAAGTGAGTTGACGTCGGAAAATTTCAACCAAGTCTAGATTCATGGCTATGTTCCTCTAGAACGGGAGGATTATAAATCTAAGGTATTATGAAAATTGCAAGGATGTGTTTAGAATGCTAGATTGCCTACTCAACTTGGGTATTAATGAGGCTTGTCGCTATTCCGGCCCTGGTCATGTTCAGTAGGTAGGCTGTTAGGCAATGCCTATTCCGGACATTCTTACCGTCCTTTCCACTTATCCTTATTAGCTATGAAGTCACTTATTACCTAGGATATAATGGTTGTGGGTTTGAATATAAGATTTTCATCCTTTAAACCTTTTTGATTACATGATGGAACTTTGTTTTTACCCTCGTTGTTCGTTTATAGCCTATTAGGCCTATGTCCCTACGGAGCGATTCCAAAACTATATTCTTTTTGGCGGCTAAGATCGGGCTGGTTTTATCTTTTGACTTCACCTTGAGAATGTGGATTGATGGGTTACACTTTAGATTTCAATCACGTAATCTACGGGATTACATGATTGAAATCCTAATACTCTCAACTCTTGTGTCTAATCATTTAAATTTCATAGTCTTGCGTTTTTGGTTGTCAAACTTTTGTAGTTTTAGAGGTATTTGCATAACTAAAACTTATGGTTTTCTTCTTAATTGATATGTTGAAAATTATATCTTGTTTGAAAAGGTTGTTGGAGATTAGTACTTTGATCCATTTCTGAAATAGAATGTTTCCTTTCATGGTATTGTTAGCTAGTAGCTTATTGTTGCTATGTATAGTCTTATCTTGCTCGAGTTCTCGTGAACCCGACTCGGGTTATTAATTGTTGCGAGATGGCTTACGTGGTTAGATGATGGAAAGACTTGTAGATTATTGCATCAATCTTGGTTATGATGTTCCTTTGTACGAATGTGTATTATGTTATAAAATTTGGAAAGAGCCTTTGGACATTTTAGAAGAAGGGTCAGTGCCTAGTAAATGTATTGTAGAGTATTGTTGTTGTAACTGTTGAAACTTTGGTTTGTTTGGTTATCATGTGAAAGATGAAATTTGATTACCGCTTGGTTATGGGATATTCTAGTGAATTTTAACCCTTAGTATAGTAGCGGGGCTTGTCCCATGTTATTACTCTCTTGCTCCCTAGTCATGGTTCAATAGAGATAGTATGTCCCTTTGATTTGTGCATCAAGTTGGAAAAGAATTGATATAACCTTGTTTTGTTTCCATGCAAAGTCTTGTTAAACTTTTCTCTTGAGTTAAAATGTTGAGTTGTAAATCCTTCTAAGGCTTAGTAGCAATGAGTTTGTAAGTACTATAAAGTGAGTGGATAATCCTGATAAAAGTTAAACTAAAAATCTATGTATATGAACATATTAATGTAGATGTGATCTACTCGATAACCTTTGAGACCTGGAACAATCAAGAGGAAACTATCTTTTGTAATGAAATATGATAACTTATTATTATTATTTTTTTATTCGAGCCAAGCTAATAAACATTATCCTTTTTGGGTGAAATCTTAAATGACCTCATGGTGAAAGCAATGGTTAGATTTTAGAAGATGATAGGATTTAATAAGTAGGAGGGAAATCGATTAATTAAACCTTAAGTCTCTCTCTATCGTTTGAATGTTCTCCTTTGTCAAATTTAATGAAGTAAAGTCTAGATGGAACATTTAACCAATCTTGATAAACTCTTAACCTCAATAAAAGACTGATAGTAAACAATGTGACCCTGAAGCTAAATTCTGTTGTCCTGTTCTGTTAACCCATGCCTTGATTCATGGTGATATTCTTAAGCAAGGTCAAAATTTAATCCTTAAACAAGAAGGCTATTGTTTTGAACCCTAAGCGGTACTTCCCTCAATCGGAACTTATGCCTTCACCTGTGTAACAGAGGTGTGGAACTTGTGTTAGTGGCTTGAATAGATTAATTAACCTTGTAAGAAATGGAAAATGTTCTAAAATCAAATGAATAAGAAAGATTTGGACATCAAATTGATGTTCCCAGTTTAGAAAGCTTGGCCTTAAGCTATTTAGTCAATAGTTGAAAATAAAGAAGTTCTCCCTTGTGAAAAGAATTGTGTGAATCATTACATGAAATTTTATAAGAACGTAAGTTAAGAATTAAGAGACACTTTAGTAAACAAGAAAATTTAACAAGAAATTTCTCATGGGTTGCCCTAGCTGTGTGTGTGTCATGTGGATTGGACTTCCATGTTGTCTTGTCAAAAGAAGAGTACATTGTCCTTGATAGGTGTGAACGTTTCCGTGCTGAACTTGTGCTCTCCCCCGTAACAAGTGGTTCCTAGTGTTGGTTGTAACCTTGTGACGACATGTTGTGTCGTGTTGTGTCAAAGCAAGTCAAAAAAAAAAGTTATCCTGTATTTCACTGTGTTGTCCTTGTGTTGGTATTTTTGGTGTGTTACACTTTGGTATCAGAGCGTAGGTTCATGCTCTCGAACCTATGGGCCGGATTGGTGTTATATGATGATGTTACGTGGTGGTGGTGGTGTTACATGAGGATACTGCATGATGATGATGATGTTGCATGATGATGATTTATATTGGAAGAGTAATGTGTTTTAAGCGTGATGTGATTATTGTCGTAATTGTGATATTGTGAACGCACGTGATGTGTATGTCACTCAGTGCGTATTTGTCATCATGTTGATGTGTTGGGGATGAGAGTATTCTCTCTCCTTCTTGTGGATTCTAGGAAGAATTCACGTGTGAATTATTGTTGTGATGTGTGAAAAGAATTCTAATGTGGATGACGTAGTGTTGGAGCATTGTGGCATATTGTGATATGTGGGTGTATCAATGTGTTGTATGACTAGTTGATGTTAAAAGAAACGAGTTGTATCATGATGTTTTTACCATGTTCTAAAGAAACGTGTGTACCACCTTGTTATGTTGCAATGTATGTTATGTTGTGATGTACTATGTTCATCGTATGTATGTCTGTGCAAATAGGTAATGCTTCATGTTGTGATTTTGGGTCATACGGTGAGTGTATGAACCCTATCGTATGGTGATTGCACTTTGGGTGCAGAATGTGGTAAAGTGATGTATTGCACCCTGTGAATGTATGATTGTGATCTACCCCGTATACCTACCATACGTGAGACGTTATGGTAGCTATGTGTGTACCACCATGGTGTTAGTAATGTAGTTACATGTTATGTTGTGAGCCTTACACTAACCGACCCTGAGGGAGATCGGTAGAAGTGTATGTTGAGAGTGAGGAATGGTGTACCATGGGTCAATAACTCGAGTCAAAACTCGGTTTAGTAGATTACATGTGACTCTTTCCTCTCTCCCTATGTGGTTGTATGTATGCAACCTTAGTGTATCTATGACTATGTTTAGCCTTGTCGAAGGGTGGCGGGATTGATATATATTTTACGAGCTGAGGCTCGATGTTCCGAGTGCCAGCAACTCGTTGAGTACCCCTTTGGTGGCCAGATAAGGCCACACAGTTATCGTAATGTGACATTATTATAAGTTGATTTTATTCGTAAATTGAGCTTTTTACTTTATTTTACAAGGACCAGCATCTTTTCTTGATTGCAATGCTTTACAATTTTGGGCATTTCCTTGGTTTGTGGCACTAACATGGGGATTTCGATACTAACTTTGGCTATTTGGCCATTTATTTTAGCTTGATTTGGGGTCTTCTTTTAAATTTGGAATTTTTACCGCCTTGCCCAAGGCTTGTACTTTGCCACTTGGCACTTTGACTGGATTGTTGTGCTGGTTCTAATGTCGTGATGTGTGGAATAGGGTCATGGGATGCACCATGGATTGGTTGGACCTATGGACCCGCTTCGTTGTATGGGGGTACGCCCCAAGGGGTACATATAACTAGCGGGTTGTTGAACCACGCATTATTATGTCACTTGGGTTAGGAGTGTTCGAACTCGATGTGCCTTGGGCACAGAGAGACAACCGACCTCCTTGAGGGAGGCATAAGAGTTTGAGGGAGGCATAAGAGCTTGAGGGAGGCATAAGAGTTTGAGGGAGGCATAAGAGACTTGAGGGAGGCATAAGAGAGACTTGAGGGAGGCATAAGAGTTTGAGGGAGGCTTATGATATTTGTCTGTATGGTTGATGTTTCAGATATATGTTGAGTTATTGTGATGTTTGGTAGTGGTCTTTTGATGTATGTGTTACTCATGTCAGATGGTTATGTGTTGTGATGTTGTGGACATGTCATTGATTCCCTTGTGGACACTATGTACCTGTAGCATGGTTTGTTGTTATGTGAGTCTTTCATTGATGCAAATTGAGGAAATGTCTGGTGGATTGTAGTACTCTTTTGTTTGAGTATTTGGTATGTCAGTCATTGATGTGTGATGAGTACCTATGTTATGGGGAGTGTGCCTATTCTATTCCGTAATTGTGTAACCTTTTGTGGTGTAATACAATCTTGAAGTATATACTTGTGTACTTGTGAATCTGTAGTGTCTTGTGAGCCTGATAGGGTTTGCGTTAGCAGTCCATGTTGGGCACCCACAATAAAGAATAAACCAAAACTCTTCAATGATGAAATTTTAAAAGGAATTAAACTAAGAATAATGTTAACGGAAAGAGACTAATGAAAATAACAAACAAGAAAGAACTGCCAATCTTCACAGAACATTTAAAGTTAAAATTTCTACCAAATGTTCCTAAGGCTACCCTGTGGCCGTGCTTTAATCAGCTAAATTTTAAACCCTAGGGTGTAATGTCTCCTCTACCTGTCCTTGGTTGCAAATCTTTCCTTTCCTATGTGTAATGTCGCATCGAGGACGATGCTTTCTTAAGGGGAGGAGAATGTAATGCCCCCGTGGGCATCGGCCTCCACTGCCACCGTGGCCTCCTCCCAACCACCCGGCCTGCAGATTTGACCAGCGTCTTGTCTGTCCTTGCGTGAGGTCTGAGCGGAGTCACATTTTTCTTCGACATGATCTGTTCTTGATTCTCTTTGAATGCGAGTAGGTGGAGTGTGGACGCGTTTTCTTCCTTGGACCGCGTGTGGTGGTTGGGGGGTGTCTTTCCTGGTTGCGTGGGCATTTTTGCTTCCTCCTGGCACGTTTTTTTTCTCTCGCCTAGGTTGCTGCGTGAGCCTGGTTTGACGTGGGTGTGGATGAAGCTACAAGATAGTGTAGCAGGCGTGTTACCTCCCTTCTCTTGGGCACGGCGAGGAGTGTTCTGGTTGCACGCGACCACAGTCGTGATCAGTTGTTGCAAAATCTTGCAGCTGTAGCAGAAGCCGTTTTGAGTGCTTCCAACGAGCAGGTTGTCCACTATGTTGTTATCTGTTCAGTTCGACTGCATCCTCAAATTCGAGTTCTCCTTCAGGGTATTTGTTTGTCGTGCTCGACTACGATGGCACCAAATCGGCATCTTCGACATATCGGCACCGCTTATAGCTTGGAAGAATATGCCATTGCAGTGGTAATGGTAATGGTGTCCGGATGTCCTGCGACCAGAAAGGAGTTGCGCATCCTGTGCTCTGCAGCGAAAGCGGCCGAGCTCTGGTCTCTCATCACTCTCTGCTCATTTTTGACGTCCTTTCTCTGCAACAGAAGGCCGTTTCTGCCGGGGTTGGGCTCGACCTGGATTTGGAAACCCTTCCTGACGAGCTGCTCGGGGAATGCAAATCCATGGAGACTTACGCTCGCCTTGGGGACTTTCAAAGGAGCTTAGCCTGCGCGGATCGCCTGAAGCAAAAGGCGTAGATTTGTTCAAGGAGGGAAAGCTCGGCCTGGAACAGATGACCATGGTCGACGGAGTATGCGACGCGGTGTACGCTCCAACAAGCAGGTGGTCCAACCTTGTTGTTATCTGTTCGGCATCGATTACACCCTCAAATTCGGGATTCTCCTTCAAGGAGACGGATCACACCCGCGGGCACAGGAGATCTATGCAATGTTGGAAAAAATGTCTTGGGAGATGAAGGTAGCAGAATATTTCTCAGATCCAGAACATACACTGAGTGTGTATCTCCAAATCGACTGTGTGACAGTGAGAATGCTTCCAGCAGACTTGATGAAATTTATTTACAAAGACTCCCTACTGAGACCTTGTTGTTCGATGTAACTCATGAAAGAGTATCCCATGGAGGCGGATCTGTTTCAGATCAGAATATTCATGAAACACAATTTGCTTTGCAATCATTTGAGTTGCTTCAACGAGTCACCAAGTTGGCAGGCATAAAGGTCTCTGTTGGTTTTGTCGCACCTTGCAAGCTTCAGCTGAAATGTTTTGCTGCACAAGCAACACACTTGATATTTTGTGGCAGCTTCTTCACAGGTGAAAATACATTTGGTTTGCTTTCTCGGGGAGGTCATGGGTTTTGACAACGAGAGTATCATAAATATACAATCACTCCCTGGAGAATATTTTCTGTCCGATTCCAATGGTAGGCAGCGTGGTTACCCTAATGAGGTGCAAACCCAATGTACACATCCTTACTGCAAGCCTTGCCTAACTTATGTGTTGAGTACTACTAGGGCCTGCCCTTATGACGGGTATTTGGTTGCGATACAGATTCGAGGCGGTGCATGAGGCAAATCCGGTATTGGCTAATCTTTATAGGCCGTGTGACGATTCATTCATTACTGCACACCACAAGAGCGGCCGCACTTGGCAAGGGCCTCTTTCGAGAGTATAGCTCATGGTAATGGTTACCGTGATGGTTCATCCTGTTGTATGTAATAGATGTGGCACCCGTTTGTTCACCGACAAGGACAAGAGCATGGCCGTTATGAGTCTGGACCTTTAGCGAGTGAGGAAGAGAAGCTGCACTACTGTTGGGTTCTTGTTGGCCCCCGTCCATCTTGTGATCATCGATCACTGGATGCGTTAAAATAGGAAGATAGACTAACCATATACATAATATGCTAGTATCTAATAAACCTCTTGAAATGAAACTTTTCTTTCTAGAAATTGGCTTAAATCCGTGATTTGTGGATTTGCATTCGGTATGTGGTTAATAGTTGTTACTTTACTGGATTTGCCTCATTGGTTGTTCTTGTTGACGTGATCAACCCATTTATATATATAAAACAAACAAAGGTTCTCAGTGTATGCTTTGATTGATCATATGAAATATATATATAATATATAATTTTAAAGTTACTTCCTTCTGCAAAAATGTCGTTGTTTCTTTTGTGAGCCTGGGTATGTAATCGCCCCTAGAACGTTGTAGCGTTGACTAGTATTGGTTTCCTGTTATGTTGTTGCCCTAGAGGAAAACATACAGTTAAATTATTATTATTATTTTTATGATAAGCGTGATTATGCACTTCGTGTATTGTGCAAATTATTAGGGCTTTTGGAATTAGAAGTTCAATATTTATATGCTTGTTAAGAAGGAAGTTTTGGGCCGAAAATATGTCCTGGGTTGATAGAAGGGCATAAATTATTGATAGAACCCCATTTCGATTCTACTCTTTCGATGAGTAAAATTTGATAAAATTAATGACCTTTATGGTGTTAAGATATGGTATGTTGATGATTCCTTGTGTGATCGATTTAATCATGTATCGACATAATGCCTTGATGGAGTAAGGTAATATCTTTCACGGTTCGTGAAAGTTAAGGTTTTCATCAACTGCTTAAGGTAACATGAAGTTCCTTAATTTAGTCAAACTTGTTTTGTACTTCCTTCTTGATGAGTGACCTTTCATTGCAAATTTAGAATGATTGTGATGGAAGGTCGTGAATATATTTTGTTGTCAAAAAGGGAAAAGAAGCTTGGGAATAGTTTGTTTTTGTGTCGAACGTAATAATTGTAATAACATCGTTATAGAAGTTCATTATTGGAGGATATCTATCTTTGATGGTATATTATGTGTTTAATCACTGCATAGGTTACTATAAACTTAGTGATGAGATGTAATTTAAGGAGAGTTGAGAGACCTTTTCCTTTGTATACATCGTTTATGGTATTAGGAAGTGAGTTGACGTCGGAAAATTTCAACCAAGTCTAGATTCATAGTTATGTTCCTCTAGAACGGGAGGATTATAAATCTAAGGTATTATGAAAATTGCAAGGATGTGTTTAGAATGCTAGATTGCCTACTCAACTTGGGTATTAATGAGGCTTGTCGCTATTCCGGCCCTGGTCATGTTCAGTAGGTAGGCTGTTAGGCAATGCCTATTCCAGACATTCTTACCGTCCTTTCCACTTATCCTTATTAGCTATGAAGTCACTTATTACCTAGGATATAATGGTTGTGGGTTTGAATATAAGATTTTCATCCTTTAAACCTTTTTGATTACATGATGGAACTTTGTTTTTCCCCTCGTTGTTCGTTTACAGCCTATTAGGCCTATGTCCCTACGGAACGATTCCAAAACTATATTCTTTTTGGCAGCTAAGATCGGGCCTGGTTTTTATCTTTTGACTTCACCTTGAGAATGTGGATTGATGGGTTACACTTTAGATTTCAATCACGTAATCTACGGGATTACATGATTGAAATCCTAATACTCTCAACTCTTGTGTCTAATCATTTAAATTTCATAGTCTTGCGTTTTTGGTTGTCAAACTTTTGTAGTTTTAGAGGTATTTGCATAACTAAAACTTATGGTTTTCTTCTTAATTGATATGTTGAAAATTATATCTTGTTTCAAAAGGTTGTTGGAGATTAGTACTTTGATCCATTTCCTGAAATAGAATGTTTCCTTTCATGGTATTGTTAGCTAGTAGCTTATTGTTGCTATGTATAGTCTTATCTTGCTCAGTTCTCATGAACTGACTCAGGTTATTAATTGTTGCAGATGGCTTACGTGGTTAGATGATGGAAAGACTTGTAGATTATTGCATCAATCTTGGTTATGATGTTCCTTTGTACGAATGTGTATTATGTTATAAAATTTGGAAAGAGCCTTTGGACATTTTAGAAGAAGGGTCAGTGCCTAGTAAATGTATTGTAGAGTATTGTTGTTGTAACTGTTGAAACTTTGGTTTGTTTGGTTTTCATGTGAAAGATGAAATTTGATTACCGCTTGGTTAGGGGATATTCTAGTGAATTTTAACCCTTAGTATAGTAGCGGGGCTTGTCCCATGTTATTACTCTCTTGCTCCCTAGTCATGGTTCAATAGAGATAGTATGTCCCTTTGATTTGTGCATCAAGTTGGAAAAGAATTGATATAACCTTGTTTTGTTTCCGCAAACGAGTACTGTTAAACTTTGCTCTTGAGTTAAAATGTTGAGTTGTAAATCCTTCTAAGGCTTAGTAGCAATGAGTTTGTAAGTACTATAAAGTGAGCTGGATAATCCTGATAAAAGTTAAACTAAAAATCTATGTATATGAACATATTAATGTAGATGTGATCTACTTGATAACCTTTGAGACCTGGAACAATCAAGAGGAAACTATCTTTTGTAACGAAATATGATAACTTATTATTATTATTTTTTATTCGAGCCAAGCTAATAAACATTATCCTTTTTGGGTGAAATCTTAAATGACCTCATGGTGAAAGCAATGGTTAGATTTTAGAAGATGATAGGATTTAATAAGTAGGAGGGAAATCGATTAATTAAACCTTAAGTCTCTCTCTATCGTTTGGAATGTTCTCCTTTGTCAAATTTAATGAAGTAAAGTCTAGATGGAACATTTAACCAATCTTGATAAACTCTTAACCTCAATAAAAGACTGATAGTAAACAATGTGACCCTGAAGCTAAATTCTGTTGTCCTGTTCTGTTAACCCATGCCTTGATTCATGGTGATATTCTTAAGCAAGGTCAAAATTTAATCCTTAAACAAGAAGGCTATTGTTTTGAACCCTAAGCGGTACTTCCCTCAATCGGAACTTATGCCTTCACCTGTGTAACAGAGGTGTGGAACTTGTGTTAGTGGCTTGAATAGATTAATTAACCTTGTAAGAAATGGAAAATGTTCTAAAATCAAATGAATAAGAAAGATTTGGACATCAAATTGATGTTCCCAGTTTAGAAAGCTTGGCCTTAAGCTATTTAGTCAATAGTTGAAAATAAAGAAGTTCTCCCTTGTGAAAAGAATTGTGTGAATCATTACATGAAATTTTATAAGAACGTAAGTTAAGAATTAAGAGACACTTTAGTAAACAAGAAAATTTAACAAGAAATTTCTCATGGGTTGCCCTAGCTGTGTGTGTGTCATGTGGATTGGACTTCCATGTTGTCTTGTCAAAAGAAGAGTACATTGTCCTTGATAGGTGTGAACGTTTCCGTGCTGAACTTGTGCTCTCCCCGTAACAAGTGGTTCCTAGTGTTGGTTGTAACCTTGTGACGACATGTTGTGTCGTGTTGTGTCAAAGCAAGTCAAAAAAAAAAGTTATCCTGTATTTCACCGTGTTGTCCTTGTGTATAAACCCTAATCATTTAACATTAAGCCCTAAACCTTAAATCCTAAACCATGAACCTTGAGGCCTAAGGCCTAAACCATAAACCCTAAGCACTAAACCTAAACTTTGAACCCTAAACTATAAACCCTAAACCACTAAACCATAAACCCTAAACACTAAACACTAAATCATAAACCCTAAAACCTAAACCCTAAACCCTACATTAAACCATAAACCCAAAAACCCAAAACCTAAACCCTAAACATTTAGTCTTTAACCATGAGCCCTAAACCCTAAACCATAAACCCTAAACCCTAAACCTAACTCATAAGCCTTAAACCATACACCATGATCCTTGAGCCTAAACCCTAAACCATGTACCCTAAGCCCTAAACACTAAACCCTAAACCCTAAACCCTAAATCCAAAACCCCAAACCATAAACAATAAACCCTAAACCCTAAACAATAAACCCTCAACCCTAAACCATAAACCACGAGCCCTAAACCCAAAACCCTTAAACCTAACCCTTAACCCTTAACCACGAGCCCTAAACCCTAACCCTAAATAATTAACCCTTAATCCTAAGAACTAAACCCTAACACCTAAACTATAAACCCTAAACCCTAAACCATGAGCCCTAAACCCTAAACCATAAACCCTTGGGCCTAAAAAACCTAAACACTAAATCCTAAACCCTAAACCTTAAGCCCTCAACCATAAACCTAAAACCCCAAACCTTAAACCCTAAGCCCTAAGCCCTAAACCCCAAACCATGAACCCCAAACCTTGAGCCCTAAACCCTAAACCTTTAGCCATAAACCCTAAACCCTAAACCATAAATGTTAAACCATAAACCCTAAACACTAAATCCCTAAACCCTAAAACATGAACCTTAAACCTAAACCCTAAACCATAAACACTAAACCCTAAACCATGAACCCTAAACACTGAAAACATGATCCCTAAACCCTAAACCCTAAACCCTTAAACCCTTAATTATGGGAGGCTTTAAGGAGTTGCATCCACTATGCCACAATAATAATTGTATTCTCATGAATAAACCTAACGGTGATTTGGAAATCTCAAAAATGTACTTATCATAATAATGGAAAATAAATCCAACTAATAACAATTAATCATCAATAAGTAAATCGGTGGTAGGACAATCAATGTCTACCATGTGCCACCTCCAAATTCCAAATTTCATTTCATTTAAATTCACTTCAAGAAAGGTTGGGGAAATGAACTCGTCATTTTCTTCACACTTTCAGAGGTCCAAATGTCAATTTGACCCAAATTTGGCAAATATGGAGAACTTGGAAAGCTGAATTGCATTTATAAAGATAAGATCAAAGTGAAGGAATGCATTTCGTAAGTAATTCTAGTCAAATTTGTTTTTTTTTTTATGTTAATACCCACTAAAACTAGCCTTGTTATTACATCCTAATAAAAATAAGTTCCTAGGAGCCGAGGGAGCTTTTAAACTTATCACACAAGCATGGGGAGTTCTCTCGATAATACCAAAAAGGCTACCTATGACACCATGAGAAAAAACCAACAAGGGCACAACCCCACCTTCCACCAATCGAATTCCACAGGCACTACCACTTCCATTGGCATTGCCAATAATCTAAATGGGAATAATTCTTCAAGTGTGGATTCCTTTCCTAAAACTTCCATATTCAATGACCACGACCAAAACTAGAACTCAAAAATAGAAATAAGACAAGGAACACGACCTATACTAGAAATTTGAGAGGATTTATGAGGTTCAATTTTATTTTCCAAGATGCATTACTCTAATGTTTGAGAATGTTTCTCCAGATGCAATGACATTATGATTCCTGAATGTCCAATCCTATCACAAACCCTACTAGTCCTCGATCCTTGGATACAAGGGAGACACCATTACTTGGCTTCCATTTATAATGATAGAGATATTTGTAAATTTGTGTTATGACCTCTAAATCTGTATGCATTTCAAGTTGTTTGGAAATCACATCAATCCCTTCACTAGGATGATGACTACCCCTATATTTTTGAAGGATTTTTGAAAGCATCCATGAGTTTATCATAGAAGGAATTATCAATGAATGGAAGGTCATCAAGCCATAGGCCAGTTGACTCCCATTCAAAACTAAACAAGAAATATTTACTAGGTGATTGATAACCCCTATGTGTTCTTTTCCATTCCCATGTTGTTATTCTTATTTTGTACAAGCAGACTCAATGATGGTTCTAGGAATGAGACTAGGAAATATGGTCCTAATATTTTCATGCCCTCCTAGTCAAGTAGTCGGAAGCCATATTAGTCTTTTTGATACTTAGTATTAATTACCCATGAAATCTAATTCTCCAACTTTCATTTTATTTTCTCATCTTCCACGTCATATTGAATAACTGATTTGATAAGGAGATACTCTCTTTGATGGTGATACACCAAAAATATGAATATGATCCTTGTGATTTGACCCTCATCCAACCATAATACCAGTACGAACTCCTTTGTTGGTAATGTTGCACGGTTAAGGGTTGAGGGTTTAAGGTTAAGGGTTTAAGGTTTATGGTATAGGGAACTTAGGGGTCATTGTTCATGGTTTATGATTCATGGTTTAGGGTTTAGGTTTAGGTTTAGGGTTTAGGGTTTAGTGTTTAGCATTTAGTGTTCATGGTTTTTAGGGTTAAACTCAATGTTTATGGTTTATGGTTTATGATTTAGGTTTAGGTTTTAGATTATAGGGTTTAAGGTTTAGGTTTTAGGGTTCAAGGTTTAGGGTTCATGATTTAGGGTTTAGGGATCAGGGGTTAGGGTTTAGGGTTTAGTGTTCAGTGTTTAGGGAATAAAACTCTAATGGTCTTGATCTTCTACACTTGATCTTTAGTCTACAGTAGTGATTACAAAGTGAAAATTGCTCTTGATCTTCTACACTACAAGGATTAAAAACCTCATATATTACACATCTCTGCCAAACATTTTTCCCCATATATACTTGTGCTATTGAATGTCAATTTCTTCACACTCTGAAACAAATTTCACATTTCTCATATTTCCCCCACATAGATGTTCATCATTGGAGTCCAAACTATAAAAATGAAAGAATTATTCAAAAGAACATAAAAATGATCAAATTTGAAGTGGTATCCTAATCCATCAGACCCAGAAATACCATTGGACTTTTTATTCTCAATTTATAACACTCTTGGAGCTCCAAATATTTCACAATCTATAGAAAAAAGGAGATAACTATATTGGGTAACATTTCTTTGTACCAAATTATTCTTGGATATCTTGGCATTTCCCTCCTTCAAAATATCAGCAGATGAAAGACATCAAATTATCAAACATGTTTCTCCCCACATATACTTGCGCTCTTAAATGTCAATAAAATTGAACCTCATAAATCCTCTCAAATTTCCAGCTTACACAAGCACTGATCATATCAAGCTATGTTCTTCAAATGAAATCTTCATTCTGACAATAACTTACAACTGAAAGAATTATTCCAAAGAGCATAAAAAATGATCAAATTTGTTTGGTATCCTAATCCATTAGACCCAAAAATACCTAGAAATTTGTGTATGGTTTAGAGTTCAGAGTTTAGGGTTTAAGGTTTAGGGTTTATTTTTAAGGCTTAGGCCTCAGGTTCAGGTTCGGGTTTAGGGTTTAGGGCTTAGGTTTGAGGATTTAGGTTTATTGGATTAGGGTTTAAGGATTTATGGTTTAGGGTTTAAGTTTATGGTTTAGGGTTTATCTCCCTTTAGGGATTAGGACTTAGGTGTTACGGTTTAGGGTTTAGGGTTTAGGTCTTTGAGGGTTTAGGGTTTATGGCTCATGGTTCAAGGATTATGGTTTAGGCTTTAGTGTTTAGGGGTTAGGGTTTATTGTTTAGGACTTAGGGTTTAGGGTTTAGATTCAAATGTTGAGGTTTTAGGGTTTATGGTTTAGTATTTAGGGCTCATGGTTCGTGTTTAGGGGTTTAGGGCTTAGGGCTATGGGTTGAATTTTTTAAGGTTTAGGGTTTAGGGTTAACGGATCGGGGTTTAGGGTTTAGGGTTTAGTGTTTAGGGTTTAGGGTTTATTTTATGGTTTAGGCCCAATTTAGGGTTAAAAGTTTAGGGTTTAGCGTTTAGGGTTAGGGTTAAGGTTTTATTGTTGATGGTTTATGGTTTAAGGCTTAGAATTAAGGATTGATGATTTAGGGTTTAGGGTTTAAGGTTTAGGGCTTAGGGTTTAGGGTTTAAATTTATGGTTTATGGTTTAGGGCTTAGGGTTAGGTTTAGGTTTAAAGTTCATGTTAGAAGTTTCGTCACTCAAAAACACAACCTGGGGTGTTAGGAAGGTGTTTTCAACTCACAAAAATTGGCCCCATCCTCATGATATCCTTACCCATGGTAAACAATAGTCTATTTATGATAGTACCCATTCCTAGAGGTACTTATCAACGTTTACAAATATTAACCTATCACCATGTGGTGATCATCTCTCTAGTGCTTACAAATTTAGGGCCATTTTTGTCTAGAACCGAAAGGGGTAGCTACACTATCTTGAAATTATTCATGAAACCTTCAAGTCTTAGAGAAAAATGGATGTTACCAACATGTATAGGATTCACATATCTTTCCAGTGCCTATTTTTTCCCTCCTAACTCCTTACGGAGCTCCCAAAATCATCCAAAGAAGTCAAATTTCACCATTAGAGTGTTTGTTCCTTGCACCTAGAAAACCCATTGTTGAGAAGATTGTCCTTGAATGAGTAAACCTTTCCTAAATCTTCCTAAACACTCCTACAAATATCAATAACCAATCCAAAAGGCCCCAAAACCTAAACAATGCCTATATTCTTTCACAAAATAGATATCGATTGTATAATTTAAACCCTAAAAGCTTGAAGGTGAATGTTGAAATCTTGAAAAATACCTATGTACTGACCATATTAGAATCTAAAAACTATCTTCTAAACCATGATAGATGGAGTTGTGAGACTAGTTCCATAAGGTGCAGAGTGACCCTAACATCTTATATTTACTAAAATAAATTTAAATATAAGAAATAATAAAATAAAATAATTTTATTTCCTTTTATTATTATTTCTATTTTATTATTTCTTATACTTAAACATTTATTTTTGTAAATAGAAACATGCCACAAGGACATATACCACATAACACACAAGAATGCGCATGCACGTTATAACGTGCTCTCACGTTTCATCTTTTTGGGGTTTGGAATACCCAATCCAAAGGCTTGGATTTTCCTTGGATTTCCAAACCAAAGGTTTGGACTGTTTTATGCATGATTAAAACCATGTTTGATAGAAAAACATCAAAATTTCATGTGTTCACCCCAAAATCTCATGCATTATAACATAATATTCAAAAATAAATTATATTACGATGTCGAGCTCAATTTTACCTTGATGACAATATAATTCTTTCTAAAATCCAATTAGTTTAAGGCTTTCATCCATAATTTCTTTTACTAGTGCCTTGTTTTCTTACAAAAACCTATGCATACGTTTTGGTGCACAATTTATGATTTTTTCATCTAATTTTTTTTTTTAAAAGTGGTTTTTTCTAAACTCCATTCTACACGCACTAAAAAAAAAAAAAAATGACTTTTTTTCTCAAAGTTATGGGGTGAACACACAAATATTTCATTTTCGGGATATGTGCACTTTGAAAATTAATTAAAAAATTATATATTCATCCAAAATTATGAAAAATTAGTGGGACCTCATACATGGTCTTAGCTAACTTTCTACAAGATATTTGAAAAATAATTTATAGAACTCAAAAAATGGGGGCACACACACAATAGGTTCTTATCTTTTTGACACAAAAATAGACATACTTTGTGTGTGCACAACATTTGACCCTCTTAATCTCAACCATTTAAAAAAAAATAGTAGTTTAGAAACTAGATTCCGAGCTCTATGATACTTATTCTTATCACTTTTTCAAATTTTGAGCATAGGCATGCCAAATTATTCGATGAAGTATATTCATCATTCTGTCGCTACCCTTGGCCAATTGCCACCTATCAAGGACATCGTGTTGTATGTGGGGCACTCATATGGAACAAAATCTACTTAATAAATTTCCCACATTCATAATTTTACAAACCATCTTCCTCCAATAAGGTTCAAATCTAGCTCAAATTTATTTTAACCGAATCCTACTCAACATTCAAAATGTAATTCTCCAAATTGATAATTGGGAAACTCTTTTAAAGCGTACAAATGTAAGGATGTTCAAACAAGATATTTTTGGTTTCCATTTTACTCCACATTTGTTCTCTCAAAAGAGTTTTTCTACCACTCTAACCTTGACATGTTAAAATATTTCAACCTTCTGGTCACCCATTTTATTGCATAAATCATCAACCAATGTTACTCAATGGATCTTGATGACGAATACTTGCAACACAAAGTTATGTAATGTAAATATCATAAAGTAATGTTTTTGGCTAATTTGTGGGTTAAAGTTGGACTTGTGAATGGTTCAATAGACACAATCGTGGACATAGTCCATAGTATTTTCACTCCACCTCCAAATTTTTCACGTTTTTTGTCATCAAATTTGACAAATACATAGGTCCTCCTCAAGATGCAACTAACACTTTGCATGTCCCCATGCCGCCAATACCCAGAGGGAACCACAATGAACGACCTCTTATAATTTCATGGGCCTTGATAATCCACATGTCTCATGACCTTATATTTCCAAAGGCCACTATTGATATCAATAATGTTTCACATTTACTGGAATGTCCAAAGTCCACTTCTTTAAAAACCTTCATATAACACCTCCTTTTTCTTCCATGTGTTACTCTAAGATGTCTCTTGGGCCTCTTCTCAATAAAGGAAAGATGAAGATATGTACCTTTCAACTCTTTAACATTCTATTTTTAACATAAAGTTGTCTCTTCCATCAGTCCCCTTCTACCTATACCTTATATTAAATCCCCATTCTCTTTTCCACCCATATCTCAAATTTTTAACTTACACCCATACATTAAAGCAAAGTTTGCATCTTTGGGTCTTCCAATTTCCATACATAGCTTCTTCTCTAGTTTCTTTACATGTAAATTATTTTTCTTCTAAATTTTTACCGAGCTAATAAGTGATTCTCTAACATATTGATATTCATTTTTTGGTTTTGATCAATTACAAAGCACATCTTGCTTCTTGTCTTAATTCTCCAATTACAATTCCATCTCTTTCGAATAGTTCATGTTGTGTCTTCACTCTACTCCCGTTCTAGTCCTTACATCATTACTCTCGTATTATTCCCACGACAAAATTTATCATAGTCACTACCCCTTTCCTATACCCAACACAATTCCCCCCTCCACCTTCAATTCTCTTCTCTATACTCCCCTTCGGATCCCTTTTGACATACCCTCGCACAACCCACGTTCGATTATTAGTTAGTAAACAAACTTCAAATTTAAACCGAATATGTAGGCTATCAAAAGGGATAAGAATTAATAAACATGATATGTCGTTAAAGCCTTAATAAGCGCGTCATAACATAGAGAAGAATTAATCAACACGTTTTAAAAGTCGGAGTGTGGGCTTTTATAAAAACATGTCGTATGTGTTGTAACGGATAAGAGAAAACGGTAACTTGGCAAACATTATTTTTAAGCCTATTAATAATCTCATACTTATCTAAACCGGAAGCTTCTCTAAAAAGTGCCAGACAGCTGGATAGCATACGTGGCCGTCAAAGAGCCGTTGATACGAGCTCTATAAATAAACCCTCTTCCCCATACATTCCTTATCATTTATGTCTGTATCTTTTTGTGTCTTAGGAGGTTTTATGTTTGAATGGTAATGGCCGTGTGTTGATATTTGTATTTTTGTTTGGTTTGTTACTGCTGTTTTTTTCTTGTTCGAGTTGGATAGGATTCACATTGTAGGATAGAATTCATTTAGTAGGATATGATTCATTTTGTTGGATGGGATTGATTTTCTGATATTATCTGATTTTCGCCTATGTTTTGCAAGTTGGGATTAATTTGTGATACACTCCATAATTACTCGGGTAGGATTATTTTTTTTCGAGTAGGATTGGGCCTATTTTTATTTTTCTCTTCTCGGTTTAAATAGGCGTGTATTGATTTCGCGAGGGTAGGGTTTGGCCGATTTTTGGCTCTGTGATTTTAAAGTCGTTTTTAACGTACCTTTGAATACATTTAATTTGCGATTCGTGAATTGTTAATGATCTGTAGGCGGAAAATGGCTTTTACAGTGCAGGATTTGGAAGCTTTTCCTTGTGCTTGCAGATATGGCTTAGACGGTCGTTCTATTCCAGGTCTATGCGAGATATCTGATGGGGAGTCACTCCACATGCGCCAGGTGGGATATGGTGAAGAAATATGCAGGTATCACACTTAGTTAAAGATGGATATCACTCTTGTCTATTTATTGCCAAGGTGTAATGTGTGTTTATTTGGGTTCTAGGTTTTGGTATTTAATTTCACGGTGAATGGGCGGTTGTTTAAATTTGTTTTTATGAAGGGTTTGAACCTTATTTTGAGCAGGGTTCAAATATTGATTACCTAATCTTGCTCTTTCTTATGGTTATTTTGTATGGCAGCTGCGTTATTTGTTTGGAATAATTTTTTATATTCATTCGCCCTGTTGCTCTGTTTCAACGATTTTTTACATCGTTCTTTCATATTTTTCTGGTGTCAATTGTTGTATGATTTAAGGGTTTTTACAGTTGGTTCTTCATTATTTAACAAATTTTACAGATGGTTTTACAATAATTGCGAGTGCAACACTTGCTATAATTTGTTTAGGTGGGCACTGTTTTGAGAGGATGGCATCTATAGAGGATGTAGTTGTGGAGGAGAGAGAATTCGGTGATGGCGAGGAATGAAAAGTTGTTACAGTCAAGGAGACTCGTCACTCTCATTCTCATGGGAGCTTCAAAATGAGGGACCTGTCTCGGATGGAGTCAAGCAGAGTTGCAGGAATGAGCCATGCTCAGGTCCGAATAAATCTTAACTCTTATTTCAAGTAATGGAATCTTGTTATCCTCTTAGACCTGTTTTCTTTTTTTTTGTTTGGGCCCAAACCGTATTTTGGGTCCAACTTGGCATGTGTGTGGGTTATAGAATTTGTAGGATAAATCATGGGTATTTGTTATAGAATTTGTATGATAAAACTTGGGTATTTGGCCGGCTATTTCTAAGTTATTAAATCAGTCAAGTGAAAAATGGTTTTGTGGTTAATGTCGTTTTGCAGATGTTGGGCATTGCAGACGTATTACAATTGGAGTTTTCAGAGCATCGGTGTGGTGTACTTCCCCAGATGGCGATGGTAATGATGATGGTAAATACCTTTTCTTTGTATTGTGGGCCAATGATAATTCCCAATGTTTTCTAACTCTATACTTTTGGTAAATTGCAGGTGGAACATTTGCTTTGTATTCACTGATTTGCCGCCATGCCAAAGTTAGTCTGATACCCAACCAACAAGAGGAAGACCATCAGCTATCCTCATATACGCTTGAAATGCTTAGGAAACTTTAGAAACAAGTACGGCTGCCAAGAGAACTTTGTTAGTTCTAGCCCTTGTGGGAACCTCCATGGTTATTGGAGACGGCGTCCTCACCCCTTGCATATCTGGGATAAGCCCATCAAGTTATTCCCCCACCCATCAAGTTATTCACCACCTTTTTCAGCCGCTCATTTGTTGTATGAAACTGCAATAACACTTTCTTGTTTATATTTTAATTCTGTCGGCAGTGGGAGGGATCAAGACTGAGTATTTTATTTTCTATTTTGCATGTGGTGGTGATGATCTCCGTGGTTTTTTTAATTCTTTTCTCCGTTCAGAGTTTGGGAACGGCTAAAGTCGGTTACATGTTTGCTTTTAATATAGGATTGATTGGCTTCTAGACATGACATTGCTTGTCCTCACTGCTGTAGCTGAGATTTCTGTGGGAGGAATCGCTTTTTCGTAGAACAGGTATATATTATACTTTTCTGTATTTCCCTCTAATCTGATAACCTTTACGATGTAAAATGTTTTAACTGTATATATTACTATACAAAAACTGAGGCCATATTTTAGAGCGTAGTTCTTTCTCTATTCAGTAGCCTCAAGTGAACTCTATTCCATATAGCTTTTATTTCTCCTCAATTTAGAAACTTTTATGATGTTAAACAATTAAAACAATTATTTATGTTTCTGATGGTATGATTTTTCTGTTAACTATGGCAAATGAACAGCCAAAACGGCCCTTAAATCCACCGAATTTTCTGTGTAAGACCATGATATCTAAATTAGGACAAAATTGGTTATTTTCTGTGTAAAACCATGTTATTTGCTCTTAGATTAGGACAAAATTGGTTATAACAGAATTATTTGCTAATTATTTTGTGTTTTCAAATGAATTTATAATGTAGCTTTTGATCGCTTGCCCCTTACCATCTGGGAAAGGCATTGTTTTATCTTTTAAAAGATATGTTAATTATGGGTTTTTTTTTTGTTTAAAGTTATTCTAAGGTAAAACTAGATTAACTCTGGATTTTCCTTTGTTTACCAGGTTTTGAATTTTCTTTTAACTAAATTGCTTGGTTTACCTTACGCAATTGTTGTTTATAATATGTAGTAATTAATTCATAGTCTTTGGTGTGTAGCTATTTCTTATGAATGTTTGATTGAGATTTTGTCTGAATGTTCTATTTTTGGAAGCTGGGGATATATTTCTACTCTTTCACTGCTTGTTTCGCCGAGGAGCTAGTATTGATTTCACAGGGTTGGGCTTTGACAAGTTTCTGTCTCTGTGAGTTTAAAATCTTGTCTTACGGTGACATACATTTAATTTGCATTTCGTTAATTTTTAATGATCTATAGAAGATCTAATTTTGCAGTCCAAGGATTTTAAAGAATTTCCTTATGCTTGCATCTTAGTTTTTTCTTCAACTTGCTTACTCTTCACAGGGACAATAGAGGGTTTATGACATACCGAATTCTAGTTTTGCAAGAATTTCCTTATGCTTGCATCTTAGTTTTTCTTTTAACTTGCTTACTCTAGGAAGGGACAATAGGGTTTATGACTATTCCAGAAGTTCTAGTTTTTGCTTACAGATTTTGAAGCATTTCCTTATGCTTACATTTTAGTTTTTCTTATACTTTGCATACTCTATGCGGGGACATTGCATGTAGTTCTATTCCTTGATAGGTTTTAAATTTGGTGAAGACTTACTAGCATCTTCTGCGGTGTTTATTGTATGTTTCAAATAATAACATATGGGCTTTAGATTTATGGTGTAGGGTATTTTGTATATGGGTCTTGGACATGGTATTTAATTTGACGGTGAATGGGTAGTTGTTTAAGTTTGTCTTTATGAAGCGTTGTAAATATTGATTACTTAATCTTTGCTCTTTCTTATGGCCATTATGTATAGCAGCTACATCCTTTGTTTGGATTAACTTTTTATATTTTATTTTTTCATTTTCTAATTTTTGTCAAGCTCTTTTTTTTCATCGATTTTTAGCTTTAATATTTTTCCGATGTCAGTTGTATTATGTTTCAACATTTTTTAACAAATGTTTCTCCATTATTCAACAATTTTTAACAACTAAATAGAGCTAACAATCAAAGAGGGTAATTTTTTTAGGAAAAAGATGTGCCAAGCAATTATTTGTGTCAACAATTTTTACATATAGTTTCTTTTGAATTAATGCGAGGGTTATAGGTGGCATAATTTTCTATTAACTACAGGCAAATGAACAGGGGAAAATGGGCCTTATGTGGAGGGTCTACATCCTTGAATGATCCAATATAATACCCTATTATTTTAGTTTACATTTGTTTAGATTATGACAAAATATGTTAGTAATTATTTTGTAGTCTTTGGGGGGAAGGGGGAGCGGAACTATTACCTGTTTTGTTTTGATTGAGATTTTGATGATATTATATTATGATCTTTTCAACCAATGAATAAGTGTGAATGACATGTGCATATAAGATTTTTATTAATTGCAATTGTATATTTAATAATTAAATTAAATATTAAGTTTACTTTATATTACATAATGTAATATAGGTAAATTTTGAATCTCTACTTTTAAGGAAAATTAAATCATTACATTATTTTATTTTATATTCCTCTTTAAGGATGTGTTTGGAGGGGGAGAGAGTGTGGAGGGAGGAAGGGGGTTTAGAATGAGGGGAGAGTTAAAGGGTGTGGAAGCATGAAGAGTGATAAAGGAGGAGGCATGAAAAGGAGGAAGGGGGGAGGAGTGGATTTGGATGGAGGAAGGAGTGAGGAGGAGGAGATGTTTGGATGGAGGAAGGGGGAGGTGGAAGGGGTTGGATGGAGGATGGAAGGAAGAAGGAAGAGGGGCGAAGGGGGAGGAGAGACGAGGATGAAGCGAAGGAGGAAGAAGAGGGAGGATGAAAGGGGTTTAGAGGGAGGAAGGAAAAAGGAGGAAAGGTTTGGAGGGAGGGAGGGAAGATGAGGAATGGGGATGGGGAGGAGCAAGGAACAGGAGGAAGGAATGGGATTGGAGGGAAGGGTAAGTGAAGAGTTGGAGAGGAAGGAAGGGAAGAGGATGAATGGGTGTGGAGGGGGAGGAAGGGAAAATGAGGAAAGGGTTTGGAGGGAGTAAGGAGGAAGGAGGTGATAGGAGGGGAATAGGAGGAAGGGAAGGGGAGGAGAAAGGGAGGAAGGGAGTAAGGGAAAAAAGGGAAGGGATGGAAGGAGGGAAGAGGGCAAGTGATAGGGAAGAGGAAGGGACGAGGAGGAAGCGAAAGGAGGAGGAAGGAGGATGATGAGGAAAAGAGGAGGAAGGAAAAAGGAGGAAAGGTTTTGGAGGGAGGGAGGAAGATGAGGAAAGAGGGGGATGGGGAGGAGGAAGGAATGGAGGAAGGAGAGGGGGAAGGGTCAAGTGAGAATTTGGAGAGAGGAAGGGAAGAGGAGGAATGGGGGAAGTGGAGGGAGGAAGGGAAAATGAGGAAAGGGTTTGGAGGGAGAAAGTGGAAGAGGAGTAAGGAGGAGGAAAGGGTGGTAGGAGGGAATAGGAGGAAGGGAAGGAGAGGATGGAAATGGAGGAAGGGGAAGAGGAAAAAGGATGGATGGAAGGGAGGGAAGAGGGTGAAGGGGAGGAGGGACAAGGATGAAGTGAAGGAGGAAGGAAGGGAGAGGGATGAAGGGGTTTAGAGGGAGGAAGGAAAAAGGAGGAAAGGGTTTGGAGGAGGGGAGGAAGATGAGGTAGGGGTTTGGAGGAGAAAGGGAGGAGGAATGGGGAGGAAGGAATGGAGCTTTGAATAAGAGGAAGGAATGGGATTGGAGGAGGAAAGGCAAGGGAAGAGTGTGGAGAGAGGAAGGGAAGAGGATGAAAGGGATTGGAGAAAGGAAGGGGTTGGATGGAGGAAGGGGGAGGAGTTGTTTGGATGGAGGAAGGAGTTTTGAATTAGGGGGAGGTAAGGGTGTGGAGAGAGGAAGGGAAGGGGAGGGAGGCAAGGGTGTGGAAGTGGAAGGGGGTAAAGGAAGGAGGTAAAGGAGGAAAGGGAAAATGAGGAAAGGGTTTGGAGGGAGGGAGGAAGAGGACGGTGTTTGGTGGGAGAAAGTGAAAGAGGAGGGAAAGGGAGGAAGGGCGGTAGGAGGGAGGGAAAGGTGAAAATGAGAAAAAAAAGGTGTGTTGTGGGAGGAAGGGTTTTAGAGGGAGCAGAGGGAGGAATGGAGAGAGTGAGAGGTTTGGATAGATAAGAGGGAGGGAATGGTGGAGGGATGGGAGGAAGAGAGGGAAGAGGAAGAATTGGTTTCAATGAAGGAGGAGTGTAGGGAGGGGAGTGGTGTGGAGGGAGGAAGGGGTTTGGAAATGGAGGGTGTGGAGGAGGGGGGTTTGGATGACGAGTTAGGTGATTAGAGGGATAAGAGGAAGGAATGGGGGAGGAAAGGAATGGGAAATTAGAGGAGATGGAGGAGGAAGAGTTTGGGAGGAGGAGGTGGATTTTTTTGGAGGAATAAGTGAAGGATAAAGGGTTTGAATATAAGAGGAATGGGAGGAATGGTTTGGAGGGAGAAGAGGGAGGGAGGGATGTGAAGAGAAGGTTTTAGATAGAGAAGAGGGAGGGGAGGGTGTGGAGGGAGGGGAGGTGTTTGAAGGAGAAGCACCTGGGTGTTCATTAGCTAGGAAATACCTTAGCACATGGGTTCATATTGAGGTAATTAAAATTAAAAAAATTAAAATCAATATACCGTAGACATGAGGGGGTGAAAGAGTTTAATTTATTAATGTTTTGAATCAGGTATTGGGGATAGGTTAGAGAGGAAAAGGAAAGGAGGTTTAATTTTAATATAAAACTAAAACATTTGAACCTTAGTTTTTAAAAGTAAATACCTTAAAATTGCAAAAGGAGTGTGATCATAAATTAAATTATAATATCTTTTTTAATAAATAAATTTCAAGTAAGAGATTTTAACCAATAAATAATAATATGGTAGAAAACTAGGATTGAGTATGTTTTTCAACACAAGTGATATTATTTCATTATCTTAATTATTTGAAGAACTAATGATAAATGATTAGAACTTCACATTTATAAGGTGATTTGTAATAGGTCTTTAATGGATTCAAACTATCTTTCGAGAAGAAATGCATATTAAAAAAATGAGTGAGAAATATAATATATTTTATGTTCAATATATTAGGGTATAAATAAAAAGTGGTAAATAAAATTGTAATTGAAAAATGGGTAAGGTAAGGTACAAAAAATAGGGGTATTTTCATTCTAATAATATAATAGGAGGGTATATTATCAATTGAATAATTAGAGGTAAAAACTAGAATTAAGGGTATTCTTTAATACCCTTCGAACGCACGTGTTATACCATACTTTTACTAAGTGAACCCCTCGTGGGAAAATGAGGAATATGTGTGTGGAGGGAGAGGTTTGAAGGAGGAGGAGCTGTGTGGAGGGAGGTGAGGGATTTGAAGGGAGAAGAGCGAGGAATGGGTGTAGAGGAATAATATGGTGTGGAGGAGGAAGTTGTTTGACAAAGGTGTTTGAGAGGGGGGGTGTGGAGGGAGAAATAGGGATGGACTTGTTTAGAGGGAGAATAGGGATGGAGAAGGCTTTTGGACATATGGAGTGGTTTAGAGGAGAATAGGGATGGAGGATTTCTGAGGAGGAGAGAGTGTGGAAGGAGAGAAGGGTTTATGAGGTAGAAGAGGGAGGAAGGTGTGGACACAGGGAAGGGAGGAAGGGGTGTGGAGGGAGAATAGGGAGGAGAGGTTTGGAAGAGATGAGGGAGGGATTTGGAGGGAGGGGTATCAAGGTAGGATGTGGTGTATAAGGAGGAATGAGTGTGGAGCGAAGGGAAAGTTTTGGAGGAGAAGAGGGAGAGGGTATAGAGGTGGAAGGGCTTTGGACAAAGGTAGGCAACAAGGGAATTGGAGGGAGAAGAGGGAGGGTTGTCAACGTAGTAAGTGGTGTGGAGTTAGGAAGGGGTGTGGAGGGAGGGAGGTGTTTGGATGGAGAAGGAGATGTGTGTCAAGGGAGAAAGGGTTGTGGAGGAGGAAGAGGTTTGAGGGAAAGAGGGAGGGGTGTCAAGGAGGAAGGTGTATGGAGGAGGGAGAGGTATGAAGGGAGTAAAGGGGTTTTGAGAGAGAATCGGGAGGGGTTTTGGGGATAAGTACAAGGTGTGAAAGGATGAAGGGGTTTGGATGGAGAAGATGGAGGGGAGGGGTTTCCAAGGAGAAGATGTAGGGGAGTTTCAGGGAGAATAAGAAGAGTAAGGTGTGTGGAGGAGAAAGGGGTTTGGAAGGAGGGGAGGGATTTAGAGGGAGAACGAGGTGGGGTGTCAATAAAGGAAAGGGGTTTCGAGGGAGGAAGAGGTATGGAGGGAGATGAGGGAGGGTTTCAAGAGAGGAAGGGATGTAGAGGAAGGAAGGGTGATTAGGAATGAAGGGATTGGACAGGGAGTGGTTTTGATGTAGAAGAGGGAGGTTTGTGGAGGGAGGAAGGGGTTTGATGATGGAGGGAGGGAAGGGAGATGGAGTAGAGGGAAGGGCATGGAGTGAGGAAGGGGTTTGGATGGAAGTGGGGTTTAGATGGAGGGATAGGGTTTAGAGGGAGGAGGGGTCTTGAGAGAGAAGAGACGGGTGTGGATGGAAGAGGGTTTTGACGGAACTCGGGTTTGAAAATATAGGATAGGTATGGAGGGAGGGAGAGGTGTGGAGTGAGGAAGTGGTGTGGATGGAAGGAGGTGTTTGGAAAAGAGGGAGGGTGTGGAGGGTAGAAGTGGTTTGAATGAGGGAGGGATTGGACAAAGGGGAATGGATTGGACAGATGGGAGGGGTGTTGAGAGGGAAGAGAGAGGAAGGGGTGTGGAGGGAAGGAGGGGCTTGAAGGGAGAAGAGGTAGTAAGGGGTGTGGATGGAGAGAGGGTTTTGAAGGGAGAAGTGGTAGGAAGGGGTCCGGAGGGAGGGAGGTGTGTTGAGGAAGGGAAGAAATGTGGAGGTATAATAGAGGGAGGGGTATGGAAGGAGAATGTTGTTTGGATAGAGGAGAGATGGGTGTGGAAGAAGTAAGAAGTGTTTGAACGGAGGGGAAGGTTGTAGAGGGAGAAATCGTGTGGAGGTAGGGAGTGGATTTGAATTGAGAGGATGGAGGGTGTTGAGGAGGAAGCAGTATAAAGAAAAGAAGGGGTTTGGAGGAAGAAGAGGGAGTGGAAGTGGAGGGAGAAGATGGAGGGTGGAGGGATGATGGGGTTTAGACCGATAGAGGGATTTTGATATATGGGAAGGGTGTGGAGGAGGAGGGGGTTGTGTAGGGGGGAGGGTTTTTTATGGAGGAGGGGTTTCATGGATGGAAGAATGGGTGTGGAGGGATGGGAGGAGAGGGGTTTCGAGGGAGAAGAGGAGGGACAATGAGTAAGGAATGGGTATTGAGGAGGAAATGGTGTGGATGGAGGTGAGGGTTTTGGAGGGAAGGAAGGGAGCGGTGTGGAGGGAGGAATGGTTTTAGATGGAGGAAGGGGTATCGAGGAGGAACAAATTTTGAGGGAGAGGAGGTGTTTGGAGGAAGAAGTTGGATGAAGGGTGTGGAGGGATGAAGGGTTTGGAGGGAGAAGAGGGAGGAAGGGGTGTGGAGGGAAGAAGGTATGTGGGTGGAGGGGAGAGGTTGGAATGAAAATATGGAGGGAGGGGAGTCGAAGAGGTAGGGTGTGGATGGAGGAGAGGGGTTTAGAGAAAAAAATAAAGAATGGTATCAAGGGAGGATGGGGTGTGGAGGGAGAGGAAGGGTTTAGAGGTAGAAGAGGAGGTTTTAGAGGTAAAACATGAGGGATTTGACTAAGTGGATGGGTGTGGAGGGAGGAAGGGTTTGGAGAAGCGAGGGGATGGGTTTGACGAAGAAGAGGGAGGGGTGTCTAGGAGGAAGGGTCAGGAAGGAGGAAGGGGCATGAGGGAGGTGAGGGGTTAGGTGGGAGAAGAGTGAGTGGTATGGAGAAAGAAGAGGGGGAAGGGGTCTTGAGGGATAAAAGGAATGAAGGGGTATGGAGGGAGGGAGGGTTTTGAATGGATGGGGTGTGCAAGGAGGTTAGGGTTTTGGATAGAGAAGATGAAGTGAGGGATGTGGTAGGAGGGAGGTGTTTGGAGGGAGGAAGGGGTGTGCAGAGGAGGGAGGAGGTATTGGAGGGAAGAAGGGAAGAGGGAGAGGATCTGAGGAGGGGAGGAAGTGGTTTGGGATGGAGGAATGGGCTTGGAATGAGTGAGAAGAGAAAGGGTACAGTAACAAAGATCCAATTGTTCCCACTGCATTGAGGATCAATGATCTACCACAATATCAAATTTAGAGATCTCGCAACATGCGTTTAAAATTGAATGTACACAACCATGAGCATTGATTACACCACTTCCACACCATCGACAAAACTTTGGATGGTAAACTCTTTAATTATACGAGAGATATGAACTAGAGTGGTGGACGAGCAATTTCTCTTAGTAGGACATGCATGGGTTAGATTGGTTTCTAAATGTCCGCTGACTGATCCATATTCAGAGCACCCCGCTATGTTCTTCATATTCCATATGGATAAGTTTGACCCCTACCTAAAGGTGTTCCCATGGCCACTTATTGAAAACATGTAACGAACTCAATCGTAATGGAACTTGGGTTGGTGATTACAAACTAATTGTAACTCACCAATAGCCCAAGACCTTGAGTTTAAAATTTGGATGGTAAATGCATTTTACCATACCAGAGATATGGACTAGATTGGTGGAGGATCTCTTACTCTAAGTGGAACATGAGCGTGGGCTTGGGTGCTTAGTGTCCGTTGAGTGATCTATATTTAGAGCGCCTTGCTATGTTTTGTTTGGTCTATATGGAGAAGTTTGACTCCTACCTCAAGGTGTCCCCATGGCCACTTATTTAAAGCATCCAATGAATTCAATGGGAATGAAACTTGGGTTGTTGATTACAAGCTACTTGTAACTCACCAATAGCCTATGGTAAATATCATTATTACACTAGAAATATGAACTAGAGTGGTGTATGACACTTTCTTTAAGTGGGACATGAGTGTGGGCTTGGGTCCTTATTGTCCCCTATCCGTCCTTATTCGTGAGTTCCATAATTTACAGTGACCAGTGATGACCCTGTTTGTAGTTTGTTTAGCACTCGCACCTACTTAGATCACTTCATGTCCATTCAAAAATCAGCTAAGTCCTATATTATCTCTTCTTTGCTAAGGTTTTCATACTTTATATCTTATCTTTCCTATGTCATTACTATCCTTTACCATTTTATACATCAATTACTCTACAATATATAGATTTAATTAATTTTCAAATTAAATTAAATTAGTAAATTGTTTCGATTTGAGAACCTCTTCTCCAAAGGTGAATGAAGGTGAGATCTTGGTATCTTCCATAGGATTGGAAGGTCGACCCGAGTTCTTAGCCGGTTCCAAAAAGCTCCTACCTCAAAAATTGACATTTCATATTTCAATGGTTTTAAACCCAACTGTTTGAGAAGTCACAACCTCTAAAGAGACCCTAGCCGCCACTTTCGAATCCACAACCACCAAAGGGGAACACCCAAAAAAAATGAGCACCAACAACCAATTCGTTTCCTTGGGTGAGTGTCATTTCTCTTGTGCCAACAATGCCATTAGAAGAGGGAAAAAGCAACGATCCAATGGAATTAGTGTCGCGCATGGTAGGAAATGCAGGGCACACTCAGACATAGTCACCACAGTTGAAGCCACCACCAGAAAATACTCTTCCAAAGGAACTGGAGTAGGGGAGCTACGAACAAAGCTATACCCAAACCCATCACAGGAGACTCCTACCCCTGTAACGCCAAATTTATGTATAACAAAATGGCCACCGTGCACCTCACGAACAGAGATACCATCAAACCTAGGTTTAGGGTTGTGAAACGTTTCCAGAGAGTGCTCCATAATGTTTTTATGCACATTGGAGTTTCTATGTAATTCTTTATCTAATATTGGTTTTTTATGATATATTTTTACCTTTTGCCTTGCCAACCCAATCGAACAAAGAAAAATTAAAAATAGAAAATGGTCCAACGACATATTGTAATATTGTATGTCGTTGATATAGTCGATTGTAGGTGGTGTAAGAACTAACAAGTCATTGTCTACTTTGGAAAAATCCTTTGGCATAAATATGGTATATTTCCTTTCTAAGTAAACTAATCACAAATTGATTTGAATGTATCTTGATTCCATCACTCGATGCATAAAAATTGGTGACTTGACTTATAATAATGTGCACATGTTGAAGGTGTTTTAAAATCTTAAAAATACAATTACTAACACTACAACACATTGGTACACAACCCTTTATGTATTTTCATTAGAATATAGGTTCCATACAAATATATCACCCATCATATTCATTGGAACATGTAAGTAACTTCAAGATTATTTGTATTTAATCTAAATATTTATAGATGGAAAAGAGTAAGGAAAAACTGCAACTTCTCATGAAATTACAAATGAATATACCCAATAAATTTAAATAGCTAATATAAATTATGGAGAACAAAAACATTGTTTTAGAGCCTTAACAAAAATTAGCCTCCTCATCGAAACAATGAATACAAAGAATTTATTTTCTATATTCTGCAATTAAAATCTAGATTCTGGTTTATATAAGTAATCTAACACAAAGGGGGTGATCTATAACAAGATTTTTTGTGAAATCTAATTGCCATGTATGACGGATGTTGGTGGATCATTCTCCCCAATCATGAGTCTTTAAACCTTCCAATTCTCGACAAAACCTCTTTTAAACCATCTAAAAAAATTGTTGAGGGGCAAGATGACATAAAGAAACATAACTACTGAAATCTTGTGTGAAAATCGCTCCATTGTCCAACTTAAATTGAACTTACCAATGTTGTGCCCTACCAATATCACGTATATTTACATGTTAAATTATTGTTTCTATGACCTAATATACATTAAAATTTCAAAGAGCATAGTGCCGAAAAATAGAAGAAAATGGATATCTTGGGAAGATAGGAACAAAAAGAAACAAATGAGAGGGCGGTAAACAAGATTCTACCATATATCGCACTAAATGTTTCGATTTTCAAGTTAAATTTTTTAAGTGATAATATTCTTATTTTTAAAAACTCTTTATTTATATGTATAATATCAAGCCTCATGTCGGCTCTATAATGTTTTTGAGTGTGTTAACTCGTTGAATGATATTCTGACTATTGTGGGGATGTTGAAAATAAATTTGTTAGTATCCATTTAAATAATACAATATAATTAGAATATGTTATTTTTATGATTCAATATATGCATGTGTAAAATTTATAGAATCATATTAATCACATGCAACTTGGTACATAATATAATAAGTGGAAAAAATGGTAATTACCAACATTAGTTTCTATTGATCTCATTGACTCTTGGTGTGTTTACTAGGCATAAAACTTTAAATAATGTAATGAAACTCATACAAATTGGTACTACCCATAATCAACGGTTGTAGCCAATATTATATCAAAGGATAGATGCTCATGCTTAATTAATAGTCCATGTTTGTTCAACCACTAGAGTATTCATGCCTAACTTTTAATACACATTAATTACGCCAAAGGTTTTTCCTTCTATTGGAATGAAGTTTGTTGCCTCAAACATTCATGCATCAACGACACAATAGTATTTTAATCTCTCATATAAGAAAAGTAATAACTTGGTTCCAAACATAAAACAAACATAAACATTAATGAATTTTTTACCACATTTATGCAGACCTAAGACGGTGGCTGAAGTCGGTGGTTTTATTGTTCGAGAAAAGATCGAGATAAAAATCCATTTTCTTGTTCCCGATGTCAACATGAATTTTCTATTTCTGATGAGACCATTTCTACACCGAAGGCATGAGAGTCACAAGTTTAACTTCCCATCAAATAGAAGGAATTAAACCTAGGACGTGTGGAAGCAACCAGACATCGAGGGGTTAAATCTGACGACCGTTTATGCCTATCGAACAATTTTTTGGTGACAATAATTTTCTAATACTACCCTTCAAAAACACACCATGGTATTATTTTTACACTATTAATAAAATATATAAAGTATTATTTTATTTATATTTAAATATATATATATATATATATATATATATATATTATATTTCGTATAAAAATGATGATCATGTTTAAAATATATAAGTTGCGTGTAATAATTATTTTAAATATTGTATGTATTTTATGGTTAAAACCATGATAAATGACTAAACGGTCATCATATTTAACCCCTGAAAGAGCTAATGAAGTTTTTCTTTGTGTCTTGATTACCTCCTACTTTCAATAATGCTAGCAAGATTAAGTTGGCAAAGTGGAACACAAATAACAATTTTAAGTTGTGGAAAAGCTGCAATATATGTAGGTATTTAATTTTCACTTTTTTATTTGCAACATTCTATTTATGATTTCGTCTAATCTAACAAATCAAACACTATTCAATCGAAAGCCTTGACATCATTTGCAGGTTGGGTTTCGACCCTAAAATTTAGTGGATTTTCCCATTTTTTATTTTGGCCCCTTTAAGCACCAATTGCACTCATGTAAATAACGTGAGTTAGATCGAGACGTTACAGTGAAACAAGGATAATGGATATTATCAATGATTGTTTGCACATCACATATTTTCTTACACCTACTCGAGCTTAGAACTTGTAAAGGGGACTACAAAGTGCTCTAAGAAGCAAGCATTTCAGTTGAGTTTCAAACTTGGAACTTATTGGATTTTCTCCAATTTTTATTATGGTGTCTTTAAGCCCAAATTACACCCAGGTGAATAATGTGAACTTAATTATCAATGATTTTTCACACATCGTGTGTTTCCCTACCGTTACTCGATCTTGGAATTGTAAAGGGGGCTACAAGTTGCTCCATGAAATAAGCATTTCAATTGGGTTTTCAAACATGGAACCTACTGGATTTTACCCATTATTTATTTTGGCCCCTTCAAGCATAAATTGCACTCGCATGAATAATGTGAGTGAGATCGATTCAATAAAGTGTAACACAAATAGTAGATATTATTTACGCGTTACAATTTAAGCCATGGAAAAGGTGCGGTACATGCAGGTATTTAATTATGACTTTTTTATTTCCAACTTTCCATTGACGTCTTTGTCTTATCTATCAAATCAAACATTGTCCAATCAAACACCTTGACGTTGTTCACATTTAGGCTTTGACCATCGATGATTGTTTTCACATCGCATATTTCATTACACCTACTCGAGCTTAGAATTGTAAAGGGGGACTACAAAATTTCTTCAAGAAGAAATTATTTCAGTTGGGTTTCAAATTTGGAACTTATCTAATGTTCTCCATTTTTATGTTGATGCCTTTAAGCCAAAATTACACTCACGTGAATAATGTGAACTCAATTATCAATGATTGTTCACACATCATTTGTTTCTCTATAGTTTCTCGAGCTTGGAATTGTAAAGGGGGCTACAGAGTGCTCCAAGAAACAAGCATTTCAATTGGGTTTCAAACATGGAACCTACTATCCATTTTCCCTTTTTTTAGACCTTCAAGCATAAATTCCACCCATGTGAATAATGCGAGTGAGATCGAGTCAATAAAGTGTAACACAAATATCATATATTATTTACATGTTTTAATTTGTGTCCGTGGAAAAGGTGCGGTACATGTAGGTATTTAATTCTCATTTTTTACTTCCAACTTTCCATTGATGGATGTCTTATCTAACAAATCAAACATTGTCCAATCAAAAACCTCGATGTCGTTCGCATTTGGGTTTTGATCCTAAAACATATTGGATTTTCCCCATTTTTATTTTGGCCCCTTTAAGCACAAATTGCACTCGTGCATGAATAATGTGAGTGAGATTAACACAATAAAGTGGAACACAAATAATGGATATTTGGTCTTACAATTCGATCCATTTGTTTGCACATCACATATTTCCCTACACTTGCTCGAGCTTAGAACGGTAAAGGGGGATACAAAGTGCTCCAAGAAACAAGCATTTCGGTTGGGTATTAAACTTGGAAGTTATTGGATTTTTCCATTTTTATTTTAGCACCTTTAAGTGCAAATTACACTTGAGTTAATAATATCATGAACTCACTTATAAATGATTGTTCACACATTATTTGTTTCACACACTTACTCGAGCTTAGAATTGTAAAGGGGGGCTATAAAGTGCTCTAAGAAACAAGCATTTCAATTGGGTTTCGAACATGGAAGCTATTTATTTTCCCATTGATTATTTTTTCCCCTTTAAGCATAAATTACACTCACGTGACTAATGCGAGCAAGATCGAGTCGATAAAGTGTAACACAAATAGAAAATATGATTTGGGTGTTATAATTTTAGCCATGGATAAGGTGTAGGTACATGCAGGTATTTAATTCTCACTTTTTAATTTCCAACTTTCTATTGATGTTTTCATCTTATCTAACAAGTCAAACATTGTCCAATTGAAAACGTTGACGTCGTTTGCATTAGGTTTCAATCCTGAAACCTATTACATTTCCCTTTTTTATTGTCCCTTTAAGCACAAATTGCACTCATGTGAATAATGTGAGCAAGATTGAGACAATAAAGTGGAACACAATATTATTTGTTCTTATAATTTGCGCTAAGGAAAAGGTGTGATAAATGCATGCATTTAATTCCATCTTTCAATTGATGTCTTCATCTTTTCTAACAAATCATATGGTGTCCATTCCAAAATCTTGAAGGCATAAAAATAAAAATAAAAATCGCATAACTCAACTTGTAAATAAAATCTACCTACCACTTATATGACTAATCGTTGAAGGGCTCAATTATCAATGATTGTTCACATCACATGTTTTCCTACAATTAGTCTTGTATTCACTTGAGCTTAAAACCAAAAAATGGGGCTACAAATTGCTACATGAAGAAAGCAATGTAGTTGGGTTTCAACCATGGAACCTATTGAATTTTCCCCATTTTTTTTTGGCCACTTTAAGCTTGAATTGCACTCACATACATACTGGAGGACCTCAGTCTAAAACCTTTTCTCGCTAGACATGTATGGCCAACGTTGGACGGACTCAATTATCGATGATTGTTCATGCATCACATGTTTTCATGTAATTTATCCATCTTTAAATTAAAAAGTGGGGCTACAATGTGTTCCAAGCAACAAGCATTTCAGTTGGGTCTCAAACATGGAACATTTTTATTTCCCCATTTTTTGTTTGTCCCCTTTAAACACAAATTGCACTCATGTCAATAATTCAAGCAAGATAAAGACGATACAATGGAATACAATGCACTTCTCCTCCCTCGAACCCCTTCTTCATCGCCCCTCATCCTCTCCCTCTTTTTAGCTTCCTCAAGTTTTATTTCTCCACTCCACCCTCTTCGGTATTTTCATCACATCTTCGACATTTTCATCTTACATTTCATGTACGATTGCTAGTTTTATTCAATGCAAAAGATGAGCTTGAATAATCACTATAAATAAGTTGTGAAGAAACACCACAAACACACAAAATACTTCATAAGCTTCTTGACCATGTTACTTTGAGAGTCATACATGACTGAGAAGTGGATTTATAAAATCTCAGAGTTAGTGTGGTCATATAACCGTACCTCTCCCTATAAACAATTATCATCACAGAAAAAATGTTTGACCGGTATAAGCCACCGTCAAAATTAACATTGGATGGTGTATATATAAAGTAGATATGAAACGATAAAAAAATATACATATATTCCGTATCTCATCACGTCGCCCAAGATAGACATGTAAACATTGGTGGCACTGGCGAAAGTGTTACTTAATTTGAATTTGCATTGGGAATGAGATTGACAGTGTTTAACAGATCGCAATCTCTGTTTCGTGCAGAATCAAATGATCTTATTTCTCCCAACGAATAAAATGAAATCGGAAACAAGTTTCGGAGAAGATTTTATGTTCGGATATATTGACGGCATGAAGATTACAAAAGAAAGCTGCAATACCTGCGGGAGAAGATTTTGAGTTGCAATGCAAAATTATAATCAGTATTAAATCCTGTATCAAAATTGACCGTATGTATCAGTATGTATCTTTTTTAATCAAAATAAGACCGTGCGATTTAGAGTAGGTAATTGGGAGTGCTATGATTTGGTAGAAATAAATCCGTGGTACTGCTGACTCCATTACTTGTCCTTTGTTACAATTACAAACTAGAAATCAAGTGGTGTTTGCAAATTGCACGACATTGAAGAGTGCGATCAAACAAAAATTAAACAAATTAAATACTTTATACAAATTACATGCCACAAACTCCTTGCCTGGAAATTGATTTCAATTCATAAAGTAGTTGTTTGTGTTTACATTAGTAATCATATGGCGGCAGTGTGATTGAGATACACGATAAGAATAATTAGTGATTAATACAATTAATTGTCTTATTTAATATAATGTTTGTTGAGTATAACTAACAATTACACTTTGGTAAAGTGTGCAAAACAAGATTGCCGATAAATAGTTAAACTAGTAATCGCCACGTGAAAAGTGCGATGAAAATGCACCTAGAAGGAAGATGCCCCATGTGAAGAAAGACAAACATTTGCAAACATATAATGGAAAAAATTGTTGAAATGAAATTAGGGAGATGAGCATTAGACGAGAAAGAGGGGGTGTGAAGAAGGAGATTGGAAAAGGAGAAGTGTATTGGTATGGAAATAGACTGGGGAACCTATGACCTATGCAAAAATCTTCTTTCATACAACAAGGAAGGTATGTAGCGCATGCATCATTTCATTCTGACCTGCTCCCGCCTCGTTTGTTACCAGAACCAGGTTGAAATACATTTGTGTCAATCGTGTGAAGCAAAAATACACGGGGGTGTAAGAGGTTAGTCGCTTAAGGACACACACACACAACACACACACACACACACACATGAATAAAAGTAGGGTATGGTTGATGAATAGTTTGAAGGAAACTTGCACATGTTTGAATGTCAAAACGCATCTATATGTATTACAACTAAACCTCTAAGTTTATCCCACCTCATTTCATTTACATTGCAATCACATTCCTGAAAATTGCAAAAGAGTTTCTATTAAATGAATAAGGTAAAAATTAGGGTTTCCCAACATCAATATTAGTGTTGATGAAATATTCCACCTACAGACAATGATCACCATGGCGCACACAAAAGACCTTGTCCTCTCATTTTCCCATTAAATGATTCATGCCCTAAAGAACAATTTATGGAGAATCGTATGATCAAAGTTTCTCTTAGCCACTTGAATTTTGATTAATTTCTTTGATGCAAGATTATAATTTTCCAATTTTAAAAATATTACAAAATCCAATCGATGCATAAGGATTATAATCTAGTGATTGGGGAATAATGAAGGTAAGATGAGAACATGGACTCCATTACTTGTCCTTTATTACAATGAAATCAAGTGGTGTTTGTAAATTGCACGATTTCTTTAAACAAATTAAATACTTTATACAAATTACATGCCACAAACTCCTTGCCTGAAATTGATTTCAATTCATAAAGTAGTTGTTTGTGTTTACATTAGTAATCATATGGTGGCGGTGTGATTGAGACACCGATAAGAATAACGAGTGATTAATACAATTAATTGTCTTATTTAATATAATGTTTGTTGAGTATAACTAACAATTACACCTAAAGTGTGCAATGAGATTGCCGATAAATAGTTAAACTAGCAATCGCACGTGAAATGTGCGATGAAAATGCCGAAGGAGATGTGTTGAAGAAGTTAAAATTAAGGGAGATGAGCATTAGACGAGAAAGAGGGGGCGTGAAGAAGGAGATTGGAAAAGGAGAAGTGTATTGGTATGGAAACAAGTTGGGGAACCTATGACCTATGCAAAAATCCTCTTTCATACAACAAGGAAGGTATGTAGCGCATGCCATTTGTGTCAATCGTGTGAAGCAAAAAGGGGTGTTAAGAGGTAGTCGTCAAGGAGACACACACACACACACACACACACACACACACACACACACACACACACACACACATGAATAAAAGTAAGGTATGGTTGATGAATAGTTTGAAGGGAAACTTGCACATGTTTGAATGTCAAAACGTACATATGTATTACACTAAAACTCTAAGTTTACCGTTCCTCATGTCATCGATTACATGCATAATTGCAAAAAGAGTTTCTATTAAATGAATAAGGTAGCAATTAGGGTTTCCCAACGTCAGTATTAGTGTTGATGAAATATTCCGACAATGATCACCGACACAAAACCTTGTCCTCTCATTTTCCCGATTCATGTAAAGAACAATTATGGAGAATCGTATTCAGGAATTTTGATCGGTTACAAGATTATAATTTGGTTGGTCGGCATAAGGATTATAATCTAGTGATGGGGTAACGAATATGAAAACATGGAATCTGTTGAATGAATGGATGTAAGTCGAGGACAATTGGAGGAGCTTCCAACCATATACATTCTAAATGTAAATGCTTTCGAGTAAAAATTCAAGAATACACATTCAAATCTTTCGAATCGTTACAAGGAGAAAAGGAGTGTGGTGTGGAAGGAAACAAGGCAACATATAATGGAGATATGTTACAAGGTAAGCTTTAGGTTTTAAAATGACTATCAAGCTATCAAATTATTTTTGCTCCACATTATCATCTCTATGACACTTGCATTTTTCACATGAGTGGAATTTGCAGTCAAAGGGGTCAATTAAAAAATGGGGAAATTCCAAGAGGATGCACGTTTGAAACCAAATCTTAATGGGGACATACTAAGGGGTCACTCAGTCAACAGAGAGTATGAACAATCCAAGACACCCTTGAGACAAAAAACAGAGTAGCTGAAATACTGCAATACCATAGCAAAACTTCAACAAAACCGCATCATAAATGCAACAAAAACATACAAAGGGTTGCCCCCTAAAAGAAATAACAAACAAACAAAAAGTTAATCCCCTCATGGCTTTCATATGTATTGTTGATCTTATTGTTACATGGTAGGTGGAATATTAATTAATAAATACTCTTATACTACATATTAATACATGTCCTCTTTTTCCAATCTTCAATCTACTTGTCTTTTACCTACATATCATTTTATAATAAAATATTTATGTATCTACACCTCTTGGTTACTACATATTAAAACACGTCCAAATCTCCCATCCACCTATCAAGCATATATACAAATAGAGTACTCTCTCATTTTCCAATAATAGAAATAAAATTAGTGTATTATCATTGGTAAGTAAGGCAAGTCACTTGCACACATTGTATTGGTGTTGGAGCTTTCACAACAATTAAACCTCACCACACCTTGTATGTCTTTTTATCAATATTTCCTTGATATGACAAGTATAATAATGAAATTTTAGGGTTTGTAGGTTATAGATATTTTAGATTTATCCTCATCCTATACGCCATTATCAATATTTTCTTAATAGGACAAGTTTAATGTAGGAAATTTAGGGTTTGCAATTCAGGACACATTTTAAATTTTTTAAGGGCATTCGATATAGATATTCCTTAGATTGATAAGATTGTGGTTGAAAAGATATGATATGAATCGTATAGCTTCAAAAGTATTGTATATATTTGTTTGTTTCTCCATGTATTTAATAGAAAAATAAAATTTGAGCGGGAAAAATAGACCCATGTCAAAAAAAACCCACCAACCATGTAGATGGCTCTTCAAAACCCGAAGCAGAACATGGAGAGCGATACATCCTAAATGGCCTTTCAGACCTGCCATTTTCCTTGCATAATAATATAAGCACTTTATTTGAGATCCATAGGCATTAACCACACTGAAACTCAAGTTAACGTTGTAAATTTAACAGTAATTGGATAGTTGCAGTGAGAATTAAATTAAATAAATAAACATAACATTACAGGAACTATGTGCTAAATGGATATTTCAATAATAGTCATCCTAAAATCAATGCCATTATGGGTTAAATCAAACCTGCACATGGATATAAATTTGTAACCCTAATATATCCTCATTTTACTATATACAAATCGATTGATCTAGATATGTATCTATATCTGTTGGGTTTCAGATTTGCACTTGGAATGAAACCACAATCAGGGGACAAGTCAAGTCCCTCCTCTTTAATGGGAGAGGTTCCCTTATTGAAAGCAGGGGCAAAACCTATGTACAAATACACAATCTTTCATTCAATGGTGGTTTCCCGATATCTTGAAATGTGCTTTATGCCTGGAAAGTTATCAATACATGAGGATAAAAGACTTGAAGAGAGGAGGGAGGTAGAAGTAGACAATACTTTCAGGGAAAAGAGATGGTAGATAAAACCCTTATATGTATTGAGCAAATGAGATATAGAATAGAATCATTCACATTTATAACGGGCACAATCCACAAACTCAAAGTTCTTGAGATTGTATCAACTAGAACACAAAGTTTCTAAGCATGCAAGGATTAAATGATTCACAAATCAGAGCAAGAAGGAAAGAGAAAACAAAGGAAAAAGGGGAGAACCTTTGTATTGATTTCTTCCAATTCGAAATTACAGTTTTTAGAATATCAAAATTCCAACCCTTTACAATGGCTTTGAAAGCCCCTAAAATAGCTCGCAAGAGATGGTTACAACTTCCTCGAGCAAGCAAGAAACAATTACAACTCATTCCAACCATTCACGCCTTTCAAATTCTTGATTCGCAAAGAAACGTTAATGGCGGAAAAACCAGGTTCAAATATACATGGTTGTTACATTATTTCGCCAGTTAAAATATGGGCCATTCGATTTGATTTTACAACTTTAAATTTGGGCCACCCACGTGGAAGGAATTGATTAGAGCGGGCCTACGGGTGCCTTTTGCATTTTTTTCTTTTGAAGTTATGCCAGTGGTAACACGTGGAGAGCTCGCTAGTTCCTTTATACTTAGCTGATTTGGGTCTATTTCCTGCTTGACCTATGTTGCTTAACTGGAAAGATAATACCTGATTCAATCAACTTAGATAATTCTTTCCTCATTAGAGGCTCTATTTTAGGATTCACAGGCATCTGTTTTTGCCTAACTGGTTTAGAATTTGGTTGTAATTCGATAGTATGTTGTGCTAAACTGGGATAAAATCTTTTCAAGTCTTGGTATCTCCAAGTGAAAACATATTTAAATTCTTTTCAAAGATCAATAAATGAATGCTTTTCAGCTGAGGAACATATTGTTATCCATATTTCCCCCTAGGTAAAATATTGGATCGGCCATGACCCTATGCGACAAGAAAGAGAAGAAATGACTCTGTCAAGTCATTTCGTGTCTTAAATCTATTTTACAAGCTTCAGGCAGATTCAACAATGGAATTGCAGGTCAGAGAAGAAGGGGCAGTGCCATAGAGAGGCCAGGAGCAAGAAGGGGAAAATGATGTTGATTCAAGGATTGAATAGATAAAGGGTTTTCAAACAAGCGTGGTGTCGCCACGTGTCCCAGGTCAAAGCGGGTTATCGGGAAAAGGTTAGTTTTTGCCCCTTACCCCAAAGGGTGTAAAAGTTGTAAAATGGGCCGTGACTCTGCCAAGAGGAAAAAGTCAGCATTTGAGCCGAGTCAAACCAAAGTGGGGAGTCGAGGAAAAGGTGAAAATTTTCCTTTTGACAAAATGGCACAAAGGAAAATATTGGAGCGCACCTCCCCAGCCAACAAAAGGGTGCCACGTGTCCAAGCAGAGTAGCGGGGCCACAAGAGTTTTCTAGATTTTGTGATTCTCACGAAAAAGGGGAAAAGATAAATTTTGAACCCGCAAACCTGATTTTTCCCTAATCTAGCTGCCACGTGTCCCACATTATCAAAAGGGGACCCATTTTTCAAGTTGTTTTCCGCCCCCTGTACGGACCCGATACAAACTTTGAAGGGGCATATCTTTCGACTCAGGGCTCAAATATTGCAAATCTAACACCATTGGAAAGATCTCGGCCTCACCTATGCCATGGAGGTCTGAGAATTTAATTTTTGAGGAGGTTAGGTAAAGGAAAATGGAGGAAATGTCTTCGGGCCTTCAATGCAGGATCCATCTGTCTCAACAACCAGATCGGATTCGATTTGTTTCCGCCATTTCCTCTTCTTTCAAGGTGCCAAATCAAGGAATCATGTAGTAAAGATGGATTTGGGGCATATTTTATCAAAAGCATTAATAATAGTGGTTGAGCTTCAACCCACTTTTCCCATTTCCTCTCTCTCTTTCTTCTCTCTCGATCAAATCTATAAATACAGGGGCATGATTCATTGTAAAGGGTTGTTCATTCTTCTTCCTTGCCCCCTCTCTTTCTTCTTCTCCAGGGTCGAATGTGGAGTTTAAGTCTCCTCCCTTGGCTTTGTAATGGCATTTTCTTGCCTCTTTCCCGTTAATGGTGTATTGTGTGAACTCCTGGAGTAATAAAATCTATTTTCATGATGTGTTTTGTCCATCCTTTGCTCATTTTGTTGTCTCTTCTTGCCTCTCACCATTGCAGGGTATATTGTGCATATCTCTAATGTCCATTACAGTTTTGGGAGTTGTGTTTAAGGGGTTTGAAATGGTGTTCTGTGTGAACTTTATCCTTGGTCTGTGATGCATCTGTCCATCCTCTCCATTGCTCACCTCTCTCCATTTCAGGCAGTTGGGTTTGTGATCAGCAGTTCCCTTTTCTCGGTGCTATCACCTATGTAGTGTAGGATTTCTTTATTTTCATGCTCTCTCTCTCTCTCTCCTTCTCTCTCTCTCTCTCTCTCTCTCCTTGGTCCCTTGGAATTGTTAGATTAGGAGTAGATAGTCACATTTCCTTCCTTAGAAGTAGTTTAGTGCTAGGATTAGGAAGAGGAACCAACCTTCTTTGGAGGATCATTCCCATTTGCAAGTCCCACAGCTTGGGGAATGATCCAATGTTATGCAAATCACACCAAATGACCCTACCTTAGAAAAGTAGATCCATAACTCATTTGGGGGTGTTGTGATTTTGCACTAACAGTTTTGGCATGCCCGGTGGGATAGGTCTGAAGCACCTTACCACTTCACTTCATCAGGTTTGATGTGCTCTTGGTGAAGATTTCAGCCTTTGGAGGCACTTTCAAGCACATCTGGCAACTCCATCTGGTCAACAACCCATCCTCTGAGTTGCAGACCTTCTTCCCATCCATTTCCACCCATTATTTCTTCCATCTCCTTCATCTTCTTCAATCCCATGAAGTTGTGCAATCATGACTTCATTCCCACCATGGAATTCACATCTACAGCAGCAGCAGTATGTTCCAACTCCAATAAGCTTTACAAATCCTTCAAATCAACATTTTGAGCAAATCCAAAATCAGCATGGTTACCCCTATGAGCAGCAGTGCCAAAATCAGTTTGGCTATGGAGCTTTCCAAGAGCAGGGGTATGCAAACAATGAAGAAAATCAAATGCAAGATGTTGGTCTTGTTGGAGAAGATCCAAAAAATGGAGATTGGCATGGTGTAGTCAAGGGGCATAACACAAATGAAGGCATTCAAGATTGGTTATAGGGCACCTTGTCCATGGGAAGGCCCTTTTCCAAGACATTACAACCCTCAAGAGAAGCTTGACTTCATGGTTGAAGTGTTGCCTCAACTTACATAGTGGATTGAGGACATTGGGGCTTATGAGCAAAGTGCGGGACAACCTTGTCAATGGGTAAGTCAATCACCAGCTCCCTACCTTTCATTTTCTCTCCCTCAATCTTTATCATTTCAGTAGAGGCAAGAGTCAAGCCCCTCACTTTCTGCCCCAAGTGTTGATTTCATTTCTCCATCTCCTAGTCTTCCACCTCATCTCAATTCTTCTATCCTTTTCCCTTCCAAACAATCATCCCCTCCAAACAAACAAGAAGTTGCACCTCCCTTCCCACCACAAACAATTGCAAAGATGGTTGAACCCCAACCTACCACTCCTCTTGCTTTCCCAAGCCCATGTTGGGAAGAGACTCAAGAATCCAGTCAAGGAGAACAACAAGAAGAGGAGCCCAATAGAAAAGAAATGATAGACAATCTGAAGAGTTGGGCTGCCAAATTTGGGTTTACAAAGATCCCCTTGATGGTCAAGCCAATAGAGGAGGTCAAGATTGAAGAACCAGTGGTGGTTGAGGCTGAGTTTGCAGCAGAAGAAGAGAAAGAACAAGAGGAGGAACAATCAGTCCCAAGCCCCATTGAAGAGGAGCAATGGGAGAGATCATATCAATGTTGAGGCCACTCAATGAAGAAGGCATCATTGAAGATTTTTTGCTTTCATTTCAAGGGCCTGATTTGATTGATGAACCCATGATGGAAGAGGACCATACAGTTCCAGAGGCTCTAAGTGTGGAGTAGGCTATAGGGGAACCTTCAGTTCTTCCTCCCACTTCATCCCCTTCAAGCTCTGATGTTGAAGAAGAGTTTGATCTCTCAAACTTCATGTTTGAGGAAGAGAGAAACCATGGTGAGCAAGTTACAGATCAAGAGGACACCATGAAGGAGGTAGAGCACTTGCAGTAGAAGACAACAAGGAGGTAGACTATCTGTCAGACTTGAGAGATTGCTTTGATGAAAAGGAGCCCATGGAGATTACATCATTTGCTCCTCCATCCATCTTCCACGCACATGAACTTGCTGCCATGAAGGAGAATATTCAAGTGCAAAATCCTGCACTCCATAATGGCCCTCTGGAACCAAGGTTGGAAGATCTTGATCTTCCATGTTCTTCAAAAGAGGAGGAAGGAAAAAGGCAGGAGGATGTCATCATCTCTCTCATGCCATTCATCCAAGAAGGTCCACAAGAAAACTCCATTCTTGGAGTTGAAACTTAGAACAAGGGGCACATTCAAAGGATCGAACATGCCCAATCAGGTACTTGGCTTCATTGGAGCCAATGGAGAAGCCAAAACTAGTCATGCCTACTTCAGGGCATGAGGATGAGTACCAAGGTACCAAGGGTCACCATCAATACCTCCAGGAGTCTAATGTAGGTCAGCTTGAAGAGGTATTTTCCATTAATGTTGATACCTTGATGAGTTGGGTGGAAGATCAACTTGTAGTTAGTTTTTCACTCATCCAACCAGCCATGTTCAGTGCCAAATCAGTTGCATGGCTGCCATTTTTGAGGAAGGGAAGCTATTTCTCCTTCCAGTTGTAGGTTTTGTTTGAGTTCCCTTTGCTCTTGGTTAGAGTAGAGTAGGTAGGTTTGTTTTCAGCAAAAGAAGTGCTTTTGCACACTCTGCATATCCCACTTGGGGTATGTATGATTTTCAGTTTGTACATAGTTTTGGTGTTGTTATTTTGCTCTTGCACAGTCCATTTCAGTTGGCTTTTGGTGAAGTTCAACTCCAAGTTCAGTGGGTTTCCAAGTGGCTCTGGGATCAGATCTTCAAAAGTTTAGATCAGTTTCATGTTTATCAGGTAGACTCCATGCCCAATGGATGCTTCAAGGCCACTGGTCTCTTCATCTAGCAGGATGTCCCCGTGAGTCACCAAATGTTATCCATATTTTCACCCCCAAGAAAAATATTGGATCGACCATGACCCTGTGTGAGAAGAAAGAGAAGAAATGACTCTGTCAAGCCATTTCGTGTCTTAAATCTATTTTACAAGCTTCAAGCAAGATTCAACAATGGAATTGCAGGGTCAGAGAAGAAGAAGGGCAAATGTCCACAGAGAGGCTAGAGAAGGCAGGGGAAAAAATAATGCTGATTCAAGGATTGAATAGATAAAGGGTTTTCAAACAAGCGCGGTGTCGCCATGTGTCCCAAGTCAAAGCAGGTCATCGGGAAAAGGTTAGTTTTTACCCTTACCCCAAAGGGTGTAAAAGTTGCAAAATGGGCCGCCACTCCGCTAAGAGGAAAAAGTCAGTGTTTGAGCCCGAGTCAAACCAAAATATTGTTATCCATATTTCACCCCCAAGCAAAATATTAGATCGGCCATGACCCTGTGTGAGAAGAAAGAGAAGAAATGACTCTGTCAAGCCATTTCATGTCTTAAATCTATTTTACAAGCTTCAAGAAGATTCAACAATGGAATTGCAGGGTTAGAGAAGAAGGGGCAGTGCCGCAGAGAGGCCAGGAGCAAGAAAGGGAAAAAAGGTGCATTGATTCAAGGATTGAATAGATAAAGGGTTTTTAAACAAGTGTGTCACCACGTGTCCCAGGACAAAGCGGGTCATCGGGGAAAAGGTTAGTTTTTTTACCCTTACCCCAAAGGGTGTAAAAGTTACAAAATTTCTCTCTCGCCAAGAGGAAAAAGTCGGCGTTTGAGCCCGTCAAAAAAAGCGGGAGTCGAGGAAAGGTGAAAATTTTCCTTTTGACAAAATGGCACAAAGGAAAATATTGGAGCCCACCTCCCGAGCCAATAAAAGGAATGCCACGTGTCCAAGGGGAGTAGCGGGGCTGCGGGAGTTTTCTGATTTTGTGATTCTTGGGAAAAAGGGGAAAAGATAAATTTTGAACCCGCAAACCCAATTTTGACCTAATCTGGCTGCCACGTGTCCCACATTATCAAAAGGGGACCCATTTTTCAAGTTGTTTTCCCACCCTCTTACGGACCCGATAAAAACTTTGAAGGGGCATATCTTTTGACTCAGGGCTCAAAATATTGCAAATCTGACACCATTGGAAAGATCTCGGCCTCACCTATGCCATGGAGGTCTAAGACTTTAATTTTTGAGGAGGTTAGGTAAAGGAAAATGGAGGAAATGTCTTCGGGCCTTCAATGTAGGATCCATCTGTCTCAACAACCAAATCGGATTCAATTTGTTTCCACCGTTTCCTCTTCTTTCAAGGCACCGAATCAAGGAATCATGCAGTAAAGATGGATTTGGGGCATATTTTATCAGAAGCATTAACAACAGTGGTTGAGCTTCAACCCACTTTTCCCATTTCCCTCTCTCTTTCTTCTCTCTCGATCAAATCTATAAATACAGGGGCATGATTCATTGTAAAGGGTTGTTCATTCTTCTTCCCTACCCCCTCTCTCTTTCTTCTCCAGGGTCGAATGTGGAGTTTAAGTCTCCTCCCTTGGCTTTGTAATGGCATTTTCTTGCCTCTTTCCCATTAATGGTGTACTATGTGAACTCCTGGAGCAATAAAATCTATTTTCGTGATGCATTTTTGTCCATCCTTTGCTCATTTTGTTGTCTCTTCTCACCTCTCACCATTACAGGTATATACTATGCATATCTCTGATGTCCATTACAGGTTTTGGGAGTTGTGTTTAAGGGGTTTGAAATGGTGTTCTATGTGAACTTTATCCTTGGTCTATGATGCATCTGTCCATCCTCTCCATTGCTCACCTCTCTCCATTTCAGGCAGTTGGGTTTGTGATCAGCAGTTCCCTTTTCTCGGTGTTATCACCTATGTAGTGTAGGATTTCTTTATTTTCATGCTCTCTCTCTCTCCTTGGTCCCTTGGAATTGTTAGATTAGGAGTAGATAGTCACATTTCCTTCCTTAGAAGTAGTTTAGTGCTAGGATTAGGAAGAGGAACCAACCTTCTCTAGGAGGATCATTCCCATTTGCAAGTCCCACAACTTGGGGAATGATCTAATGTTATGCAAATCACACCAAATGACCATGCCTTAGAAAAGTAGATCCATAACTCATTTGGGGGTGCTATGATTTCACACTAACATTTTTGGCACGCCTAGTGGGACAGGTCTGAAGCACCTTACCACTTCACTTCATTAGGTTCGATGTGCTCTTGGTGAAGATTTCAACCTTTGGAGGCACTTTCAAGCATATCTGGCGACTCCATCTAGTCAACAACCCATCCTTTGAGTTGCAGACCTTCTTCCCATCCATTTCCACCCATTATTTCTTCCATCTCCTTCATCTTCTTCAATCCCATGAAGTTGTGCAATCATGACTTCATTCCCACCATGGAATTCACATCTACAATAGTAGCATTATGTTCCAACTCCAATAAGCTTTACAAATCCTTCAAATCAACATTTTGAGCAAATCCAAAATCAGCATGGTTACCCCTATGAGCAGCAATGCCAAAATCAATTTGGCTATGGAGCTTTCCAAGAGCAGGGGTATGCAAACAATGAAGAAAATCAAATGCAAGATGTTGGTCTCTTGGAGAAGATCCAAAAAATGGAGATTAACATGGTGTAGTCAAGGGCATAGCACAAATGAAGGCATTCAAGATTGGTTATAGGACACCTTGTCCATGGGATGCCCTTTTCCAAGACATTACAACCCTCAAGAGAATCTTGACTTCATGGTTGAAGTGTTGCCTCAGCTTACACAGTGGAATGAGGACATTGGGGCTTATGAGCAAAGTGCGGGACAACCTTGTCAATGGGTAAGTATATCACCAGCTCCTTGCCTTTCATTTTCTCTTCCTCAATCTTTATCATTTTAGCAGAGGTAAGAGTCAAGCCCCTAACTTGCTACCCCAATTGTTGATTTCATTTCTCCATCTCCTAGTCTTCCACCTCATCTCAATTCTTTTGTCCTTTTGCCTTCCAAACAATCATCCCCTCCAAATAAACAAGAAGTTACACCTCCCTTCCCACCACAAACAATTACAAAGATGGTTGAACCCCAACCTACCACTCCTCTTGCTTTCCCAAGCCCATGTTGGGAAGAGACTCAAGAATCCAGTCAAGGAGAATAGCAAGAAGAAGAGCCCAATAGAAAATAAATGACAAACAATCTTAAGAGTTGGGCTACCAAATTTGGGTTTACAAAGATCCCCTTGATGGTCAAGCCAATAGAGGAGGTCAAGATTGAAGAACCAGTGGTGGTTGAGGCTGAGTTTGCAGCAGAAGAAGAGAAAGAACAAGAGGAGGAACAATCAGTCCCAAGCCCCATTGAAGAGGAGCAGCTGGGAGAGATCGATCAGTTTTGAGGCCACTTAATGAAGAAGGCATCATTGAAGAATTTTTGCTTTCATTTCAAGGGCCTGATTTGATTGATGAACCCATGATGGAAGAGGACCATATAGTTCCAGAGGCTTTAAGTGTGGAGCAAGGCTATAAGGGAACCTTTAGTTCTTCCTCCCACTTCATCCCCTTCAAGCTCTGATGTTGAAGAAGAGTTTGATCTCTCAAAATTCATGTTTGAGGAAGAGAGAAACCATGGTGAGCAAGTTGCAGATCAAGAGGACACCATTAAGGAGGTAGAGCACTTACAGCAAGACAACAAGAAGGTAGACTTTCTGTCGACTTGAGAGATTGCTTTGATGAAAAGGAGCCCATGGAGATTACATCATTTGATCCTCCATCCATCTTCCACGCACATGAACCTGTTGCCATGAAGGAGAATATTCAAGTGCAAAATCCTGCACTCCATAATGGCCCTCTAGAACCAAGGTTGGAAGATCTTGATCTTCCATGTTCTTTAAAAGAGGAGGATGGCAAAAGGTAGGAGGATGTCATCATCTCTCTCATGCCATTCATCCAAGAAGGTCCACAAGAAAAATCCATTCTTGGAGTTGGAACTCATAACAAGGGGTGCATTCAGTAATCTTGTTGATGGTGAATCACAACACCCCGAATGTCCGCAACTCGATGGGTTGAGACTCTCAGTGCGATTGCATAACATGGAGCTTTTCCCAAGTGTGGGACCTCGTGAATCGAAAAGCTCTCCGGATGAAGGCCGGTTCCTTTTCCTCTATTCGATGCACACATAAAAATGCAGAGGGTTTACTCAAAAACCTAATCTAACTTGCCATGGAGATAGGGTAAGAAGATGCATAAAAATCAACCTAAACTAACAAAGGTGATGCACTGAGGAATGATGAACACCTATCTTGCCAATAAACACAAACCATTAAAATGTAATGCAAGATCATGCACAGATAACCAAATTTGCAGTGAAAGATTAGGAGGATGCAAATGAACATAGAGGGTTTGAGAATCATCCACGAGACATGCATTATTTTCTCCAAAGATTGATACAATACACTACAAAAATGCAAAGAGGCAAATTTACATCATAGTTTTAGATGGGAGGTTTGAACTCCACAAATTCACCCGCCAAAGAGAAGAAGGGACGGGCAAAACAAGAATGTTTAACCTTTAGAAAGAAGCCCCTCCTTACAATTTATAAGAAGAATGAGAGAGGGAAGAGAGAGAAAATCCAAATCTACCCCAACCACCTCCGTTGTATTCATTCATCTCATTATGGTGGTAGGTGAGAACCCTAGCAAACCCAAAAATGGTGAATTGTATTTTGCATTCTTAAAGGACTCGTTCTCACCCAATTAAATATATCCAGTTGTAGTTGGACAGAGGACCTCATAAGCTTTCTGAAAAATCCAACCTTGCATGAATTTGAGCTCCCTGTGAAAAGTTATGGCCATTTGAATATCTGCGCTAGGGTTTGCTTTCTGTCGGGTGTCAACGCTCAAAATGTTGTGCCTCCTGAAGATGCACCTCAAGATGTGCCTCGGTGCATCCATCCTCATGTCAACCTACTTTTAAGTGCACCATAGGCGCTGAAAATGTGGTGTCGACACTTTGTCTTTGTGCACCCTAGCTCGCGCCTTGGCGTGAATTTTCGCATGTCGACACTTTGCACTTGTGCGCCCCTAGCCTGCTGCACCTTGGGCGCGAATTTTCACATGTCGACACTTTGTCTTGCACCCCAGCCTACGCCTTGGGTGCAATTTTTCACATGTCGAAACTTTGTGCTACCTAGCATGCGCCTTGGGTGCGAATTTTCGCATGTCGACACTTTGTGTTGTGTGCCCTAGCTCCGTGCCTTGGGCACGAATTTTTCTTGTCAACACTTTGTCTTTGTGTGCCCCAGCTGCGCCACTGGCGTGAATTTTTGCATGTCGACACTTTGTGTTGTGCGCCCCTAGCCTGCGCCTTGGCGCGAATTTTTGCATGTCGACACTTTGTGTTGTTGACTATATTTACCCAGGGGAGATATATACAACAATTTGGTGACTCAACGGGGTCACCTGCCTGCTAGGTAGAAGATCAGTGGCCTTTTAGCAATCCATTGGGCATGGAGTCATAAGAAATAACTTGAAACCAACTTGATCTTTGATCCTGAGCCTGATATCGCAACTCCTTCTCCGAGAGCACGCTGAACTGTAGAAATTCAACCTGAGAGCAACAAAACCTATGCCAAAGCACTTAGGGAAATTAAAACCTAACTACAACAAGACAATGTGCATACACACTTAGAGGAATTGAAATCTAGGCTAATATTTACAAGGGTAAACCTTTTCCTTTTAGTAACAATGTTTAAGATAGATCTCGTTAACCGAATCGGGAGTTCTTCTCCATCCAATGTAGACAATTGGAAGGAATTACTACTTTTACATCCCGTGACCATGTAGGGGCCACTCCAAATGGCATCAAACTTGGAATGCCTTCCTGGTTTTGCTCGATCTGCATCCCATTTCAGAACTAGATCCCCTTCCTAGAAGGTCCTTGCTCTTGCTTTCTTATCAAACCATCTTTTTACTAAGGCCTGATCCTTTTCAATCGTCTGAACTGCATGCTCTCTAATTTCTTCCAATTCCATCAACTCTACATATCTGGCCTCCATTGGTTCGAACTCAGACAACTCCAACTACTTCATGAGCTCCAATGCTGGGAATTCTAATGATATAGGCAATACTGCCTCTTTCCCATAGACCAACTTGTAAGGAGAACTACCTGTAGACCTCTTTGGTGTTATCCTGTCAGCCCATAATGCTGATTTTAGCTTGGTATGCCATGTTCTTTGGTTTTCATCCAGAGTCCTTCTGATGATCCTTAGCAAATTCTTGTTCGTGGACTCTGCCTGTCCATTACCCTGCGGGTAATAATTTGAAGAGGTGCTCAAATAGATTCCATTCTTGACATCCCATTCTGTAATCTTGGAACCTATGAATGCCAATGCATTATCTAATATGATAGTGGCGGCACACCGAACCTGGTCACTATTCCTTCATAAAAGTCTAGTATGTTAGACTCATTTTCCTCTTTGAGCGCTACTGCTTCAGTCCACTTGGTGAAATAGTCTGTTGCCGTGAGAATCCACTTGTGGCCTTGGCTTGAGTTTGGGTTGATGACCCCGACGAAGTCCAATCCCCATTGCATAAATGGTTGGTCAACCAAAATTGGGTGCAATGGAAGCGCTGCTAGTCTTTCTTTTCCCGTGAAGAGTGCACATTTCTTGCACTTTCTTATCCATGTATAAAGTAGATCATCCTTGAACACCATGTTGGCCAATAATACCCTACCTTCATTATCTTGAGAGTTGTTACTCATGGGGTGAAATGTCCTCCAGAATATCCATCGTGAAAATCTCATAACACCCTCTCAATTTGACCTGTCCCAATGCACCTCAATAGAACTCCATTGATGTCCTTTTTAAACAAAACACCATCAACAAGCACATATGGAATGGCTTGTAATCTAAAGTATCTCCTTTTTTCTTTGCTCAATTCTAGAGGGCATAGGCCTGCCTGTAGGAAGTGTATCATATTCTGAGTCCAACAAAGAGTGGGCACATCATCATTCTCTTGTTCTTGTCCATCCTGTAATACCAAGACAATCTCTTTTTCATCACCTGCTTCAACTTGCTGACTTGAGGCTAGTTGTTCACATAATCCCTTTCCATGGACCAGCTTAGTGACCTTAATATCGATGTCATATTCCACGACACAGGTTATCGATCCTGCACGTTTCTCATTCAGATCCTTGTTTAAAAGGAAGTCCTTGACTCCCGCATGAGAGACCAACAATTGGATCTTGTTGTTTGAGACTAGGTGCTTGAATTTCTTTAAGCTCCTGATCACTACAAGGACATGCTTTTCAATGAAAGAGTACCTATTTTCATATTCCTCCAAGCCTTGACTGAAGAAAGCAACTAGTTGTTCTAATCCTTCTTTGTTTTTTGTCGTACTGTGATTGTAGAAATGGTGTCTCCACCACCGAAGGCATATAGCATGAAGTCCTTGGAGAAGTCTAGATTGACGAGAGTTAGAGCTTGAGATATAGCCTCTTTTATTGCCTCAAAACTTTCCTTGCCTTCAGATGTCCACTTAAATGCCATGCTCTTCTTTAACATCAGCATTATTGGCTTTACGAGAGCTGCAAAGTTTGGAACAAACCTGCAAAAAAATTGATCCTTCCTAAGAAGCTTTGAAGAGCCTTCTTGTGACTTGGCAATGGAAATGCTCGAATTGCTTCAACTCTTTCTGGGTCAATCATCAACCCCTCCTTTGAAACAATATGGCCTAGAAGTTTTCCTCGTGAGCCAAGAATATGCATTTTTTGGGATTCAACGATACCCCAAATCTTCTACACCTCTGAAATACCTGCCTCAAATGAAAGAGGTGATCCGCTGCATTTTTGGAGAATATAGTGATGTCATCAAGATATATCAAGAACTATTTTATTGATCAACCCTTGAATGCCATATCCATTGCCCTTTGGAAAGTGGCTCCAGCATTTGATAGCCCAAATGGCATCTTCTTGTAGGCATAGGTGCCCCATTTGGTGGTGAAAGCCGTCTTAAACTGGTCATCTTCTTTCACCATTATCTGATTATACCCTGAGTAGCCATCTAGGAGAGAGAATCTCTTCGAACCGGATACCACTTGCAATATTTGTTCCATTGAAGGAAGTAGGTAATGGTCTTTAAGAGATGCCCCGTTTAGGTCTTGGAAGTCCACAGAAAACCTGATTTCTCCGCTCTTCTTTCCGACCGAACCAAGTTTGGAACCCACTTGAGTGCTTGATCGGGAATATAATGCTTGCCTCTATTAGCTTGTTTAGCTCTTTCTTCATTAGAGGCTCAATGTGAGGGTTGACTGGTCTTTTCCTCTGCCTGATGGGCTTAGAATCTGGATCCAATTCTATGGTATGTTGTGCCAACTTCGGATTGAATCCTCTCAAGTCTTCATAGCTCCAAGCGAAGACATCTAGAAATTCTTGGCAAAGCTATATGAAATCTGATTTCTCCTGCTCAATGGCCACTTTACCAATTTGAAGTGTTTTGCCTTCCCAAACTGCATTGGCTCAAATCTTCTCTCTTGACCTGTATGTTAGCATTTTCCTTACGGAATTGGTTGTTAGGGTTGAAGATAGACTCCAACATTACTAAACCCTTAGGAAGCTTGTTTTTCCGCAGCTACACTACTTGATCCCCGTACTGTTGCTCTAGTCTGTCCTGATTCCTAGTTGAGAATTTAGCCTCTTCTTGTAAAAAATTGACGATCTGTTGATCATTCTCAAACACTTTCAAATCTTATGTTATTATCTGAATCGCTGCGACCTCACAATCACATGCATATGTGGTTGTGTTTTTCCCCTTCTGATGTTGTCAACCACATCAAACGTTGCTCCAACTGCTGCGAGCCTATCCGCAGCTTCATTTTTCTTCCTGGGTATGGATACGATGTTGAAAGCTTTGAAATCCTCAATGAGGTCACATACCCTGTTCTTGTAGTTCCTCAATAGGTCATTCTTTGTAGCATGTTGTCCCCTGACTTGGTTGACGATTAGCTTGCTATCTCCAAACACCTGCACGTTCTTTATGCCCTTTTTCCTGGCCCAATGAAGTCCATGAATCAATGCTTCGTATTCAACCATGTTGTTTGAACAGGAAAACTGGAAACGAAAAGCTGAATAATATTTGATGCCTTGAGGTGAAACAAGCATAACTCCTCCTCCTACACCTTGCCTACTCCTTGATCCATCGAAAAATAATTGCCATACCTCATTGTCATCCTTATGGTCTGGTTTGGTGATGCTAGGAATAGGCTGGTTTTCTTCATGTATGCAATAGACTCCTAGCTCAGATTCTTCTACTTCTTGGTAGGGATCAAAAGCATGTACCTTACTCACCCATTCATCAAGAGTCAAATCTGGGATGCTTCCAACTTTGGTGTCAGCTTCATCTGTGCTTGGATAATCTTCTTGATCAAATGCTGAACAATTGGCATTGATTTGGCTTGGAGTATGAGGCTCAATATGAAAGTTTACAATTGGTTCGGATCGGATTGTGACCTTAGTACCATATCTTTTTCTGAAAAACATGTGTGACCAATCAGCAAGATAAAGTAGCCTCCAATTCTAGCTATGAAATCCCTTGATAAGCATAGGGAAAAGAGTGGTGGCAAATCTATCACTGACACATCTTGTAAAACGGTAACATTGGGGCATGCATGCAAGGTAAGATTCAAACCTTTAATCACTCCCACCGCTTCTTTAACTATCGTCCCATTCAATTGCACTATCCCCTTTATATGACTTCATATTGAGACCCAACTAATCAACTATTTGCTTGGGCATGACAGAACTACTTGCCCCAGAATCAATCATGCAATTGTGTACTAGTTTATCCCCAATGATTAATGAAACGTAGAATGGAGGGGGTTTCAAAACTTTACCTTGTTGTCCTCCATGATTCCCTTCAGGATGAGCAACATTTGTGAGGACATTCTCTTGCATATGGACCTGTTGGTTTGAAGTTGACCAATTCTTCATGGCAGCTTGTAGAAGATCTCTTTGGCCTGGGATGGATAAAGATTCCCACATTGATATATTCACATTTGTCTTCTTCATTTGATCAATGATGCTAAATGGGGATGAAAGATCTCTTTGTTGTCCTTTAGCTTGCACATTCCTTTCTTGCGCATGGGTAGTAATAGCTGGCATTTGAGTTGGCTTAGAAGGTGGTTTGGGCTATCCTTGCATGTTTGGAACTATATTTTGCTTACCAACACCTTGTGGAGTGATGGAAGGTTGTAGATCACTTGGAGCCAATGACTGCCCTTCACCAATATTCCTCTTCTTTGATCTTGTGTTACCGCTACACTCGAGAAATTGTTTGATTCATGCAACAAAAATCCTCGGCTTGCCAATTCACAAGTGTGGTATCATTTGGAGTTGTGTTTTGCTTTGAGATATCCCTTGTTGCTGATTTGTTTCTTGACAAACTTCACCCTCTATGTCCGATAGTTGTCACCATCAAGGCTTGATTCAAAGCACCATTGAAGCACATAGATTGGTTGTGAGGTTCATTGCATAGGAAACACCAATCATACTCTTGAGCTATGTTGTTTTAAATCGGCACTAATGCTTTAGAAGTAGATGCAACATTGGGGTTATAGGGCTGAAATGGTCTATTGGTGGGAGGCTTTACTTGGCTTTGATTTGCAGCATGGATTGGGTGGCCTATTGGGCTGGTATGGTTACCTATTAGGTTGAGCTTGATGCTGATAAGAAGGTCTAAAACCTTGGGCCTGCTGCCTCTTGAGTGTAACCAGCTCATTTCCCAAATTTTGCAATTGTTTCATGACCTCTTGGAGTTCATTTGAAGCGCTAGAGGATGAAGTAGAAGTTTCATTTGAACTTTGATTTCTAGGAGTGGGAATAGGAGCCAAAGTGGGTGCTTGACTAGTGCTTGGATTTTCCAAGTTTGGATACAAGGGCATGGGAGGCCTAAGAGCCAGACTACCGGCTTTAATAAGACAGCTTTTCAACCCTAATGGCAATGCTATAAGCAGCAGTAAGGTTGTGCCTCCCATAAATTGAATTAACATAGAAATATCGAATTCAATGCTTTAAGATAATATAGAAAAAGCACCTTTAGGCTGTTGGCCTAACGGCCACCGGAATCCTATCCCAAGACCTTTGAAATCTGAAGTTGAAATCAGTCACCGCTCATTGGGAGCTCCTTAATACTTGTCAATTGTTCAAGTAGAGACAAATTGTCTCCCTTTCTCCAACCGCTCATGGAGAACTATGCATAACTGATTCCAATTTTGGATAGAACTAGCTCCAAGGCTCCTAAACCATTGCAATGCCTTCCCTTTGAACAAAGATGCCAACAATTTGATAGCAACATCCATTTCATTTATCTCATGGATTGCACAAACGTTAGCAATGTCTTTGACATGATCACCAGGAGTGGTATGATTTTCTCTAGTGAAAAATGGAATGTTCTTCAATGCTACAATTGGAACTGGATTCTGTGCATTGAGGGCAAGTGGGCTGCTACCAGTGAAGTTGACAAAAGGGTTTTGTTGCACCATTCTGATTGGCCTGAGAACCCTTGTTGATTAGATGAAAGGTCTACCAGGTGGAGGGGTTGATAAAGTCCTGTTAGGTGGAGATGGTGATCTTTGTGGTCTTCTTCCTCTCCTTCCTCTACCTGGTGATAGCTGCAAGTAGACAAATAACCCTTCTTTTGAGTATTAGACTTGGTTCGAATTCTTCTCATGTACACCAGGTAACTTGTGTTGCTATACCACTGAATTATATCCCTTCAGAGTCACCAGATGTGTTGGGGAATGAGCCTCAAAAGGCTGGATTTTTCCAAGTTACACACCAACTTCGAAAAAATAAAAATAAACTCAAAATTTTGAAACACCTGTATATTTGAGACTCTAGGGTGTGGAAATTGATTTGGAATGACAGTCCTGAAAACCTGAAAATGCCAGACTTCCGAAATCCTGAAATCTGAAATTCAAAAACTCAAAATTTGAAAATCAAAATTTCAAAAACTAAAGATACCCTTTTGAAGATTACCCCCAGATCTATCAGGTGGTGAAATTTTGACTTGTTTTGAGCAAGTTAAGCCCTTGAAAATTGATTTTGGAGTTCAGCCTGGAAGGTGAAAAATCTGAAATTGGAGAACTTGTAATTTCTAAGTCCAAATTTCTTGAAAATTCTTTCAAATATTGTGGAATGACCTCTCTGTCGTAACACCCTGAATCCATTGTTACTTTCTCCACGAGCATACAAGTGTTGATATGTGATTTCTTGTAAAAGGATGTGTTCTCGATTTAGAAATCATGCTTGATATGTATCTTTGTAATTTCTTTGCACAGATTGGGATCTTGACTGAGTCAGAATGTGATTAGACTCTTTTATTTATTTCATTTTGCATCCGAGTTTAGTCTGATCTCGGAATGAATTATAGAGTTATCCATCTATAAGATCTAGTCTTGGATCAGTGGAATTGATCCAAGTAATGCTTAAAGTTTGTTCATGATGAATTAAAATCACAGACCTTGAACAGGTTGCAAGGTCTAGAAGCATTTAATAAGCTAGTCAGGAGTATGACTCAGGCTGATCGAGTAAAATGAATTGGTTCCCGATATGGAAGTATATCTGGAAGGTCTCGATCGTGGACCAGGTAATAATTCGGTTACATACGATTCTGCAGCAGAACAGGAGCTAACCCTGTTCAAGAAGGTATGAGGTAGGTCTTTTCTGAGTGTACAGAATGTAGACCTAACTGGAATTATTAAGTGATTAGTAACCTAACACTAAATCTAACCTAGGGGTTAGATTAGTGTTAATCTAACCTAGACCTAGGCTAAGTGCTAATGTCCTAAGTTAGTATCTATGTGTAATGTGGTTAGAATTTGTATTATCCTAAATTCTAACCTATGATACTAACCTAACTATGATCAAGAATGTAAAGGGGCCTATGGAGGGGTGCGAACCATGGGCGGCGTTTTCTATGTTATTAAATGCATGGGATAAGGATGAAGGACAGGTCTTGGCGGAGGTTTTGGGAACGGCTAACCTGTGCCGACGTGGCAGGTCGCCAAAACTGGAAATGAACTTGGGATTTTATTTGACTGTCGCCAACTTTGGCGGTCGGTGGAAGTGGAGTTTGAGCGGGAAAGTTGGTGTAATTGCATTCAATGCTCTCGGTAGATGAGCTCGAACTCGCGAGAAGGCATGTAAACAGGAAGTTTGTTGGTTTGTTTGGCTTATCGCGATTTTCGGTTTTTCTTCTGCCTGTTCACTGGTTCTTCGCACCAGTCTTCTTTGTGTTGCATGGCGAGCATGAGGTTATCTAGCTCTTTTCTCTGGCAAGGAGAGTATATATGTTTTGGAGATAGCAAAATTTTGTTGGTCGCTCTAACTTGGAAAAGGAAAAGGAAGTCTGAGCTCTTCCAGTGGTCTGCTTCGGAAATTTGAGCAAAAATCCAGGCATGTTAGGCCCTAACCTTTAAAAATCTTGCTGTCTTTCAAGTGATTTCATTAGAACAACTCTGTTCAAATGATTTAAGGAATTAGATGTTTATCTATGGATGTCTTGTGTGATTTTTCTTGGTACAGTATCTCTTCTGGTTCGAATCTTCATTTATCCTTTGTTGGGTGTTTATTAAATTCGAACTGTGGCATTATTTTCTTGTGTTTGCATTCTGGCTTAATTATGCGAAACATGTGAAATGTGTGAATGCTCGGCCTGTTCGGCGTGAGCCCATGAATCGTTCCTGTGATGGGTATAGGCCATTGATTGTCTGTCGAGTCTTGGTCGTTGTATCTTGTTTTGGAAACAGTTGGAAGAAACATTGATGGAACTGTTTGTTTGTTCAGTGTTATGAAATCTTTGTAAGCTCTGTCGTGGGTTTTGATGATGGTAGTTATTGATACTTTGTGGGTTTCGTTCTGTCTTGTAAATTTGTTTGGGAACAGGTAACTATTGTGTTACCGTAGTCATTACGACCCAGGGGAAGTTGTTTTTCCTTGATATTGTGGTAACGGGATTTAACCCGTTGACAGTATACAATATGGATATATGTATTTTTATTTAAACAACTTTGTGGAGTCCTCGGAATGAAATCGGTATTTGATTTGCTTACACTTGATTTGTTCTGAATGCTTGCCTTAGTTGGCATAGAAGGATTCATTAACTATTTGTTTTTATCTATACTGTTGTTGGGTTCCGCGGTTATTGGTATAAACCCGTTTACAGTATGCAATGTATATATATATATATATATATAGATTTATGTTTGTTTTAATCTGAACGACTCTGTGGAGTCGATGGAATGATTTGTATATATATTTGATCCACTGTTCAAGTTGAATATAAATGAATATTGGGAAATGTTGTACCAATGACCTAAGGGAATAACTTGTATTTCAATCACTGTTATTCTGTAAGAGTACCTTCGTGTCGCAAGGATTTTGTGGTACAGATTCTCTTGGTATATTTTTACGTCTTCAGTCTGTGTAAATTTGTGTAAAAGATTGGCAAGGGTTCAGTCGGATTCCTTGTTTTGAAATCAGTAATTAGATTTGCTTTGCCTGATTTTTAATATGCTCCGTTGATGGGCTCAGATGGAATCGTATGCAATTATTTGTCTTGTTACTGTTGTTCGGATTCATTTGAATTCTTGGAAGGTAACCTGTATTGCTTTGTACCATATTGAACCTGATTTTTGGGACACTGCTGCTTTTGTCACTTGCTCTCGAGTATGGATAATTATCTTGTGTCCTGGCTCAGTTGAAGTGAGTCGCGAATACCATACTTAGATTTGAATGTGCCCAGGTGAGTATAGTTATGCTATGTTCCTTCCTGTTTATTTCAGTCCGATTGAGACTGGTCATGTATCGGAGATTCTGTGTGGTCATCTTGGCATAGTCCTTAGGAAACTTCAAATTGCTTAAAGCAATGAAGTCTGTTGTTGACAGCGATATGCCAGAGGTTCTTTGATTTCAAACTTGGATCGAAAACCTTGCTGTGTTTTAAAGGAACTAGTATTGAGCTATAGGTTGATATATGGGATTGATGACGTGTTAGCTACTGTACAGGAGTTTTTGTTGTGTTCTTTTTATTTAAAACAACGATCCTTCTTGTGGCTTGTCGGACTTGTTGGTATACATACTGGGTGAATGTTTTCCATATGTGGAGACGGTACAGTAGTGAACTTATATGAAAGGGGGTATGAATGATATGTTCTTTCTCTTCTATTATTATAATACTGGTAGAGATCTGTCTAACAGTTGGTATTGCTTTTGTAACATATTGGTGGAATCACGATTTTCTATGATATTCCATTTCTGATGAAAGTGACGATTTGTTCAATATTGCTGATCTTGGATTCAAGATAATTGTTCTGAATACTTTCGTTCTTTGATTCTTAATATTTGATGAAATATTAGAGAAGTGATTAAGACTATTTTGTAACGATGATAGAGTTACACATTTGTAGACATTTTGTATTACAAAGGCATAGTCTGAATATGTTTACTTGTTTGGATAATTGATCTCATTTAAACAGGGTGTTTAATGAAAACAATTGATGGATTGCAATTGTTTTAAAAGTTAGTGCTTATCATGCTCAGTTCATCGAACTGACTCATGTTGACTATTTTTGCAGATGGTTGCCGTAAGTGGTAAAAGCAATGCAGATCTGACAGGATGATCAGATTATTTAATTTGTTTCATAATGAATTACAGCTTGATTATATAAATGTACTATATGTGGAAAGATGTTTCTTTTCCGTTAAGCATTGTATCAAGTATGCTGCTTGCATAAAATGTAATTGTATAATTTTGAAAGTAATGGAAATAAGTGTTTGATACTTATGTGTTGTATTCTTATTCTGATAATTGACCTTCGTCGGTTTATATACCAGAGTGGCAAGGTTATCCTTGTGTAATATGGATGCTTTTGTGATTGACAATGAAAGCCTACAAGAAAATGTGGTTGAATTCATATGAGTGTTTAGCAGATCTTATTGTTCTAGCGAAAGCAATATTGAATTTAAATAATTGTCTTTCTAAAAGATAGGTTAAAAATGAACCTAAGCAGAACGCTAAACAAGCTGGATTAAATTACTAATCCCTAGTCCTGAGTATGACAGGACAATATTAAATTGGATTCTTAATCATTTATATCCTTATACTAATAAGTATGATATAAATTCAGTTAAGAGAACTGATATAAATCAAATGAAGTTCGGATGGCAATCTCATGTGAAGGTTATGAGATATTGTCCAATTCTGTTGTTTAGAATCAGGTGTATTCTAATGACTCCTTGATGAGAGCTTGACCTTAATACCTCTACCATGTAATGGGTTTTATAGAGGAGGGTCGTCTTAAGACGAAGAATCCAGGGATCGGGAAAGGCTAACCTTAGGGAAAAGTCTTTAAAGTAATTTAAACTCAAGTGCGTAACGCATGTTGTTAAGTAGATCTTTTCGAGGCGGATTTAAAGGTTGACGACACAAGTCAACTGCAGGGTTGTACCTCCGAGAAGATTAGGATCTTCTCGAAGTTACAACAATGCAGGAGACTTATGGCGACACCCTTTGCATTGATCGCTAAGATTTACACTTTGATCTCACATGAGTTACTCAGGGTCCGATTATGAACGTGGTCATGTTATAAGGCTGCCTAGGAGATTCGGGGTATCATGACACACTGGTTGAACTGCAAGGTTGAACCAGTATGTCACCATATCCCTAATCCTCGTGGGCATCCATATAACATTATCACCTTGATAATCTACCTCCGAGTGATTCAGTTGTGAAAGGAAGGACTGACAATGAGTCGTGTAGGACATTCTATATAACATAAGAATGGGGTGAAGGACGTATTCCGTTGGCATCGACGAGTATGCCGTTAAGGAATACGAGACATAAACAAAGATGTTTCAAATCTTTGGCCAAAGTATCGCAAGTCTTTGATTGCGTTGTCCTAATTCACCTAGTCTAAGGGATGAGATGCCGATGAATAATAGTAACAATTATTCAGCTTAGGTTCCTCGGACAGAGCATTCTCAATCCCGAGTAGGGAAGAGAACCGTAAGAGTAAAGTGTTAACTAAAAACACCAACTCTTATTACTCATGAATAGATCGGTAGATTACCGAGTCATGGAATGAATAGATCGGAAGTACTCCAGAGTCATTACAAATGCATATGGTTGTCTCATTATATGAATGGTTATTTGATTTGTGTGTTCTAAATTATGTATTTAGAGCCGTGGATGCATTTATCAAAAAAATTTTTTTACTTGTTCTAAGGTATTAAATGAGGATGTTACACTGTCCCACCTATTGCCAAAGCCGTTGAGGGCGAATCACAACACCCCTAAATGTTTGCAACTCGATGGGTTGAGACTCTTAGTGTGATTGCATAACATGGAGCTTTTCCCAAGTGTGGGACCACCTGTGAATCGGGAAAGGTCTCCGGATGAAGGCGCTCCTTTTCCTCTGTTCAGATGCACACATAAAAATGTAGAGGGTTTACTCAAAAACCTAATCTAACTTGCCAAGGAGACAGGGTAAGAAGATGCATAAAAATAAACCTAAACTAACAAAGGTGATGCACCGAGGAATGATGAACACCTGTCTTGCCAATAAACACAAACCATTAAAATGCAATGCAAGATCATGCACAGATAACCAAATTTGCAGTGAAAGATCAAGAGGATGCAAATGAACACAGAGAGGGTTGAGAATCATCCACAAACATGCATTATTTTCTCCAAAGATTGATACAATACACTACAAAAATGCCAAGAGGCAAAGTTACATCACAATTTTAGATGGGAGGTTTGAACTCCACAAACTCACCTACCAAAGAGAAGAAGGGAGGGGCAAACAAGAATGTTCAACCTTTAGAAAGAAGCCCCTCCTTACAATTTATAGGAAGAATAAGAGAGGGAAGAGAGAAAATCTAAATCTACCCCAACCACCTCCGATTGTATTAATTCATCTCATTATGGTGGTAGGTGAGAACCCTAAGAAACCCAAAAATGGTGAATTGTATTTTACATTTTTGAAGAACTTGTTCTCACCCAATTAAATTTGCATGAATCCAACCTTGTGTGAATCTCAGCTCCTTTGAAAATTTATGGCCATTTGAATATCTCGCACCGGGTTTGCTTTATGTCGGGGTGTCAACGCTCAAAATGTTGCGCCTCCTGAAGATGCACCTCCAGAAGATGTGCCTCGGTACATCCATCCTCATGTTAACCTACTTTTAAGTGTACCATAGGTGATGAAAATGTGGTGTCGACACTTTGTCTTTGTGCGCCCTAGCTGCGCCTTGGGCGCGAATTTTCACATGTCGACACTTTGTGCTGTGCGCCCCTAGCCTGCGCCTTGGGTGTGAATTTTTGCATGTTGACACTTTGTGTTGTGCGCCCCTATCTTGCGACTCGGGCATGAATTTTCACATGTTGACACTTTATGTTGTGCGCCCTAACTCGCGCCTTGGGGAGAATTTTTGCATGTTGACACTTTGTCTTTGTGCGCCTCTAGCTGCGCCGAGCCAATGGAGAAGCCAAAACCAGTCATGCCTACTTCAAGGCATGAGGATGAGTACAAAGGTATCAAGGGTCACCATTAATACCTCCAGAGTCCAATGCGGTAAGCTTGAAGAGGTATTTTCAATTAATGTTGATACCTTGATGAGTTGGGTGGAAGATTAGCTTGTAGTTAGTTTTTCACTCATCCAACCAGCCATGTTTAGTGCCAAATCAGTTGCATGGCTGCCATTTTTGAGGAAGGGAAGCTATTTCTCCCTGCCAATTATAGGTTTTGTTTGAGTTCCCTTTGCTCTTGGTTAGAGTAGAGTAGGTAGGTTTATTTTCAGCAGAAGAAGTGCTTTTGAACACTCTCCATATCCCACTTGGGGTATGTATGATTTTCAATTTGTACATAGTTTTGGTGCTGTTGTTTTGCTCTTGCACAGTCCATTTTAGTTGGCTTTTGGTGAAGTTCAACTCCAAGTTCAGTGGGTTTCCCAGTGGCTCTGGGATCGATCTTCAAAAGTTCATCATCGTTTCATGTTTATCAGGTAGATTCCATGCCCAATGAATGCTTCAAGGCCACTTGGTCTCTTCATCTAGTAGGTAGATGTCCCCGTGAGTCACCAAATTGTTATCCATATTTCACCCCCAAGGCAAAATATTGGATTGGCCATGACCCTGTGCAAGAAGAAAGAGAAGAAATGACTCTGTCAAGCTGTTTCGTGTCTTAAATCTATTTTACAAGCTTCAAGAAGATTCAACAATAAAATTGCAGGGTCAAAGAAGAAGGGGAAGTGTAGCAGAGAGGGCTAGGAGCAAGAAGGGAAAAAATGGCATTGATTCAAGGATTGAATAGATAAAGGGTTTTCAAACAAGCACGGTGTCGCCACGTGTCCTAGGTCAAAGCGGGTCATCGGGGAAAAGGTTAGTTTTTTTCCCCTTACCCCAAAGGGTGTAAAAGTTACAAAATGGGTGTGATTCCACCAAGAGGAAAATGTCAGCATTTGAGCCCGAGTCAAACCAAAGGGGAGTCGAGAGGAAAAGGTGAAAATTTTCCTTTTGACAAAATGGCACAAAGGAAAAGATTGGAGTGCACCTCCCCAACCAAAAAAGGGTGCCACGTGTCCAAGCAGAGTAGTGGGGCCGCATGAGACTTTTGGATTTTGTGATTCTCAGAGGAAAAAGGGGAAAAGATAAATTCTGAACCCACAAACCTGATTTTTCCCTAATCTGGCTACCACGTGTCCCACATTATCAAAAGGGGACCCATTTTTCAAGCTATTTTCCCGCCCTCCTGTACGGACCCGATACAAACTTTGAAGGGGCATATCTTTCAACTCAGGGCTCAAAATATTACAAATCTGACACCATTGGAAAGATCTCGGCCTCACCTACATCATGGAGGTCTGAGACTTTAATTTTTGAGGAGGTTATGTAAAGGAAAATGGAGGAAACCTCTTCGAGCCTTCAATGTAGGATCCATCTGTCTCAACAACCAGATCGATTTGATCTGTTTCCGTCGTTTCCTCTTCTTTCAAGGCGCCGAATCAAGGAATCATGTAGTAAAGATAGATTTGGGGCATATTTTATCAGAAGCATTAATAGTAGTGGTTGAGCTTTAACCCACTTTTCCCATTTCCCTCTCTCTTTCTTCTCTCCATCAAATCTATAAATACAGGGGCAGGATTCATTGTAAAGGGTTGTTCATTCTTCTTCCCTACCCCCCTCTCTCTTTCTTCTCCAGGGTTGAATGTGGAGTTTAAGTCTCCTCCCTTGGCTTTGTAATGGAATTTTCTTGCCTCTTTCCCATTAATGGTGTACTATTTGAACTCCTGGAGCAATAAAATTTGTTTTCATGATGCGTTTTGTCCATCCTTTTCTCATTTTTTTGTCTCTTCTTGCCTCTCACCATTACAGGGTATACTGTGCATATCTTTGATGTCCATTACAAGTTTTGGGAGTTGTGTTTAAGGGGTTTGAAATGGTGTTCTATGCAACTTTATCCTTGGTCTATGATGCATCTATCCATCCTCTCCATTGCTCACCTCTCTCCATTTCAGTAGTTGGGTTTGTGATCAGCAGTTCCCTTTTCTTGGTGCTATCACCTCTGTAGTGTAGGATTTCTTTATTTTCATGCTCTCTCTCTCTCTCTCCTTGGTCCCTTGGAATTGTTAGATTAGGAGTAGATAGTCACATTTCCTTCCTTAGAATTAGTTTAGTGCTAGGATTAGGAAGAGGAACTAGCCTTCTCTGAGGATCATTCCCATTTGCAAGTCCCACAACTTGGGGAATGATCCAATGTTATGCAAATCACACCAAATGACCCTGCCTTAGAAAAGCATATCCATAACTCATTTGGGGGTGTTGTGATTTTACTCTAACACATACCTTTCCAAGAAATAATTTTTTCCCTTCATCAACTGAGATCTCCTCATAGTTATCAACATGTGTTGATATCTTAGTTTTGTCTTTTCTTAACTGATCATCAGTGTTGAAGATGTCTTCTAATGTGACAAGACCTCGAGGTAGCTTATTTATCTTTAGTTGAACAATCTCGTTACAATATAAGTGTTGTAATTTATCCTAATTTATTGCAGAAAATTCAGCTTCTTGCTACAAAAATCTACAAATTTGATCATCATTTTCAAAAACCTTCCAGTTCAAATCATTATCAGGTATTGAAGGCCTGACAACTAGCTTAATATGAGGCTGAATTTTTTGTTCTCTTGTTTGTTCCAGCACTTCAAAATTAGCACCAACTGCTTGCAAGTCTATCTGCATGCTTATTTTTTGTTCTAGGAACAATTGGATGTTAATAGCTTTGAAATATTCCATTAAGTCTGAAACTCTATGTCTGTAAGACTTCATTAATGGATTCTTACAAACATTGAAATTTCTTACTTGATTGATAACCAACTCATAATCACCAAAAATCTATAGCATGTTAATACCTCTCTTTTGGCCCAAAGTAAACCATGAATTAATGCTTCGTATTCAGCTACGTTGCAAGTGCATGAAAATTGGAGACTCAAAGTTGAGAAGTACCTTTCATTCATTGGGGAAGTGAGCATCAAACCTGCTCCTTGTCCATTCTTATTTTTAGCCCCATCAAAATGAAGCTTCCAAATCCCTTCCGTTGCATTTTCTGTTTTGGACAACAAGGGAATTGGTGTATTTTCTTCATGCAAGCAATACACACCAAATATGTGTTCTTCAACTTCTTTGAAAGGATCATGAGCATGTTCTTCATGTGTCTTTCCATCCATAAACATGTTAGAAACACCATCTAATGCCGAAACATGAGCTACATTATCAAAATCAGACTGGTCTAAAGATGAATAATTAGCTAATTACAAGCGTGAGGCTCAATGTGAAATATGGCCAATGGTTCTAAATTGATAGTAACTTTGGTCCCATAACGAGTAGTGAAAAATAAGAAAGACCAATATGAAGAGAGATAACCTCCTATCTTTGCTGTGAAATCTCTAGATAAGCATAATGCAAAGTAAGGAGGTAAATCTACAATAGTGACATCTTGCAGAATAGAAACATTTGGGAAAGCATGCAATGTTACCTCTAAATTCATGATTACACCAACTGTATTAGTTATAGTTCCATCAAGTTGTAAGACACTCTTTTTTGTAGGTTCATACTACAGACCTAATTTTTTTGCAATTTATTTTGGTGTAACTGTGATACTTGCACCTTTGTCCACCATACAGTTATGAACAAGATGTTCTCCAATAATCAGTGATAGATAAAATGGTGGTGGCTTCTTGATGTCATGAGCATTTAAGACTTTATAAACCATCCATTTAACTTCTTTGATGTGGTCTTGTTCCATTATTCTAAGGACCATGTTTTCCTTCTGGACTTCCTTTTCTATTGTTTTAGAAGAAATTTGCAGCTTAGCTAGTTCATGAGAAAGTAAATCTTGTTGTCCTAGAATACTTAGAGCATCCCACATTGAGATGTTAACATTATAATTTTTCATTACATCAACAATGTTAAAAGAAGCAACAATTATAGAAACATATTGAATTTTTAATAGGCTTTTGAAAACTTATTTTGATTTGATATTTGAGGTATAAATAACCTTCTTGATAAAGCTGGTTGTTTTTGATGTTCTTTACTAGTAATACCTTAGTTTTTTAGAAATAGATGCACTATTAGTTATACTTGTTGTTTTATCAACGATTATAGGTAGAACATGCCTATTTGTTGTTTTTTACTCTCTCAACCTTTTCTTGAGCCCTAGTAGTAATCGTAATGAAATTATCTTCACTCTAATTTTTTTCAAGGGCCTTCTATCTTGCTGCCCACCCTACATTCATAAAAATGTCTCGAGGTCAGTAAAAGACTTATGTTCAAATTTGGGTAACTTGTAGGAATGAGGTGTACTACAAGGTTCACCATCTTACCATATTAACTGGAACTAAAGTGTTAGATGAACTAGGAGCCTTTGGGTCAAATTGCCTTTGCTGATAAGGTTGTCTATAATTTTGATTCATGGTAACGGCTACTTATTTTGTTGATTTAGTTGATTTTGTTGATAAGGAGCCCGATAAGGTCTCTAGGTAATGCAAGCTTATTCTCAATTAAAGTCATCTTGTTCCCCATAGTCTACAAATTTTAAATACGCATCCGATGGGGTGGAAACAACGGAGTGATTCCAAATAGAAATCTTTAAGTCTTTTTCTAAAATAGATATCTACAGGTAAGCCTTTATGAAAGTAACTTTTCTAGATGTAAGATTTATTGTAAATAAATACGCCATCCGATGGGGTGAAAGAATTGACTTTCTAGATTGAATAAGACTATTTTTAGCTCGGATGGCGATATCATAGGCATCTCAGAGACTCAAATCATAGTTGAAATATCATTGTTTAATGCCCTAAGATAATAAAGAAAAGCGTGATTAGCTTGAGGCTTAACACTTCATGGAATTCTTTCCCAAGTTCGTAAAATGGATGTTAAAACTTGACATAAATTCATCGGGAACTCTTTTAATGGTAGAAAAATGTTCTATAAGAGATAAATGATCTAAATTATCTTGAAATTGTTTATCTCTCACCTAAGTCATCCCAAGTTCTTATGCATCCAATCTCTAAATTTCTATACCATCACCTTGTCCTTTAAGAGATGCAACTAAAAGTCTCAAAGCTACATCCTCAAGAGTAATATTATGAACTCGCACATAAGGTGAGTCTTCTTTAATGTGCTTTGTAGGTGTAACCTGTTTTCACTAGTGAATGATGGCAAAATTTTCATGGCAGCATTAGGGATGTCATGGTAAAATGGGATTACTAATGGGCTACCATTAGTAAAGGTCACAAAATTCCTTGGTGGTTGAATAGCCATTTGAAAAATGAGATTTGAACAAAAAGATTGACAAGATTAAAAATAGAGGAGGGTTATCAAAACCAACCTATTATAAGGTAAAGGGATTTTTCTCCTTCTTACATAATTCAAAGGAAAAGAAACAAACTTAGGAGGAATTCCTCTTATCGATGATCTTGTAGAGGAATTCTTCTTAACATGCAAAATATTGGTATGAAATATATGAAAGTCTTTAAAATAGATTGCTACAACTTCTTAACTTTTATCTAATAAGATTTATTGTAAATATCTCAGTAACTTGCAGTATGCATATCTGATTCATGTCCCACTTGGGTGCTAAAAAAATTTTATCTCTCGAAAGTGCACCCTATAGAGAGATAGTTTGTATCCTGGAATTTTTTTAAGGATAAGGGTGAAATATGACTATAAAATGATCTTTTATAAATGCAGTACCAATTCTTCTCCTTCAGAGCATCTCAGAAGTAATCTTCTCGGCGATTTCAGTATCAAAGGCCAAATGAAAATTGAAAAGCAACTTTTAAGGTAAGATTTATTGTTATGACATCCTAGGATATAAAGGGCAAAACACTTTAAGGTATTGAGGAAAGTATCACAACAATACTACTAAGTTAAACATGCACATGAGGGAATATCATGTGGAAATTACTAAATTTGCAACGGGGTAAGATGATTAACCAGGGAATTTGCATTCACAAGATTAATGAAAAAATACACAAGACTGCAAATAATTGGAAAGGCAGAAAATACTTCACATTGAGAGGGAAAAACTGGCAAATAATGGCTTCAACACTCCTGTATCTAAAAATTCCTCCTTTGTGCTTTGCCAAAACACACAATATATAGCAAATTTGATTTTCCCCCTTCCTAAAAATAGACTAAGGCTTGTACTCGCCCATGCATCCTATTTTTATCCTTCATCTATTAATAAATAAAGGAATAAAAATAGAACATGCAATTACAAATAGGCATTAATAGCCTTTGATTACATCTCAATCAAACTGAAGTTGACTATTCTATTTTTAAGAAAATAATGGTGAATAATTTTCTAATAATAAGCTTGCTTGTTGGGAAAGTCTCTTTCCTTGTGCATGTGAATTCGTCTTCTTGTCTGTTTTGTCCCCTAGTGAAGCATGCAAAAATTAACTCCCTATTTGTGAGAAAATAATTACAACACTTGCAAAATTTACAAAATAATCCATCCACTCATCCACTTGATGGGGACCACCTCCATGTGCACATGCTCAACTTTTCCTCTGCAGTCTGTGGGGCCACCCTTGCACTTCACCATTAGTCCTTATTGGTTTGGCCACTCTTTTGGACTTAGCATATTACCATGATTTTGAAATAATACAAGGGCATTTTGTAGAAGGAGCACCATACTACATTCGGCCACTTTTGAATAAAACATGACTATGTAATTTTTGCGGCTTTTGCATTTTGAAGAGGATAAGGTTTAACTTTACCTTTTCGGTGATTATTGTTGGCATGTATAGTGATTGGCTCTCTTTGACCATGAGGACATAGTCTATGGTTTAGACTTTTGAAATTTGATGCAATGATAATTTTTTTAATCATGGGGTTGGCCCCCTCTCCATGGTGACTCACCCCTTCCATTTGAATTATCGGTGGCACTAAGTTGGGTCGTGTTTTCTTTGGAAAATGGTATCGATCTCGGGCTATTGATCTCTGTACTGTTTGATTAGGTGTCGTTGATTCTTGACCTGTGGTTAGGGTTTCTAACCTAGCAATTAAGGTGGTCGATGGAAAATGACCATGATGGTTTTCTTTGATATTGGAGATCGATCCCTGAGCATTGATCTTGTGTCCTTTCGATTCGTGGTCATTGATCTTTGACTATGATTGAGTTTGAACTTAACCCAACTCTCGAGCTCGGTGGTAAAGGTCATTCACCTCAATGATCACTCCATTCTGGTCTTTTTGGGTCTGTGGGCGAAGCCCTGGAAAAATTTCTTTAGGAAGCCATTGTTGTAGTTTCTGAGTTCGGTTCTTCTACATCTTTCGGCCTTCTGAGTCTTTCGAGAATCTGTAGCTCCTTTACGAGTTTTCTGAGTGGGATGATTATGGATGTTTTCCGTCATTTTATAGACTTCAAGCTTGGAACTATATTATCCTTTGACCTCTGTGAGTTTTTGCGAACTTGAACACTTTGTTTTAAGGTTCTTTGCTTTGCCTTGAGTTCTAAAAATTCTATTACCACCAGGAATATTTTCTTTGGGCTTCTGTGAGCTCTGGTTTTTTCCTCTGCTCGATATTTTACTGCTTTGATGGATGCTTTGTGGTAGTGGATTCTAAAGTACTATTCCATTTTCTTGTTACCTAGTGGCCTGATGAAGGATTTCTTGAGTTCTTGTAACCCTACTTTTAAGGTAAATCTTTGATTTCCTTGATTTCATAGTAGCTTAGAGTTAAATATTCTGCCATTTTTATTATACGAAGTGGGTTTTCTTTCTGATAATGTATTGCATCGAAACTTCGTATTGTACAATGAATGCCATGATTTTTCTAAGTTCGCCGAGGGCATGTACTGTGTTTTGACTTTACCTTTGAAAGTGCTTTACTTTGATTTGAAAAGGTGGTTTCCATAGAAGTAAAACTTCGTCTAATATCGAGTCTGTTTATAAATCTGAAGCGCATTTTAATTGGGAATTTCTTCATTTCTACGGAATGGGTTTGAGTTTCTCCTTTATGCAAAATCTTATCATCACACCAACTGGGAGCTATCTTCCTTTCGTGTTGTCATCATTATCTAACTTGGGGCAAGAATTGGGCATTGAAGCCTTACTCTTGAAATTCTGAGCTCATTGTGTGTTGATTACGGATCTATCGTCTCTAATTCTATTGGGTATGCAAATTTTATATATTTCTACTGAAACCTTATTCCATCATTATGTAGAGCTCTTTTATTTTAAAGTTTGTACTTCTAAGTTTTTCATAAAAGTTTCTGGTAACTTTTTTTTTTGATTCAAACTCCGAACTATTTTGTTCTTTATTTGAGTTATGTTTCATCCTAACACTTGAATACTTTGATGCTTTTGAAGAACTTTGAAGTCTCACCTTGCTCGAACTCTTATGCTCGACACCTTGCTCAAGGTTATGTTTGCATTTGTTATTTTTTTTCTTCAAAATCTCATTAATATGTACTCAAAACCCTTCTTGGTTTTCTCCATTGGTATTGTAGCATTTCGTATCATTTAGCATACCATGCATTTTCTCTCTTAGTTCACCTTTTGATTGATCTCTTGTAACTCTAGTTGCATTTACACTCTTTTGATTCTAAAGTTGATGATTACTTGAGGGTTTGCTCTTCTTTAATTTTACCAGTGAAAAATTGTTTTCCTTACCCTGATCTGTACTTTTCAATTTAAAGTTTGAGATAGTAAAAACCCATATTTGGGTATCTTTCCCTTGCCATGGGTACTGGAAATTACTTTACTTCATTCGATTATGCAATTTGTTCTTGATCTTAAGAGGTATTTGTACCTTGCATGTGGCTTTTCTAGAAATTATAAGTAGTTATTCATCCATGTAATACCATTCTCAGGCATAAGCCTTGATTTAGATGCTTTGTTGAAATATTGTAATCTTGTTTCTTTTATTTAGATGTTTTATTTCTTTGATAGTAGTATTTCTGGCATGCTGGAAAATTTGAAATGTTGATTTTCCATGGCAAAGCCTTGGAATTTTTTTCTAGAATTCTCTCTTCCTTCCTTTTTCAACTTATAGTAGTTGTATTTTCTGATTCAAAATACATAATGTAACACTTTTCTGTTGAAGCTGATTTGTTGTTGGAAACTGAAACATAATAACTTCTTATCTTGATCATGGCATGCTTTTCTACTTTTCTGTATCACTTACTTGATTTACATAAATCTTTTAAAGCATGTATTAGTTAAAAACAACATGATGGAAAGATGTAAATGTCCATTTTACATGGTGAAACCCTTGTCAAAATTTTCCCAAAATCCTCTTTCTCATTTTGTTTCAGCTATAATCCTTTCTTTCCAGTTAACTTCAACTTCTTGAAATCTGATTCTTCTCCATGTTGCAATCCGAAACACGTACTTCTATTTGTCAGTCTCTCTTTTGCACTTTGTAACTTCTTCTATTTGTATGACAGTTACTAAAACTTGAGTTGTATTCTTCCTTCATTCCAGCATGTACTTAATGACTTAAATGATTTATGCCATAGGATAGAAGTCATTGAACTCTGCAATCTTTGTTGAAATACTTTATTTATTTCTTCTTGGTTGCAACTTATACCTACACACTTAAGAAAATAGTTAGAAAATATTTAGGCTTTTTGGCCTCTCTTATATCCATGGTTTTTTTTTCTTTTCCTCTCCCTCCTTCTTTCTAAGTGAGTAAATCATGTATGCAGTATGATATCCAAGTAATTTATATCTCCGTTGTAAGAGATTCATATGCACGAATTAGGACAATGTAGGAATATGGATTAACCCTGAGCTCTTAACTGATGATTTTGTTCTTTTCTTATTTTCAGGTATAGTGCTTCCAGTGGTGAGGATTAAGCTGAAGATGAAGATGCATCAACCAAAGGAGAAGACCCAAGGAAATGATGGGTTCACTCATACTCCTTTATTTTCTCTTTCATGCATGTGTACCTCTTATTTCAGTAGTTGTACTTTACTTTTCAGTTACATCCCACGGCTTGTGTGGGCACATTTGAAATTCCTTATGAATAAAACATTGAATTTTGAAAATGAGTTGTGTATTTATTTCTGCATTTCAGCTTTCTGTATGAATTGTATGATGAACTAAATAACTCAGTAATATAATTGAATGTCTTAATCATGAAGGAAAGAACATTAAAGAAAACTTGTAACATCCAATAATGAACTCTGATTTCTACAATCTGCATTTATGTTTGTTGTTCCAAAACTTAGCATTTCATCTATTCTGCAATTGGATGTCTTCAAGAAGAGACAACACAACTGAAATGAGAAACAAGAGTATATGTGATAATGGTTTAGGAACAAATTTTCACTTGAAGTCCTTATGGTTGATTTAAGCATTGACTTTTTGTTAAGAATGGTTACAATTTGTTCTTGGTGGGACTAGGCATTTGAGCCAATATAGAGTCCACTAAAAATAAAATAAAATAAAATTATGTCATGTAAATGCTTAATTGAATCAAACTAAATTTGGAACTAAAACAACCATAGTACGAAGAAAAAATGTGCTTCTAATGGAAGGAAGTTTATAGGAAAGGGAAACTTGAACCTTCACCTCCTTTGAATCATATTATTTTCTCCTCGACAACTTATAGTTGGTCCCCTTATATAATGAGGGTAAAATTAAACGTCAACTAAACATATTTTGAGAAACAAACCTTTAGCATAAGAATGAGAGAATTAGGAACTTTGTATGTAATTTGAAATATGGAAAATAATTATGTAAGTTATGGAGATTGTCATAAGGGATAAAGAGAAAACTTAAATGGTCGAACTATAAGTTGAATGTGGAATGAACTTATGAATCTATAGGTGGAAAAAGGAGAAAATTATACTTACATAATAATGTTATTGGAATGTTAATCATAACAAAGATGTAATCATGGTAATGATGTGTTGTGGGTTTTCCAATCCTTGAGTCCCTTTTCTTGTGGTTGGGTTATTGCTAGCATTCGTTCATTGGGAAAGTGTGGCATCGACATGTATATGGTGTTGTCATGTGTCTATGTGAGTCGATGACTTATGTAAGTGTCATATGCATTGTTGAGTTCCTCTTACTTGGAGCCTTGTGGTGTTGTGTAGTGAGCAATGTAAGTCAAAAAAAATTTATCTTGTATTTTTATTGTTGTATTTGTGTGTGTGTGTAAAATGTGGGCGTTACATTTGGTATCAGAGAAGGTTCATGCTCTCGAACCTCTGGGATAGATTGGAGTTGTGATGGTTTTGCATGGTGGTGGTGGATATTGGAAGAGTAATGTGATATATGTTGTGATGTGAACTATGTTGTAATTGTGATATTATGAATGCACATGTTGTGTATGTCACTTAGTGTGTATTTTTATCATGTTGATGTGCTTGTGATGAGAGTATTCTCTCTCTTTTTTGTGGATTCTATGAAGAGTTCATGTGTGATGTATTGCCTTGTTGTGTGTGAAAAAAATGTTATTGTGGATTGCAGAGTGTTGGAGCATTTTGGCATTATGTGATATGAAGGTGTATTGATGTATTGCATGAAAAAAATTGGTGTAAAGTGAATTGGATTGTATCGTGATGTCATCACCATGTTGTGATGAATCATGTGTGTCACCATGTTGTAATTGCAATTGACTATATGTTGTAATGTTAGACATTGTGTTCCTCATATGTATAATTCATGTAATATGTGATGGTTCATGTCATGATTTAGGGGCATATGGTGAGCATATGATCCCTATTATACAATGATTGCACTTTGGGTGTAGTATGTGGTAATGTGATGTATCATAACCCGTGAAAGTAATGATTGTGTTATACCCTATATATATACCATGTAAGACGCTATGGTTAATTTGTGTGAATCACCATTGTGTTAGTGATGTAGTTATGTGTTATGTTGTGGAACCCTACACTAACCGACCCTAAGGGAAATCGGTAAAAGGTGTATGTTTGGAGTGAGGAAATGTGTACCATTGACCAGTCACTCGAGCCAGTACGAGATAGGAAGTGGAGTCTTACATAGGCTGAAAACCCACTTTTGTTCATTTTGGTATGTATGGCACTTGCTCAACGGGTGTCATGCATATTGTGTTTCATGCGACACCTTAGGCTCAATAGATGATGACTTGTACTCCTTTCTCTCTCTCCCTATATGGTTATCATATGGATTCAACCTAAGTGTAATTATGACTATGTTGAGCCTTGTGGAAGTGGTGGAGGGATGATTCAGATAGAGATGATGATAGTTGTATTATTTGATATGTTATTTTACGAGTTGAGGCTCGATGTCAGTGCCAAAAACTCGTTGAGTACCCCTTTGGTGGCCATATAAGGCCACATAGTTATTGTGATGTGTTATTTCTCTATATGTATTTTATTCATAAATTGAACACTTTCCTTTTCTTGCTAGAACCAACAATTTTCTTGATTGATATGTTCTTATATTTTGGGCATTTATTTGGTTGTTGCACTAACATGCAGATTTTTGCACTAACTATGGCTATTTGGCCATTTGTTTTCTTAGATTTAAATTTTTTTTTTTAAGTTTAAAAGTTTTATAGCCTAGCCCAAGGCTTGGGATTTTTTCCACTTGGCATTTGAAATGGATTGTTATGTTGGTTCTAATGTCGTAATGTGTTGGAATAGGGTCATGGGATTCACCATGGAGTGGTGGAACCTATGGACCCTTCTTGTATATGGGGGTATGCCCCAAGGAGTTACAGATATAACTAGTGGGTTGTTGAACCACGAGTTATTATGTCACTTGGGTTAGAGGTGTTTGACTCTTATGTGCCTAGGGCCATAGGGTGACCAACCTCTTTTGGGGAGCGAAAAGGAAAATTTATCTTTATTTTATTTCTTGAGGGAGGCATAAGAGACTTGAGGGAGGCATAAGAGACTTGAGGGAGGCATAAGAGACTTGAGGGAGGCATAAGAGACTTGGGGAGTGTAAGAGACTGTGTGGTGTGTGTGTGATGCTTTGGGAGGTATATGTGTTGTTTGTGATGTTTGGAGAGTGTATATGGAGTTGTTTTGTGATGTTTGGGAGGTATATGGAGTTGTTTTGTGATGCTTTGGGAGGTATATGGAGTTTTTTGTGATGTTTTGGGAGGTGTATGGTGTTGGTTTTATGATTTATGTGTACTCTTGTGAGTCTTGATTGTATTTTTTGATGTTGAGGATTGATGCTCCTCATTGTTGGTATGATGTTGTTTCCATCTTGACCCTATATAGCTACAGTTATGGTTTTGAGTTTGTGAAACCTTGTATGTGTACATGTTGGGAATTCCATGTTGTTGTAGTCTTCTTATGTTATGTACTATTGTGTTGGGAGCATGTGTGATAAGTACTGTGTTTTGTGAGGGATATGTATGTTCTTTCCATGGTTTGGTTGAGTTCTTGTGATGTGATACAGTCATGAAAGTATGTATCAAATGTGTCTTGGAACTATTAGTGTTGTGTTTGTCCCGATGTGGTATTGTGATGTCAGTTTTTTTTGGGCACCCATGAACATAAGAAAATAAAAAAAAATCTTAAACAATGAAATATTAAGAGTTGAGATTAAAATAATACTTTAAAATAAAACTAAGTAATAAAAAGTAAAAGAGAACTACAATCTTCACAAAACATTAAAATTTAAGATATTGCCAAATTTAGTTTTCTTCCTTGTGGTCATGTTGTATCGACAAAGTTGTTTTGTTAAACGACATGTGTCATTATTGACTTTCTTTCCTATGTATCCTTCGAAATTTGGTTTTGTGTCACATCATCGGATGATGCTCTTATAAGGAGGGGAAATGTAGTGCCCTTTTCAAAAAAAAAAAAAAAAAAAAATTAAAAAAAAAAAAAAAATTAAATAAGTTTGAAAAAGGGTTAATGATGGTTGGAAAATGAAATGCAATGGGTGGAATAAATGCGAGGGATGTGTGTGTTAGAGACATGGGAAAATGGGTGATTACCTTGCAACATGGCACATGGGAATCCTTAATGAACTATCACCTTACACTTTCTTGTATAATAATACAATTTAAACCTTTTGAGATCTTGATGCTTAACCACGTGAAACCAAAGGAAACATTGAAAAAGTTAAATGCATTGCAGGTGATTTTAGATATTTATAATTGTTGAATGGAAATGAATACAAGAGAAATGCAAGTTTATGGGTTCCTCAGGTTCATGAGAAAACATGCATAAATGGCAATGGTCTCCAACCTAATCATTTTACATTTGTATATGAATATTTTTGGCCATACAATCACAAAATTTGGAGATCTAAGCATAACATGGGCCATTTCACATTTCTATTGAGAGATCGGTTAATGGTCACTTTTCTAGAGAGCTATGAAATTCACATGTTTTTCATGTCATATTGTTGTAAAAGTGGAGCATGCATTTTTGTTTTGAAATGTTCGACATGCAAAATTGGCATTTTATAATGGCATGAAACTCTAGTTTATACATGGAAAGCTTTGAGATTTTTCAGCAAATGTTCTTTGTTGTAAATGATAAATGATTGGACCATAACCTTCCCCATTTTTCCCTACGGCTCCATGTTTCATGAAATGGGAACTCCTGCATGGCATGGACATCCATCAAGCAAAATTATGTCTTTGATGTAGTCACCATGATGAAGCTCGATGTATTGTTTCTCATGGCATGTTTGATGTCATGTTTGGAATTTTGTTTTTATCTCAAATCTTGTGAATTTTTTTTCATGTCCCAAAACTACCAAAATACAGTTCTTGAAAAAGCTTAAGTGAAGATCCATGTCTATTTTTTAGCTATAGCTATGGATAATGAAATTTAAATGAAATGTTGATTGTTGGTTCATTTAGATAACATGGATGAGTAAGTTGAAGAGAGCTTGTTCTATGAACATTTCTAGGAAAACTGAAAATTTATTGATTGTGGGGTTTCCTTTTCATTCAAAGGGATTTTTTTATTGGTTCCAGATGAAAGATGTTGAAACCTTGAAATGTGCATTTCTTTTGTAAAAATTAAATTTGAATGAGAACATTTGCCTTGATGTCTGTGGAGTGTCATTGTGTCTTGATGTAAATGATGGATGGTTTGGGATTGTGTTGGGAGCCTCTCCTTTAGATGTATCCCTATGATGTGGTTTTTACCATGATTGATGTGCTGATCAAAAGGTATTGTCATTATGGATGAGCTAAAAATTTTGGTTGTGATCCATTAATCTAAAAATTTATGGAAATTTCTCATGAGATGATGTGGATTTGTGATTATAAATCCTTTGAAGAGCATGTAATATTATTGTATTATGGATTTCTCGTAAGAGCTTGTAAGTTTTAAATAGGGATTTCTAAACATTGGCATGAAACACTCTTGTTGTTTTGCCTATAATAGATTTGTTTTTAGTTGTGTATGTGATGAAAATCTTAAATTGATCAAGGATGTGAATATCTTGACTACGAGCTCTAACTTTGAGGGCTCTAAAATCTTATTATCTCAATTCCATTTTTAAACATGTGGTTTTATTAATGGTGGTTCGATGCAAAAATGGTTTCTTTGGAAAATCTTTGAGATTTCAAGTAAATGAAATGGTGGAATTGTGGATGCACGTGAATGATGTTTGTGAAAATGCAATTAAGTGTAGATGTTAAATCAATCCCGACTTCCACTTCATTTTCATTCTAAATCATCTCCATAGGCATGGTTCATCTCTCCTTATCTTTTCATAATTTTTTTTCTTTAGTTTTTTCATTTTGCAACGAAATAAAATTTTAAAATGCTAGGATTATCATAGATTTGATTGTTTTTAAATAAACTTGTTTTCAAAACAAAAAATGTCATATAACGTAACTTACAAATTAAAATATTCCTTGAGTAAAAGCATGAACTTAAACCCTCATTTTGAGATGATCTAAAAATTCCCATGAAACTAGATTACTACATACCCCTTTTTTATTGACAAGTTGAAGTTGAGTTCCTTCCCAACTAAATATTTTGACCATCCCTTTGTTAAAAAATAGATAAATCACGATTTTAGAGACTTGAAAAAAACCCCTTCGTAACTCGGAAAAGGAGATGTTAAGTTTCCCTTCATGTACCTTGTTATGTGAGGAGTCACTTCAATCTTTGAATCAACCTCGAATGATCATTTGTGATCTTTTTGATGCCCTTCTAGAGCCATGTTACACCATTTTGCAATTTTAGGAAGTTGTTAAAATTGAAAAAGTTGGCTTTTGTTTTGAACACCATTTGAAACTCCTGGAAAAACGAAATGTTATCCGCCTTCAAACCTCTAGTATTTTTACTAGAAAATTTCTGGAACCTTTATTTTGGGAAAAACACTTTTCTTGATAGTTTGGCAAAGGCATTTTATAGGCCTTCGGTCACAATTTGACTAGGTCAAAATTGGACCAATTATGACCGGTGGCTCTAGAAAACATGTCGCCATTTGAAAACCATTTTCTAGTTCTCGTTCCATTCGACTCTGATGAATTCTCCATATATAGGGGAACTTGTAGAAATTTATCATTACACGTTCATCCATCAAATGTTAGTTTTGGACATGGTTTTTTAGCCCCCTCGAGCTAACTTTTGATCATTTACAACTAGGCCAATTACGACCGATGGCCTTGGAAAAACTAACCCAATCAATTGTCGTAAAACCATTCGCCAGTTTAAATTACGTCAGTTCTTATGAACTTCTTGGTATATAGGTGGACACATGTAAAATTTAATTTTTGTGTGTTTTTCTCATCGAAAGACAACGTTTGAAAGTGGTTTCTTAGCCTCCGAGCTAAATTGAACGTTTTTGCAACTAGTAGAAAAATGTAAAAAGAAAGTTGTAGGACCCCGTCGGGTTACCAAACCACCGTGGAAACTTGTTGACACTTGTAAATAACTATTTGAAACTCTATCTTGTGGCTTGTTGTGTGAAATTTGAACTTTTGGAAAATAGTGTTTCTCTCTCTTTCCTATTTCTTTTCTCTCTCTTGGTTACGAAATGAAGTGAAATGAAATGAAATGAATACATTGCCTCTAACCTTTTCCTTTCAAATGAAAATTATTAATTATTATTATGTAAATGGGAAACTAAAGACATTAATTATGTTAGATTAGGTGGATGCCATGCCAACGATTTATCATTGATTTCATGCTCACATGGTTTTGTAGGATGCAAGAAAGATGGCGAAAAGGCATTGTGTAATTCATTGTTTATTATTGTAATTTATATAGGTCATTGTAAAATGTATATATGTATAATGTAGTCCCATGTTACAGAAAATTTATATTTGAAATTTGCTAATATGTATGAGATGCTAGTTTTAGGGATACCTTGGGAAATGTGCATTTAATCATAGGTGTAATTTTGATTCATATTTACGTATGGTAAAAATATATATTGATATATATATATATATATATGTTAAATGAATTTGAATTTAATATCTTGTAGTGTGTTTTAGTGTGCAATAGATGATTAAATAATTGTGTTTGTGTTTCTTACCTTGAAAATGTAATAAAGAATCTAACCAAATAAACACTCAACCCTAGTATAAGATTCATGCATAACTTTTCTTCATGTGTGATCCTTCTTAGCATAGAAGAAATTGAAACCATAGAATGAACTTAAACCTTGTACTCAATGGCACCTCCTAGTTTAGGTAAATAAGACCCCTAGTTTGAGTTTAGCATCATAGTCGGTATGTTTAGTGACATTGTCGTGAACCCATCTTTTAGGAATGACATGGTCAAATTTATCCGGAGTATGTGGTTTCCTTCTAGGTTTGGTAACCATGCGTGGGGTAAGGAGAATGTCTTCTTCAGTCCGAACATTGTGTTGAGTGGTGAAGACCGCCTTGGAAGTCACCTTAAGAGTCCTTGTTCAAAGCAACGACTATGCGGTGTAACCTTACCATTTATGGAGTAAGTAGAGCTATTACTCCCTTAGTATCCTAGTGGACTAATAAGTCTTACAAAGTTAGATCTAGAATTTTTACTTGTCATCGAATGAATTCCTTGTGGGACCCAAATGACACAAAATGGAGAGAGTGAAATAGTTGTTCTATGACTTAAACTCTTGTTAATAAACTCTTTAGTTCCTCTCAACTAAATGTGTTACCTTGGTTACTAACAACATAACACCTTGGTCTTTCATGAAGGTTGTTTAGCATAAATATGTCCTCTCACCTTAAACTCATATATAGTTGAGGCGTAGATCCTTAGGTGCAATTGGAATTAAACTAAACCTTAGTTGATTAGGAGGTTAACTTGGGGTTCATGTGTAGTTATAATGCTTCCAATCATATACTTCTTCAAGATGTTAAACAAGTACTTTCATAACTCTTTATGTTATAAAGTGACACCAAAAAGAGACCTAAGAAATAATGTAAATGAAATGAGAAAAAAGAGTATATGTGATAATGGTTTAGGAACAAATTTTCACTTGAAGTCCTTATGGTTGATTTAAGCATTGAATTTTTTAAGAATGGTTACAAATTGTTCTTGGTGGGACTAGGCATTTGAGCCAATATAGAGTCCACTAAAAATAAAATAAAATAAAATTATGTCATGTAAATGCTTAATTGAATCAAACTAAATTTTGAACTAAAACAACCATAGTACGAGAACAAATGTGCTTCTAATGGAAGGAAGTTTATAGGAAAGGAAACTTGAACCTTCACCTCCTTTGAATCATATTATTTTCTCCTCGACAACTTATGGTTGGTCCCCTTGCATAATGAGGGTAAAATTAAACATCAACTAAACATATTTTAAGAAACAAACCTTTAGCATAAGAACGAGAGAATTAGGAACTTTGTATGAAATTTGAAATATGGAAAATAATTATGTAAGTTATGGAGATTTGTCATAAGGGATAAAGAGCAAACTTAAATGGTCAATGGTAAGTTGAATGTGGAATAAACTCATGAATCAGTAGGTGGTAAAAGGAAAAAATTAATCTTACATAATAATGTTATTGGAATGTTAATCGTAACAAAGATGTAATCATGGTAATGATGTGTTGTGGGTTTTCCAATCCTTGAGTCCCTTTTCTTGTGGTTGGGTTATTGCTATCATGCTTATTTCATTCATTGGGAAAGTGTGGCATCGACATGTATATGGTGTTGTCATGTGTCTGTGAGTCGATGACTTATGTAAGTGTCATATGCATTGTTGAGTTCTTCTACTTGGAACCTTGTAGTCAGCTATCTCTTAAATTGTCTTCCACGAATACATTCTAAATAGATTCTTTCTAATGTAATTCATATCACTATCTCTTAATTTTCCAAAAATGTATTCATTTTCTTCCTTGTATCCATCTTTCCACATCTTTTTGTCCTAGTTATCATCTTATCATTTTTAAGTCCTAACAATGTAACCATTGTTAGAAGAGGTTCTTGGATTACAACATCAAAACTTGCAATAGGTTGTAGTCTATATTAAAGCATGAAATATAATTGAAAATTATAATTGTGCAATAGACTAAATAGATATAGGGAGTTAAGAGAAGAGAACCCTATCACAGTAATTCCACAATGCAAGTAAAATAAAATAGAGCTATGCCAAAACATAGATGGAAAAAGGAACTTAACTAAAGTTCTTTCTAGGATGATCCAAAATCAACCTTCTTTCACATTAGATCACATAACTTTATTTAAAATGTGATGATTGTTGAATTATCATTCCTTTCATTTGCATCTCGTATATTCTGAGGCTTTTCATATTCTCTTCACAAGCACAACATGCGCAGAGAAAATATACATTCTATATTTTGTCTTATACTACTATATACATACAAAAGGATCACATAATTATGGACTATATCCATGCCATCTTACTTTCACTTCTTACTATCCAACATAGCGCATCAATGTTCATGTACAATGATACTCAATGACTTGATAAGATCTCCAACTATCTAAGTTATGATAACCATGACATTCATATAAAATTTTAAAAGACTTTAAAATTGATTCGCGACATGATGTTGAGGATGACAACACATATATAACACCAAACCACTAGCCCTTTTATTTTTGTTCTTGCCTCATTTTTTTCACTTGGCTTCCGTAATTTTGATTATTTAAATTACCATTAATTATTAACGGCAGATTGAGATATTATTTAACGTAAAACACCTGCTTTGAAAACCAATTAAAAAGACAGCGAATATGTTTTAGTTGTGCAAAGAATCACAACACGTCATCACAAAGAGTTATCATTTCAATGGCTTAGCGCGAAACTCCAAATATTGCGAATATGATTGCATTACTTTTAAAAGTACATCAAAATATTTACTCATAAATTATAATGAGATAAAAATCAGTGGTACACAAAAGAATTAAATGCACTTCACTCATTCTAATTTGACTGGTTGCTTTCAAATCACAGTAAAATTGGCAACAAACTTTTAACTCCTTGGGAAAGTACTGGAAGATGACAGGATTCACATGAAGGAATATTTCTACGGTTCTACCCGTGTACGAGTAATCTCTTCACTTTCGTTTTGACTCCTGTAGTGAATTTATACATGATTCATAATTTTTCCTTCTTGTTAAATTTTCAACCAAATAACCAATAATTTTGTTCAACTCAGTGCACACGTTTTGATGTGTCAATTTTTGTTAAAAAGTATAATATTGTTGATCAATATCATAATCTAAATATTTACATTTTGAAATATTAGTGATTGTGTTTTGTGGGTAGATAGAAATTCTATATAATTTTGTTTATGCATATTGTGGGATACATTATCTAGATAGTGACATGCGGGGAGGACTCAACATCCTATGTCAAACCAATGTAGTAACTGATTTTGATAATCACAAGATATGGTCATTAATGTGGGTTTGCACCATATTTACACATCATTATCTCAAGTCATTCTCCACATTTACTAAGTTGCAATAGATATCATACGTAAGAGTTTTCGTTGTGGATTCTTAGTTGAGACCACCTCCTCAATATTGTAATACTCTTTTCTGACAAGAACTTTGCACTTGATAGCATTGTTACCCATATTGGTGCTACATCAAAATAATATCGTTAGAGTCAGTACACAATGTTGTAGAATGTCCTAGTCCACAAAAGTGTAAAATTGAAGACACTTCCCACATAAAGGTATCTCTAATAAATATGTGCCACATGGATGATGTGATAAGGTCGTACATAAACAATCAAATGAATATGAACCACTATTGTCTCTAAGACTCTAATTTTTGGCATTGTCCACATACCTACAATCACAAGGGTAAATCTTATAACCCATAGTCCCTCTTTTACCATTTATTTAAACCTTCAAATGATTGAAATGAGATACTCATTTATGTAATGGTTTATTTGCTACATGTTTCATATTGTAAATAGATATTTTGTAATGTATATGAGTATACGGGTGTCGTAAATAGGGCAAGTAATTATCACATTTTTATGTTTATGAAAACACGCTTCTATATATACTTTTTAATAATATTTGTGGTACTCCAGAGATTTACACAAACATGGAGTTATTATTTTAAACGATGAGTGGAAGTTAAGATTTTAAGGGGCTGTTTCGCACAAAATTTTGTTCCCGCAATAGAGTTAATTCTATCCTTTCATTCTCTTGAGAAACAGATAGGGGTTAGGGTTAGAGAGAATACATTGAGTGTTGGGAAGGTGTGCGCGTACGGTAGAGAGATCAAACCGATTATGAAGAGCTCCTTTTTGTCTGGGAAGGACTACCTGCAAATAAGAATGCAAGACCACCAGATTTTAGTTAGACAATAAGTGAGGGAACCGCCTTTGGCCCAGAAATATTAGACTTCCTTTCGAAGGTGGTCGTTGCCTTTTAATACAAATTGATGCAAATGATAATAAAGAAGCTATTGCAAACTCACGATTTAGGTATCTTGTTACTAAAAGCAATAGAGACTAAACTATCAATAATAGAATGTCATGTTGTTTGTTTGGTCACTGGTTATTGATATGTTCAGATCAAGTTACAGGGATAGACCAGGCTAGACATGAGATTGTTTTGAGGTGAATAAGTGAAAGGTTGGTTTTGGTATAAGTCACAGTGATTGATGCCGGTCACTGGATAACCGATCACGGTTATAAAACCGGTACATAGGGAATAACCGATATCGGTAGGGGCAGTGATTTAGGGATTTTTAAATGGAGGTTGGTGTAAGGTGGTTATGAGGTTTGGAAGGTTGGTAGATGGTTGAGGGGAGTAGTAGGGTGATAGAGAAGACTCAGAGAGTGGGAGAGCTGTCTTTGGGGCAATATAGAGATGGATGACCGAAGGTTAGGTGCAGTTGTTTGGGTAGTAGATCCAGGAGTGAGCTTATAATCCCTATGAATTAAAAGTTCACAAAGTAGTGTCTAGAAGCATACAAGGTGATAAAAGAGACTACTTACTAGTTTCTGATGTGGATGCAGGTCCAAAGAATGTAGTGGCGAAGGCAAGGCTCAGTTGGGATGATCCAACAATCAAAAGTGATCTGATGAAGCTATCCTCCAACTCTCCCAATGTTTGGATGAGTGTGACAATGCTCTAGTTTCTCAGTTATAGTCTTGGGCTCGATACTCCTCTTTGCAAACTCTTCTCTCTCCTTCACTTGTCTCTCTCTTGCAAATGAATTTGGGATCCCATCATTTTGGTTAGGGGAGGTCATTTACAGGGAACCGATGGTGGTTACGTAACCGATGCCGGTCGAGTAGGGACCGATGTCGGTTAGGTCAAAGTTGGCTATTTTTGTAAAATAGCCAACTTTCCCTCCTTTTCTCTGAGGGATCGACTTGTGGGTTTGGTCAAGTCATTACAGGTTAGGTTCATTTTGATGCGGGTGAGGGGTGATGAGTCATGGGTGTGGGTCTGGACCAAGTCATAGGTCTTAATTAGTTTAGTTTAGGGTTAGGGCTAGGTCATGGTGAGAGGTGGCGAGGTGAGGTGGCAGGGTTTGAGAGGTGGATTTATTAATTATAAGGTAATTAATAAATAATTAAGTGTGTAAGGTTTAGGTGGTGAGGTAGGGTTAGGTTACGGGACGAGATACGAGGTACAGGGCGTCATAAGACCCAAATTTGGTGTCTACATTTGCCCCTTGTTGTCGTGTAGCTTGTCTTGTAAAGCTACACTGACAATAATAAAAAGTGGTTGCCCCAATTACGGGTATAGGTAATACCCCTCAAATCTATCACAGATTGAGGCGACGTGAAATCAGGGATAGGGTTGATAAAGGGTGAATGATGATGAGATGATGGTAAGATGGTGGGGTAAGTTCAAGGAAGCCGACGCATGTTGAAATGTAGTAGTGCGACCAGGGTACATGATTTGAAGAGAAAACAAGTAATTCATAGGCAAAGGTCGATAGTTTATCCAAACAAGGTTGATATAATCCTGGTATCCAAGGCATAGGAAGTAGCTCTAGGGGATATAACGGGTAAGGTACCCAGAATGTTTAGGCATGTTCGATAAAGACTCAAATGGTTGGTTTGGTTGAGATAAATGTCACGGTCTCGGTCTAGGAAAAGCTGGTCGGCTGATCAATTCAAGTATCCTAGGCATGCTAAAACACGAACGGGTGAGCTCGATTGAACAAACAACTACAGGATGGGTGGATAGAATCATAATTTGTGAGCCTCGATCGAGGTATTTAATTGGTGCGGCCTTGGGTCGGGCTGATTGGGTTGGTTGTGGCCTTGGGTCGGTCTGATTGGTTGGTTGCGGCCTTGGGTCAGGCCGATTGGTTGGGTGCGGCCTTAGGTCGGGCCGATGGGTTGGTTGCGGCCTTGGGTCGGGCCGATTGATTGATTATGGCCTTGGGTCGGGCCGATTGGGTTGCTACGCCTTGGGGTTGCGCCCGATTGGTTGGGTGTGGCCTTAGGTTGGGCCGATTGGTTGGTCATGCGCCTTGGGTCGAGCCGCCGGTTGGTTGTGGCCTTGGGTCGGGCCGATGAATTCAAAATAAGGCTATTTAGCCAAGCCAGGGGTAAGCGAGGTGGTGAAAAATGGAGATTGGTGGATAAGATAGGTAACCGATATCGGTTAGGGGTGACCGATATCGGTTAGAAGACCGATATCGGTTATCTAGGGCACGCCTAACCGATATCGGTTAGAGGTCAAAAACCTATAAAAAGAAAAAAGCGGCATGTCATTTTCACATTGTGAATTTGAGCGCCAAAATTGTTCTTGTTGAATTTTGAATTGATTGTGTCGAGTGTGTAGGCCGAGTTGGCGCTAGTTGAGTGGGTGAGTGAGTTATTGGTAGGCCCCAGAGATCGGGAGGTAGAATTTGATTGGTTGAGGACTCTGCTGAGGAGATTTGGAGCGATGGCCCAGGCTGGAGGAGCAGGAGGTGCTGGAGGAGCTGGACCACCACCACCTATCCCACCACGATGACGTGTAGTCGTACCGGTAGGCTCTGAATCCCTATATCTGTCAATTTTATGAATTTAGCTGGGATTTGGGTATTGGGGTAGGAATCCAAAATTTGATAAAATAATGAAGAAATGAAGGTAAACAGTAAAATGGATTGGGTAGATATGTTAGGTAGGCCAAAATGTCAGGGTGGGTAAGTTTTTAGGCAATTGTGTCAGGTAAATTGGAAAAATAGGAAAAAAAAGGGGGTTTGGGGGCCATTTTTGGTCCGGCCCCAAAATCCCACAGTGACCGATGTCGGTCACTAGTCGACCGGCATCGGTCACAGTGTAATTGTGTAGATTAGCAGGTACAGAGACCGGCGTCGGTCATGTGTCGACCGACGTCGGTTCATAAAATTTGGGACATAGACTGCGGGTGGGGGACCGATGGCGGTCGAGGGTGACCGATACCGGTCACCATGGGTAGGAAAAATTGTTTTTTTGGGTGTTGTTTTGGGCGGGTAGGATAGATTATAGGGTTGAGGGGGGAGAAGGATTTATAGATATATAGGGAAGAAGGGGGGAAAATATTTATAGATGTATAGGGTAAGATAGGTGGGTGTAGATGTGTTTATAGAGTTGGGTTGTGATTGGGTGGGTGAGTGAGTATAGAGGGTTAAGGTAGTTGTTTTGTGAAGGGTAGGCCTGACGGAGTGGGTTGTTTTTGCAGGCACGCCAGCAGTTGACCATGTGAGATCGGATGTCACCTCTACTGGAGTGGATGCGGCCACATGTGACCGCAACGCAGTGGGCAGTTATGCGGGAGGTTGGACTCGGTGGAGTCCAGAGGTATAGGGTCAGTGGATAGGGACCACAACTTGATGGTTGCCCTCATCGAGAGATGGGATCCGACAACCAATGCCTTTCATCTCCCTACTGGAGAGATGACAGTCACCCTAGAGGATGTGTATCGCATCCTGAGACTACCGATCATAGGTGAGGAGGTGTTCCAGGTGGATGCTGAGACAGTGATGGATAACATCCTGCAGGTATTTGGGGATGCAGCCCCATTGATTACGTATCATAGTGCGAGCATCTGCTATGGTGATATGTATCACGCTCATCGATAGGAGACACGGCTTGCCGTGCTGATGATGATCGGTATCACCGCTTTTACCCTCCCTAACTCAGAGGGAGGCCGCTTCCCACAGGCTCTGATGGGAGTGTTACATGAGATGGTGGAGGAGCACACCTGCTACGCATGGGCACCAGTGTATCTAGTGCAGCTATACAGAGAGCTCTAGGGCTATCGCCATATGAGGTGATTCGGTATATGTTCGACATTCTTGTTACACTGCTGGGCCTATGAGCATATCGTGTGTATATGACCAGTAGGGTTGCCCCAGCAGCCAGGGCCACAGGAAGTCTATAGATATGGGTTTCAGAGGTGGTTGGGGGTCGTGGGCCAGCCACGAGTAGTTATTGTAGGGCGGGATGTCACTTATTATAGGCATATGTTAGAGGGCCTGACTGCATTAGATATTATATGGAGGCCATACAAAGGCCATCAGCCCCGTGGAGGAGCCCGAGCACAGCTGCGATGGATCCAATACATCTTCTGGATAGCTGGACGGAGACCCAGGGAGTACGAGAGGATTCCTCTAGAGAGGGTACGACGACAACTGGGACTACAAAGCAGATGAGCCACCTCCCTTCCCACATTATCGGAGGGAGGATGTAGAGGCACCACTGCCTATACCGCAGCCATTTGACCCAGTCTGGGTAGCAGAGAGACCGGCAGATGACACAGTGGATGACACCGGGGTTACAAGCTCATTTTTGGTTTGGTGGGTAGGGCAGAGGGCGGCCATGAGAGCACAGCCAACACAGCCAGATTTGGCACTTGTGACAATGCGAGAGAGGGACCGTCTCTTGGTCAAAGAAGTGCGATTCTTATAGGGCAGCTTACGGCTGCACAGGCACATATTGGGTGTTAAAGGCGGTTAACCGAGCACATGTACGAGCACGAGCACGAGCACAGCACAACTCGAGTCCCTGTTCGAAAGCTCCGATGACAACTCCACCGCCACCACAGGTACAGGTTTAGGGTCAAGGTGTATGGCGGGGGCCACTTCTATTAGGAGCCGGGGACCATCCCCACCAGCCATGGTGGCACGGGCCCGGTACATGGAGGTGAGAGCGGAGGCCCATTACTATCAGGACATACTAGATGGTACCGGTGCAGATTATCAACCATATGTAGCTCATAGAGCTGAGACTTCCCGGAGTCACAGGTCACATGGGCCGCAACCACAGCCGGTGGGTCAGTGATGGGTAGGAGGCGAGATCCGAGACAACGGGGCCAGCTGAGGGACGAGCCGAGGGAGGGGGAGAGAGCTGAGTCGCCCCAGGAGTGGAGATGTTTTTGGTTGAGTTGGATAGTTGATTTTTTGATAGAGACACCGGTCTGCGAACCGAGTGTGCATATAGAGGCTTGCGTGCCCACATAGGATTTATGTATTCATTTTTGTTGTATATACCGGCCTGCGAGCCGAGTACATTTTGTATAGTTGATACCGTGAGCGAGTATATTTTTGACATGAGAGACCGGCCTGCGAGCCGAGTCGAGAGTTTGACAGAGACAGCGGCCTGCGTGCCAACTTTGTATTTGGGATCATAGAGGCCCCATGCAGGGTAATTTGTATATTTTGACATTGATTTGATGATATATAGATGATGAGTTTGATCCATATGGTGTGTATAATTGTTGATTTGATGCATATATTATAATGTTTCATGTGTTTTGTCGATGGTATTGGAATTTGATGTATATAGATGACGTTGATGATGTTTTGATGATATGCATATGTGTTGAAATGTTGATGGTATTATGATGATGGATGTTGATAATGATGTCGTTATGCAGGGAAAAGAGGCGGGCGCTACCAAAAATTTGTAAAAAACAAAGAAAAGGCCTAGGTATAAGCAAAAGGAGACAGGTTGACCGATATCGGTTAGCTAACCGATGTCGGTCGCTATCTGACCGATACCGGTTAGGTAACCGACATCGGTTATGTTAAAACGAGCTTTTCTAAAAATAGAAAAGCTTGGGAGGCAACTTAAATTCTTATTTTTAGAGTCATGCAACATGTTAAATATGAGGATGCGAGGCTGTTGACGTCCATACAGGGTAGTTACATGGGAGAATTGAGTGATAAGGAGGAAAGAGATAGGTAAAGTGATCATGGGCTTGGATTAAGAAGGTGTAAAGGCAAGTTATAGTGAAGAGTCTGGTGAACATGGCTGAACAAGGAGAAGCGTCTAGTGGGTAGAGAGGAGAGAGAAGATAGGTTCCACCTCAAGCTGCTGCATCCCAAGAGGTATAAGTTTTGGTTGGAATGAGATTTTGCATGCTTATAAATAGGATGTGGTAAGGTAAGTGGGTAGAAAGGTGATAGGCAAGGGTTTGGGATGGGGTGAGTGTTATAGGGTAGGTAATCAGGTGTTTTAGATATGTTTGTAAGTACAGAGAGGGGTAAACCAGTGAATAAGTTATCATAGGTGGTGTTTTTGAGTAGGATGGATAGTATTGACAGTGACCGATATCGGTTTAGGCCTAACCGGTATCGGTTAGGTAACCGATATCGGTTACTGTGTAAAGTTGCAGATTCTGATAAAAAACACTTGGGGATTCATTTGCTATTTGTTGTTCATTGGTTTGATGTGTGCAGGCAGAGGCAAGGTTGATGATGAATGATAGGGTACCAGCTTTGTTGTCACGGGTCCGAGCGGATGTAACACTAGTGGAGTGGGCATTAATAAACCGTGTGGGGTTAAGTGGAATCCGCTATTATTCACGAATCACACGCAATCATGCTATGTTGCAGGCGCTGATTGAGAGATGGAATCCAGAAAAGAATACCTTCCATCTGCCAACAGGGGAAATGACAGTGACGTTAGAAGATGTGTTTCAAATTTTGAGACTTCCAATTACAGAAGACCAGCAGTGTATCGGTGCAAGGCCTAATGCGGCGCGCAATAGCGATAACAACATATTTGGTCCAAATTACACAGCTTTGACACAACGAGGAGTGACATTTACTTATGGTATAATGTTTACAGTACACCATGAGGTAACAAGAGTTGGCGTGGTATTAATGATAAGTGGTGGGGTATTATGCATTACCTAGAGCGGATAGGGGAAGATTTCAAAATCATTGATGTGTATTATTTGTGAGATGATAGAAGGTAGCGTTACTTTTCGCATGGGCACCCGAATATCTCAAGCGGAGCTATACAGGGGTTTATGGGCATGCAGGTGAAATCACAGGACTACACTGAGATTGTGCATACTTATTACATTGTTGGGCCTATGAGCACATTGTGTGTGTGCGACCAATAGGCCGACCAATCCAGGTAGGAGAGACAGGAGTGCAGAGGTTGGGATTCAGGCGATGGGTCTAGACAGAGCAAGAGGCAAGAGCCGAGACCGTGACAGATAACGCCGAGTATTATAGGCAGAAGTTGGAGATGATGATGATTGCGGATATCCGTTGGAGGCCTTACGGGAACTACATGGTGACGGCAAACATAGCCGAGGATTTGAGGGGTGTAGAGCGAGTGAGGTGGATCGCAGGACACAGGCTAGGAGAGTACGAGAGGATTCCTCTAGATCGCGTGTGACGAAAATTTGGATTTGTTCAGGATATACCCATGGATCATAGACCATACAGAAGGATCGACGCCGAGGCACCATTCTCACCTCCACGGCCAACTCTTCCAGAAGGACCAGAAGAGATAGCAGCTGATCGCAGGGTAATGGATGCAGGAGCGACAGAGTCTTATAGATTATGGTGGGGAGCAGAGCTGCAAAGTACACACGAGAGGGCCGATCATCCTGACATAGCTGTGATTACCATGCAGAGAGAGACCACCTACAGGGTTTAGTTCACCAGCTTCAAACACAGGTGAATGAGACCACGAGATTGTTAGAGGCGTCGCAGTCTCGAGTGGAGAGACTAGAGGCAAGAGTCCTCCACGCGAGAGGGCATATTCGTATGTTACAGGAGAGATTGGTGGATCAGTGGGAGGTACCTTTGAGTATCGAGAGCCGAGTGAGCGGCGTCGATGATCACCATCACTACCTGGTTTGGGACGAGGCGCAGGGGTCTAAGTGAGTTTCATACATAGGGGTAGAAGAATAAATAAGGATTCTAAGGCGCATCGATGATAGAGAAGATGTATTTGTTTAACATCTAAATAAAACAGAATATGTATGTTGATTTGAGTTTGTGATAATTATAAGAATATTTGTGTTTTGAATGTTTGGATTGATAAAGGATCAAGGTGAGTGTTATCAATAAAAATACGTGAAAATATTTATTTTATTTATTTTTTTTTTTTTAAAGAAAACACAACACATGATAGGTTATGGTAGGGGATGGTCGAGCTAACCTTGGGAGACCCCATGTCTCCTAAGTGCTGCCTACATAGCCCATTGCACAAAACAAGGAGGGCCTCGGACCAATGTAGTTCTCCCTTAGGACCGTGGAGAGGTGAATTCGAGTAATTTGGTTGTGGTTAGGCAATTTGTTGGTTGGTAAAAATTTGATGTTGATAGAGTAATGTTGTTGGTGTTGGTGTGGGTATAGGTGAAGTTAGGGTTAGCTTACCCAAGCATATGAAACCGTTCTAATTAAGGGCAACAAAAATCCTAGATTCGGGTAAAAAGAGGCAAAAGTGTCCCATAGTTGGAAAGAGCTAAACAAACCATGTATTATCGTAGGATGAGCTTGAATCCCTAGGTACCTTACATAGGTGAGAAGTCGATAGGTGAAAAGAGTTGTATAATCACAATATATCGGATGTATGCACGTCCCTTGAGTTTTATTATTTTGAAGAATGGTGAGGTAAGGTGGATGGTATAGGCAGGCGCGAGAGAACTTGTTATAAGGTGATTATTCGATGGAAGAGAACCAAACCAAAATTGACAAGTCCATGACTCAAAAGTGCTTTTGAATACTACTTTTATTTTTCTGGATATAGACTGATCGATGCGGGAAGTCTATATGGGATATGCATTTTGTTGTTCTTGAGGTCTTCACAAAGCTGATCAATGCGAGAAGCTTCGATAGAGGCTGACTTTGTGTAGTCTGTCCTTCAAGGGAGCAGGACTACTTATAGTAGCAGATGTGGCATTGCACATAGTCATTGTCCTTTGAGGAGCAATATAGTTTATAGCTTAGAGGTCTAGATGTCTCTGTTGGCATGAAGCATCTAGTTTTGTAGGAAGTTTGACTCAAGAATATCCCATAATTGTATAATTGAGAACTTGTTATTTTGATACTTTTAAGTCATCGGACCGGACTAAAAAGGAGAAGGCATCTTTAAGAGGAGGTGATGATCAAACCACGTGGGTTTGATTTTACTTTGAGATGCACGTAAAAAAATGTGTATGAGGTGGTAAATGAGCTCGGGACGAGCGCAAGGTAGATAAGTGATGTAACACTAAATTCAACGGTAGAATGGTCGGAGATGCAAGGCATTAAGGGTTCGAGCTCGGAGTTTACCATTAAGCTGAAGCTAAATGGTAAGTACCGATGCGTAAGTGTGAGTGATAATGTAAGGCCCAATCCAATTAGAAGCAAATGTTCCACGTTTGCTCTTTTCTAGTTTGGTTACAAGTTGATTCTCTTTGAGGACAAGATCACCAATTTTAAAGGTACGCTCATGAATTCACTTATCATAAGCGTGAATGATGCACTTTTGATAAATTTGAAGGTTGTCAAGAGTGGTAAGATGGCGCTATCAAGAAGCTCCAATTGGGCTAACCGCTCTTAGTGGAAGTCATCATTGGTGAGAATATCCTGGAGAGATATTCGAGGAAGGGATTTGTATTTTGAGAGGCAAGATAGCCCTCGGTACCATACACCCGAGAGAGAATGGTGTGGCATTAGTGGAAGTATGAATGCTTTGTACGATAAGCCCAAAGGGCAAAGGGATGTGATCATGTCAATTTTCCCCGAATCATTAACGACTTTCATGAGAATTTTGGTTAAGGTTTTGTTAGAAGATTTGGCTTGACCATTTGCTTATGGATAGTAGGGTGACAAGAAGCTAAGTTTGATACCAAAGTTGTCACAAATGGCTTGTAATAGCTTATTTTTGAAATATTTGCCATTATCGGTTATCAAGCAATGAGGAACACCGAAACGGTAAATAATGTGATGATTGATGAATTCAACAATTTTCTCCTTTTTGGTTGAAATGAGTGGAACGACCTCCACCCATTTAGTGTAATATTCGGTTGCCGATGATCCAACATGTGTTGCGAAGAAGGTAGATGAATCTCACCAATAAGGTCCAAACCCCATTATGAGAAAGGCCAAAGATCTCGTGTGACACCTTGTAGCGAAAAGTGGTGCTTGAGAGTATGTTGAAGGTTGGCATGCTGTTGACACATAACACAACACTTAACATATTCGTAGCAGTCTTTATTAAGAGTAGGCCAATAATATCCTAGGCGAAGGATCCGCTTGGCCATGGTAAAGCCACTAAAGTGCCCACCATAAATTCCATCATGGACTTGTTGGATGGTATGAGTGACTTCAGCACTGGTTAGACATCAAAGGAGGATACCATCGAAGCCACATTTATAGAGGAGTCCCCCCATGACGACATAACGAGAAACACCTTTAAGAAAAATACATTTGTCATTACTATTAAGGTCGGTGGGGAGAACAGAGGTGGTAAGGTAGTACGCAAATTGGTGATACTTTTAGGTATCCTGCTGAGTAAGCGGGATACATTATTTACCATACAAACATCCGGGACTAAGTAAGATGGGGCAAAGAGTTGTTGGACCAAGAAAAATATGTCGTAGTCGGGTTGGTGATGCAGGAATTTGTGAGGAAAAGCAAGCCATAGTATCATGCAAATTTATTAGTTGAGCTTGGAATGGTTTGGATAGTATAATGGGTAAATAAGGTCAAAAGTGAATCTACGTAACGCTCATTTGTACTTTTTAAGTTCCTCATTTTTACTTTGGTAGATGTCAAGAACTTGATTTACTACCAATTAAGAGTCACCGAGCTCTGAATGAAAGAGGCATAGGTTCACCTTCAAGAGGAATGAGAACAATGCCCACCTCCATGCGTTGCGCATTTAGATCCATCGAAGAAGAGGGTCATCCTGGATAAGACGCATCACCGAAAAAGAGTTGCGATGACTTCATCGGGGAAAGAAAAATTGGTAAATTGTTCCCCGAGGTAAAGGGGCTTCACGAGTTGGTGCAGATAGTTTGTCCTTTGACTCGATTTCTGTGTACTGAACTCAAGGTCGAGATCGGTGAGGAGCATAAGCCATCGGGTGATGCATTGGTTTAGATGAGGTTTGGTGTACATATAATGTATGGGGTCATGCGTTGGTGATGACAAAAGTTTTGTGATTCGAAGGTAATGTCGAGTTTGGTGGTCACGAATGATAGGGCTAGAGCGGAAACTTTTCGACGCCTCAGATACCTAGTTTCATAATCCACAAAAGTATGGCTTATGTAATAAACTTCT
>CM031243.1:7913148-8474780 GCA_018340775.1 Taxus wallichiana var. yunnanensis
CCATGAACAATCGAATTCCACATGATGTCATGAAAGCATGATGTGTTCTTCAAGATGTTGTGTGTTGTCACCTTTGAACTTTGGAAAGTTCTTGTGGGAACCCGTTGGTAGATCATGAAGAGGAGGTTCAAGAAAAAGTGGCCCGTATTCTTTCCCCATGGAATAATGGGTCGGGGTCTTTCTTCTTCGTCTTCCATTGTCGTTTCTACTTCTACTTGCTTCTACAAATTCTTCTTCTTCTTCTTCTGGGAGCTCAATGCTCAATGGTGGTTGAAAAATGGGAGAATTTGAAGGGGGAGTATCCATAGGAGTTTTGATAGGATTTCCTAGGTGAACTTTGTGAAGAGCTAGATGGAGAGGAGGCTTGAGAGAAGAAGTATGGATTATCTCTAATTCATTCTTGCTGATTTTGTGAAGCCTCAAAATTGAAATCATCAACACCTCTCGACCCTTCTCAACTCCGGGGGTGTCTTCCTTCACCACTTTTGGAAAAAATTAGTGGGAACATGAAAGGACACTACGGAATGTGAAAAGTCACGTGTAGAAAAAAGTAGTGTATCTTTTGGCAACAGAGTTTTATGAACTCTTTTTTTATTTTTTTCAATATTTAATTTTTTTATAATTTTCAGACTTGCGGTCATATATTAGGTGCAGATGCTACTAAATCTGCCCCATGGTCGGTGCTAAAAACTGTTGGCGAGAAAATTTGTCATGTGGAAAAACTTGTGGATTTCTATGGTGGCCTTTCGACCGGGGATCCAACAGGGGCACTCCACGACCTGCTGACAAAGCTTGCGAGATACCTACTGAGAGAGAAATTTGTCTGAAAGAGCAAATGGAGTGAGAAAATAGGTATGAGAACTAATATTGTAGGTAGGAAATCAGATTCCTGCACACGCTAGTTAGAAAATTCATCACATGCATTCATGAGAAGAAACAACTCAGTAAATGACAACAAGACCAAATAGAATTTATTGATCAGAAAGTATCAAGAAACTCCTTAGTCAAAGAAAGCTAGAAACTCCTTCTTCTTGTATTGATTGCTTAAACCAAAATTGTACATAGTGTGGGAATGGAAGAATTTTGAGAGTGGAGGAAAGTAGAAGAAGATGGCTATCTCCTTTGCCTTCTCTAAGTACAATGCACTCTTGAGTTTACAAGATCAATCGCCAACCCTTTGAAATGGGAATGACTTTAAAATTTATAGAGTAGACTTGACTCCTCATCTTCCTCATGACCTTTCGAATACCTTAATATGACTTAAGATTGTTCATATTCCACTTTAAATATTTAAGTCCCTTTTATAATAGCAAGGTGACTTAATTTACATTATATTTCTAAAGTCACTTAAGTCATATTAAAAGTGTAACCCTCAATGCAAAAAATATAACATTGAAGAGAGAGAGTGTCATATGAGGAGCAAGAGAGAGAGAGAGAGAGAGAGAGAGAGAAGAAGAAGAAGAAGAAGAAGAAGAATTATGCCGAAGGATGAGTTGCTGTAGTGGACTTGGCTCCATTCTCTCGACTATTCTCCACTTCGTGATCCTGAGAAGGCTTCTAACCCATCCACTTTGGCTTCATATCTCCCTTAGGTAAAATCAACTTACTATTTTTAGTAAGTGTGAGAAATCAAGTCCCCGATCTTCAACTGGATGTTGCAGCTCAGTTTTCCTCTTTCTCCCTGTGTTCCTTGTTCTTTCTAGATCAACTTTCTATTTTTAGCAGGTGCTCGAGGGCCCACTTAATATTTTTAGTAAGTGCAAAAATTTCCGTTCTAGTGAATTCTCAGCTATAGTGCACCTCCAATGTCTTCGTCTCCTTCATAGGTTCTTTTGTTGATGACTTTCCCAAATAGCAGTTCCTATGTAGTAGACCTGCTATTTTTAGAAAGTTGGCTTTAGGAGTCGGATTGACGTGGAACAAAGTTTTTTGATATGGGTTTTTTCCAATATCACCCCTCTAAAATTTTGGGCCCGCCCACTTAATAGTCCAGAGATTTTAAAGTCTTAAATTTTAGACCTAACAGTGCTTCTGGATGTGGCAGCCATTAATGGACCTCAAAATTGCAGGTTTGGTTTTCTCCTCCATTTTTAAATAAAATTATATATTTGATATGGGTTTTTGTTTTGATGCTTCATGTGCAATTCTACTTCATTTCACCCAACGGTTTGATGGGAAATTGGATTTTTCTTCGTTGAGCTAGAAGTGGGATTTCTTCACTGTGGATGCTCTGTTACACAAGAGGAGGGTTTTAAGGTGTCTTCTTGATGGCCTTGGGTAGAGGAATGAATAGAAAAATATATCTTGTTGTTTCACGCATCCATTTGGGAGATTTCTTCAACTTCTCATTTCATGGTTATGGAGTTTTCTCCTTTTTCTCCTTTTGTGTTCTTTGTTTCTCCTTCTTAGCTTGATGAGAATTCCTTCTGAGACCTTAAACATCACTATGGGAAAGGTGATTCAGTTTTTGGGGAGTTTATGTGGCCATGGTGGAGCTGGTTTGGAGCAATAATGGTGGACCGGTGTCTGGACAATCATGCACGGAGCCATGGCAATGTATGAAGTTGTGAAGGAGAAATGAGGGGAAGAAACACTAAGTGCCGGATTTAAAATTTTCAAAACATGCACATGGAGGGGATGGGTGCATTTTTGTTTCCTGATGTCCCTGACCTTAGGGATGTGAGGAACATCAACTTCCATGGTGGTCAAGGTGATGCCATGTGTCCTCGATCCAACGACAGGGGATGGATGCTCCAAAAATAAACCTAGGGGCTGAAAGCCGGTCATGTGGGTGTCCAGAAGACTCCCCATAGGGGTGGGCACATGTTTCCATGTCTGATGTCCCCCTCCTTAGGGACATAAGGGACATCAGTTTCCACGGTGGTCCTGAGCTGACACGTGGCACCAGATCCGACGGCAGGGAATGGATGCTCCAAACATATACCTGGGAGCTGAAAGTCGGTCACGTGGGTGTCCAAATGACTCCCATAGGGGCTGGGAACATTTTTCAAGGTCTGATGTCTCTCACCTCAGGGAACATAAGGGACATAAATTTCCATGGTGGTCCTGGAGCTGACACGTGGCGCCCAATCCGATGGCAAGGAATGGATGCTCCAAAAATGCACCTGGGGCCGAACTATTCAAGTCTGGAGGTCTCATGAGGGTCCAAGAGGTCATATGGGGGCTGAGATGTCTTCAATGGGGCTGGGTGAAATTTTCCAACCTTGATTTCCCTAACCTTGAGGGACGTCAGGGACACAAAATCCCGCCAGGCTCTTGGAGCTGACACGTGTCCTCCCAAAAATTTGGCTAAGTCCTGAACTTGTGATGGTGATAATTTGAGCTCCCAATGGACTTTTTTGGAAAAATTGTATATGATCCTGACTGGAAATTTCCTTTTAAATCCAATGGTGTGGGTCTCATGTCTTGATTTATCGATATGATCCCTCAAAATAGGATTTTTGATTTGAGACTCCACTTGTTCCTGATAAAATCTGCTCTAATATTATGCGCCAAGGTGTTGTGAAAATATTATTTCACCATCATGTAGGTATTTGAATCCTATTTCCAGTGGTATTTTTTTTTTCTTATAACTCCATCCGGAGCTCCCAGAATCATCTTCTAAAGCCCAACAGTTGTTTTAGGCATGTGTACTGCCAAGCTTGTGAACCCTAATTTTTCCTCAAACTGCTCGAAGTTTCTCAAAACTTCCCAAAACCTTCCAAAATCATTTCCATGATGTTTTAAGGTCTTCAATTCAACTCCATTTTGAATTTTATCCTTCATTTCCACTCCAAGGGGTTGATCCAGACCTAGGAAGGCCAGTGATAACCCTTCGCAATACTACCAGAAGATAGTATCTTTTCATAAATCCCTAAAATCACCTAGGGGAATGAATAGAATTATCTAAATCACCTAGGGGATGAGATAACATTATTTATGAGATCATTTGGACTAACTGGATAGACCGGGGTGTCTTGGAATGATGGGACTTGAAAAAATTAACACGGGGGTATCGTTGTCATGCTTGAAATTGTCAATTTTCCTATTGCAAATTTGCATGACAACACCGATGTATCAAATTTGAATATGAAAGACACCCTTACAATTTTCCTTCAGATCCTTTTCCTTTCAAAGCCTGTAATATGTTATACCGACCAAAGGATTTCCTTATTCCAGTCAAGGCATCAACCATCATTTTCACTTCTTCTGCCACTGCCACTTCTTCTGTCGTTGCCACTTCTTCTTCCATCGCCGCTTCATCTTCTTCTACTACCGCATCTACTTGTTCTAAAGCTCCATCTACCACAATTAGCCCTCCCATCCCCATCATTGTTGTTGCTTATAAATCTAGCCAATATTTTTCTTCCTAAGCTTCGGGCATTTCATCTATCCCAACATCCAAAGTCCCAACTTCCGATCCCTTGGTAGATGTTTTTCAACGTCTTTCTTTAGGGGAATACCACCTTTACAACGTCAATACTTTATTTACTCCTCACGAGTATGGTAGCCTTCACCAACATCCACATTACGACCAACGTATCGAGAGGTACTTTCATATGGTCCTCATCTTCACACAAATCTAACGTATGGGGGATTAGATACTTCTTATTATCCCAAACCACCAACCCAAACACAACCTTTTCCATCTGATTTTTGACATCTTACTAATCGTCACTTCACCCATACCTTTCTTCATCATTGTGCTTGGAAAGGCTTTGGCTTTGATCTTTATGAACAAGGTCATCACACAGTCACACCTTGCATAACTCATAAACACAAAGACTAACATGGTATCAGGTTAGTGGAACCACCTAGTCCTAAGAAGGCTCGAGTTGACCTTGTAGAGGAAGATCAACCTTATGCACCTTCATCACCTATTATGCCACTATCTACACCATCTTCACCTATCACCCCACCTTCACCCACAAAGTCCATGGATCTAGAATCCATTCCTCCTAAAAAAATCATGAACACTATTTCTTTGCGACCTCTGCCCTATCATCATGATGGCAAGGATCCCTCTTCCATTTCTCTTTTTTATCCTGACATGATCGATGATGACACACCTTATATAAATGTCATTCAATGTCATGATGATGATTCCATTCTCACCTATCTCGGTTCAAATAATTATTACATTCATCGGTCGATACCTTCTGAGACACAAACCATGTTGAATGAATCAACCATTGAGATCAACATTCATACTCAGGACAACCCTCGAATTCTAAAGATAGGCCAATCTTTAGATTCTACCAAGTAGGAAGCTTTCACCACTTTCCTCCGAGATCGTAGAAATGATTTTTCTTGGTCTTATGTCGATATGCCCAGTATTGACCCAAATATCATAGTCCATAATATCGTAGTTATTCCCGATGCAAAACCTGTGAAACAGAAGCTGCGAAAAATGCATACACGCATTTCCCTTCTTATCAAAGAAGAAATCCAATGTCTTCTTTCTGTTTCTTTCATCTTACCCATCGACTATCCCCAATAAATATCTAACATTGTCCCTATCACCAAAGCGATAGGGGACTCCACATTTGCATGGATTTGTGTGACCTCAACCTTGATTTCCCTAAAGATGATTTTCCTCTACCTAGCATTGACCAACTAGTTGATCTCACAGCCCGCCATGAGATGATATCTCTTATGGATGGTTTTTTGGGTTATAATCAAATATTACTCGCTCCTGAGGATCAACACAAAACCGCATTCATTACCCCTTTGGGGACCTTCTGTTATCGAGTCATGCCCTTTGGCTTGAAAAATGCTGGTGCAACCTATGAACGTGTTATGACTTATATCTTCCATGAAATCATGCATGACATATTGGAGGATAATGTCGATGACCTTCTTAGAAAATCCAAAATTTGTGTCGAGCACCTCAGGGTTCTTGGAGTCATCTTTGATCACCTCATCAAATATTGTGTTCACCTTCAACCAAAGAAGTGTCTCTTCACTGTCCTCTCTGGGAAACTCCTTGGTTTCATAGTCTCTTTATGGGGCATTGAAGTTGACTCCACCAAAATCAAGGCTATTCTAGAAATGCCTCCACCTCTTAACCTTCGCTAACTCCGTAGTTTGCAAGGTAAATTGCAATCTATCTGATGTTTCATTTCCCAACTTTCTAACCGTTATCACCCTTTTCATCATCTTCTTAAAAGGATGTCTCTTTCAATTGGAGTGATGAGTGTCATAAATCTTTGAAGTGTTGAAAGAATATCTTCTTCAACCACCTATGCTCACCCACCTAAAGATGAAAAACCTTTTTACCTCTATATTTCTACCACTGATCATTCCTTGGGGGCCATACTCGCTCATCACGACGAGCAACATTGGGAACATGATAGTTTATTATATAATTTGTACCCTTCTGGACTATGAAACTACGTATACCTATGCTAAAAAGCTTTGTTTAGCCTTAGTCTTTGTAGTCACTAAACTTTGACATTACCTCCTTAATTACAAATCCTTTTTTCACTAACATCAACCCCCTGCATTACATGTATGTGAAGCCTTACCAACACTAGCTTGCATCTCGTTGGCTCATGCTCCTTGCTAACCTAGATCTTGAATATATTCATCAAAATTATGTCAAAGGTCAAACCATTTCCGATCAACTTGTAGACACACCTCTTCCTGGAAATCAATCTTCCAGATTTATTTTCCCAACGAATCAATTGTCAATGTCTCTTTTGATGACATGGATGACATGGTCTACCAAATGACCCTATTATTCGGCAGTTCCAAATGTCAACATGTGGGGTGATGCAGAGTCATCCTCATTCCTTTTGACACTTGAACCTATGCCTTTATCAATCAAACTTAACTTCAACTACACAAATAACATAGCCGAATACAAAGCACTCATTAGTTCTTTAAACCGCCATTGCCTTGGATGTGAAAACAATTAATATCTTTGGGGAATCTCAACTGGTCATCAACCAAGTCGATGGTCTATTCCAGTGCCATAATGAGGTACTTCAAAACTATAAACATCATGTCAACATGTTTTTGACTACCTTTGACCATTATAACCTTCAAACCACTCTGCGATCCACTAAAACATTCACGGATACCATGGCTTGTCTCGCCTCACAGATACATGCCTCCCCTTCTTACTCGAAAATATTTGTCACAGTATAAAGGTTGCAATCACCTTCTTACATTATTCCTAGCATTAACTTTGTGGGAAGAATAAAAACTAACCCCGTGGCATTTGGTATAAGAAGTTCATCGATTACCTTTCCCTTTCCATTCTACCTCCCGACCTCATGGGCAATGGACGGCGAGCATTTCTCAAAAGCGTTTCTCATTATTTCATAATGGGGGAACTTCTTTATAAATGTGGATTTGATGGTATCCTATTATGATGTCTCACTAGTTTTGAAATCTCGTACACCATAAAGGAAATCCATGATGGAATTTGTGGTGGACATTTCAGTGGCCTTGTCATTGTCAAAAAAATCTTGCACCTTGGCTATTACCAGCCTACCCTTAACCACTGACTGTTGTGAGTACGTCAAACATTGTGTGAAATGTCAACAACATGTTAACCTTCACCATACTCCAAGCCATGCCTTACAAGTCGATAGAGACTTTTGGAATTTTTCTCAATGGGGTTTGGATCTCATCGTAGAGATCAATCCTCACTCCTCTCTATGTCCTCAATGTATTATAACAGCCACTAAATACTACACCAAATGGGTAGAAGCCATACCTCTCATTTCCACCAAGGCCAAAAAAATTTTTGACTTCATCAACCATCATATCATCTACCGCTTTGGCATTCCTCATCGCCTTATCATTGATAATGGAAAACAATTAAAAAATAAAACCTTACGCAAATTGTGTGATGCCTTTGTATTCAGCTCATTTTTCTATCACCTTATTACCCATAGGCCAATGGTCAAGCTGAATAATCTAACAAAACCCTTAACAAAATCCTCATGAAATTCGTCAACATGATATTGATTAGGATTGGCATACGCACATTCCTTTCACCTTATGGGCTTATCAAGTATTCTTACTTCTACCAATGTCACGCCTTTCTCTTTGGTCTATGGTACAAAGGTTGTATTGCCTCTCGAAATCCAAATTCCATATATTCGTATCTCACTTAAAGATATGCTTACCGATGACAAATTTCACCAAGAACGTTTGGCACAACTTGAGCTTTTAGATGAACATCATTTGAATGTTCTTGACCAGCTTCAGATCTATCAAAAATGTATCAAATGTGCTTATGAAAAACGAGTTCATGAACACACTTTCAATGTTGGTGATATTTTCCTAAAGGAAAACCAACATGTAATCAAAGAAGATAAAAGAAAACGAGGCAAATTTGCTCCTAATTGGCTTGGACCCTACATTGTTACCCATGCTTATGGAGCAGGCACTTATCATTTATCTTCACTTGAAGGTAAACCTGAGCTTGAGCACCTTAATACCTTGCATCTTTGACCGTTCTCCTGTTGAATAAATTACATCACTTTATGTCACCTATATGCTCCTCGCTTGAGAAAACCTCTTCTTTCATCTACCTGTTTCAAGGACCAACAACTAAACTAAAATTGTGTGATTATCCGTCACCATTCAGCCTTGTCTTAAATATGAGTACCAAGGCTCTACTCATGGAATGATTCTAATGGATACTTTTCATCCTTCTCAAGATGGAAGCCCATGTTTGTTCATCACTTGAAACTTCTCCTTCATAGTTAACCTTTTCGTGTTGTGTTTTTTCCCTTATAAAGGAAACCTATAAATATTTATAGTCTTGTCAAGACAAGTTAAGTACCAAAAATAAAAAAAATAAAATATATATGGGATAGACAAAAACAAACTCCTTGAGTCAAACTTCTTGCAAATAGATGAATTCCTCAAAAGGACATCTATGCCTCTCTCTTTCTATTATAAATAGACTACTCCCTCAAAGGACAACTATAAAAAGTCAACCACTCATTACATTTAGTCTATCCAACAAGAAGACTAATCTATATAAATAAAATAACTTTGAAGCTTCCTACATCGATCAGCTTCATGAAGACCTCAAGGAGAACCTATTTATCCCAATATAGACTTCCCGCATCGATCAATCTATATATGCAAAAAAGCAAAAAAACAAAAAAAAAGTCAAGCAAAATATAAACTTTTAGTCATGGACTTGTCTATCCTAGTTTTTGGTATCTTGCAGATGGGACATATTGTCCCACAACAAGGTTATGCTAAATAAACCCTTTCACCTTACCTATTGTTTTATTATTTCCTAACTCACCTTAAGGGACAAACTTTGTATTTTACACTTTGCGATCACGTAACTTCTTTCACATATAGATATTTCACTCATGCAATGTATCTAGGGCCTTATGTTCAAATAAGTCTAAGGGTATAGAAATTAGGGTCCTTGCCAATTTGGGGAAAGCCACCTCTTCTACTTTCTTATCTTTTTACTTGGTTGATTTTTCAACAAGACAAGACCATTAAATCAAAATCAACTACACTACATCTTCATCTATGCCTAAAATCATCTAACTCACCTTGCCTATTATCTATTCAACATTTAAACTTGCCTTATCCAACCAACATAACTACCCAACCTACCTATTCATATAACCTAACCCAATCTCATTCTTCCCACGGTGTATGGGAGAACTACATCAGCTGAGAGGCCCCTTTCACAAGGGTTATGTAGCAGCACTCTTAGGGCATGGGGCCCTTTGAGGTTAGCTCAGCCACTCTATTACCCATCATCATTTCCCCCATCAAACAATTAGTTTCCATAAAAATAATAATGAAGTTAACTCATAAACAAAATCAAACATCACCTATGTATAGGAAACTAAATCGAAACAAATCAAATTTAACCATACCTATCATCTAATTTCCATAACATCTCATGTACATTGGAATTTAAACCATTTTAATTCATAACATAACATCAACTCAACCATGCCTAACATCTCATTTTCACAACATCAATACAGTGAAAATTAAACCACTCAATCATATAACTAAACCATGCCTACTCATCTAGTTTCCATAACACCAAAACAATGGAAATTAACCTATTTCAATCATACACAAACCATACCTACATCTACTTTCCATAACATCAATACAATGGAAATTCAGCCAATCATTCACAATCATTTCCATATAGTCATTAACATGGAAATTCATGCCTAATCACTTTCCAGTTTCAATGGAAATTCATTTTTCCCAAACACTATCATTAATCATCTAGTTTCCAAAAATTTAACTTGGAAATTAAACCGAACATGCCTACATCTACTTTCCATGACATCAATACAATGAAAATTCAACCAATCATTCACAAGACCATATTGACGCAACCATGCCTACTCACCTAGTTTCCATAAAATCATTAACTTGGAAATTAAACCAAACCATGCCTAATCACCTAGTTTCCATAGAATCATTAACTTGGAAATGAAACCAAACCAGGCCTACATCTACTTTCCATGATAACAGTACAATGGAAATGAAATAACAACACATCTATAAATATCATCATCCATCTATACATCAGAATGTATGTATATCAATACATTGAATATACAGATATAAACATAAGTATCTCAAAACTCTCATATACATCTCATATCTTGGCACACAGGCTGGTATATGTATCAAAAATAAAAATAAAATCATCTCTAGATCATATATCATATCTAGGAAGGGTTAGAATCTCTGCTGCTCTCTCCAAAACCCTTATCTAGTCTCTACCTACGAGAACTAGTCACCTCTTCATGACCATGTCTATGTGGCCGGCGACCCTCCGAGCTACTGGAACTATGAGTCTGTGACTTGCTCCTCTCACTCACTTCCCGTTGTGCTCTATACTCATCATATGTCACATAAGGAATACCAACCTCCATCAAACTTTCCTAGTAATATGTATCCTTCGACACAAAATCTTTGTAACTATCCATGAAATATGTTGAGGAGGTGTCATGGCTCTCTCTGAGACCTGTCCCTATAAAAGTGGCCCTTACCCTATACCCATGGTCTCTGTCATGCTGCGTGTAACATGGGACCATGTCCTAGTACCTATAAAGGTGGGCCCCGCGCACTTTGAACAGTACTTTTTCCTACACATGTGTTTGTGCTTGTGCCAACTCACCATGTAAAGTTGTAACATGCGCTGTTGTGTGTGTAACATGTGCATGCAGCCTTAAACTTTGCCCCTCATCCCCTACCTAAGCCTATGTCAACTACCCCTATAATGTGGCCACCTGGGCCTCAAGTGTAGTCACATGTGCCTGCAACCTTACAACATGTCCCCCATCTCCTGTCAGTTCCTCTATCTGTGCTCAGGTCTATGCTAATTGCCCCCGACATTGTAGCTACACCGTGCTGTGCCTACACAAGTTGTAATTGCAAAGTTGTCACCTACCCCTGCAACTAATCTCTTTGCACTATCACAGTGGCCAAGTTTGGTTTTCCTGACCTAGGTGGTGTTGCCTATAGTTGGGCTACCCACCAATGTCTATATGCATCATGCATCGGCATCATCAATCAGACTATCCATGACTTGCTCCTCTTGCCCTATTGGCCTAGTCAAATGTGGTGGAGATAAAGGTCTCTCCACATCATCCCTGTAATACTAAAGAAATGGTGGAGGCACATCTTGTTGCAGCCCAAACTAGCGTTGTATTCGATCGATGGGAATCATCTCATGCTCCCCATCCCTCCACCCCTGTATTCACCTTACCAACTGTATCCTTGCCATCTCCTTTGTCATGCCTTTATAAGAAGGAAAATCAACATAGGGTCGTCATACAATATCCAACGCATAGAGCCCCTCAAAAATCCATCAATAGTATGTCACATCTCATGATGCCTCCTCCACTCGTGGATGTGCCCTTACTAGCACCCACCTCCTATACCCAACCCTGATAACTCCCAAGTGCCAATCATGTCATTGAAGCCCCTATAGGTGCACACATACTATGTGCTCATATGCCCAACAATGTAATAGATAAGTGCAATAAATACCATACCGCCACATCCTCTGGTATGCCCACAACTCTCTATACAACTTAACCAAGTAGATTGAAGCCCATGTAAAACACACCCTCTCCTCAATCATATCATGTAATACCCCCATCAGTGCTTGTGGATATCTCCCACCCTCTGAATCTGGGAGAGCATAGCATCCCACAACAACCATCATCAGAACTGCCAATCTGGTCTCCTGAGGATGTGCAGTGTACATATCCCCATAACTAATGTTAGCATTGTGATATCTCAAGTCATTCATAGTCTCTCCAAACACTGTAACCATCGGCTCAAATGCCTCATCTAATGCAATCTGATATAATGGATCCCCAAAAATCGGCAACTGCAAAATCCTATAAACATCCTCCAGTGTGATCTTCATCTCAATGGTAGGTAAATGAAAGGTGTTGGTTGCTGAGTCCCATCTATCGATGAGAGCGGTCATTAGACTGATCATGATCACATACGCACCTATATCACCTCATAGCGTTAAGCCTAACATCCCACATATGAACCAACAATGGTGGCACCATGTCTCTCATAATCAACTAATGATGTGCCTACATCATTACCATTTAAACATGTTAGTCAATTACTCCCTTTACATCATCTATTTTCTCCTACCTATTTAACATCCCATCTATGACTCTACTAGCCCACCTATCCTGTAACCAACCCACTTTCCTATCATCTATTCTATCTATCCCACACCACTACACCTATTCAGATTCACTCCTTTCCCTTCTTCACCAATTTGACCTAACTTTCTTTACCCCACCCATTCCTACCTACCTTAAGCATCCCTAGCCCACCCTATCATGCTTACCTTACTCCTAATCTACCTTCTCTTCCCTACCATAGGCCTACCCCCTTTCCTTACCTTTTAGGCCATCCCCAACCTCCATTTTTAAGGACTTAGTCACTTTTCACAGTGACTGACATTGGCCACCCACACAAGTATCGATCACCTCTTACCCTCACCGACGTCAAAAGCCTATCGACATCGAATGATGACCGACCGACATCAGTCACTGGTTCGGCTCCAAATCCAAACCCCATGCCCCCATTTCTCAAAAAATTAACAAACACACTTAAAATCCTACCCAAAGCCCCCTACATTACACCTACATTTATTTTACCATCTATTTAACTAGCATTTACCCCTCCCCATACCCAATTTAGTCATTTTCTACCCAAATTTCTAAATCAAATTCACAAACTAAATTCTTTCATTTTCTACCTTAATTTTCACCAAAAACATCAATAAAGAGGGACTCCTACCTCTAATTGACGTCATCTCCTCGGTGTGATGTCTGGTCTCTGAACTGGAGGTCTTAAACCACCCTCTCCTGCCTCTGCCATGGCTCACTCTCCCTCTCAGTCTCAACCAATCCAGTCACTTATCAAGATCTTGTGGGTCCACTCAACTCACTCCAACTCAGCCTAGAAAGCAGCCATGTCCTTTTCTCTCACGAAAAATGCCAAAATTTTGTCTACATGTCATTTTCCAAAAGTATAAAAGCACAAATGAAACCTTTTCAATGTGGGTTTTCTATTTTAATCCCAAATTTTCCCGACCAACGTCGGTCAGGTCATGCGCTAGTTGACCGACCTTGGTTACCTTACCGGCATTGCTTTACCCTTGACCGGTATCGGTCACCCTGCCTAAGCCCATTATGTCCTAATTTCACCACATTTGAATGCCATGATGCAATTTTATTGCTACCGCACCCTTACCCAAGCCCTTGAGTCTCACCTTATCACCTTATTACTTAGTTTGAGCCCTTCATTTCATTTGGGGCACAATTTTTCCTATACCTCCACCTTACCGAAGGCCTTACCCATGGCCTTACCTAAACCACCCACTCAACCTTGCCCATTTGACACTCAAATTCACTTACTCGTTATTCATTGTGATGACACTACTCGTATTGTTTACACCTACCAACCTTATCATGCCTAATTTTGAGTCGTTTATCCCGACAAAACCTATTAGTGCTTTTGGAACCCACCTAATGCTCATTCCTACACCTTGCCTAGTTGTGTTTATAGGACCGTATCCTATACCTTGGATACTTGGACATCATCAACCTTGTTTGCATAATCAACCGACATTTTCCAATGTAGAGTTTGTGAGCTCTTCATCCTAGTGCCTTGTCACATTCTATACGTGTGCATGTGTTTGAATGCCCCACCTATTACCTACACCTAAAATTACCATTGCATGCACTGTACCCAACATTATCTTTCCCCATCTACCACATTATCAAACCCATCACTGATTTTACATACTCCTCAATTAGTCCCTTGTTTTAGGGGGATCACTTCTACCCATGCCTGGGACAACCTAACCTTCACCCATACTTGGGGCAACTACTTTTGTTTTGGTCAACATCGCTTATTAATATAAGCTACGTGACAAAAAGGGGCAAGTATAAACACCAAAATAATGTCACAACTCCCCTTAACCCCTTCAATTAATTAAATTCCACACTACATCTAACCATGATCCTTTGCACCCATAATTAATCAATTTAATTACCCTAATTAAACTAATTATCTACATCACCCCTCCACCTCACCTAAGCCACTCCACCTCTCCACCTCACCTTGGACCTATTCCAAGTCCATTTAACACCTAAGACTATGTCCCCAATTATCCTAACCAACTGGGACTTAGTCTAACCCTAATATTAATATCGGATTACTTCTCCAACAATACTCCCACTTATCTAAGTGCAATTATTCACTTAAGAACTGAATGGAAATCAAGATCACACCAAAATTAGCAAAGATCATGTTATTTTTGGCACCTAAGACCAATTCTCCTTAACCGATGTCGGTTATCCCAACCAAATGTGTCGCTTCCCTAACCACCGTAGGTAACCTTAAATAAGATTTTTAACTCTTTGCATGGGTTCTTCAGTTCTCCAATTCATTATTTCACTCAAGTTTTGACATTCTAACTCTTGAACATTCAAAGCTACTAAACAACGAACTCCGAGCACATCAGGTCTTCACCAACAGCCAATCTCTTCCTCCACAACCTTGGATCACCCACAACAGAGCACACAGGCTCTGTTTCCGTGGCACTAGACACAACCTCATTTCATCTCTCAAATGCTCATCGACCACCCCCACCTTCAAATCTACAAGTTCTCAGATAAGTAACTCACTCTTATTTGTTAGATCTAGTATTTGATCTTAAGTCTTTTCATTCATTTCTATTATCTGACTCCCCTCTGTCTTGAATACCACCCTTCACCCATCTATCATCTATTATACCAACTTGAACCATTTTTCCCATCCTAGTGCCTTTATCACCCTTGCTGAGTTTTCGTATAAATCATAACACCCTTCCTGAACCCCCTCATCTCTCTGTGCACAACCACAGAGAGATCCAAAACACCTATTTTTAATATTATGATAATATTTCCCCTACCGACACCGATCACTCAACCGGCATCATTCATTTTCCAGTACCAACATCGGTCACCTAGCTGATATTGGTCTCTGTGACTAGTAATTTTTCCTAGAACAATGAGCTTATAACTTTCACCAAACAACCCAAAACGTAACCAAACTTCACCCAGACCTTTCCTAACACCTCAATGACCTTTCTCAACCATAACCATACCTTTCCCAATGCTAGATTAGTTTGTACTTCCATACTTTTCTTAAAGTATATTGATAATGTTTTGAGACACCTAAATCAAAGTGTTAGCAATAAGACCTCTATTTATCACATTTATTTTCATTAATTTGATAAAAACAATGGATTAATGTCCATCTAAGAAGTATCACACTTCCTAGAACTAGCAATCGCTAGGCAGTTCACTGCCAATTACTATTTAATACTCTTTTGTGGTCTTGATGTGTTCTTATACAACTCATTCCTCTAGCCAAAGGGAAGCTCTCACATTCATTCTGATCAAATTCTACAATGTGCGCAACATCTTCTTCCATCTACATAATCACAAGTATTCCTCCTACACACATTACCTTTATCTATTTTATCACATGATTTGACGTGAAACACTGAAAATTGGTATTTCGGTGGATAGGATGAGGAGGATAAAAACCCACAAGGGCACCCTGCCTCTACCAAAAATAAACAAACAAACAAACAAGGAAGATACAATAAGTAAGGAAATAAAGCAATAAGGAAGAAAGGTAAAAACAAGCAAAAGAAAATAACAAAACATAGCATAGAAACAAAAAGATGAATCCAAAAAATAAGGAAAAGGTCAGGAACAATCTAGTAGAATGAAGAAAACAATTTGTATAACAAAGAAAAAGCCACGGAGGGAAGACATACCTATGCAATGAAAGAAAAATTGTCAAAGGAAGACATACCCATACGTAATGAAATAAAAATTCACAGAGGGAAGAAATACCCGCACAATGAAGAAAAATCCACGGAGGGAAGACATACCCACGCAATGAAAGAAAAGCCACATAGGGAAGGAATACCCACATGAAAAATAAAAGTTATGGAGGGAAGGAATACCTGCACGCATAAAGGAAAATTCGTGAAAAGATAAAAATATATGTAAAAAAAAGAAACACGTCGTGAAGGAATAAAGGAACTACGAACAAAGTAGTAACCATAGAACAAAGCAGTCACTTGTGGAACATAGTAAACACCGCATAATGAAAGGATAATCCTGTAGTACAAAAGGAAAACAAGGAAAAGCCACAAGAAACTAAAGAAAACTACGAAAAAGGAAGAAAACCCATGAATCAAAAGAATACAAACAAATCTTACACAATAAAGAATACACTTTCCCGCCTTTCATACAATAAATGTGGTAAGTGATAACATAAAGGTATAAAAGCATAAGCTAAGGAAGAAACAATTCACAAAATTAAAATACCTAAGGGCAAAGAAGTAAAGTGTGACATCAAGAAGACCAAGGAAGATAGGGCATAAAAAGCCAAACAAAATACAAAGAAAATGGTGACTCCCACTATTGTCTAGCAGAAAGACCTGAAGCCAAAGTTCCAAAAAATCCATTAAATCTACCAAGCATGATAGAATGGGAGCATTTTCACACATTCCTTTTAAATTCATGCATGTACACAATACTTAGAAATATATACACTTGACAATTACAAAGTATGATCACACTCTAGATTGGATATTGATAGGAAATTGCTACTTCAACATAATCCAACTATAGGAAAAATGGAGTATAAAAAGAATGCAAAAGTTATAACTGAACTGAAATAAGATGCATGGTTCAAAATTCTATATTTTTTAGGGAAGACAATGCAATTAGGGTTCTTCTCAGTCACCTACATAATCAAAAGCCTTACCTCGACCAACATCACCAAATCAATGCAACAGTTTTAGAAAGTGTTACAGGGTTGTAGCAACAATAGGGCCCTCGAAATTAACAAATAAAAAGACGTCGATGAAAACCATAACACAATTGATGGATGTAATGATGTCAAAAAGAGGATTGTGGATCGGTGACATCAAGAATCATTCTTTAAGGTGTGCACTAAGGCCATATGCTTGAAAATTTATTACACTAATAGAGAAGATGGTGCCCATGGGCTTAGTGCCCAAATTTCCCTAGACATTGTGACCTCCCATTCTATGTACAATTTATGCGAGGTGTTAGCCACATAATTCCATGAGAACACTAGGAAAATTAAGGAGGGAAATACACATTCTCTTATGGGTCCATTCTTCTATGCTTAGCCATGTACTTTACAAATACCCTCCCAACTAGAGTAGAGCCAATACAATGGAGACAACATACACCAATTGCACAATAGATTTTAGACCACGTGAATATTATGAATCAACTAAAACAAATTACATCCCTTATAGGTTGGATGGATAATATAAGGAAAATAGTGGCAAACAAATCTCGAATCACAAAGAAAATAGTAGCACAATTTGAAAATGAAATGGCCTTCATCACAAACATTGACCATATTTTCATAAGGCCCTTCATTCTATGGGTTACACATGTAGCTTTACTACCCTATGAGGCATCAGATGTGTTGGTAGAAACTACAATACAAGAAATAAGGAACCTTCTAATTGACCCTAGTAAACCATTCCCTCTAAACATCGATGTTTTGATTGAAGAAACAAGGAGGAATTAAAAAAAATCCAGAGGAACATGGCCAATGAGAAACTAACAAGATAGTGTCAAAAACTTATAAAAGAAAACCCATGAAAGAAAAATCTTCTCTTGAACTAGCTACCAAATGCCAAAAGACAATGGCTACAAAGAAAATGTTGAAGGCATCAGAAATAAGTGAAGAGGAAGGATACTCAGAGGTAGAACCCGTGGACATCTCAAATTTAGGGGAAGAAGAAACTCCATTCTTCCTTTCTCTTTCCTCCAGCCACAACACAAGAAGAACTCAATTCCCAATTTACAAAGGAGGTTGAATCTTGGGAAGATTCACAGTTATCCCACATTGCATATAGATTCTATAGAACATGCTTAACCCTTGGTGGGATCTCACAAGTGGCCCAATAGTATGAAGTGGGCACAACAAGAGAAATGGTTTCTATAGCGAGAGGCTATAATTCATTACATGAAGATATTTGCATTGGTAATAGAAGACATAATCCATCTCCTTCCTAAGGAATTTCTCAAAGAAATATAGGTCGAGGTAGACATGGAGGAAGAAACAATTTTAGAATCTTTTGGGAAGGAACTCAAGTAGCTAAAGCAAAAGAAGAAGAAAACAATTAAATATAAAACCCTCATTGAGAATATAGAAGAGTTGATACAGATAACTTAAAAAGAGAAAAAAGAAAAAGAGGAAAGGCGAGAAAAAAATAAAAAAGACTACAAAAAGAGACAAGAAGAAAAGAAGAAAAGAAGAAAAGGGAGAAGGGTGAGAAACAAAAGGTAGAACAAGAAAACAAAAAGAAAGAAGAATACATAAGGAGTAAGGAAGAAGAAAATAAGAAGTAGGAGAGGAAACTAAGAAGGCGAAGGAAGAAGATAAGAAAAAAAATACGAAGAAGAAGCAAAGAAGAAGAAGCAAAGAAGAAGAAGAAAAAAAGAGAGGAGGAAATAAAGAAAAAGAAGAAGAGAAAAGAAAGAAAAATACTAAAAGAAGAAAGAAGAAGAGATAGAATAGGAGAAAAAGAAGGAAGAAGAGAAGAAGAAGAAGATAAGATAAATATATTAATACCTAAGAAAAGAACAAGAAAAAGGAAGAAGAAGAAAGGAAAGAAGAAGAGAAGAAGAAGAAGAAGAAGAAGAAGAAGAAGAAGGAAGAGGTTAAGAAGAAGGAAGTAGAGGACATGAAGAAGGCATGGGAGGAGGAAGAAGATAAAAAAGACAAGAAGTAGTCGAAAAAAGAAAAGAACTAGAGGAAACAAGAAATGAAGTACAAACACAGGAAAAAGCTCAAATTACAGCCACAAGAACAAGTGAAGCACCCCACGGTATAGTGTCAGCTCACTTCCCACAAGATTCATTGGCTAAAATCAAACAAGCACTACAACAAAGGAGACAACAACATACTATCCAGTTGCAACATGGGGTAGTAGAGTAGACTCAAGAAGGGTACACTATACATTTATGTAACCTCTCATCCTTATAAAAATATACATGTAGCCAATTTCTAGATCAAAGTGTCAAACAAGATTGGATGCAACAATATATTGATATGGAAGAAGCAATTAATAGAATATTGACATCTATCAAAATAGCCAAACCACAAGTCAAGATTGTTTCCATCCAGTAATAGAGATAGGAACTAAACAAGTGGTAAAGGAAATCCTAGCTGATAGTACCACACTTTAGGAAAGTGAGAAGAAAAATCAAAACAGAGGAAGTACAAGAATACAAGGAGAAAATCATACAACCTCAATCACTAGAAAATAAAAGAAGGTGGAAGAATATGCAAACATCCCTCACCAAGCTTGAGGCAGAAGTTACCAATTTTGTGGCATACTATGCCTACGTCATGGGTTTTCTAAGCTTAAATCAGTAGGAAAGGTAGAGTTGGATAAATTGGAACAACTCAATAAGGACTCCGTAGAGTATGATATCACTACGAATACCGATACATCTCAACATAGAAAATTTTTCGAGATTGGAGAGAAATATCATGACAAATAAAACAACAATGTAGAGAATATTACAGATATGCAAGAATACAATACCACAATGGACAAATCCCTAGTATGAATGCAACAAGAATTGATGGCTGCCAAGAAAATATTTGACCAAATCCAAATTAATCAGGTGCCTACAGACATTCTTCTACTTGCTCAAGAAAATACTCGCTACAAGAATGGATACAAGAAATCAAAGAGCACTTAAATAAGTGGTATCAGTTTGAAAATAACATCATTAAGAAATACACAAAGTATATCCCACAAGCTACTACTAAAGTGAAAATAGATGAAATTTATTTGGGGACCCATCGTGTCCTATAAATCCATTTGGGCGCAAGTCGAACATGGGGACACTTCCTCACCCAAATGTCTAAGTTTCCGGTAAGTTGATGCTTTGGTTTTCCAAAAATCACATTGTCGAAGATAGAATATTTTGAGTAGATAGAGATACTACAAAATATTTTGCAACGAAGACATGGTTCTTCATCTTTGGTTGTCTCGAGGAAGAGACAACACTTGAAGTCTGGAAATGATGTTGGCAGGGTTCTTCATCAATTTTGAAGATAATCTGTAGAGTAAAGGAAAACCTATGAGACACAGGAGAATATGCGAATAGAAGAGGAAGCCGCCAAAGACTAAATAAATCCACATAATACTTTAAAAGTCATCAAAAACAATGTAAAGCCATAAAAACCTATCCAGAGTCACGATACGAAGAAGTCTAGGAACAAAAGGTGGCGTAAGCCAAAAAGTCACAACCAAAAGAAGTGTCTTTTGGCTAATTTTATAAGAAAATATATTTATTGTACTTAATTAAAAGAATATGTAGAAATGTGTGTGGAAGAATAATATGATGTATGGAATGTATAAGAATTTAGAGAGTATGTAATAGAAGAAAAGAGAAATTAAAATATATGAGGAATGTATGAGAAGTGTGTAAGAGACTAATGTAACTTACTTTGGAGATATGAATAAATATTGATGGTTGATGCAAAGTGTATAATTTGTTATGTGATATATCATTATTTTTGTTCATCATTTTGAATTTACATTACTCTGTTTATATTTCCTTGCACATCCTTAACAAAAGGGTGAACTTATTAACCCTCACGTCTGCATTGAGGCTTAAGGTCAACATGAAGGAGTTAAAGAATTTAATTAATATTAATTTAAGAGACATATCTTTTGATAGTCACCCCTCTTGGGAAGAGGTACATTAAGGATATAAAAGATAGATGAAAAGTTTGAGAAAGACAAGCAAAAAATGAAATAGATTCATCATTTGAGAGAAGTGAAAGAGATAAAAGGTGAAGTAAAATGAAAATATCATTTGAATAAAGAGTATGAAGGAAGAGAAAAAATATAAAGACATTTGATTTAATTAAATTGACCAGTGTCCATGTTGGAAGTATACTCTGATTTGTGTGTATAAAGAGAAGTAAATTTCCATCATCCGGTTGAAGAAACAACTACAAAAGGTGGAAGTTTACATTGTTGAGATCGATGCCTCACAAAATTAGGGATTAATGTCTCTAATGGGTTGGTGTTCACGATTTTGCTGAGTTCATGTTTGGCATTGGGGATTGGTATCTCCAGTAGGTTGGTGCCTACGATTATTTGTAAAACATTTAATTTTGGGTTGGATTTGGATAGTAGATCCAAGCACTCTTATTTTGTGGTTTTTCTTGAGAGAGGGTTTTTCACGTAAATCTAGTGTTGCTTTATGTTATGTTATTTGAATGCTTTTAAAAGCTTTGATTGTGGATATAAGTTTTAATATGTAAAAATTTATCTTATACTGAATCACCCCCCTCTAAGTATAAGTATGTGCTTAACAATTGGTATTAGAGTAGGTTCCTTCGATATAGTCTAACTTCTAGAAGGTAGATCTCGGAAGCACATGTGGCCAGTCATCATGTTCAATAAGGCTTCTCCACAAACAAGGCTTCATTGTTCGATGAGACGAACTCTACATTCTTGAGCATAAGGATGTGAACATATCTAATGCCCCTTGGTTTTGATATCTAACAAGCAATATTTACTGGATATATAATGCCACAAATTCCACCAAATATATAGATGGAAAAAGGCTAGTGAAAATAATGCAAAAGCCATGAATGCAATTTTGTGTGGCTTATTAGAATCAGAATTTGTCAAAGTAATGCATTGCAATTCAGCAAAGGACATCTAGGGATAAACTTCAAACCATCTATGAGGGTGACAACAAAGTAAAAAGGAAAAACTCCAAACTCATAGGAGACAATTCAAGAGCTTAAAAATGAAAGATGAAGAAAATGTTGTGGCATATCTTCTTTGTGTGGATGAGATTGTTAACACCATTAGAGGGCTTGGTGAAAAATTCAAAGAATCAAAATAGTTTAAAAGGTACTAAGGTCTCTATCAGTAAGATTTTGATGCAATAGTTTCTGCAATTGAAGAGATGAAAAACATAGACCAGTTAAAAATGGACGAGTTACATGGAATTCTCACACCCTATGAGATGAACACAAAATCAAAGAAGCCAACAAAAAGGAAACAACCTTTAAAGCTTCAAATAAAGGGAAAAATAAAGATTCTAAATCAAGAAATGAACAAGATGAGAAAGAGGCCATGTTCATCAGAAATCTTTAAAAGGGATCCAAAAATACAAAGGTAAGCTACCTTTCAAGTGTTTTAATTGTGGTAAAATAGGACATTTTTCGCTAAATGTCCACATAAGGATGATAGCGATGATGAGGAAAATCATAATGAGGAAAGGAATAAGAAGGAAAGAAAACCTCAATACAAGAAAAACTTCAAACAAAATGAATATAAGAAAAAAATTAACGAGCACAAGAAAACCTCAGCAGAGGAAAGAGATGAGAGAATATCAGACAGTGACAGAGAAGAAACTTTGTTCATGACTATAGAAATAAAAAATGATGCCTCTATAAGTAAAGAAACCTTAGAAGAGGAAGAAGATGGAGAGGTAGATCTTGAAGACGAACTCATTTTTTCCTTAGGTGAGATAAAAGTGCTTAATAAAAAGAATCTGAAACAAAGAATACACATTCAAAAAATATGAAGAAGAAAATTATGCTTTGGGAACAAAAAAAGTCACAAAGTCTAGAGGAATTAGAAAAAAGTGTCATTAACCTAAAGATTCAACTAGAAGAGGAAAATAAAATAGAGGAACATGTGAGAATTCAATTGAAGATAAAATAAGAAGACTCTAAAAAGCTAGAGTCTGAAATTGTTACCCTGATGAAGGAATTAGAGAAGACAAATACTTAATTGAAAAGCAATTTAAAATTTAAAAAGAGCACCGAAGTTTTGGATGATATAATCAACTACCATAGGTCACCATTCATCAAGACTGGTATTAGCTATGAGGAAAAACAAGAGGTTAGTAAGAAGAATCTGGATTCAAAAGCTAATGAGCTACCAAAGAAAGAAGATAAGCTTCCTCAAAAGATCAATCCTCCTAAAGAAGAAAACAAAGGTTAGAAACAGTGACATGATATTCCCATAAGAAATCACAAAAGATCATCCTTTCCAAAACAGTCTCATATGATCAGAACCAAAGTTCATTTTATGGTTATTGCTTTGCTTGCAATGATTTTGGTCATAGAGAAATGGAGTGTAGGACACATGCAAGAAATAGGTATGCATGGGACAATGGCAGAAGTACTTATGAAGTTTTAAGTAGAAACTATAACTCATTTGCCATGTTATTGAATTACAAAGAGAATAACATTACATGTTATAATTGTAATAACTATGGACATATATCACAATTATTTAGAAGTGTAGTTGTAGAACCCCTAGAAAAACAAGAAAGTGAATGCTTCTATTGTAAAGAAAAGATAACCTACAAAAATTTGGAAAAAGAAGCAAGAGGAAGTTAATTAGGACAAGAAGAAATCTATGACTATGAAAATGAAATTTCATGAAGGGAAGAATTGGTATATTGAGAATGGATTCACAAGGCAACATGACTGGGACAAGAGAAAATTTCTCACCTTGAAAGAAATGAGTCAAGGCACAAAAATGTGGAGATAATGCCACGGAACGGATAATTAAAAAAGTTACCATTAGCCTTGATAATGGAAAACAAAAATAGAAAATGTATTGTATGTTGAAGGTTTAAAGCATAACCTTCTAAGTTTCATTCAAATGTGTGATCAAGGACACACTCTCACTTCATTCTCAAGGTTGTGAGATCAGGAAAAAAACACACGAAAATTAGTTGCAGATGCAAACAAAACAACCAACATGTACATACTCAATAAAGTTAAGGGAGAGAAATTTACGTGAGTCAAATTGATGAAATCCGGCTATGGCATAGAAGGATGGTCCATATGAATTTCAATAATCTAGTGAAAATCAGAACTAAACAAGTCATAAGAGATATGTCAAAGATTACAAAACCATCAAACCTTCTTTGCAAGCAGTGTCAGCATGGGAAACACACAAGGGTAAGTTTCAAATTAAAGGAGCACTCAACAACTACGCCATTCAAACTAATCCATATAGACCTTTGTGGGCTTACAAGAACGTAAAGCATACAAGAAAAAAGTTATTTCATGTTTCTCATTGATGATTATTCTAGAATCATGTAATATCCCTTTTGGGAAAAACCTAAAAATTAAGGAAATTAACTCAAACCCCAAGATAAAAAATTAGTTTTTGTGACAACAATTAATAAAGGACCCAAAAACACTCTCAAACCTTAGCGACTAGGGGACTAGAGAGAGAGAGAGAGAGAGAGAGAGAGAGAGAGAAATCCACCGTAGAAATACTCAAAAATTATGAAAATTTATTCCTTGGATTGCCCTTGATTTTAGAAGCTAGAAAATGTGATCAAATCATCAAACCCATAATTCTCGAATTTATTATGGCACAAAAACAGTTGAAACTTGTATATTCAATCAATCTTAGAAAACAAGGAATCTCCACACATGAATACTCAAAATGATCATAAAAATACCAGCAATCGAATGAGACCAATATCATAATTTTCCAAACATGTAAATCCTCTCAAAATTGATCCCGAAATCTCTAAAGTTGTCCAACAAAAATAAAATTTGAATATTAAGTATTGTCCTCAAATCTGTAATAATCTTCAAGCTCAATCAATGTTGAAGGGTTTTCATCCTCCAACAAAACCATTATAAGGGTTTTCATCCATCTAGGAATCCACACAAAAGGGGTTTCATCCTCAAGTAGAAGAACATGGAGCAATAAGCTCATAATGCCCAAATAGAAAATGCGCCAAATTTAGATCCTCCAAATGAGCTCTCTAATTTTCTTTTATAACCTCCTTTTGGCATCAAATCTTGGAAGAGCAAGGTCGATCCCTTTAATTATTCTTTTAATCTTTAATTATATTTTAAAGTTCATAAAACCCAGTGACTCTTAAAGGCAAACACATAGTAAAAAGAAACATTAAAAATTAGAAAAATAAATACAAAAAAACCTCAATTTCCTTCTCCAACTCCTTTACTTCTTTGCCATGGAAAAGGGAATGGCAAGAAGTCTGAATTATGCTCTCAAATTGGAAAAGGGAACATTAAAAATCAGATGGGTCACTTTTCTAAAGTAAAAATCTAAGGCGTTAGAGAATTTTAAAGCTTTTAAAGCCTTGGTGGAAAATGAAACCAATTTATAGATCAATTGCTTGAGATTAAATCGAGGAGGTGAGTTCCTCTCAAATGAATTCAATGACTTTTGTGAGCAACATGGAATAAAAATGCATCTCTCAGCTACAAGGACTCCACAACAAAATGGAGTTGTAGAAAGAAAGAATCAAATTGTTCAAGAAATGGCTAGAACAATGTTAAATGAATCTAAGCTATCAGACGGGTTTTGAAGAGAATCAATTAATACCGCAATCTACATTTTGAATAGAGGACAAATTAGAGTAAACAATAGTAAAACCGCTTATGAGTTATGGAAGGGTAGACTAATATCTGTCAAATATTTCAAAGTGTTTGGGTATAATGCTTCATTAAGAGATATGCAGAAGACTTGGGAAAGTTCAACTCAAGTGTTGAAGGTATTTTTCTTGTATATTCCTCAAAAATTAAATCTTATAGATGTTATAATAAAAGGATGCAAACAATCGTATAAAGTACCAATGTAAATATGGATGAAACAAGGCCTCAAAAATTAAGTGCATAATTAAATGATCATTCATAGGGACCAGACTTCAAAGAAGAAGAAAAACAAGAACAAGAAGAATTGGAACGTGAACATACTAAGGCACCATCAAGATTTGTCTATAAAATCACACAGAAAGTCTAACTCTTGGTGATAAGGATACTAGAGTACAAACTAGAAGAAGAGTAGTTATGTACAAGTAAACTTCTCTTTGTTATCCAAAATAGAGCCCAAATGTTTTGTAGAAGCTAGCAATGACAAGCATTGGATCGATGTTATGGAAGAAGAATTGAATCAAATTGAAAAGAGTGAGACATGGGAACTCGTTCCTAAACCAAAAGACAAGAATGTAATTGGTACCAAGTGGGTGTTTAGGAATAAGTTTAATGATGATGGCCAAGTAACAAGAAATAAAGAAAGGTTGGTTTGTAAGGGGTATGCTCAAATGGAAGGTATTTATTTTGATGAAACCTTTGCCCCTATTGTGATATTAGAAGCCATTAGAATGTTTCTGAGATATTTTGGTTTTAAGAACTTCAAAGTTTATCAAATGGATGTAAAATCTAATTTTCTAAATGGCAAGTTAGATGAAGAAATATATATTGAACAACCAAAAGGTTTCCTCTATCAAAAAACAAGGACTTTGTGTGTAGATTGATGAAGGCACTATATGGGCTAAAGAAATCCCTTAGATCCTTGGAATTCAAGGAAATATCTACAAGAACAAGGTTTTAAAAGGGGAGTTGCCTATAATAATTTCTATATCAAGACTGAAGGTGAGAATCAATTGATTTTTGTGGTATATGTGGATGATATCATTTTTGGAGGAGATTGTAAATGAATGTCCCAAGATTTTGTAAAAGATATGCAAAAGGAGTTTGAAATGTCCATGTTGGGTGAGTTGTCATTTTTCTTTCGTTTGCAAATTTCTCAATCCAACAAAGGAATATTTATCTCTCAAACCAAGTATATAAAAGAGATGTTGAAAAATTTAGAATGGAAGATTGCACACCTATTACCACACCCATGGTTATAGGATGCAAGTTAAGTAAATATGATCTCCTAAAGTGAATCAAACACTTTATAGATCCATGATCCACAGCTTGTTATATACCGCGACATCATGCAAGTTGTAATCTTAGTAACACGTTTTAAAACGACCCCAAAAGAAACATGTGTAAGAGGTGAAAAGGATATTCAAATATCTAAAAGTCACTTTGGACTATGGCTTTTGGTATCCTAAGAGGTGAAGATTTCACACTAACAACATACACAGATGCAAATTGGGTAGGAAGTGTTGATGACATAAAGAGTACAAGTGGAGGAGCAATATTTTTTGGAAAAAATCTTGTGTCATGGCTAACCAAAAAGTAGCCTTCAATTTATTTATCTACGAATGAAACAAAATACATAGTAGCAGTGTCTCGTTATACCCAAGTCATTTGGATGAAGCAAACGTTGAAATATTTTAAGATAGAATATGAACATCCAATCTCAATACTTCTGTGATAACACTAGTGCAATAAATATTTTGAAGAATCCAGTTATGCACTCTAGAACAAAACACATTCCAATCAAGTATCACCTCTTGAGAGAATAGGTTGTAGATTAGAAAGTAAAGATGGAGTACATTTCCATAAAGGAACATATAAGAAATATCTTGATGAAGCCCCTCCCAAAAGAAACTTTTTAGTTTCTAAGGTAGAAATTGGGAGTGATCCATTCTTCATCTAGTCATTAAAACCATCAAGAGAAGCATGGATTAAGGGGGAGCTAATCATTGCATTATTCAGCTCCATGGATATTTTGGTGATATACATTGTGATTGTGTTGTATATCCCTTTGCCATTGAGTTAAAGGGGAGAGTTAACGAAATAGGGAGAAATGCAATAAGAGGAAGAAGTATATAAAGAGGGAGTATTTTGGTTGGAGATGATTATTTCTTTATAGGGTTTCCATCAATGACAAAGGGGGAGATTGTTGGAAATATTGTCATTGATGTCAAAGGAGTTATTGATGTCACAAGAGAATGCATAAATAGGAGTCATTGATGTCAAAAGAGAATGCAAAATAACAAAAGAGAAATAGTGTCCTTGATGTATTACAGTGATCAAATTTTATACTGATCAGATTTAAAATAATAATAGTGAACATAATGAACAATCACAAAAATATTGTATACCAACATTTTAATTATGAAAGGGCCAACAATATCATCTAAGGAAATAAAACAAATAAACAAATATTAAATACAATCCCAATCGACCCATTTGGGAAGAGTTAAAGAAGCTAATTAATATTAAGCTAAGAGACATATCTTTTGATAGTCACCCCTCTTGGGAAGAGGCACATTATGGCTATAAATGATAAATGAAAAGGTTGAGAAAGACAAGAACAAAAATGAAATAGATACATCATTTGAGAGAAGAAGTGAAAGCGTGAAGAGAAGAAGTAAAATGAGAATATCATTTGAATAAAGGGTAACAAGGAAGAGCAGAAATATAAAGGGATCTGATTTCATTAATTGGAGTAGTGTCCATGTTGGAAGAAGTTGAGCAACCAAGCAATTAAGAAGATGACAAAGGATGAAGAAAGAGAGATGGAAGAGATGTCTCTATAAGTAATAGAGATACATGAGGAAGGATGGATGAGAGAAGTAAAAGAATGTCACTCATGTGGCATAGAGTAAAAGATGAAGATAGACATGGTGAATATATTTCCTTCAAGAAGAATGGAGGAAGACTATGGTGGCACATATGTAGGAGCAGCCCACAAGGAGTTGAAGAAAAAGCTCTTATGAGTCATGAGCTACATTATGTTGATGTGGATAAGGAGATAAGATAAGATAAATATAATAATGTCCATTAAAATGACCACAAAAGTAGGTCAAAGGGACTACAAAGTACAAATATGTCCAAACAAAGAGGGAAACCAAAAGGTTTCCGAAAGAAGTACAAAGCAAAAGAAGAGGTCAAAGACCAAAAGCGAAGCGAAGCAAGAAACCAAAAGGTTTCCAAAGAAGTACAAAACATAAGAAGGGAAGAAGAAGAAGGAAGAAGACCAGGGATGAAGCAATGGGGAATTCTTATATGAGAATTGCAAACCCATCTCTCTTAACATCTGAGGCCGATAGGAAGAAATTCAGATGATCCAAAGACTAGGAAGAGGTGAGATGACGATACCCCCCAATGGTGTTATATATCGAAAGTAGTTTGTCTCAAGGGCCAGGTGGATCTAGTCCCCCTCTAGTACCGAGACTGGTATAATAGTGTCTGGGAGATATCAGGGGGTTAAATATGGACCCCTGAACCGTACTAATCTAAAGTGTGAAATTATGCTAGTATCGATCTAGCGCTTAATGCCTCTCTCCGAGGGCAGAGCCGAAACATAAGGAAGGAATCCTATGGGAGATTCTACTTTGTCAAATGTTTGAATAGTGTGATCCTAAATCTTAAGAGCCTCCTACATGTATAAAGCCAAACACTTCTGATTGACATATCTGAAAAAGTTAGTAAGTGCATGGGTCCATGTGAAAAGACGATGAAAGCTCCCCCTAATCTCATAGTAGATGGGACAATGGAAGATGAAGTATGCTTCCATCTCAACCTCCTTAAGACTGTATAGCTGGAAAGTTTTGTCTAACCGATTGATCTAGTGGTTCATCTCACTTTGAAGCTTATGAAAACCCACTCTGAATTGACTTAGGGGATGCGAAGAGCATGCATTCAATGGCCAATGGTATAATAAGGATGGATAATAAGTTCTTCACTCAACTCCAAGAAGTGATCCACATAAAAATCCATATTCGAGCGTAACCCACCATGAGGGTTTATCCAAGTGGTGTGGATGAACTATCTGTAAATATCCTCTCGAATGGTAATGTTCAGCTCCTGTCTGGAAGGTAGAAGATGAGTTGGTGCATCCAAAGAGTATTGGAAAGGAGGAAGATGGTCCATCCTAATAATCACTGACTCTAAGAGAGAGAAAACCCCAACGTACCAATGAGCGTGACCCGAGAGAATCAAAGGGAAATTATCTTTGAGGAATAATATGCCAAATATGGGTACTTTTCTCTCTCCTCCAAGTCAGCAAGATCTGGATACAACTCAAAAAGGAAACCAAATCAGAAATGGTCTCCATCCTAAAGGACTGGCCCCAAACTCTGCAAGAATGATGTGATAGGGAACTGACTACTTGTGCTTGATGAAGTGATGAAGAAAACGTGTTTGGACTCTCTTGTATGAATCCTAATCCAACTTGAGAAAAGAGGTCCCCCATACCACATACTAACATAACCATAAAGAACAATGGTCTAATAAGGGACTCCATGAGGGACATCCTGGAGGAGATGTCCTAAAATGGTTCAAAAGCACTATCACTTGAGGAGAGATAAGGAGCCATAACTCGTATTGACACATGGTTGGAGGGCTAGTATTAGATGAAATGTAGACTAGAGAGTTGCACCCTAAATATGTGTAAGTTACCAAAATCTCAATATCATCCCCCTTGAAGAAGAAATGGAGGTGTGAGGTCTTCAACCCATTGAAGACCATAACCTTGGTTTTACCCAAGTTGACCATCAACTATCAAAGATCACAAAACAACCATAAGGCATCTAGTTGTCTTTGTAGCTCCTTAGGAGATGAGGCTAGGAGGACCACATCATCAACAAACAAAAGGATTGATATCAGAACCTAATAGAGGAGGCACCCATCACCAACCTAAATATGCTCATGAATAAAGGTCTTAGGCTCATCAATGTAGATCCCAAACAAAGAGGGGGATAGGAGGCATCCCTATTTAACCCTAATGGTACTCATGATTAAATCTGATATCCCATGAACAATACAGAGATGACCAAGAACAGTCTCATATAAACACATCATGGCAGTCAAAAGGATCTTGGAAATGCCAATGTCTCTAAGCCTCTGGAAAAGAGCCTCACGAGGAACATAATCAAAAGCTTTTTGAAAGTCTACAAAGTAGCATTATACTTTCGATGAGTGATGACGTGCCTCCTCAATGATGGCCCAAAGAGTGAAGATATGGTCAATGGGGTGGTAAGTGGGCTACAACCCCACATGCCCCCTAGCTCTGAGGTGTCTCTACTCCAACTCCATGGAAAGTAGCATGTGGAGAACAATAGCATAAAGCTTCAAGAATGTATGGCCAACCATGATAGTCCTATAATTATTGGGATCAGAAATAAGGCCTGATTTGTTTATCAAGTGAATGAAGTGATGTGACCAGGTTGGCAGAAAACTATATCATACCACGTGGTTAAAAATATCAACCAAGAAACTACCCATCTCTCTAAATCCAAACTTGAGGAATTTAGTCTAAAATCCCTCCTCATCATTGGTCCTGCTATTGTTCATCACTCTAATCATCTCTCTAATATTACAATATGTGAACAAGTAACATGAGGAGGGAGGAGGATCAACCTGGATACAAGGTTTCCCAGGGATATCATATAGAGTGAAGGTATGAGAGAACATGGACTAAGGGTTAAGATCAAGAGGAAGGGGAGAGTGGCGAGGGAGGATGGTGCGCCAAAATTATCTCGGGAGAGTGTCAAAAAGAAGAACACAAGATATGTTTCCTTAGGGAAATAAAGAGACATTTCTTATGTCGAAGAAGACAATGGTAAGAGTCTTTTGGGAGGGATAGGAGGGATGGGCATGGATAAAGGCATGAAGAATTTGGTAGTGAACAATTTGCACTTATCATCGTACCACTTGTTCATAGGGAAAGATCTTGAGTTATTGGGTTGATGGGAAGTGGGGGAAGAACTAGTGGAACAGTGGAAAGATTTGAGGCTACTTCCCAAATGAAGAAATAGAGGTGGGTGTATTTGGTAACAACACAATCCAATGGGAATAAATGGATCTCCAAAGGGAGTAACTGATGGATGTGGGAAGTGACAGATCGGGGTCTCCTTCATCATGTTAGAGTAGGTATTTACCTCAGCTCATGTTCACCTAGGTACTTTATTTAGCTTTATTGATTTATCCTCACCCACTTATGTGTGTGGATGGGATTTCTTTTATCTTATTTAGATATTAGGAGATATTATCTAGTGATCTATATTGACTGATCCTTGATGTCTACTTCCTAAATGAAGAAAGAGAGGTGGGTGTATTTGGTAACAACACAATCCAATGAGAATAAATGGATCTCCAAAATATATGATATTCTTCTAAATTTGCGATGGATGTGGGAAGTGATCGTGGTGTTTGATTAGTATCGGGGTCTCTTTCATCAAACCAACATACACATAACACATGTGATACCTAAGAAGATGAAGAAAGGAAAAGGAAAAGAGAATGAAATGTTGGATTTGATATTGTTATCATCCAAAGAATGTATGGAATAAAATGATGTTGCACATGAATGGTGTCTTTTTGAATACATAAAAATAGAGAAGGGTGTGAAAGTGAATGCACATGATGTTGATTTGAAGGAACAAATGAGAAAATAAGAAGAGATAAAAGTTGTAACATAAATGGCATTGGAGAAGATCCACATGATAATTTCTTATTCTCATGATACTATGTATTTTGAGTTTACTACAGTAGTTGAAGAATGGAGAGAGATTGAAAGTGTGAAAAGGCAAGTTGTATCTAAAGAGGAGTTGTTGAAGTATGATGTTGTAGAAATGGGAGTGTTGAATATGCAAGACCCTCTGAGAATTTTTATTCTCTAAATGTGTGGGTTACTAATTTTGTTTTAGGTATAATTAAATGCAAAGAAAAAGAGGAGAATGTTGAGAAGAACTCCTTTGAGTTGGCCTTTGGAGTCCAAGTATGTAATATGGTTGCATATATGATGAAGAGTGTATATGATGGATTATTTGAAAAGAAATCCATGAGATAAGTGAAGAGATGGTTTGAGATAGATAATGAGTTGCATGCATCTATTGAAGGAAGAGGTAGTTGGTCCAATGTTCATGTAAGATTGAGAAATGATGGTTTTGAATACACTTGGTGGTGGTGGTCGGATAGTGATGGATCAAATCCCACAAGCGGATTGAAGATGAGAAACAAAGCATCTTGGAGGAGGTGGATGGATGATTATGCCCAAAAAATAATTAAGGTAAAGAAAAAGGTGATCGGAGCTATGTTCATGAAGATAGTTTATGGACCATCATGTTGTTGGAAATGAAGAAAGAAACATAAGAACAAACTTAAGTGATACCTAACAAGGTGGAAGGGAATGCCTTGGTAATTACTCTTCATCACCAAAAGAGTGGCTCTACCACTTACTCTATTTGAGAAGGAGCTCAAATTCTCTTACCATCATCGGTGTCGATGTAGGAGCATCTTGGTTCACATGTAATATTGCTTCACCAAAAAAAGATGTATGGTTTTCAATCAAAACAACTAAGAGTTTTAAGGAGTTAGTTCTCCTAAAATTGGAACTTCTTATAACTTCCTTATTTTATGGAAGCAATTATAGCTTGTTAGTTATATTTAGAACTAAAAGGTCATATTAGGAGTGTTTCTTGTTAGTTGGTTTGTATAATTGCATGTTAGTTGAGCTTTAGAGGGATATAAAGGAATTGCAAGGAGATTTGCGAATGGCAGAATAAAGCATAAAAATAAATTTTTTTAAAATGATCCAATTTAAATTCTAAGGAAGGTTTTTGTTCATTTTGGTCTTGTGATGAAAATCTTCTTCATTTTTGTACAACAACAATAGTTAAAGAGATGTGTGTGTTTGAAGGTTTTAGTTGTGTGTTAATTTATATAGAAGCGGAGTTTGCACATGTGTTTACTGCAATGTCCATTTTGGGGCTGAAACTGAAAAACAAGGAAATGGCACAAGCCCCATTAATATTAATTCTGATTTTGGACGAGCAAACTAAAAATTATTAAAACAAGTACATGGAGCAGCATGAAATTTTTATATCAACAGTATGAAAAACATAAGATTTTACCCAAAAATCATCCAATAATGCATCCACAAATTTAATAAACCCTTTTAGAATATTTTATAGTTATTTCCAACACAAAAATCAAGCTAATGCTCAGTTAGAAATTAATTATTAATAGAAGAATTACAACTCAACTAAAATTATGCAATAAGGGTTTCCAAACCCCAAACTCCACAATGATAGATGTTTCAGGCCTTATAACTGATGGAAAATCTGAATCTGAAATAAAATATAAGTTTTGTGCCCTAGAAGGCACCAAATGACACCCTAACACAACTCGCTCCAACTATGAGAGGCTTATCAATGCATGCAAATGAATGTAGATGACTTCCTTTCCTTATCAATTCCCAAATATGCAGTTATCTTCAGTTCTACCAAGGATGGTGGGTTTTTCGTCCACCAAATAGCCACAAGAAGGGTTTCCATCCTTCTTAGAATGAACCACACAATTGGATTTTTTCCCAAAAGTGCAATGAACTAAAGAGCAATCAGCCCAAAGATCAATTTAGAGTAAATTTGTCAAAAGTAAATGTGTGCAAATGAAGTCATTAATCTTATATTATAACCGAATCTTGACCAAAGTCCAAACATGCATGACCGATCTCTTTTAGGCTTAATTTAATCTTTTATTTGTCTTTTAAACATCACCAAGCCAACCAACCTACTAAAAATAAGAAAACACTAAAAAGAAAGATGCAATGAGAATTTAATTCCTTCCCCAGCTCATTCCACTTCATTGGCATGGAAAGGGAATGAAAAGAGGTCCAAAATTAGGTCGTTAAGATGAAAAAGGGAACATTACATTTGCATATACCCTTTGAGGCTCACAGTTCTTGTACGTGTGATTCTATAGTCCATTGAGACTGTGTTGAATGTTGTAATGCATGTTGACACTTGAATAAATAGAAAGAATGTTATTCTTGTATTAGAAACCACTATGTTACTCATAGCTGCAATGTTGGACTCTTATTAAATTGAGACCTCATACCTTGATTGCATTAAATGGTATTAGAGCTAACTAAAAGTAGTTAGGGAGAGTTTTGCATATGTGCAATTGAAAGAGAAAGTGAACAATGTCTTCCACAAGCATGTGTATGTGGATAGAGGACAATAAAAGCTCATTGAAGCTAATGAGCAGGTATAAAATCCCTACAGAGATTTTAGAGTGTGAAGAAGAAGAAAACAAAGTGAAGAATGGGGAGACAATGTGTAGCCCAACCATGGAGGTTGCACAAGAAGATGAAGATGTGGGAGCATCCCACAAAAGTGTGAATAATGAAGAGGATAACGCATAAGAGTTGTAAGTGTCCATAAAGGAAAATATGAAGATGAAGGAAGTTCTATTTGATGCACTTAAGGAGCACATTTGAAGACCCTCTATGTGAAGAAGAGGATGAAAATGAAGGGAAGAATGGTATTGTGACAGCAATAGAAGTTGATGATAATGGACCTTTGATAGTCCATCATGTGACTACAATCCATGACAAGAATGCAAGGAATTGTGAAGAGTTGGACAATCTAACAATGAAGAAGATGGCAAAAGAGTAAGAAAGAGAGCTAGAAGACATGCCTCTACAAGCAATAAAGACACATGAATAACAAGATATGAGAGAAGCAAAATAATGTCACTCATGTGGCTTAAAGTCAAAGAAGGAGATAGAGATGGTGAATATGTTTTCATCAAGAAGAATGAAGGAAGACCATGGTGGAACATATGTGGGAGCAACTGACATAGGAATTGAAAAAGGGGATCTTAGGAGTCGGGAGCTACATTATATTGATATGGACAAGGAGAGTTAAAGTTTCTTTTCTCATGGCATGATTGTGGTGCCTATGAAAATGAAGGAAGGAGGAGAAGGAAAAGAGAATGATATGGTGAATTTGGTGTTTTTACTATCCAAAGCATGTGTGGAAGAGGATGATGTTGTAACTAAATAATGTCTTTTGGAAGACATGAAAATAGAGAAGAAGGATGTGAAAGTGAATGCACATGATGCTAATTTGAGGGAATAATTGAGTAGAAAAGAAGAGTTAAAGTTGAATAAAATATGAAATTGGCGAGGATACATACAAGAAGGCATGATTCTCATGATAGTATGCATTCTAAGTTTGTTATAGAAGTTGAGAAATGGAGAGAGATTGAGAGTGTGAAATGATAAGTTGCAGTTGAAGAAGTTTTGTTGAAGCATGATGTTGTTGAAAAGGGAGTGTTGAATATGCAAGACCCTATGAAAATTATGGATTCTCTAAATGTTGAGATATGATTGAATGCATAGAATCTTGTTGAATATGCAAGACCCTATGAAAATTATGGATTCTCTAAATGCTTGGGTTACTAATTTTTTTGCAAATATGATTGAATGCATAGAAAAAGAAGAAAATATTGAGAAGAACGCATTTGAGTTGGCAATTGGAGTCCAAGTTGCTACACCCTTAATCATATATCATACATTTTATGTATATAGCTGACTTGTGGCTATCATATCTTCTTGTCATTATGTATCTCTTTTATATATGTTATATTATCATGGGTGGGTCGACCTTCTGGATGGCCGTAGTATAGGAATAGTATAAATAGGGGTTAGTAGGTAGTAGTTGATCATCATTTGAGCATTTGAGTCTTATTGTATGGTTTGAAGGGTGCCCCCTCGAATTGGCTAAGCTATTATACATGCATATTGTGATCATTTATCTACAATATTGTGTTCCTTGTGTTCTCTTGTTGTTGATATTCTTATTTATCCAATTAATTTCCTTACCAGTGGTATCAAAGCTACGATCTAGGCCAAAATTAGGGGAAAAACCCTAATTGTATTTCTATTATATCTTGCGAACTAGAGAAAAATTGTCAAAGTTGTTTTTACCAGAGTTGTGAATCACTCCAAGTAAGGTTCCTGAAAATTTCAAACTTTTTTATTTATTTTGCAAAATTTATGGTTTTTCATAAAATCGCTCCCTAGGTGCAAATTGTGGAATTTTTCCAAGTTCTTTACATTTTCGGAAAGAGGATTAAAAATTAGTTTGAGTTTGTTTTTTAATTTTTTTTATATTTTTCCAACTCTTATCAAACTCCAAAAAAATGACCTTGATCCCTAAATCCTACTATTTTGGGGCATCATGGTGGGGCCTTCCACAAAAGGCAAAAAGAACCCCATAGCTCTGGGTAAAACACCTGAAAAGGATGAGATAATAGTTGAGGACTTGGAGTTAGAAGAGGTAACTATAGATTCCTCAAGGTTAGGGTTTACTATGACGGACCATAAGGTAAGCCTTCTTGAGTTTGAAGTGTGAGACCTCGAGTCTAGAGTGGTAAGCAAAGAAGATGTGGAAATGATTGGACAACAATTGGAGGATTTCATGCAGAAATTTAGTACACATATAATGGGTGATCGTACTTCTATCAACCAAGGTGGATCTTTAGGTCAAAGTAATAGACAAATGTGTTAGGTGGATCTTTGAGCATGCCCAATCCAAATACAAACACTTTGTAGGCTCGTACCATGTTTTCAAAAGTGGAGATACGTAAGTTTGATGGAAAGAATCCACTCAATTAGATTAACCTGATGGAGAAATTCTTTTATCTACATCAAATTCCATCAAGACAAAAGGTGACCATGGCATCTTTGTATCTCAAACTTGACAAATTCATCTGGTATCGATGGTTATGTGCTCAAAGATGAAAGAGTGGTCTCAATGTTATATAGATAGACTTCACTGAAAAATTGCAATCACACTATAGTTCTAGCATGTCAGAAAATTACTTCAGCCAATTAGTATAGCTAAGACAAACATGATCCATTAAGGATTACATTCATCAATTCCAAAACCTTTCTTTACAAGTGGAAAACATTACTGAAGGAATCTGAATGACCTATTTCTTGGGGGTCTTAAGGATCACATTGAGCATGAAGTGAATGTATTTAATCCTTTAGGTTTTTCCTCATTAGGTTTTTGAATTCGATTTCACTAATATATTACCTGAACACTCCCTGAAGGATTGACACCTCAACGAATTGAAGAAAAGAAAAAAAGGGTTTTTTAATTTGAATTGGAGACAAAATTTCACTAATATCAAAAGATCGATAACACCTTACCTCCAACACTCCCTCCAACAATCTCATGCCATTGGTTAGATTGACACCTCAAGGTGAATTGAAGAAAAGAGAGAAAAAGGGTTATATTTTAATTGTGATAGTAAATATGGACTAGGACATAAATATGTTGAAAAGAAGTTGTTCTATTACATACCAATAACCCCATTTGATTACAGGAGGAGCCATGTGCACCACTCCAGATGGATTCCTAGAATCTAGCTACTTAAGCTTTCCATGAGATTTTTCCAACACATTCATTGTTGAATATGATGTATCAAGGTCTAGTATGGAGGCAATTCTCATGTAATAATGTCATCCTATTACCTTTTGAGTTGTCAATTCAAAGGTAATAATTTTTCAAAGCAACTTATGTGAAGTAAATGCTAGCTATACTTCATATTTGAGCTAAGAGCCATGTTCAGAAAAGTCTCCACATAGAGTGAGCTCTCATCAGACCATATTTTCAACCATCGTATATGAGACCATACACTCTCATTTACCTAAAAAGAGAGATAATGATCATGTAAAGACACTTTAAAGTGAAGAGTGAGATCATATAGTCTCACAAGAGATGTTGAAGCAGGAATCATTCATCAAAGTACTTATTCTTCTCCAAACTAGTATGGTGCAGAAAGACAACATTTATCATCCTGAAGAACAACAAAAATGGATAAGTCTATTCAAAGATGTTTGGAGTATGATTTTGAGATTATCTACAATGAGGATGTTCATAAGGGAAGGATAATGTAGTCGTGGATGCCTTTTGGACTCATAAATGCTTCTACATTTCAAAGATGAATTAGCCACTCATAGGAAGATTGGGTAGAAAACAAAGATGATGGAGGAAATTTCCAAATGAAGAAATGACCCAACTACAAAAAGTCCTCATTTACATAAAGAGGTCTCTAGAAAGTGATCCAAGCATGTTTTAAAAATTTGTATTGAAAGTGGATGTTTTATGGTATAAAGATAGATTATACCTATGTAAGAACTCCAATATTAAAAATAGGGTTGTGCATACTCCACTACTCCAAATTTTTCAAACACATTCAGCTTCACGCTTCTCCAGATGCATCAAGGTCTAGGGGCACTCTGGATTCTTGAAGACTTATCATCGAATCAAACAATATTTCTTACTTCATGCAATAAAGAAGGGCACAAATGGGATATCAAAATAATTATGGCAAAATAGATGGTTTGAGAGCAAAATAAGGGGATGCAACTATTCGATCCCTTACAAGTCTTCTACAACCTCTATCTATTCCTAGCCATCGGTGGGAAGAGGTTTCCATGGACTTCATCTCAAGATTACCTAAATCTAAAGGAAAAAATGACATCATGTTTTGGTGGATAGACTCACCAAATATGCTCATTTTTATGCCTTGTCACACCCATTTGTCCTATACCTAAAAGGAAAATGGACATCATGTTTTGGTGGATAGACTCACCAAATTCATGGACACATTTTAGAAGCTATATGGGGACACATTTTAACAGATTATAGTAAGTGATCGGGACCCTATATTTACAAGTAATTTTGGACTGATTTATTCTCATGTTTGGGTACTCAGTTAGCTCATAGCTATTCTTATCATCCCCAGTCTTATGGGAAAACCGAAGATGTAAATAAGTTTTTGGAGGGATATCTTTGTTTCTTCACCTCAGATAAACAAGTGAGATGGGTGCAATGGTAGCCACTTACATAATGGTGGTATAACACTTCCTTCCATACTTTATCAAAAATGTCTCCTTTTTTGGCACTCTATGGGTATCATATACCATCCATCACATCATATTTTTAGAGGACAACCACATGTTAGAGCAATAGAAGAACATATTCAACATCAACAACATGTCCTCTCTAGTCTCCAGAGAACTTGGCCATGGCACAAAACCGCATAAAGCAGTAGACTAGTCAACATCGCACGGAAAGACATTTTGAAGTTAGTGACTCGGTTTCTATGCATTTACAACCATATAAGAAAATGTCTTTGAAACAACAACACAAGTATAAAAAAATTTCACCTAAGTATTATGGCCCCTACCAAGTATTGCAAAAGATTGGTATTGCAGCATAAAAATTAGAACTTCGATAAATAACTAGAATACATCCAGTCTTTCATGTTTCTTACATGAAGAAAGTAATTGGATAGAGGGTATCATCCCAAATAGCGTTACCTGAGCTTGATGAGGAGGGGAGAGTCATTTTGGAACTGAATGCATCCTTTAAACATGCACTAAAACATTGAGGACATGGGTTATTACTAAGTACCTGATCAAGTGGAAGAATATGGATAGTGAAGATGCAACATGGGAGGATAAGATGTTCCTGCCATGACACCCAGAGCTTCTCAACATTGGGGATAATGTTTCTTTAAAGGGGAAGGGCATGTTACACCCTTAATCATATATCTTACATTTGATGTATATAAACGACTTGTGGTTATCATATCTTCTCATCATTGTGTATCTCTTTCATATATGTTATATTATCATGGGTGGGTCGGCATTGGGGATAGCCCTAGCATAGGAATAGTATAAATAAGGGTTAATATGTAGTATTTGATCATCATTTGAGCATTTGACTCTTATTGTATGGTTTGGAGGTTGCCCCCTCAAAGTGGCTAAGCTATTATACTTGCATATTGTGATCATTTATCTACAATATTGAGTTCCTTGGTGTTCTCTTGATGTTGATATTCTTATTTATCCAATTAATTTCCTTACACAAGTAGATAATACTAATATCATTGCATAAATCATGAATAGTGCATCTGATGGATTTTTTGACAAGAAATCCATTAGATAAAAGTGAAGTGTATATGGTTTTTGATAGACCATGATTTTTATGCTTCTATTGGAGGAAGCGGCAGTTAGGTCAAAGCTCACGAAGGATTGAGAAACAATCGTGTCAAGTACAATTAAAGGTGGTGTTTGGATAGTGGTGGGTCAAATGCCATACAAGAATTGAAGATGAGAACCAAAGCATCTTGGAGGTGGTGGATGGATGACTATGCCCAAGAAATGGGAAGGCTAAACAAAAAGGTGATCATAGCTACATTGATGAAGATGGTTTACTAACCAGCATATTTCTAGAAATAGAAAAACAAACAAAAGAACAAACTTCAATAATACCTAACAAGATGGAAGGGAATGCCTTGGTCATTACTCTTCATATCCAAAAGAGTGGTTATACCACTTATTCTATTTGAACGGGAGCTCAAATTCTCTTACCATGGGCGTCGGATGTTGGAGCATCTTGGTTCATGTGCAATCTTGCATCATGAAAATAAAATAAAATAAGAAGTACAATTTTCAATCCAAACAACTAAGATTTTTTAGGAGTTTGTTCTCCTAAAATTGGAACTTCATGTAACTGTCATTTTAGAGAAGTTGTTATAGCTTATTAGCTATATTTAAAATTAGAAAATCAAATTAAGAGTCATTCTTGTTGGTTAATATAATTGCATGTTAGTCTAGTTTTAGAGGGATATAGAGGAACTACAAGGAAGATTCGTGAGTAGAAAAATAGGACATACAAATATATAACCAAATTTCAAAATGTTCTGATTGAATTTATGAGGGAGGATTTTGTTCATCTTGGTCTTATAATAAAAAAACATCTCTTTGTTTTTGTACAATAACAATAGTTAAAATGATGTGTGTTTTAAGGTTTCAATTATGTGTATAAGCATATAGAAGCGGAGTCTGTAGATGTGTTTATATAACCCTCTGAGGCTCAAAGTTCTTATCTGTTTAATTATACATTCCATTGAGATTGTGTTGAATGTTCTTATGCCCGTTGAGACTTAAATAAATAAAAATAATGTTTTTGTATTACTTTATAATTGAAAGGTTGGGCTCTTATTCAGTTTGAGACCCCATACCTTAACAACATTAATTGGTACCAAAGCTTAGTAAAACTCTTGGGGAGAGTGTGTGAGAGAAAGAAGTTAGAGCATAGTCAAAGAAGAGTTTACATAAGTGAAGGTTGAAAGAGGAAATGTAGAGTGTTTTCCACAAGTGTGTGTATGTGGATAGAAGACAACAAGAGCTATTGAAGCTTAAGCACGCTTAGAGAATCCCTACATAGAGTTTAGAGTATGAAGAAGAAAACAACAAAGTGAAAAATAAAGAGGCAAATTTAACCCAACCATGAAGGTTGCACAAGAAGATGGTGATGTGGAAGCATCCCAAAAAAGTGTAAATAATGAAGAGGACAACGTTAAAGAGCTACGAGTTTTGCATAAATGAAATTATGAAGATGAAGGAAGTTCTAGTTGATGCACTTAAGAAGAGCACATTTGAATACCCTCTTATGTGAAGTAGAGGATGAAAATGAAGGGAAGAATGTTATTGTGACAACAGTAGAAGTTGCTGAGAATGGACCTTTGATAGTCCATCATGTGACTACATTCCATGAGAAGAATGCAAGGAAGGGTGAAGAGTTGGACAGTCAAATAATGAAGATGTCAAAGGATGAAGAAAGAAAATTGCATGAGATATATTTCCAAGCAATATAGACATTTGAATAAGGAGAGAAGAATAAGCAGAAGAATGTCACTCATATGGGATAGAATCAAAGGATATAAATATGGTGAATATGTTTCAATCAAGAAGGATGAAGGAAAACCATGGTGGAACATACATGGAAGTTCTTATGAGTCAATAGCTACATTATGATGGTATGGGAAAGGAGAGTGAAAAATTATTTGCACATGACAAGCTTTTGATGCCTAAGAAAATGAAGAAAGGAGGAGAAAGATAATAGAATGAGATGGTGGAGATGATGTTGTTATAATCCAAAGCATGTGTGGAAGAGAATGATGTTGCAGCTAAATGGTGTCTTTTGGAAGACATGAAAATAGAGAAGACGGATGTGAAAGTGAAAACATATGATGTTGATTTGAAGGAAGGATTGAGTAGAGAAGAAGAGATTAAAGTTAAAAAGTGTTGACATTGAAGAAGCTCCATATGAGAATCTATGTGTAACAACCCAAAAAACCACACACGAACAACACGGTGAAATACTGATTAATTTTTTTTTGACTTGGTTGACACATAACACAACGCAACATGTCATCACCAAGGAAATACAAGGATAGCCATAAAGGCAGCACGGAGACGTTCACACCTATCAAGGACAATACATACGTTTTTTTTTTCTTCTTCTTTTTTGACAAGACAACATGGAAGTCCAACCACATGACACACTTACATTTAGGGCATCCCATGAGGAAAATTCTTGTTAAATTTTCTTGTTTACTAAAATGTCTCTTAATTCTTAACTTACGTTCTTATAAAATTTCATGTAATGATTCACACAATTCTTTTCACAAGGGAGAACTTCTTTCTTTTCAACTATTGACTAAATAGCTTAAGGCCAAGCTTTCTAAACTAGGATCATCAATTTTATGTCCAAATATTTTTATTCATTTGATTTTAGAACATTTTCCATTTCTTACAAGGTTAATTAAACTTACTCAAGCCACTAACACATGTTCCACACCTCTATTGCACAGGTGAAGGCATAAGCTCCGATTGAGTGGAAAGTACCGCTTAGGGTTCATAACAATAACCTTCTTGTTTAAGGATCAAATTTTGACCTTGCTTAAGAAATATCACCATGAATCAAGGCAAGGGTTAATAGAATAGGACAACAGAATTTAGCTTCAGGGTCACATTGTTTACTATCAGTCTTTCATTGAGGTTAAGAGTTTATCAAGATTGGTTAAATGTTCCATCTAGACTTTACTTAATTAAGTTTGATAAAGGGAACATTTCAAACGATAGAGAGATATTTAAGGTTTTATTAATCAATTTCCCTCCTACTTATTAAATCCTATCATGTTCTAAAATCTAACCATTGATTTCACCATGATATCATTTAAGGTTTCACCGTAAAAGGATAATGTTTATTAGTTTAACTTTTATCAGGACTATCCAGCTCACTTCATAGTGCTTACAAACTCATTGCTACTATGCCTTAGAAGGATTTACAAGTCAACATTTTAACTCAAGAGCAAAGTTTAACAGTACTCGTTTGCGAGACAAAACAAGGTTACATCAATTCATTCCAACATGATGCACAAACCAAAGGGACATACCATCTCTACTGAACCATGACTAGGGAGCAAGAGAGTAATAACATGGGACATGCCCCGCTACTATTCTAAGGATTAAAAAAAAAAACACTAGAATATCCCGTAACCAAGCGGTAATCAAATTTCATCTTTCACGTGATAACCAAACAAACCAAAGTTTCAACAGTTACAACAACAATACTCTACAATACATTTACTAAGGCACTGACCCTTCTTCTAAAATGTCCAAAGGATCTTTCCAAATTTTTATAACATAATACTCATTCATACAAAGGAACATCATAACCAAGATTGATGCAGTAATCTACAAGTTCTTCCATCATCTAACCACATAAGCCATCTCGCAACAATTAATAACCTGAGTCAGTTTGAGAGAACTGAGCAAGATAAGACTATACATAGCAACAATAAGCTACTAGCTAACAATACCATGAAAGGAAACATTCTATTTCAAGAAATGGATCAAAGTTCTAACCTCTAACAACCTTTTGAAACAAGATATAATTTTCAACATATCAACTAAGATAAAATCCATAAATTTTAGTTATGAAAAATACCTCGAAAACTATAAAATTTTGACAACTAAATACGCAAGACTATGGAATTTATAAGATTAGAAAAAAGAGTTGAGAGTATTAGGATTTCAATCATGTAATCCAGTAGATTACGTGATTGAAATCTAATGTTCAACCCATCAATCAACATTCTCAAGGTGAAGTCGAAAGATAAATACCAGTCACGATCTTAGTCACCAAATAACAATAGTTCAACAATCATTCTAGAAGGCCATAGGCCTAATAGGTTAGAAATAAACAATGAGAGTAAGAAGAGAGTTCCATCATGTAATCATATAGGTTAAATGGATGAAAATATGATATTCAAACTCAACCATTATCTCTTATCTAATAAGTGACTTCATAGCTAATAAGAATGAGTGGAAAGGATGAAAAACAAAGAAAATCAATGTCTAGAATATGTATTGCCTAGTATCCTACCTACTAGACGTAACCAAGACCGGAATAGAGACAAGCCCCATGACTAACCAATTCCATTAAGCAAGCTAGAATTCTAAACACATCCATTCAATTTTCATAACACTTTAGATTTATAACCCTCCCATTCTAGGGGAAACATAGCCATGAATCTAGGCTTGGTTGAACATTTCCGAAGTCAACTCACCTCCAAAAATTGTAAATGTTATACAAAAACATAGTCTCTCACTCTTCTTAGTTTACATTTCATCACTAAACATGTGTTAACCCACGCAGTGATAAAGCTCATAATACACCACTGAAGATAGATATCCTCCCACGATGATCTTCTGTAAAGATGTAATCACTACCATTAGGTTCGATACATATACAAACTATTCCATATTTTCTTTTCCCTTCTTTTTTTTTTTTTTTTGTTTTTACAACAAAATATATTGTCGACCTTCCATTACAATCATTCTAAATTTGTAAGGAAAAGTCACTCAGCAAGAACGAAGTACAAAAGCAATTTTGACTAAATTAAGGAACATCATGTTACCTTAATCAGTCGATGAAATCCTTAAGTTTCACAAACCACGAAAGATATTACCTTAACTCCATCAAGGCATCATGTCTATACTTGCTTAAATCGACCACACATGGAATCATCAACATTCCACATCGTAACACCATAAAGGCCATTAATATTACCAAATTTTACTCTTAAGGAGAGTAGGGTCAAATGGGGATTCTATCAATAATCATGCCCTTTTAAAACAATAATAACAATCTAAGCGTTCATCCCATTCAGGACCTAACAATATAGTTCGAAAAACATAGGTCTAAACCCAAAAATATATATATAATTGACCCCAAAGTTCCCGGTTTGGGTTTATACAAAATTGCCAATCTCTAAACTCGTAACAAAAATCAAACTTGTCCTTCAACTCGGCTTAGCCCACCAAGACAACGAAATGATACACGTATACCCGATTAAGGGTGATTAAAACATTAAAGGCTCAATCAATGAAAGTCGGCCTACCAAATACAATAAATATGAAGCCATACAACCCGGAGGTTTAAAAATATTTAAAGCAAGATCAAAGATATGCCTTCTATCAACCTAGGACATATTTTCAGGTCAAAACTTCCTTCTTAACAAGCATATATATTGATCTTCTAATTTCCAAATACCCTAATAATTTGCACAATACACGAAGTGCATAATCACGCTTATCATAAAAAAAAAAAAATTAACCGTATATTTTCCTCTAGAGCAATAACATAAAAAGGAACCCAATACTAGACAAAGCTGCAACTTTCCGGGCGATTACATACCCAGTTTCACAAAGGAAACAACGACATTTTTGCGAAGGAACTTTAAAATTATATATATATATATATATATATATATATATATATATATTATATATATCATATCAATCAAGCATACACTCGAGAACCTTTGTTTTTTTATATATAAATGGGTTTGATCACGTCAACAAGAACAACCAACAGAGGAAAATCCGAGTGACAAATCATTAACCATATACTTGAACACAAATCCACAAAATCACAAATTTAAACCAATTTCTAGAAAGAAAAAGTTTCATTTCAAGAGGTTTATTAGATACTAGCATATTATGTATATGGTTAGTCTATCTTGCCTATTTTAACGCATCCACCAGTCGTGTACATCCAACAGGATGCTTTCACGACCACACGCCCACCACTTTATCCTCTCTGCTTCACTTTGGTCTTTTCTTGCAATATACCATACCAGGGATTCCCTTTTGAAGGCACTTTGTAGACACCAAATTTGTGTCTTACGACCCCTTGTGACCCGCATCTCATCTCGCAACTTAACCTCATCACCTAAACCTTACACAATTATTTATTAATTACCTTGTAATTGATAAATCCACATCACCTTACCTGCCACCTCATTTTGCCACCTCATCATGACCTAGCCCTAACCCTAAACTAACCTAATTAAGACCTATGACTTGGTCTAGACTCACATCCATAACTAATGCCTCCTTACTCGCACTCAAAACCGACCTTCTAGCCACTTGACCAAGCCCGCAACTGATCTCTCGGGAGAAAAGCAGGGAAGGTGGGCTATTTTACTAAAAATAGCCTACTTTTTCCTTACCGATGCCGGTTCCTACTCGACCGCCGTCGGTTACGTAACCGCCATCGGCTCCCTGTAAATGGGCTCCCCGAACCAAAATCAAGGGTCGAATGATTTTTGAATCAACAGAGATCATTGGGAGCGAAAAACAGAGTCCAGATCTTCACTTGACCGAGCAGAGACGAGTGAAGAAACCAGAAGCGTTTGCAGCAAAGGAGATCAACTTGCATCTTTGTCAAAACCAGTAAGTCACATCTTGCATGTCCTCTGTTATAACATTTCTTATGCTCTTTGAATCACAGTCCTCCTAAATCCGTTTCTGAATCCACTACCCAACGTGCCATTGCATCTAACTGTCATTCTTTTACCTCTCATCATCTCATTTCCTAATATCATCCATAAACCAGCCTTACAAACACCATAGCTACCAAGAAGGTCCTAGGCCCAACCGACGTCGGTTACCAGAAACCGGTATCGGTTACCCTGACTATAACCAGAAACCAGCCTTCTCCTACCCGTTTCAACCAAGTAATCTAATTGATATTTTGCAGTCATTTGTGTTAATTCATATTAGCAGGGAAACTGACCACCTTCGAAAGGAAGTTTTATATTTCCTGGGCCCAAGGCAGTTTCCTCATTTATTGTTTAATCAAATCTTGTGGTCTTGTGTTCTTATTTGCAGGTAGTCCTTCCAAGACAAAAAGGAGTTCTTCGCAGTCAACTTGATCTTTCTCCACGGTACGCGCACACCATCTCGACATTTAACAGGTATTCCTCCTAGCCCTAACCCTATCTGTTTCTAAAAGGAATGAAAGGATAGAAACAACTCTATTCCTAGAAGCCGAAACATTCCGAGCGAAACATTTTGGCACGCCCGGTGGGACCCATTTTGGGTTTCTTTCTTTCTTACTTGCTTTCATATAGGGAGCATACCTGCTGTTTTCTTCTTCTAAAGATATTCATAAGGTTTTGTATTATTTTGGTAAAAGAACTTGCTTTGTTTTTGCATCTTGCATTAGTGAAAGTCATCTCTTTTGCTTCATCGAATATCATTTTCGATTTGGGTTTAAAACACGTGCATTGCATTCCTGCTTGTTGTTTTTCAATTCTAGTGAACGTAGATTAAGTAACAGGTCGTACACGTGGGGGTGATATCCACGGTATTGACAGGAAATTAATCTTACATTCACTGCACAACACATACCGAATCACTTCACAATTAACACAACAGCTCAAACATCCCCCTTTTTTTCCCGCGGTATTCCTCCGCCCGATTGAGGTAACCTTATAAGCCAAAACAAACTTGACATTTCCCCTAGGTCTTGTTGTTTAGGATTCTGACAGCATTCTACGTCTAAAGGCATAAGCCCACAATAATTAAAATTAACCCTAGGGTTAGTCTCTGGATTTGAGTGTGCATCTTGCTTGTTTTCAGTTCTGTTTTCTTTGTCATATTTTGTCTTCTGTGATCAATAATTTGACAAATATACTAAACGTTGTTAAAAATCAAATTAGCAGCCTTTTATATCTTGTTAACCCAGACTTCTTACACCGACATCGGTTACCTGACCGACGTCGGCTATAGTATAACCGACATCGGATACTAGACCGATATCGGTTACTGTCTTCTACAACCCCTGACAAACCAGCAACCTGCCAATTTCACCATTCTAAGGTTGTTTCTGTTCCGGATAGATTGAAACCCTACTGTGAACACCTGTCCATGGTTGTTATCACTCGAAAGCAAGCCGCCGCCATGGTTTCACATGCTTGCTCTATTTCTTTACCTGAATCACCCCCTTCACATTCTGTGGGGAATCCTACAGACACCAGTGAGATCCCCCAAATTCCTGTAGGAGACAAGGACTTTGCCAAATTTCTGGATGCTAATCCTAGCGCTGTACAATACTATTTGTCTCATGCCCCTGACCGTATGCCTGATGGTCAGCTCTTTGTTGGCATGCCTATTAGTATAGCTGCTCATTTAGCCCCCACTCCGCCTGATAACACCGCCTTGCTTCCGGCACCTTTAGCCCCATCTCCCAATCCGACAGCTTCAGAGGTTCATACGACTCGAGTTGGCTTTTCTTTTGCTAATCTTGGACCCCACATATCATTACCACCGACCGCCCCTACCTCATCTCTCTTGTAGACTACTCCATTCATGACTTGCTCTCTGCCACCTATCCACACGACCTTTCCTTCTCAAGCTCCGTCTACCTTTTCATTCCCATACATGTATCCAGTAACCTCAACACCTTATATGGGACATCCCTATTCTATCGCCTCAACATATTCATCCTCCATACCTTATCAACACTTAACCCCACCATTGTCCAGTGGTGGTCCTTGGCCCAATTTGCCTCCGTTTACCACAACCACACCATCATCTCATCCAACTACTGATCTAATTAAACAAATGATGGACAAAATGCAAAACCTGGAGGCTTCTGTTTCAGGAAGTCGTAGCGCCTTGACATATGAGCAAGTTTGTCGGGAGCCCATTCACCCTTCTGTCCCCCTTCATTCATATCCTCCTCAATGGGAGTTGCCGAAATTTACTCGTTTTAATAGTAAAGAGGATCCTCAACAACACTTGCGATCATTTAGACATGCTTGTTATTTGATTGCCCATGATGATGCCTTGTTACTCCGCACCTTTCCCATGTCCTTATCAGGACCTGCCTTGGAGTGGTACAGTGCTTTAACCCAGCACTCAATCTTCTCTTTTAACCAACTAGCCCAATCTTTCTTGGATCACTTCTCCATTAACATTGCTAAGAAAGTATCCATCACCGACCTTTATGCCATCCGACAATTTGAAGATGAATCTATCACAGATTTCGTTAGACGATGGCGTGGCCTTATCAACCAACTTACATATGCCTTGCCTCAGGCTGAACTTATCAAACTTTTCACACGGGCATGTGCTAAGCACATTTCTCCTACTCTTCAAATTCAAACTTTCCGCACATTTGATGAGGCCTTTACCATGGCTCGGAAACTAGAAATTTGAGCCTTAGAAGAAGAGAAATTGCGGTTGCGCAACAAAAACCCCAATTTCTGAACTCCTGATTCTACCAATAAACCAAATACCACCACTCCTCACGAGTCCACTTCTTCTAAATCAAAGGGAGCTGTCCACACGGTGATGGTTAAATCTCAAACACCGTCTAATGCCCCACCAAAAACCACCTATAAGTACAAAGCCGAGCCCATCAACTACACTCCCTTGGGAGAAACATATGGTGTGATATTGGAAAAATTGCTCAAAGCAGGAGCCATTACATTACCTCCTGTTAAACCTCATTCTGGGTTTGATTCCACTCGCGCCATACCTTCCTGGTACAAAGAAAATGACTTCTGTAACTTCCACCGCGTGAAGGGACACAGTCATGAGAACTGCAAGATGTTGAAAAACATAGTGCAGGAAATGGTTGACGCAGGGGATATAACCCTCGATAATCCTAATGCCCCTGCCAACCGAAATTTGAAAATCTTCAACAAACCATTCCCGAATCACTCTCCCAACAGTAACACAAACCAGGATATCTTAGCCGAGGAGAGTGTTCATGAGATCCATGCAGTCTTTGATACCCAGCCCAAAGCCTCTATCGAGAAAATTTTGAATCAAGCCTCTTCACTAACACAGGAGCCCGAACCTCCTTTACCACCATCAAGCCAAAGTGAAATCATTCCTTTACCCATAAAGGAGTTAACTGCCCAGACTCCTCTTCCCATCGATGAGTCTGCTTATACCACATCCCTACAAGACGTGAGACGGATGTTATCTAATCTATCTATTTCCTAGACTTCCCCTTCTACCACTCTTGTTGCACAAGAGGAAGGTACGCCACTCCTTTTGACATCCTTAGACGAGGAATCTCTTGCACCGACATCACCAAATTCTTTAACCATGACGGATCCTCTCGAACATGCCCTCTTACCTATTAGTTCTTCATCGCCTAAATATTTTCAACGACCGGTTGACCTCTTGACATCTATTGATACAGTGCCTCGTTTACCCCCTGTATCACACCCACAGTGGACCGGAATCACAACCCACCTTTCTTCCGTACAAAAGTTCACATTCACACGTGAGGGACTGTCATTCCACGAGATAGATAAATCCTATGGGAACGTTTGAGTACGCCATATTCTACTCAAATGTAAATGACCGAACCTGAGACCTCCACCATATACCCGAAGTGTTTACAGAAGCTTAAAATGCCCATGTTCTCACCTTCACCCCCCTCACCTCTACCAAATGCCTCGTCCACTTCTATTAACTTAGCCAAATCTTCCCCTACGCTTGGGACCTTACCCATACCCAGTCTAACACACCCGCCTAAGCGACTAGATTTATCCAAAAAAAGCCGCCCCACCTAGGAGACACACTCAACCCGTGCCTCTATCACAATCAAAACCATCATCGTCATACCTACCTTCCATATTGGGACCTCATCCTTCCACCTTGCACCAATATATCACACCTCCTGCGTTTTCTCTAAAAAGACATACGCCTTCTGCACCTATACCGAGATCTAAGGGTATATCAACATTATCACCCCACGTATCCTGTCCACCCATCAACCCTAAACAAACTCCATCATCAAAGGATTTATTTTCTGTCACTCCCCTTTCTCCGTGGTTGTTTCCCGCTACCATGTCATCTGTAGCCTCATCATCTAACCAGCCGAACGTAGCTCCTGCGCCAAAGAAACCACGTTTAGTGAAAACCACGTGTCAACACCCCTTGGCTAAACCACCACCCATACGAACCAGCCACGCCCAAACATTACCGAAACCCACACAACCAATACCCTCATCCTCCTCCGATTTTGACCCACTCAAAGGATCTTACGCTAAAATCCTTGCCATGTTGGTAGAGAATGCGACCATTTCCCTACCCCCACTTAGACCTTATGACCCGTCTAAACCTCGGCCTGTAGGTTACGATGAGTCTAAAATCTGCGCTTATCACCGCACACCAGGACATGATGTGGAGGGATGCAAAGCTTTAAAAACCATCCTTCGTCAGTCACCTCTCCCAGATAGAAAGGTTAAGAAAGACAACTTACGAAGGGAGAGACCTTTAGCTTCAATTCCCTCTCCTATACCATCTGTCCCCGCCTCACCAAGATCTGTCATTATTACAACCCCACCTCTTGAAGACCATGATTTATCCCAATCATCTTCTTCATCTCCGGTCTACGAGATTAATATGATTAGTGTTGCTACTCGAGCGCAGAAAAACAATGAGAAAGTGAAAGTAAGCACACCTGTGTCCTCTCCTTCTCCGTCCAACATCCCGATTGCACCACCACCCAAAGTGGTTATTCGTGGACCTGCTTACCCCGTCTCTAATGGAGCCGCCCATCGAGCCATGATTAAACAGCTTCACCAATCACCCGTAAAAATGACACTATATGATCTCATTCAGACTTCTGAATCTCATCGACAAGCTCTCGTTGAAATTCTTCAGGGGATCGAGGTCTTACCTAATGAAACCCTGCCTGTTGCCTCCATTCTAACACCCAATCACGTTGCCTCTCTCACCAAACAACCCACCGCCCCAACCACTTCTGTCTCTGTACCACAAGCTGCTGCAGTCAGTTTCTCTGAAGATGAAATTGTCGATTTTGGTACAGAAGATCCTGACCCTGCCCTGTTCATCTCAGCTTACGTCCGGGACATTCGTGTACGTCGTGTTATGATTGACGGGGGTGCTAGCCTAAACATCATCTCTTCAAAAGCTTTTCAACAAATGAATATCCCTTCTAGCTACATGTGTGCCAACCCCATCATGTTGCGGTCATTTAATGACGCTATTACCTCTACCTTAGGCACCGTGATCCTCAACATTCGGGTAGGACCACGTACTTTACCCAAACTCTTCTATGTCCTTGAGGAGTGTTCCATATAATATATTGCTGGGTCGTCCTTAGATCCGGGCCATGGGATGCGTTCCCTCAACATTACATAGATGCATAAAATTTGAGTACGAGGGGAAGTCCTACACCGTAAAAGCTGATCCTCCCCCCTTTAAAACCTGCAATATGTTATACCGCCCTAACGATGTGCTTATACCAATCAAGACACCCATACATTCAACCCAACCATCCTCTTCAAATGTACCTCAACCATTCACTTCAACCGCACCTATGCCTTCAACTGATGAAACCACCGTCGCAAAAACCACTTCCCTTCCCGCAGCTAACATCCCAACCGCGGACCCCTTAGTAGATGTTTTTCAGCGCCTTACGCTGGGGGAGTATCGCCTATATAACGTTAGTTCTTTCCATACCCCACAGGAGTACGGACAGGTACATGCCCATCCTAACTATGACCGTCGTGTGGGGGAAGTAATCTCCTACGGACCACCTCACTGCCGCACTAACCTAACGTATGGGGGTGTCGACGCATCTTCCATTGCCCCTGAGCCTCCTCTTGGTGTGGTTCCTTTCCAATCCGATTTTCAATACCTGACAAATCGTCGCTTCGCCCTCACCTTCTTGACTCGCTGTGCTTGGAAAGGCTTTGGTTTTGGTCTTTATGAACAAGGCCGACATACGCTCATCCCCATCACCACACGCAAACACAATGATCGTAGTGGTCTCGGATTTCCGGAAACACTTACATCGAAAGAACCTCGTGACAGTTGCCTTCTGGAAGAGAACGACGTTACCCCTAACAAACCATCATCACCCACTTTGCCATCGTCACCCACTGAGTCGATAGATCACGAATCTATCCCTCCTAACTTTTTTTTTTCATAAATGCTATCTTCTTAGGCCCTCTCACTTATCAACGCGATAATGAGGACCCCTCTTCTATCCCCCTTCTATATCCAGACATGATCGAAGAGGACTCACCTTCAATTAACGTTGTTGAGTGCCAGGATGATGACTCCATCCTCACTTACCTTGGCGCGGATGACTCTTATATTCAACGAGCCTTACCATCTGAAACCCAAACCATGCTGAACGAATCTACAATAGAAATCAACATCCACACGGAGGAGGATCCTCACATTGTGAAGATCGGACAATCCCTTAACGCATCAGAACAAGTCGCCTTTACTACTTTCCTCCGTGCTCGCAACCAAGCTTTCGCTTGGTCCTACGCTGACATGCCAGGAATTGATCCTGACATTGCTGTCCATAACATTACACTGAAACCCGATTCCAAGCCAATTAAACAGAAATTGAGAAAAATGCATCCACGCATTGCCCTCTTGGTCAAAGAGGAGCTCCAACGACTCCTTTCTGTTTCCTTCATTCTGCCAATTGACTATCCTCATGGATTTCTAACATCGTACCTATCACTAAAGCGACGGGGGGACTTCGGATATGCACGGATTTCTAGGATCTTAACCTCGCTTGCCCTAAGGATGACTTCCCCCTCCCAAGTATTGATCAACTTGTTGATCTCACTGCGGGTCATGAAATGCTTTCTCTCATGGATGGCTTTTCAGGATACAACCAAATTTTGGTTGCCCCTGCCGATCAACACAAAACTGCCTTCATAACTCCTTGGGGAACCTTCTGTTACCGTGTAATGCCATTTGGCCTTAAGAATGCTGGTGCGACCTATCAGCGGGCTATGACCTATATTTTTCATGACATTATGCACACTATCCTTGAAGATTACGTCGACGATCTTCTTGGCAAGTCTAAACATCGCAGTGAACATCTCGATGTTTTAACCATTATTTTTGATCGCCTGTTACAATATTCTGTCCGTCTTAAACCAAAGAAATGTGTCTTTGGTGTCCTTTCGGAAAGCTTCTTGGTTTTATCGTCTCTTTGCGTGGCATTGAGGTCGATCCATCTAAAGTCAAAGCTATCATAGAAATGCCCCCACCTACTAATCTCAAACAATTGCGTAGCTTACAAGGTAAGTTACAATCTATCCGACGTTTCATCTCCCAACTCTCGGATCAATGTCAACCTTTCCATCACCTCCTTAAAAAGGACATTGAGTTTCAATGGAGTGAAGAGTGCCACCAAGCCTTTGAAGCTCTCAAAACTTATCTCTTGCAGCCACCCGTGCTTATCCCACCTCAAGATGACCGCCCTTTCTACCTTTACCTTTCCTTGCCACCCACGCTTAGGGGCCATGCTTGCACATCGTGACTCTGAAAATCGAGAACAAGCCATTTATTATATAAGTCGTACTTTGGTGGATTATGAGACTAGGTATACACATGTAGAAAAGTTGTGCCTAGCCCTATCATTCGTGGCTACCAAGCTCCGACACTACCTTCTGAATCACAAAACTTTCGTCATCACCAACACGGACCCCATCCATTACATGTATGCCAAACCTCATCTAAACCAACGCATCGCCCGATGGCTCATGCTCCTCGCCGACCTCGACCTTGAGTTCGTCCACCAGAAATCAATCAAAGGACAAACCATCGCAGACCAACTTGCGGAAGCCCCTTTACAGGGAACAATTTACCAATTTTATATTCCCCGACGAACTCATCGCCACTCTTTCACTCGGGGAAGAGTCATATCAAATGACCCTCTTCTTCGATGGATCTAAATGCCAGCGCGGTGGAGGAGCCAGCGTTGTTCTCATCCCTCTTGACGCTGAACCTATGCCTCTTTCATTCCGGCTTGATTTCCCCTGCACTAATAATACAGCGGAATACGAGGCCCTTGTTCTGGGTCTCCAAGTTGTGATACACTTAGGTATCAAATCTATCAATATTTTTGGCGACTCTCAATTGGTAGTCAATCAAGTTATGGGCATCTACCAATGTAAAAATGAGGAACTTCAAAAATACAAATACTACGTGGACTCACTTCTAGCCTTATTTACTCACTATTCTATCCAAACCATTCCCCGCTCCACTAACAAATTTGCGGATACTATGGCTTGCTTAGCCTCGCAAATTCCAGCTTCATCAACTGACTCTGAATTATTCGTCGTGGTCCAACAACTTTTTGCCCCATCCTACTCAACCCCGGTAGTTTGTATGATAAAAACTGTGTCTGCTAATTCACAGGATACTTGGTATCACCAATTTCACGACTACCTTACAACCTCTGTTCTCCCATCTGACCTTACTAGTACTGGTAAACGCGCTTTTCTTAAACGCGTTTCTCGTTATGTAGTTATGGGGGGACTCCTTTATAAACGTGGCTTTGATGGCATCCTCCTTCGATGTCTCACCGGTGCGGAGATCACCCATACCATCCAACAAGTCCATGACGGTATTTGTGGTGGACATTTTAGTGGCCTTGCCGTGGCCAAACGAATCCTTCGCCTTGGTTATTATTGGCCTACTCTCAATAACGACTGCTACGAATATGTTAAGCGTTGTGTTATGTGTCAACAACATGCCAACCTTCAACATACTCCTAGCCACCCGCTCCAGGTCGCTCGAGATCTTTGGCCCTTCTCACAATGGGGTTTAGACCTTATTGGTGAGATTCACCCATCCTCTTCACAACGTCACCGATGGATTATCACAGCAACCGAATATTACACAAAATGGGTGGAGGCTATTCCACTCATTTCAACTAAAAAAGAAAAAATTGTAGAGTTCATTAACCACCACATTATCTGTCGTTTTGGTGTTCCTCATCGCCTGATTACAGATAATGGAAAATCTTTCAAAAATAGGTTGTTGCAAGACCTTTGTGACAACTTTGGTATCAAACTCAGCTTCTCATCACCCTACTATCCACAAGCAAATGGACAAGCCGAATCCTCTAATAAAACCCTAACCAAAATCCTCATGAAAGTTGTCAATGAGTCCGGACGAAATTGGCACGATCACATCCCCTTTGCCCTTTGGGCTTATCGTACTAGCATCCGTACCTCTACTAATGCCACACCTTTTTCTTTGGTATATGGTACCGAGGCTGTTTTGCCTCTCGAAATACAAATACCCTCCCTCAGAATATCCCTTCAGGATATTCTCACTAACGATGATTTCCGCCAAGAGCGGTTAGCCCAATTGGAGCTTCTTGACGAATGTCGTCTTACAGCTCTTGATCACCTTCAAATCTATCAAAAACGCATCAAGCGTGCTTATGATAAGCAACTCCATGAGCGTACCTTTAAGGTTGGTGATCTTGTCCTCAAAGAGAATCAACATGTAACCAAACTAGAAAAGAGCAAACGTGGAAAATTTGCTCCCAATTGGATTGGGCCTTATATAATCACTCACACTTATGGATCAGGCACTTATCGTTTAGCTTCGCTTAATGGTAAACCTGAGCCTGAGCCCCTTAATGCCTTGCATCTTCGACCATTCTACTGTTGAAATTAGTGTTATATCACTTCTTATCTACCTGCCACTCGTCCCTTGAGCTCACATACCACCACATGCACTTCGTTTCCTACACCTCATAATAAAAATCAAGCTCACATAGTTTGATTCTCACCTCACCTAAACGATGCCTTCCCCTTTTTAGTCTAGTCCATGACTTCAAAGTATTAAAATAAGCCATATTCTTATGGGATTTTCTTGAGTCAAACTTCCTACCAAACTAGATGCTTCACGCCAAAAGAACATCTAGCTATCTAAATTATATATAGACTGTTCCCTCGAAGGACAGCTATATGCCAAATTATTGCTGCTATTCTATATAGACTGCTCCCCCGAAGGACAGCTATGCACTAAAATCATATCTGCTACTATAAATAGACTGCTCCCTCGAAGGACAGCTATACACAGTCAGCCTTTATCAGAAGCTTCTCGCATTGATCAGCTTCGTGAAGACCTCAAGAATAGCACAATCAATATCCCTTGTAGACTTCCCGCATCGATCAGTCTATATTCAGTAAAATAAAGGCCTCATTCAAAAGAACTTTTTGGGTCATGGACTTGTCTATTTAGGGTAGGTTCTCTTTCGTCAGAACACTCACTTTGTAATAAATTCTCTGTACCTCAGCTATATCATCCACCTCACCTCACCATTTGTTTCAACTCAAGGGACGTAACGTTCACCCGATATATTGTGATCATACAACTCTTTTCACCTATGGACTTCTCGTCTATGCACGGTACCTAGGGCTTCAAGCTCGTTCTACGTTTGGTGGTTTGTTTAGCTCTTTTCACCTACGGAGCACTCTTTCCACTTTGCCTCGCATCTAGGATTGTGTGTTGATCTTAATCAGGACATGGTTCCCTACCACTTGGGTAGGCTAACTTTCACTTCCCTTATACCTTTTACAACATCACCAATTCATTTCCGACACCAACAACCTTACCTTACCAATATTAATATCAATATTCTTACCAATCAACCAATCACCTAACCATACCTAAAATTGTCTGAATTCACCTCTCCCTGGTCCTAAGGGAGAACTACATCGGTCTGAGGCCCCTCCTTGCTTTGTGCAGTGGGCTATGTAGGCAGTACTTCGGAGACATAGGGTCTCCCAAGGTTAGCTCGACCATCCCCTACCATCACCTATCATATGTGGTAAATATAAATATTTCTGTGTATTTCTATTTAATCACATTCCTCTTTATCCTTTTTCAAAACACCGAAAATCAAATCACAACCAAAACATTTACCTCTTGGGTTGCAGCAGCTTGCGGTGGCACTTGTCTTCCCTCTCGTCCCTGCCTGCTGGATGCTTCTCCTCATTCTGCCATGATCACCACTCTTTTCAAATTCACCTTTCTACTTTTTGAATCTCAGATCGCATTCACTTTCCTGTCTCTTTTCTCCTTATCACTCAAATCTCTCATGCAATTACATGTCTCAGTCGTCAAAAAGCGTCGCGTTCGCGTATTTAACTTCTTGCATGGCTCTCAAAATTAGAACTTAAGTTGCCACCCTAGCTTTTTTATTTTTAGAAAAGCTCATACCTAAATAACCGGTATCGGTTATGTAACCGATATCGGTCTACTATCTACCGACGTCGGTTACCTAACCGATATCGGTTATACACCTGCCTTTTTGAAACATGGTTCTTTTCTTCGTTTTTTACCTAATTTTTGTCGCGCCCGCCTCTTTTCCTGCATCTCATCACCATTATCCATATTTGTCCATCCACCACACATATCATTACAATTTCATTAACATCATCTATTTTACAAAAACAAACAAGTCATCAACTAAGGATACCAAAACAAAACAAAAAACTATCTATCTATACATCATTTGGATCCAACTCATCAGATACATATATAACAATGTCATAAAACCAGCCCAAAACATGCAACATTTCATCATATAACACATCATCCATATATCAACATGTCAATTAAACTCATCATATATTCTATACCACAAACCATTGACGAAATACTTAAACACATTTTTGAACACTGCATGTGGATCAAAACATCATCTCTATATATATATACAAATTTTCAAATATACAATGTGCCCTGCATCGGGGCCTCTGTGATCTCATCATACAACTAAGCCGGCACGCAGGCCGCAATAACTATCCAAAATCTCGACTCGGCTCGCAGGCCGGTCCCTCATATCAAAAATATACTCGGCTCGCAGGCCGGTATCAAATATACAACCCGTACTCGACTCGCAGGTGGTATATAATGAATAAATGAATCCATACATGAATAAATGACGGCACGCAGGCCTCTATCAACACAACCGGTTCGCAGACCGGTGCCCATGTCCCTATACAAAAACTATGTGGGGATCCTCCCCACCACCCTCAGCACCTCTCCCTGCTGGTCCCTGCGGTGCCTCTCGCCTCCTACCTATAACGGACACACCGGCTGTAGCTGCGCCTCCCTGCGACCTCTGACTATGCGAGGTCTCCGCTCGGTGTGCCGCATATGGCTGATACTCAGCTCTGGTACTATCAAGGACATCCTGATAGTACCGGGCCTCTGCTCTCGCCTCCATGTATCTCTCCCGTGCCACCGTCGGTACTGGGGCTGGTCCCCGGACTCCTACTACCAGTACCCCCTGTCTTTGGTCTTGCTGCTTGGTGGTGCTGTGGGCCGCATGGTGCACATGCTGCACTGCACTGTATCTTTGCTGGTGGTGGTGCTACTGCCACTGCACTGCACTTATGGGTTTGTCTTGCTATGGTGGTGGTGCTGCCTTATTTGCTATGCACTGAGCTCAAGGGCTAGCTGCCCCTGTAAGACCCCTATCTGTGCCTGCGCAGCAGCAAGCTGCCCCTGTAATAACTGCACCTGGCCCCTGAGCTGATCTCTCTCTGCCGTCACACCGCTAAGTCTGGCTGTGCGGGCTGTGCTACCCTCGCCGCTCTCTGACCAGCCCACCAAACCCTGTATGCTCCCGTGCACCCAGCATCATCTATGCCATCATCTGCTGGCCTCTCTGCAACCCAATCTGGATCCAAGGGCTGTGGTGCAGGCAGTGGGGCCTCTACATCATCCCTCCTGTACTGAGGGAAGGGAGGTGGCTCATCCTGTCGCAGCCCCATCTACCTGCGTACCCTCTCTAGGGGTATCCTCTCATACTCTCCTGGCCTCCATCCTGCTATCCGAATGTGTCTGGATCGAGCCGCAATCGTATCTTGGCCTCCTGCATGCGGGTGATGACCTCTGTAAGGTCTCCATACAATATCTACCGCTATCAGGCCCTCTAATAAATGTCTATAATACGCCACATCTCACCCTGCAAGAACTGCTCGTGGCTGCCCCACGACCCCCAACCACCTCTGAAAGCCATATCTGTATATGACCTGTGGCCCTGGCTGCTGGGGTAACCCTACTGGCCTGATGCATATGATGTGCTCATATGCCCAACAATGCAGCAAAAATGTCGAACAGATACCGAATCGCCTCATCCGGTGATAACCCCAGAGCTCTCTGTATAGCTGCACCAGATACACTGGTGCCCACGCATAGCAAGTATGCTCCTCAATCATCTCAAGCAACACCCCCATCAATGCCCATGGAAAGCGGCCTCCCTCTGAGTCCGGGAGGGCGAAGCAGGTGATCCCAATCATCATCAGCACAGCCAGCCGTGTCTCGTGTCGATGCGCACGGTACATGTCACCATACCCAATGCTCGCGCTGTGATAGGTAAGTAGCGCGGCTGCATCTCCAAAAACCTGTAATATGCTGTCCATGGCAGTCTCTGAATCTACCTGGAAGACTGCCTCTCCCTCGATAGGTAGTCGAAGGATGCGATACACATCCTCCAATGTGATAGTCATCTCCCCAGTCGGGAGATGGAACACATTGGTCACCGGATCCCATCTCTCGATGAGGGCGACCATCAGGCTGTGATCTCTCTCTATCACTTTGTACCTCTGGACTCCACCGAGTCCCACCTCGTGCATGATCGCCCAGTGAGCTGTGGATACATGTGGTCTCATCCGCACCAACAGTGGGGGCATCCTATCCCGCATCGTCAACTGCTGACGTGCCTACAAAACCAACCCACATCCTTAGACCTACTTTTTATCACAACATCTACTTTATCCTCTAAACCCCCTTTTATCCCCCCGACCACACCCCGACTCTCTACCACCCCACCCAAAACCCAAACTCACCCCACCTACAAACCAAACTCACTCCACCTAAAACCAAACCCACTCCACCTAAAAACCAAACCCACCCCACCCAAACCCCTACCCAACCCAAAGCCCAAAATCTACGCAAATCCAAACCCACCCAACCCCAAAACAAATCCAAACCCACCCAACCCCAAAACAAAACAAACCCAACCCAACCCACCCCAACCAACACCCAAACCCACCCAACCCAAAACACAAAACACGCCCAACCCAAACCCAAACACGCCCAAACCCAACCCAACCCATACCCATACAAACCCAAACCGACGCCGGCCGACATACGACCGACGCCGGTCCAGCCCAACACACCCTGTCCACACAATTTGCGACCGATGCCGGTCGCTTAGCAACCGACATCGGTCGCTGTAATTGCCGGGAGCCGAACCCCCGCGCGGCCCCCCGCCCATATTTTTGCATTTTTATACTTATCTACCCACCCAAACACCATAAAAACCTACCCACCCAGCCGACTTGCCCTATTTTACCCATCTATCCTCTTCATTTTTCAAATTACGTCAATTTACTCATTATTTCCTAAAAAATGTAAATTCCTACCCAAACCCCCAATTTCGCTTAATACCATTCAAATGCACAAAATAAAGAGTTCCGAGCCTACCCGTACGACGACACGTCGTCGTGGTGGGATGGGTGGTGGTGGTCCAAATTGGTCCAGCCCCTCCTACTCCTCCTCCTGCTGTGCCATGGCTCCAATTCTACTCTGTTGGGTCCCACCAATCAATCGCTGCTTTGCCTCCTCCTCACTCGGGCCCGCAAACAACTCACTCCTCCAGCAAAATAGCTCAACCACAATCAATAAACCTCCAATCTCAACTCTCCACGTCAGACAAGTCAATTTGGTTTTCAAAATAACAAAGTGACAATGACAAGCCGTATTTTTCTTTTTATAGGTTTTTCGCCCTTAACGATATCGGTTTCATGTTTCCCTAATGAACCGGTATCGGTCCCTTAACCGATATCGGTCACATAGAATCGACATCGGTTTTTTCTTCCAACTTTCCCCCAATTTTTTGCCCTTATTTACCATTTGCCCCTTTTTAACCACATATCGCCTATATCCACCTTTGCTGAACACCATTTGTTAACAAACCGGCCCGACCCAAGGCCTCGCCCCTACCCTACCACCCCGACCCAAGGCCTCGCCCTGCCCTACTGGCCCGACCCAAGGCCTCGCCCTACCCTACCGGTCGACCAAAGGCCTCGCCCTACCCTACGGCCCGACCCAAGGCCTCGCCCCCCTACTACCGGCCCGACCCAAGGCCTCGCCTACCCTACCTACCGCCTTACCCAAGGCCTCGCCCTAACAAACCGGCCCGACCCAAGGCCTCGCCCTACCCTACCGGCCCGACCCAAGGCCTCGCCCTACCCTACCGGCCCGACCCAAGGCCTCGCCCTACCCTACCGGCCCGACCCAAGGCCTCGCCCTACCCTACCGCCCGACCCAAGGCCTCGCCCTAACAAACCGGCCCGACCCAAGGCCTCGCCCTACCCTACCGGCCCGACCCAAGGCCTCGCCCTACCCTACCGGCCCGACCCAAGGCCTCGCCCTACCCTACCGGCCCGACCCAAGGCCTCGCCCTAACAAACCGGCCCAACCCAAGGCCTCGCCCTACCCCTACTGGCCCCGACCCACGGCCTCGCCTAACAAACCGGCCCGACCCAGGCCTCGCCTGCCCTACTGGCCCGACCCAAGGCCTCGCCCTACCCTACCAACCCGACCCAAGGCCTCGCCTAACCAACCGGCCCGCCCCAAGGCCTCGCCTCGCTAACCAACCGGCCCGCCCCAAGGCCTCGCCACTACCCATTTGGCCCGACCCAAGGTGACCCAACAACACGGCCCAACCCACGGCCGTATCACTCCAATACCTTACCCAAAATCAAAACCATCCACTTTTATCCACCCATCCTGTAGTTTTTTGTTCAATCGAGCTCACCTGTTCGTGTTTTAGCATGATTAGGGTCCTTGACTTGATCTGTCGACCAACTTTGCTCAGACCTAGACCGTGACGTTTATCTCAACCAAACCAACCATTTGGTACTGCCAGACATGCCTAAACGTTCCTGTACCTTACCTGTTATATACCCTGGAGCTACTTCCTATGCCTTGGATACCAGGATTATATCACCCTTGTTTGGATAAACTATCGACCTTTGCCTATGCACTGCTGGTTTGCTCGTCAAATCATGTACCCTAGTCGTACTATTGCATTTTACCATGCGTCTGCTTCCTTGGACCTACCCCACCATCTTACCATCCCCTCTACCCCATTTACCCTTTATCAACCCTATCCCTGATTTCCCGTTCACTCAATCTGTGATAGATTTGAGGGGGATTACCTATACCCTTAACAGGGGAAACCACTTCATATTATTGTCCGTGCAGCTTTACAAAACAAGCTACACGACAATAAGGGGCTAATGTAGACACCAAATTTGTGTCTTACGACCCCTTGTGACCCGCATCTCATCTCGCAACTTAACCTCATCACCTAAACCTTACACAATTATTTATTAATTACCTTGTAATTGATAAATCCACATCACCTTACCCCTTACCTCATTTTGCCACCTCATCATGACCTAGCCCTAACCCTAAACTAACCTAATTAAGACCTATGACTTGGTCTAGACTCACATCCATAACTAATGCCTCCTTACTCGCACCCAAAACCGACCTTCTAGCCACTTGACCAAGCCCGCAACTGATCTCTCGGGAGAAAAGCAGGGAAGGTGGGCTATTTTACTAAAAATAGCCTACTTTTTCCTTACCGATGCCGGTTCTACTGACCATTGCCGTCGGTTACGTAACCGCCATCGGCTCCCTGTAAATGGGCTCCCCGAACCAAAATCAAGGGTCGAATGATTTTTGAATCAACAGAGATCATTGGGAGCAGAAAAAAGAGTCCAGATCTTCACTTGACCGAGCAGAGACGAGTGAAGAAACCAGAAGCGTTTGCAGCAAAGGAGATCAACTTGCATCTTTGTCAAAACCAGTAAGTCACATCTTGCATGTCCTCTGTTATAACATTTCTTATGCTCTTTGAATCACAGTCCTCCTAAATCCGTTTCTGAATCCACTACCCAACGTGCCATTGCATCTAACTGTCATTCTTTTACCTCTCATCATCTCATTTCCTAATATCATCCATAAACCAGCCTTACAAACACCATAGCTACCAAGAAGGTCCTAGGCCCAACCGACATCGGTTACCAGAAACCGGTATCGGTTACCCTGACTATAACCAAACCAACCTTCTCCTACCCGTTTCAACCAAGTAATCTAATTGATATTTTGCGAGTCATTTGTGTTAATTCATATTAGCGAAGCCACCACCTTCGAAAGGAAGTTTTATATTTCACAGGCCCAAGGCGGTTTCCTCATTTATTGTTTAATCAAATCTTGTGGTCTTGTGTTCTTATTTGCAGGTAGTCCTTCCAAGACAAAAAGGAGTTCTTCGCAGTCAACTTGATCTTTCTCCACGGTACGCGCACACCATCTCGACATTTAACAGGTATTCCTCCTAGCCCTAACCCTATCTGTTTCTAAAAGGAATGAAAGGATAGAAACAACTCTATTCCTAGAAGCCGAAACATTCCGAGCGAAACAGTACACGAATAGAAGAATGCAATAGGTGGCTGTCCAAACACTAGATTGCTTGAATGCAGCTACTTTGGGGTGAGAGTCGAATGCTTACCACTCGGTCCATGAGCACTTGTGCTAGAAAGATAAACACCAACCATGGTTTGAATCTCGGACACAAGACATAATGATTACATCGCTCCTAGCTCAAAGGCATCTACCGTAATGATACATAAACCTTTTCCTTCATCAGATTGGGGACGACATCAAACTCTCGGTGCAAACATTACTGCACTATAGCTTGTAAGGTATGATAATTCCAATAGAGACCTTTATGCCTGCCAACTCAGTGACTCGTTGAAGAAGCCCATATCATTGCAAAGCAAAAAGTGCTTCATGAATATTCTGATATGAAACAGATCCACCCCTATAAGATCCTCTTCCATGAGTTACATCGCAGAACAAGCAAGGTCTCAGTAGAGAATCTCTGAAATAAATTTCATCAGGTCTGTTGGTAACACCCTCACTGTCACTTAATTGATTTTGATAAAAAAGTACCTTGAAGGAGAATCCCGAATTGAGGATGCAGTCGATACTGAACAGATAACAACATAGTTGGACGACCTGCTGGTTGGAGGCGCTCACGAAGGCTTCTACAAACTGCAACATGCCTGATTTCCAGTCTCTACCAGCCGCAAGGACACCTCCCAGAGCAGCAGCAGCTATCCTTAGGTCGAAATTCCTTTGTTCTTCTGGCTGGGTGTCCCCACCTCATTCCAGAATCCTCTGGGAGGCACAGGTAGGGAGGATAAGCCAACAAGGGGCCAAGAAAATGTTGCGACTGTAACAAAAGGAGGTTCCGCCCATTATTCCAAAATGAAAAGGCAAGACAACTCAACTAAAAATTTATCTCGTTCTTCTACTACAGCTGCAAGATCTTGCAACAACTGATCACGACTGAGGTCGCGTGCAACCAGAACATTAGGATCAACACCAACGGTTCCTTGGGATCACCTGCAAAGCCAAATTGTCACACATAACTCTCTCTGGAGGCCACCGATTTTCTGAGATACGTTTACTTCTCAACCACCGTAGGCTGCTGCATATAGCCAATCACTTCCTCACAACACTCTCCTAGGAGAATTTTAGTTCTACGGTCCACTGAAACTACATGCTGACATGATTTTGAGAATGCACACCCCACCCATGCAACATCGGGTGATAGACCTTCATTTCACCATCAATGAATCCACTATCTAGAACACGCCAATGCAAGCTACGCGGCCACCAAAGCTTCTTTGCGTGAGCAGGTCAAAATGAGGTGACAGGGTCATAAATTATGGTAGATTGGTGAACCAGTAGGTATGTCAAACAATGAAGATAGTTGGTGGAGGTGCCCAACCACACACCACTTGCCAAAAGGACAGAACAACAATGACCCATGGAACAACTTCTCCCTCACGCCAGGGCGGAGTTGCATAGATAGCCATAAAGGATGGCGGAGTTGGGTGGTTGGGAGGAGGCCAAGGTGGTAGTGGAGGCGGGTAAAAAAGGAGCCGATGCCCAGCGGGGCATTACATTCTCCTCCCCTTAAGAAAGCATCGTCCTCGATGCGACATAACACAAAGGAAAAGAAATGGTAAGCAATAAGGATCGATAAGGGTGAAGGTACGCTCTAAGTTTAATATTTCGAGATGCAAAAGCATGACCATGGGGTAGCCTAGGGAACATTTGGCAGAAATTTTAATCATTAAGGTTACTGTTAAGATTGGCGCTTCTTTCTTGTTCATCATTTCATTTGTCTCTTTCCATTAGCATTATTCTTAGTTTAATTTCTTTTAAAATTTCATCATTGCGAGTTTTGGTTTATTCTTTATTGTGGGTGCCCAACATGAACTGCTAACACAACACCCTATCGAGTTCACAAGACACTACAGATCCACAAGCACGCAAGTATATACTTCATGATTGTATTACACCACAAAAAGATTACTCAAATACGGAATAGAATAGGCACAGTCCACATAACATAGTACTTGTCACACATCAATGACTGACACACAAAATACTCAAACAAAAGAGTACTACAATCCACCAGACATTCCCTCAATTTGCATCAAAGAAAAACTCACATAACACCAAACCATGCTACAGGTACATAGTGTCCACAAGGGAATCAATGACATAACCACAACATCACAACACATATCCATCTGACATGAGTAACACATACATCAAAATACCACTACCAAAACATCACAATAACTCAACGTATATCCTGAAACATCAACCATACACACAAACTCTTATGCCTCCCTCAAGTCTCTTATGCCTCCCTCAAGTCTCTTATGCCTCCCTCAAACTCTTATGCCTCCCTCAATCTCTTATGCCTCCCTCAAACTCTTATTCCTCCCTCAAACTCTTATGCCTCCCTCGGGAGGCCGGTTGACCCTATGGTCTAAGACACATAGAGTTCGAACACTCCTAACCCAAGTGACATAATAACGCGTGGTTCAACAACCCGCTAGTTATATGTACTCCTTGGGGTGTACCCCCATACAACGAAGCGGGTCCATAGGTCCAACCAATCCATGGTGCATCCTATGACCCTATTCCACACATCATGACAATAGAACCAGCACAACAATCCAATCCAAAGTGCCAAGTGGCAAAGTACAAGCCTTGGGCAAGGCGGTAAGAATTCCAAATTTAAAAGAAGACCCCAAATCAAGCTAAATAAATGGCCAAATAGCCATAGTTAGTATCAAAATCCCCATGTTAGTGCCACAAACCAAGGAAATGCCCAAAATTGTAAAGCATGGCAATCAAGAAAAGCTGCTGGTCCTTACAAAATAAAGTAAAAAGCTCAATTTACGAATAAAATCAACTTATAATAATGTCACATTACGATAACTGTGTGGCTTTATCTAGCCACCAAAGGGGTACTCAATGAGTTGCTAGCACTCGGAACATCGAGCCTCAGCTCACAAAATACGTATCAATAATACAACTGTCATCACCTCCATCTGAATCATCCCGCCACCACTTCGACAAGGCTAAACATAGTCATAGTTGCACTTAGGTTGCATACATACAACCACATAGGGAGAGAGGAAAGAATCACATGTTATCTACTAAACCGAGTTTTGGCTCAAGTTATTGACCCATGGTACACCATTCCTCACTCTCAACATACACTTCTACCGATTTCCCTCAGGATCGGTTAGCGTAAGGTTCACAACATAACATACAACAACATCACTAACATAATAGTGGCACACACATAACTACCATAACGTCCTACATATGGTACGTATACAGGGTAGATCACGATCATACATTCACTGAGTGTAACACATCACTTTACCACATTCTGCACCCAAAGTGCAAGCACCATATGATAAGGTTCATACACTCACCGTATGACCCAAAATCACAACATGAAGCATTACATATTTACACAGTCATACATACGATGAACATAGTACATCTCAACATAACATTCATTGCTACATAACCAGGTGGTACACACATTTCTTCAGAACATGGTAAAAAAACATCATGGTACAACTCATTTCTTTTAACATCAATCTAGTCATACAACACATTGATACACTTACATATCACAATATGTCACAATGCTCTAACACTATGTCATCCATTTTATAATTCTTTTCACACATCACAAACAATAATTCACACGTGAACTCTTCCTAGAATCCACAGGAAGGAGAGAGAACACTCCCATCCCCAGCACATCAACATGATGACAAACACGCACTAAGTGACATACACATCACGTGCGTTCACAATATCACAATTACGACAATAATCACATCACGTTTAAAGCACATTACTTTCCAATATCTACCACCATCATGCAACATTATCATCATCATGCAAGATATCATCATGTAACACCACCACCACCATGTAACATCATCATATAACACCAATCCGGCTCATAGGTTCGAGAGCATGAACCTATGCTCTGATACCAAGTGTAACGACCCAAAAACCACACACGAACAACACGGTGAAATACAAATTAATTTTTTTTTTTGACTTGCTTGACACATAACACGACGCAACATGTCGTCACCAAGGAAACAACTAACACTGTGAACAACTTGATACAAGGATGGCCATAAAGGCAGCACGGAGACGTTCACACCTATCAAGGACAATACATACGTTTTTTTTTTTTCTTCTTTTTGACAAGACAACATGGAAGTCCAACCACATGACACACTTACATTTAGGGCATCCCATAAGGAAAATTCTTGTTAAATTTTCTTGTTTACTAAAATGTCTCTTAATTCTTAACTTACGTTCTTATAAAATTTCATGTAATGATTCACACAATTCTTTTCACAAGGGAGAACTTCTTTCTTTTCAACTATTGACTAAATAGCTTAAGGCCAAGCTTTCTAAACTAGGATCATCAATTTTATGTCCAAAGCTTTTTATTCATTTGATTTTAGAACATTTTCCATTTCTTACAAGGTTAATTAAACTTACTCAAGCCACTAACACATGTTCCACACCTTTATTGCACAGGTGAAAGCATAAGCTCCGATTGAGGAGAAAGTACCGCTTAGGGTTCATAACAATAACCTTCTTGTTTAAGGATCAAATTTTGACCTTGCTTAAGAAATATCACCATGAATCAAGGCAAGGGTTAACAGAACAGGACAACAAAATTTAGCTTCAGGGTCACATTGTTTACTATCAATCTTTCATTGAGGTTAAGAGTTTATCAAGATTGGTTAAATGTTCCATCTAGACTTTACTTAATTAAGTTTGACAAAGGGGAACATTTCAAACGATAGAGAGATATTTAAGGTTTTATTAATCAATTTCCCTCCTACTTATTAAATCCTATCATCTTCTAAAATCTAACCATTGATTTCACCATGAGATCATTTAAGGTTTCACCATAAAAGGATAATGTTTATTAGTTTAACTTTTATAAGGACTATCCAGCTCACTTCATAGTGCTTACAAACTCATTGCTACTATGCCTTAGAAGGATTTACAAGTCAACATTTTAACTCAAGAGCAAAGTTTAACAGTACTCGTTTGCGAGACAAAACAAGGTTACATCAATTCATTCCAACATGATGCACAAACCAAAGGGACATACCATCTCTACTGAACCATGACTAGGGAGCAAGAGAGTAATAACATGGGACATGCCCCACTACTATTCTAAGGATTAAAAAAAAAAACACTAGAATATCCCATAACCAAGCGGTAATCAAATTTCATCTTTCACGTGATAACCAAACAAACCAAAGTTTCAACAGTTACAACAACAATACTCTACAATACATTTACTAAGGCACTGACCCTTCTTCTAAAATGTCCAAAGGCCCTTTCCAAATTTTTATAACATAATACTCATTCGTACAAAGGAACATCATAACCAAGATTGATGCAGTAATCTACAAGTTCTTCCATCATCTAACCACATAAGCCATCTGCAACAATTAATAACCTGAGTCAGTTCGCGAGAACTGAGCAAGATAAGACTATACATAGCAACAATAAGCTACTAGCTAACAATACCATGAAAGGAAACATTCTATTTCAAGAAATGGATCAAAGTTCTAACCTCTAACAACCTTTTGAAACAAGATATAATTTTCAACATATCAACTAAGAAGAAATCCATAAATTTTAGTTATGAAAAATACCTCGAAAACTACAAAAGTTTGACAACCAAATACGCAAGACTATGAAATTTAAATGATTAGACACAAGAGTTGAGAGTATTAGGATTTCAATCATGTAATCCCGTAGATTACGTGATTGAAATCTAAAGTGTAACCCATCAATCAACATTCTCAAGGTGAAGTCGAAAGATGAAAACCAGTCACAATCTTAGTCACCAAAAACAAACAATAGTTCAACAATCATTCTAGAAGGCCATAGGCCTAATAGGTTAGAAGTAAACCACGAGGGTAAGAAGAGAGTTCCATCATGTAAACAAAAGGTTAAATGGCTGAAAATATTATATTCAAACTCAAACCATTATTTCTTATCTAACAAGTGACTTCATAGCTTAATAAGGATGAGTGGAAAGGATGAAAAACAAAGAAAATCAATGTCTGGAATAGGTATTGCCTAGCAGCCTACCTACTAGACGTAACCAAGACCGGAATAGAGACAAGCCCCATGACTAACCAATTCCATTAAGCAAGCTAGAATTCTAAACACATCCATTCAATTTTCATAACACTTTAGATTTATAACCCTCCCATTCTAGAGGAAACATAGCCATGAATCTAGGCTTGGTTGAACATTTCCGAAGTCAACTCACTTCCAAAAATTGTAAATGTTATACAAAAACATAGTCTCTCACTCTTCTTAGTTTACATTTCATCACTAAACATGTGTTAACCCACGCAGTGATAAAGCTCATAATACACCACTGAAGATAGATATCCTCCCACGATGATCTTCTGTAAAGATGTAATCACTACCATTAGGTTCGATACATATACAAACTATTCCATATTTTCTTTTCCCTTTTGTTTTTTTGTTTTTACAACAAAATATATTGTCGACCTTCCATTACAATCATTCTAAATTTGTAAGGAAAAGTCACTCAGCAAGAACGAAGTACAAAAGCAATTTTGACTAAATTAAGGAACATCATGTTACCTTAATCAGTCGATGAAATCCTTAAGTTTCACAAACCACGAAAGATATTACCTTAACTCCATCAAGGCATCATGTCTATACTTGCTTAAATCGACCACACATGGAATCATCAACATTCCACATCGTAACACCATAAAGGCCATTAATATTACAAATTTTACTCTTAAGGAGAGTAGGGTCAAATGGGGATTCTATCAATAATCATGCCCTTTTAAAACAATAATAACAATCTAAGCTTTCATCCCATTCAGGACCTAACAATATAATCGAAAACACATAGGTCTAAACCCAAAAAAATATATATATAATTGACCCCAAAGTTCTCAGTTTGGGTTTATACAAAATTGCCAATTTCTAAACTCGTAACAAAAATCAAACTTGTCCTTCAACTCGGCTTAGCCCACCAAGACAACGAAATGATACACGTATACCCGATTAAGGGTGATTAAAACATTAAGGCTCAACTGAGTGAAAGTCGGCCTACCAAATACAATAAATATGAAGCCATACAACCCAGGAGGTTTAAAAATATTTAAAGCAAGATCAAAGATATGCCTTCTATCAACCCAGGACATATTTTCAGTCCAAAACTTCCTTCTTAACAAGCATATATATTGATCTTCTAATTTCCAAATACCCTAATAATTTGCACAATACACGAAGTGCATAATCACGCTTATCATAAATAAAATAAAATTTAATTGTATATTTTCCTCTAGGAAATAACATAAAAGGAACCCAATACTAGTCAAAGCTGCAACTTTCCAGGGGTGATTACATACCCAGGTTCACAAAGGAAACAACGACATTTTTGCAGAAGGAAGTAACTTTAAAATTATATATATATATATATATTTTTCATATGATCAATCGAAGCATACACTGAGAACCTTTGTTTTTATATATAAATGGGTTTGATCACGTCAACAAGAACAACCAACAGAGGCAAATCCAGAAGTAACAAACTGTTAACCATATACTGAACACAAATCCACAAAATCACAAATTTAAACCAATTTCTAGAAAGAAAAAGTTTCATTTCAAGAGGTTTATTAGATACTAGCATATTATGTATATGGTTAGTCTATCTTGCCTATTTTAATGCATCCACCAGTCATGTACATCCAACAGGGACTGCTACAGCCACACGCCCTCCGCTTTATCCTCTGCTTCACTGGTCTTTTCTTGTAATATACCATACCAGGATTCCCTTTTGAAGGCACGACTAGAAGAATGCAATAGGTGGCTGTCCAAACACTAGATTGCTTCAATGCAGCTGCTTTGGGGGTGAGAGTCGAACTGCTTACCACTCAGTCCGTGAGCACTTGCACTAGAAAGCTAAACACCAACCATGGTTTGAAGCTCGGACACAAGACATAATGATTACATCGCTCCTGGCTCTGAAAGGCATCTACCGTAATGATACATAAACCTTTTCCTTCATCAGATTTGGGGACAGCATCAAACTCTCGGTGCAAACATTACAGCTGTAGCTTGTAAGGTATGATAATTCCAACAGAGACCTTTATGCCTGCCAACTCAGTGACTCATTGAAGAAGCCCATATCATTGCAAAGCAAAAAGTGCTTCATGAATATTCTGATATGAAACAGATCCACCCCTATAAGATCCTCTTCCATGAGTTACATCACAGAACAAGCAAGGTCTCAGTAGAGAATCTTTGCAATAAATCTCATCAGGTCTATTGGTAACACCCTCACTGTCACTTAATTGATTTTGATAAAAAAGTACCTTGAAGGAGAATCTCGAATTGAGGATCAGTCGATACTGAATAGATAACAACATAGTTGGATGACTGCTGGTTGGAGGTGCTCACGAAGGCTTCTACAAACTGCAACATGCCTGATTTCCAGTCTCTACCAGCTGCAAGGACACCTCCCAGAGCAGCAACAGCTATCCTTAGGTCAAAATTCCTTTGTTCTTCTGGCTGGGTGTCCCCACCTCATTCCAGAATCCTCTGGGAGGCACAGGTAGGGAGGATAAGCCAACAAGGGGCCAAGAAAATGTTGCGACTGTAACAAAAGGAGGTTCCGCCCATTATTCCAAAATGAAAAGGCAAGACAGCTCAACTAAAACTTTATCTCGTTTTCTACTACTACAGCTGCAAGATCTTGCAACAACCGATCACGACGAGGTCACGCGTGCAACCGAACATCGGGATCAACACCAACGGTTCCTTGGGATCACCTCGCATCAATTTTGTCACACTTAACTCTCTCTAGAGGCCACCGATTTTCTCGAGATACGTTTACTTCTCAACCACAGTAGCTCTGCGCATATAGCCAATCACTTCCTCACAAAGCACTCTCTAGGAGAATTTTAGTTCTACGGTCCCACGAAACCGCTGCATGCAAAGACGATTTTGAGAATCCACACCCACCCACGCAACATCAGGGTGATAGACCTTCATTTCACCATCAATGAATCCACTATCCAGAACACGCCAATGCAAGCTACGCGGCCACCAAAGCTTCTTTGCGTGAGCAGGTCAAAATGAGGTGACAGGGTCATAAATTATGGTAGATTGGTGAACCAGTAGGTATGTCAAACAATGAAGATAGTTGGTGGAGGCGCCCAACCACACACCACTTGCCAAAAGGACAGAACAACAACGACCCACGGAACAGCTTCTCCCTCACGCCAGGCAGGTCGCATAGATGGCCATAAAGGATGGCAGGTTGGGTGGTTGGGAGGAGGCCAAGGTGGCAGTGGAGGGCAGGTAAAAAAAAAAGAGCCGATGCCCGAAGCAGGAATTACACTATGATTCTCATGATACTCTATATTTTGAGATTTTTACGAAATTGAGAAATGGACATCGATTGAGAGTACGAAAAGACAAGTTGAATCAAGAGGATTCATTGAAACATGATATTGTAGAAGTGTGTGTGTTGAATATACAAAACCCCATGAGAACTATTAATTCTCTAAATGCTTGGGTTACCAATTTTGTTGAAGGTATGATTGAATGCATAGAAGAAGTGAATGTTGAGAAGAAAAATTCATTTGAGTTGGCATTTAGAGACCAAGAACGTAATATAATTGCATATATGATGAAGAGTGTATGCGAAGGATTCTTTGACAAGAAATTCTTGAGAAAAGTGAAGATAAGATGGTTTGAGATAGAGCATGAGTTGCATGTTGTTATTGGAAGAGAAGGAATTTGGTTCAAAGCTCATGAAGGATCGGGAAATAATGGGGTTAAATATAGTTAGTGGTGGTCATCGGATAGTGGGGGTTAAATCCCACAAGAGGTTTAAAGATGAGAAACAAATCATCTTGGAGGAGGTGGATAAATGACTATGCCCAATAATTGGGTAAGACAAAGAGAAAGGTGATTAAAGATATGTTGATGAAGATGGTTTATATACCAGCATGTTGTTGGAAATTAAAAAGAAATAAAAGAACAAAATTCAATGGTACCCAATAAGGAGGAAGGTAACTCCTTGGTCATTACTCTTCATGACCAAAAGAGTGGTTCTACCATTTAGCCTAATTTACCATGAGCTCAAATTATCTTACCATGGGTGTTTGAAGTAAGAGCATCCTAGTTCCATGTGATCTAGCATGAGAAAAAAATGTACAACTGTCAACCCAAACAACTAAGAGTTTTAAGGAGTTGGTTCTCCGATATTGGAATTTCTTGTAATTTCCCTATTTTATAGGAGTAGTTGTAGCTTGTTAGCTATATTTAGAATTATAAATCCAAATTAGGAGTCTTTCTTGTTAGTTGGTTAATATGATTGCACATTAGTCTAGTTTTAGAAGGATATAGAGGAGCTATAAGGATGGTTCAAGAGTGGTCGATGAGGGCATAAAAAATTAATGAAATTTCAAAATGCTTTGATTGAAATTTTGAGGGAGGTTTTTGTTCATCTTGATCTTATAATGAAAACCTCTCTATTTTTGTACAATATGAATAGTTAAATAGATATGTGTGTTTGAAGGTTTCATTCTTATGTGAAAGCGTATCGAAGCAAAGTCTACATATGTGTTTGTATAGCCTTTTGAGGCTCAAAATTATTGTATGTGTGATTATATAGTACATTGAGACTATGTTGAATGTTGTAATGCCCATTGAGACTAAAATCAATAAAAAGAGAGAAATGGACATCGATTGAGAGTGTGAAAAGACAAGTTGCAAGAGAAGAGTTTGTTTATGTGCGTGTTGAAAGAGAAAGTGTAGTGTCTTCTACAAGTGTGTGTATGTGTATAGAAGAGAGTGAGAGCTCATTGAAGCTTAAGAGCAATTGGAGAATCCCTGCAGAGTGTGAAGAAGAAGAAGAAAACAAAGTGAAGAAAGAGGAGACAATGTTTAGCCCAAACATGGAGGTTGCACAAGAAGATAGAGATTTGGTTACAACCCACTAAAGTATGAAGAACAAAGAGGACAAAAAAGAAAATTTGAAGGTTTCCATAAAGGAAACTATGAAGATGAAGTGATAATTGATTCACTTAAGGAGAGCACATTTAAAGAACCTTTATGTGAGGTAGAGGATGAAAATGAAGAGAAGAATGGTATTGTGATAGTAGTAGAGGTTGAATTTTGAATGGACCTTTAATAGTCCATTTTTGATAGCATTCCATTAGAAGAATTCAAGGAATGGTGAAGAGTTGGACAATCCAACAATGAAGAAGTTGAAAAAGGGTGAAGAAGGTGAGATGGAAAAGATGTCTCTACAAGAAATAGAGATGCATGAAGGAGAAATGAGATAAATAGAAGAATTTCACTCATGTGGCATAGAGGAAAAGAAGGAGATAGAGATGGTGAATATGTTTCCATCAAGAATAATGAAGGAAGACCATGGTGGAAGATATGTGGGAGCAGCCCACATAGGAGTTGAATAAGAGGCTCTAATGAGTTAAGAGCAACATTATGTTGATATGGACAAGGAGAGTGAAACTTTTTTTTTGCACATGGCATGCTTTTGATGCCTAGGAAGTTAAAGAAAGAAGAATGATATGGTGGAGTTGATGTTGTTATCATCCAAATCAAGTGTGGAATTGATGATGTTGCACATAAATGATGTCTTTTGGAAGAGATGAAAATAGAGAAGACGTATGTGAAAGTGAATTCAAGGATGACATTGGAGAAGATCCATACGTGAGTGTGTGGTCCTCATGAATATGTATGTTGAGTTTCATACAACAATTGAGGAATGGAGAGAGATTGAGAGTGTGAAAAGATAAGTTGAAGCTAAAGAGGAGTTACTCAAGCATGATGTTATATAAGTGGGAGTGTTGAATATGCAAGACTATATGAGAATTGTTGATTCTCTAAATGCTTGGGTTACTAATTTTGTTGCAAGTATGATTGAATGCATAGAAGAAGAGAATAATTCTAAGAAGAAGAACTCATTTGAGTTGGCCTTTGGAGTCCAAGTATGTAATATGCCTACATATATGATGAAGAGTGTATGTGATGGAATCTTTGACAAGAAATCCATGAGAGAAGAAGTGAAGAGGAGATGGTTGAGATAGAGCATGAGTTGAATGCTTCTATTGGAGGAAGAGGTAATTGGTTCAAATATCATGAAGGATTGAGAAACAATGGTGTTGAATATAGTTGGTGGTGGTGGTTGGATAGTTTTGGGTCAAATCCCGGAGAGGATTGAAAATTGTTGGTAAAATTTGGTGCCAACTGGAACCAATATAGGGGAAAACACAACCAGAACAATATAAAACACACACACACACACACACACACACACACACACACACACACACACACACACACACACACACACACAAAATATATATTATATAAATTCGAAAATCTTCATACAATCTCAAAGTTGTTCTTTATGTCTTTTATTTATTTTTCTTCTTGTGTCTTGTTCTATGTTTCTTTTTCTTACAATATTTTTTGTGTTGTTGCATGTATTCTCCTTGTTATATATCTTCCCTATTTGTATTTTTCTCCTTTGTTTTATATGTTGTGGCATATATATAATCCCCTTATGTATATTCCTTCGAAATGTTGGTCTTTTATCTTCTTATTTTACTTCTCCTTTGTATTCTTTCCTAAGCTATCAATGCTCTATCTATATTTAAAAATGGGTGACATATATGTGTGTGTGTGTATGTGCATATATGTTGGCCCGCTTCATTCCAGAATCGAAACGTATATAAACCCCAACTTATTTTGGGACTCCCACATCCGTCGGGGTCCATCTCCTAAATGAGTGGCAGAATGCCACCACGTGTCCCCACCTAAGACCACCGATCATCAATTGGTGGTTGTAACTCCATACCGACCGGATTATTACTGCGGCTAATTTCGGGGCCTTCATGTCTCTTAGGAGCCCAAAAATTAAGAGGGTTGGAATAATGCCACGTGTCTTGTGGAAAAAGTGAGGAATTCAAATTGACACCCAAATGGATGTAAATGCCCATCGGAAGGGTGGTTTAAAAATTCAACAAACAACATCAAGAATATTGTGCTGTAGGGAAGATGGAATCGCGAAGGAAAAGGGGTGAAACCCTAATGGCGACGCAGGCATGCAATCCAATGAAACTAGACAGGGGAAGGAGATTGCACTGGAGAAGAAGAAAGGAATAGACTTTGAGGATGGGAGAATCGATTTAGTAGTTGTTCGTTATTTCCTTGCTCTAGATGATGAATTAAATCTTGAATACATCAAATTTATTGTTGCATGAGGATTTCCATCTCATTGTCCTATAAATTTCAACCCTAAATTCATATGTCCCCCATCAAATGCAAGCAAGGGTTTACATTTGGGTTTGAGTGGCGGACAGGGCTTGGCTCCCAAGGCTAGAGAAGAAATTGTTCAAGGAAATTATGGTGATAAAGTTGATCCCTATAGGGCTGCCGAAGCTAAGATGGTTTCTTTTAAGGAATCCATCCAGAAAATTAACAGAGTCTCAATTCCCAGCTGCATATATACTTGATTTGGCTGAGAATACATTGATGCTGAGTTTGGATAAAACATAAGTAATGGCTCATCTCAAATCCTTGTCTCAACTTGTCATCATCGAAAGATTCAATGGCATATGGTCGTCTTCTTCTGCTCTTTCACTTTGGATCACTGAAAATTGGTCTAAAAATTGTGAAGTTTCATTTTTCTCCAAGGGTTTCTTTATGGTGAGGTTCAAGGAAGTAGAAGAATATCAAAAATTCTTTTCAGAAGGTCCATGGTTATGGGGTAGCGTTGGATTATTCCTCATGCCTTTGTTTTCTGAGTTCGATTTGAATACCTTCTCAGTCACAAAGATGTCAGTGTGGGTTCATCTTCTGAATCTCCCACTGCATTTTTGGTATGCTCTAGAGGACATCGGTAATGTCCTAGGGACATTCTTAAAAGTGGATTTAGCGAGGGAAGTGGAAGGCCTTCGAACCTATGCAAGACTTTGTCTAGAAATCAATTTAAGAAAGGGACTACCGACAAGATACTTATAAAATTAGGAAATCTACAACATGTCAAAATTTTAGACTATGAGAACACAACTTTTAGGTGTCGTATATGTCATGCTCCTGGTCATCTGTAGGCTAATTGTTCACAGGGAAGGAAGAATCAATGAAGAAAGAGTCTGCTGAATAATAGCGAGATGGAACAAATCCCCTGCAAACCAAACACAAAATTCTGAACATAAGGAGAATCATGGCAAGATACACCCATCAAATTTTGGGAGTGAATCTAAGAGACAAGCCAATATGGCCCCTTCAGTCTAAGATTGGAGCCAACACGATAGTAGTAGGTAGGGTGAAAATGGGTTATGTTTCCAATAATTTAGACAAATCAAATTCAGATCAAGATCATAAACCTAAACCTTCCAACGATCTTATGATGGTGGTCACTTCTTATCAAAACAATTGTTAAGAGTTCAGGAAAAAAGGGGCAAAAATGAAGGTTTTCCAATCTCCTAGTATACTACCCTTTGAATGAAGAGAGGTAAATGCTAGGGGTTTTTTATTATTAGAATATAGTATACTATATTGTATGTTTTCCTTTCAAGTTGGTTTTTGTTCGTTATATCCAATTGTTGTCTTAATGTTTTTGCTTTCATGCAGCTTCCAGTTCATCTGAGGAATATGCCTCTCTTCCATGTTTAGGGTACAGGACCCTTCAACCTGTTTTAATGATCAAACAAATAATTCAATGGCCAAAAAATAAAACAGCCACAAATATAAATGCTGACAATTGAGTGGTTGGGGAGAGAGGAAATCGGATTTGAAAATCTTATGCAAGGCTCAAGATTATAGTCCACCATTAATTCTGACACTCCCCCTTAATCTTGAGCTGAACAAAATCAAATCAAGGACTGATTTTAAAGTCCTGAATATCTATGATTCCTAGACATGCTCTTAAATGCTCAAACCTTTCTTTTGACATGTTTGGTAAAAGCGTTAGCTATATGCAGCTTTGACTTGTAAAACTTGACCTCAATCTCTCCTTTCTCAACCAATTCATGAATGAAGTGATATCTTATTGCAATATGGTTGCTTTTGCTATGGAATATTGGATTCTTTGACAATGCAATTGAAGACATATTATCACAGAAAATAGCAGAACCTCCTTGTTGCTCTTTGTGCAAATTTGAGAGTATTCTTCTTAACCAAATTGTTTGACAAATAGTTGAGTTTGTTGTAATATACTTTGCTTCAACATTATAAAATGAAACAACCGACTATTTTCTTTAGAGCCCATGAGATGGATCATAGTCAAACATTGAACACATATCCATGTGTTCTTTCTATCATCAAGGCTACCTACCCAATCATTGTCTATATATCCAACTAATTGAGAATCATCGTTATTAGTAGCATATAAAATTCCATATGTCCTTGTTCCATTCACATACCTTAAAATATGTTTGTCTGCCTTGTTAATGTGCCTATTTTGTTGTCTCCATGAATCTAGAAATCGGGTGATTGCATACATTATATCTGGTCTATTTGTAATTTGTGTACACTTATTCTTTAAATAGGTTAGCTTTGAAAGTAAGAAACTACCACCTAAAATAGTTACCTAACCTAGCTAGAAACAAGAAAAAGTACCATCAAGATGAAGAAATGAACAAGGCCTACATTAGCATCATAACTTTGAAATAATGAAATCAAGCATAATGCAAATTAAGAACTCTATTCTTCTAATTTCCTAATTAAATCAAGTGGACCTATGTAGTCCAATGGCAATCAACAATATTGTTTGCTTTGATCCTTCATGGATGCTTGGGTGTGAGGCTTAGCTCTTCAAGATGGATGGTGGAGGGCTTGAGAATGGCAAAAGGCTTTTAGTGCAAGACTATGTGCTTTCCTTTGCTTTCTCAAGGGAATTAGGTGTAGGTATAAAGGTAGGAGGAGGGCTCTTTATATAGCCCAAAGGATGGAGGATTCAACACATCCTCATGAATGTGGGATAAAGTAGATGTAGAGTTAGTTATGGATAAGGGGGGTTTATATGGGGTTAAGTTAGCTTTAGAAGGGTTTAGTTTGTCCTCAAGTGGCTCATGTGGATAAAGGGGGTGTATTAATTAATCAAGATGATTAATTAAATACATGTGCAAGCTTTTATAAGCTTTTAGATGGATATTAGTGTGATTTAGACCATTAGGAAGGGATTAAACCAATTAAATAGAGATTTATTGATTTAATGAGAAGGGAGGCTAATTAATTAATAATAATTAATTAGACTAGATAGAAGGTGTTAATTAATGAAGGGTCATTAATTAGGGTATGTGTTGGATAGGTGACTTAATTAATTAGCTTAATGTAATCAATTAACGACAATGGAAGAGAAGATGAGCACTATTGACAATATGTCGTCAATTTGCGGGAAAGGAGATAATTAGTGCAATTTAAGTATTTAAATTGCTTAGGCGTAATTATAGGTGTCTACATTTTCCCCTCTTTGGGGTGGCGTAAGTGACGTCACTTCAAATATAGTAGATGGAAGAAATTTTTGAAGGGATAGAAGAAAAATTAGCAGGAGGGAGAGATGCCCCCTCGAGTGTCGATGGGGTGATGGAAGAAGTCGATCGGTGATCGAAAAAGGTGAGAGATAGATAGAAGAATGGGACGGGATAGGATGCCCCGATGAGAGAGAAAATTAGGAGTGAAAGGAAAGTGACGAAGAAGAAATATGGAGGAGGGGAGAGAAGAGCTTAGCCTCTAGCCGTTGTTTATTTGGAACCAATTCGATGTCATCATATTGCCATAAGAACTACATCATCGGCCCTTATTAAAAATATAAGCATACGACAAAGGTAGAATGACATGAAAAGTCATACTATGAACAATTGTCCATTTCTAAAAGTACCAACTCCACGCAACATACAATAATGTAATGTAATACGAGAAGGAAACAAGCTCATGTAACAGGGAAAACAAGTACGAACGCACATATCCAACCCAACAATGGTCAAGATAGTTGTACAAATGTTTTGTTATCAGTGCTGAAGAGATCCACAAGTTCGTGATTGATGACAAGGTTTAAAAATGATGCCCAATTAAGGATACGTGAAATGAGAAATGACAATGGACATGGGGTCCATGAAAATCATTTGTGCACAATGAAACAACACCAGAAACAAAAGTGCCCCAGTACGAGATGAAGTAAGCTAGCTTAGTGAATGGTTGTAAATTTGGTGATCCGTGAGTCATATTAATCGAGGAAGATGTGAGACAAACCAACAGGATATGGAGAAAATACCATGCGCAAGACACAAGTTTCAACCATAATAAGCAAGTTGCCATTTTTGTAGGGTTTTTTACTTTTTAGGATTTTTTGAAAAATTTTGCCCTATTTTTGGATTTTTTCATATGTATATTGTTTTTATTATTTTTACTTTCCAAACAGTGGTGAAAAGTAGAAGAAGAAAGTGAAGGGCCTAGGGACAACAGAAAAGTGCCCTAGGTGGAAGAAAGAAGGAACAAAGGACTAATAATGTCCTTGTTGAATGGAAAAATAAAAAAAAAAATTATTTGAAAAATTATTATTTACAGGAGTGTGAAGAAAGGGGCATCAAATAGCAAAAATGCCCCAATACGGTGAAAAAAAAAGAGAAAATAATTATTCCACAAAAATGAATAGAGGAGAAAACGGTGATATAAACGGGTCTCCCGGCCTTCCGAATGTGAAAAACAGGTTAATATACCCCCCAGGGGGGTAAAATCATCGTGAGTAATCCATTTTAACTCGATCGGTTTGAAAAATTTTACCGTGAGGTCTTGATGATCAGGAGAACTATGGTGATCACACGAGACCATTTGAGGTGCGCGGATGCAGTCTGAGGGTACCAGCGGCATGCAGACGATGGCCCATTTGTGAGTATCGCAACCTTGCTCTTAATTTTTGTCATTAATGCCTTAAATTAGGTTTTTAGGCATAGAAAATGCATAGGCATGCTGCGTCATGTAGGAGCAGGCATGGGATAGGGTGCACATGTGCCATTTTGGGGCGCAGGGCATCCATTTGAGGGCACAAGCACCAAGTCAATGCGCGTACATGCACGGCCACAAATCACACATACACACACACGCACACGCACACATGAGCACATGTACGTGCATGCACACACGCAAAAAGCATGGCACATGCATGGAGAGGCAAGTGCACATATTGGGGAGCACACATGCTCAAGCACAAGCACCAAATTGGTGGCGCACATGCCAAAAAGGGTGCACAGGCGCCCAAAAGAGGGCACACACACCAGAAAACACATGTGCACAAGTGCAGGCACCAGAAACGTGGTGCACACACCCAAAAGGGCATGCAGGTGCCCTAGATAGGTAGAAAAAGATAGGAAAGTGTCCAAAAACATGACACTTAGAAGAATTTTTAGGATTTTTGGGTTAACCCTAAAAGATGAGATAGATTTTTAGAGGAAATGCTAGAAACTAATGAGTGGCATGTTATTTTGTAGAGATGACTACCAATATTACAGACATGGGAGCATCACTCCCGGATTACCGAGTTAGAGGGCAGTATGCACCAGCACGACTGCCGAGCGATGGTGATACTACTAGAGGTAGTGGGACTGGCCCCGTGGCTCGGATGCCTTCCATTGTACTAGATCATGGCCTCCCCGATTGTCTTGCTAGCGATGGCATAACGAGCCGTGTTTGAGACTGCCCATAGGGAGATGACAGTGACAATTGAGGATGTTTGGTGGATTCTACGTGTGCCCATGATGGGTACATTGATTGAGAGTCTGATTCGGATGTAGGGTTGATTAGAGCAGCCTACAGTGCGCTATTCGGTGTGGATGACATCCCACATGACGGGATGACCATAGCTTTACATGAGTGCATCTCCGACCCGACATTACATTAGGGACCTCTCTATATCATGGCACTTATCAGTGGGTTCCTACTCACTGATAAGACAGGGACTTCATTCCCAAGAGGGTTGCTGCCATTGGTTCATGGCATTTATAGTGGGGAGAGATATTGTTGGGGGCAGTGTATACTAGCCCATTTATACTGGGACTTGCATCTGATTACATACCACGGTTAGAAAACTGTGGGACCAGCATCATTATTACAGATATGGTCATGGGATCATATTACTATCGAGTGCCTTGTAGGCCCGTTTCAAGTTCGAGATCCTGATGAGCCATCATACATGGCCTGATAGCAATTATTGGAGATGTTTGTAGCCATCTTAGAAGCCTATTTAGATATAGGTGGGAGTTTGTTGGTCTGAAAATCTGTCACCTTGACAGATCTATGGATAGACGAGCCAACAGTGTGCAGGGCATAGCCCCTCTTTGAGTCAGCAAAGCGAAACTGGTTTATTGCTATTCTACCAGTAGGAATCTATGCAAGTCCCACAAATTCTGCCTTCGGGGTTTGGGATCTCATCCCAGTAGGGGTGTTTCCGACTGTGAAAAGAAAGGAAAGAAAGAGGGGATGAAGAAAGAGTAGGTCCGAAGGAAGAAAAGAAATGAATTCCAAAGCAGAAAGGTCAGAAGGTTTATGTTTTGGGATTGGTAGTAAACAAAGCCAAACCTACTTGCATAAACGAGCAAAGCAATACTGATGATGAATAAATGACAATAAAATAGAAACAGATTCAACAGAATAAACACATAGATCAGACATAAGAAAGATCTAATGCACATAACACAGGTATTCAGCACAAAGTCTAAATATTGTATTACTAATTTCTTCTGTTACAAAAAGCTCAAAGTCTTTTCTCCTTACTCCTATTTTTCATCTGAAAGATATTCACTCATGCATCTCCAATACAACAAGTATTGGGGTATTTATAGAAGAAGGAGAGAAAAGGAAGGCAAAAAGGAGCCAACAACTTATTTACAAAGATGATCAATGGATCCCAAGAAGAAACCACTCTTTAGTGTAAAAGGGCGCACTTTTCATCGTGTCAGCAGGAACTTATCAGCGCCTTGGCGCACCTATCAGCATGTCGACATCACATTGTCAGCACCTTTGGAAATGGGCGCACTTATCAGCATGTCGACAGGAACTTATCAGCGCCCTTTGGCGCACTCTTCAGCATGTCGACAGGAACTTATCAGCGCCCTTGGCGCACCTTTCAGCATGTCGACATCACATTGTCAGTGCCTTTGGAAATGGGCGCACTTATCAGCATGTCGACAGGAACTTATCAGCGCCCTTTGGCGCACTCTTCAGCATGTCAACAGGAACTTATCAGCGCCCTTGGCGCACCTTTTTGTGTCAACATGAAATTCCTTGCGCCTTGGCGCACCGTTTGTCGTGTCAACATGAAATTTCTTGCGCCCTTGGCGCACCTTTTGTCGTGTCAACATAAAATTCCTTGCGCCCTTGGCACACTCTTCAACATGTCGACAGGAACTTATCAGCGCCCTTGGCGCACCTTTTGTTGTGTCAACATGAAATTCCTTGCGCCCTTGGCGCACCTTTTGTCGTGTCAACATGAACTTCCTTGTGCCCTTGGCGCACTCTTCAGCATGTCGACAGGAACTTATCAGCGCCCTTTGGCGCACTTTTTAGCATGTCAACAGGAACTTATCAGCGCCCTGCTCAAAAAGACTGAAAAATGGCTAAGTCCTTAAAACTTGATTTTCGGAAGAGAATTTTGGGCTTCTTTCAAACATTGTCAAACTTCCTTGGGGCCAAAACAAAATTTTTGGGTATGGTTATCTGCAAATTTCCCTTGACAATTTTGCAGGATAACAGAGTTCAACGAGCTAGCAGTGATAGACGTTATTTGGCATCCATACAGGCACTTCCAATGGCCAGAGGATGCCATAAAGCTCAGCATGTGCTTGGTGGAGCACTTTCTTATTGGCAGCCGCAACTATATCATGGAGCTATATCGTGTTGATAGGTGCCAAGAAAAAGGGAGGCGAGAGTACAGGGTGTCCCCTAGCTAGATATCTAGCATGCACGCAGGGACTCAGAGAGGCAGACTATGGGGCCTCGGATTGTAGCAGCCCGAGCTAGGGCTAGTTTCACACAAGTGGTCCCCTAGGTATGGGACTTATTACGATAGGTGAGAGACCCGAGGACTATAGCTGATTATGTAGCATGGTACGTGATAGTGTTACCCCAGCGTCTTACTATTCCAGAGATAGCAGCTTGGGTAGTAGGTATTCACCTACCCAGTAGAGGTATGGCATGGGGCAGAGCATCGGGCTAGAGTAGTGGCACTGGGGCCAGACCTAGAGGATCCTTTTGATGGGATCCCACATGATGGATAGGGTGCCCCATAGGCACAGGGACCGAGGCCACAGGGCCCAGTACAAGTATCCATGTAGCCACCCAGAGGTAGAGTTTTTGAGTAGGGGCAGTCATCTAGAGTACCTCAGGGACCATCCCCTGAGGCACATAGAGCCCCAGTAGTGGCATGTAGACAGCCACAACACGGGTATAGGTATAGTAGCTCACAGGCCGAGAGAGCCACGGCTAGAGCGAGAGAGAGACAAGGCTCGAGGCTGGTGCATGAAAACTATAGTAAAGCGCGATGAGGCCCGAGCTCACATTGTGACATTACTATCAGGTGGGATCGAGCTCGAGCCTAGGCGCCCAAGAGATGACAGAGTGCATGACGAGAGCTAGATCGGGAGACAAGCGACACAAGAGGCTCGAGATATTGAGCCTCCTACATCAGTCCCAAGTCACAAGTGCGCATGGTCATGGCACAAAGAGATCACGTGTATGCCCATTCATAGGCATTATTAGCACAGAGGGACCAGCCCGTGCCGAGCTGTAGGTGATGACCACAGAGAGGGATCGAGAGGCCACTGCTTGCTAGACAAGCCGAGGTAGACCTAGGCTAAGTTACAGGTGAGAGAGATACTACCCTTCAGGCAGCGCTCACCTCCAGTGATGCAGATCTGATTCGTGATGCCACCAGGCTTGGTGGTGAGGCCCTTTTTACAGGACATCATATTATAGAGTGGTGCCACCAGAGCAGCGAGTGGCACTACCACAACTATCAGGGTTGAGTGCATTAGGCTCTCGATCACGGACATCCGACCATTCGACCGGATCTCGTTATAAAACCTCTACTAGAGCATCTAGTGAGACCAACTCCATCCCATCCACCTCCGAGTTTCAACGTCTGAGGATGAGATCCGGGAGCCCAGAAGAGGTGAGAGCTGTGGTTGATAGCCACATTTTTGTTTTACATATTATTTTGTATGTATGCCTCTTATGAAGGCTGATTTTTGATGTACAATGATGTTATACATGTATTTTTGATGATGCCTCATGATGAAGGCTTGATTCTTTCAGATACATGCCCCTTTTTTATGGCATTGTGTATCATTGATGTATTGTATTGGGTACTTCTAGGACATTGTATGTATGTACACAGACATTATTGATGTATCACCTTTGTACGCCTCAGCTGAAGGCATTTTTGATATAGAGCATAGATTTGTATCCATGTTTGATATAGATGTATATTTGACACACATGTATATATATGAGGATTACTTTGTTTTGGCTCAGATACACATGGTTATGAGATGATGTATGTCTTTTTTTTTTGATACATGCATATAGATGTTTTTCTTTGTCTTTAAACTCATGGGGAACTAATTGACGACGGGACATGAATCATATTTAGTATCTTAAGCGGGCATGTTGCCTGCATTAGATTCGATGCATGTTATTTTCTTGATTCAACACTTATGGATGTTGTTATGATGTTATCATATTTCACATTTTGCATGTACATTATCCTGATGTTTGATGTATATACATGTGCTTGTTTAGAATGTTAGATGATAGATCCATAGATGATATCAAATGTATTTCTCATGTGTTACTTTGATGTATATGGATGGGATGATATGATGATATTGGTGCGGGGGATAGATTTTTTATCATGCACAACCCCTCTTTCCCCCATTGATGATACGATATGATGATTAGCTTAGCATACATGCATGATGTAAAACTTAGCATTTTTGTTTATATATGATGTATAGATGATGTTAGATGTGATGATAATGATGGTAATGTGATGTGAATGATAACAAAACAAAGAACATGCAAGAAACACAACCAAATGCTAACAAAGAACACTAGGAATTAATGTAATATACCATGATTTGCCATGCTTTATTAACAAGTAACAAACACAACCAAATTCTTAAGAAAGAACATAATGAATTAACACATGACATCATGATCTCCCAAAATTAACTAGCATGCAAAAATACACCACAATATGCACAAGCAAGAATAAATCTAATCTAAGCAAGAAAAGATAAATCCTAACAAAGTACACCCAAGCAACAAACAACTCAAGCAAGCATGCAAAACACTATACAAGCAACAAGCAAAGCAAGGAAACAAGACAATGCAAGTAAATGTTTTTGTAAGATACATTTTCATGGACTATTTTTCTATTGTTTAGGTTTTTGCGAAACAATTTTCTACTATTTTTGTGTTTTGGGAAACAATGTTCTATTGTTTTTGTGTTTTGTGAAACAATTTTCTATTGTTTTTGTGTTTTCTGAAACAATTTTCTATTGTTTTGGTGTTTTTGAAACAATTTTCTATTGTTTTTATGTTTTTTGAAACAATTTCTATTGTTTTTGTGTTTTCTCAAACAATTTTCTATTGTTTTGGTGTTTTCTGAAACAATTTTCTATTATTTTGATGTTTTCGATGGTTTCCAAAGGCTGTGTAGGTAACCAAGAAAGCGTGGATGCCCCCAACATTTGATGGGGAATATACAAGTGAAAAATCCACGCATTTATGAACAAGAATGTGAAGTTGTTGAGTTGCCCCCAATGTAAGATGGGAGATAGCGAAAGAGCATACCCTACACAAATGAATAGAAGAAGGAAAAGCTAGATCAAGGTTGGACAGGATGGTGTGCAAAAGGAATCTCGAAGGTAGAACTAGGTCTAGGCCAAAGAACACTACCCTCCTAATGTAGGATGCTTGTGAACAATGAACCCTCCTGAGGTGTCGGAAACCGGTTTTCACCCAAGGACTTGTCCAAAGTGCCACAATTGCATGGTTTTCACTAGTGGACAACTTGTTTTCTCTTTTTCTTTTTCTGATTTTCTTGAATTTTTTTTTTAACTTCCTTATGCCATGGTCAATCATAGAACTGCTTAAGATGCATGACATTCATGGGCTCCCAGAGCTCATCACCATTGGGTGAGTGAGCTAATTTATATGCCCCTATGTTGTACTTGCAACTATGACATAGGGTCCTAACCAATGTGGTTTGAACTTCCCTATCTTTTCTCGCTCTGCTCTGGTGTTGAACTAGTTCTCCTTCATCACTAAATCACCAACCTCAAACTGACGAGGGATGATTCTCTTATTATAGTTTCTGGAGACTCTGTGTTGATATACTTTCAGGTGATTTAGAGCGTGAATGCGCCTCTCATCCAATAGCTCTAACTCAGCCAACCTTGCCACTCGATAATATTCATCCTTATCCAGATAGTCCCAAAGAGAAATCCTCGGGATGACGAAGTTCAATTTCTAAAGGGATGATAGATTCATCCCAAACACTAGGGAATATGGTGTCGCACCCGTAGGAGTGTGAATGGATTTCTGTAAGCCCAAAGGGTGAGATGGATTTGCAGGTGCCATTTTCAACCTATTTTTTTGACCATCTTCTCCATTATCCTTACTAAAGTCTTGTTTGTTGCCTCAGCTTGTCCATTACCCTGAGGGTAATATGGCATGGACCATTTTAATCTAATTTTAAATCGTTGGCAAAGATGTTTCACGGTTTTGTTCTTAAATGACTTCCCATTATGTAATATGGTCATTTGCGGGAATACCATATCGGCAAATAATGTGATTCATGATTAATTTAGAAATTTGTGCTCCTGTGACATAAGTTAAAGGGATAGCCTCCACCCATTTTGTAAAATATTTTGTGGCTGTGATGATATGCGTATGACCATTAGATGAGGTAGGAGTAAGTTTTCCTATTAGATCAAGTCCCCACTTGGAGAATGGCCACGGGGTAGTAATAGGTTGCAATGGTTGTGACGGAGCATGGATGAAATTTCCATACTTTTAGCAAAGCACACATTTTCTAACATAATTACAACAATCAGTTTCCATGGTAGGCCAATAGTAACCTACTCTCTACATTTTCTTAGCTAAGACCATTATGTTTATATGTTCTCCACATACCCCTTTGTGCACTTCTTTGATTGCCTGGATTGACTCCGTCACATCCAGACAACATAATAGATTCCCATCATAGCCACGAAAATAAAGTGTACCTTCTAAAAGGGTGTAACGGGCTATCTAGCAAATCAAGCTTTGCTTTTTAGAATGGGAGATATTGGGAGGGAATGTGTTGTCCTTAAGATAGGTGAAAATGGGTTCATACCATGGGGAATGGGGACCAACAACCTCACAAGCCAGAAAGATTCTGGCATGTCATACGCGGGCTAGCGTAGATTTTCTATGAAGAATGGCATATCATTGTTCCCTGGAAGAATACGAAGCATAGATCCCACCATTGCCATGGCATCCACCAATCTGTTCTATGCTCTTGGGATTTTCTCAAAGGTAATGCACACAAAATACTCCTTTAGAGTTTCCACTAACTTTTTGTAAGGTATGAGCTTGTCATCCTTAACCTTATATTCATCATTTACTTATTTGATGATTAACTATGAATCACCTACAACCTTAACATGATGAACATTCCACTTGATGGCTAGCTTCATCCCTGCAATAAGTGCTTCATATTCTGCAATGTTGTTCGTGCAAGGGAAGGCTAGGCGGAAAGCCTTGTGGTATAGGATCACCCGAAGGAGTAATAAGGACCACTCCTGCACCTAAACCATGAAACATAAATGATCCATCAAAATGTATCTGCCATATGATAGATTCTTCAATGTAGAGCAAGGAGGCATCTGGCAGATCCAAACTCAAAGGTTCCGTGCTTTGCAAGGGTGCTTCCACTAGCTGGTCCGCAAGTACTTGTCCTTTAACGATTTTTGATGGAAAAATTCTATGTCAAACTCACTGAGTAGAATGATCCAATTAGCCATTCTACCTGTGAGGGTGGGTTTGGACAACAAATACTTGAGTGGGTCAACCTTGGATATGAGCTTGGTCTTAGTATTCAGCAGGTAATGGCGAAGTTTTTAAAAGGTAAAAACAACATCCAAGCAAGCCTTTTCAATCTGAGGATAATTAAGCTCATAGGTGATGACGGTGCAACTCGGATAGTGCACCACTTTCTCATTATGGCTAAGGTCATATTGGGAGAGCAAAGACACCAATGGCAAATTGTGTAGTGGAAATATAGAGAAAAGTGGTTCTCCTCGAGTGGGAGGCATGAGGACATGTGGATTAGCAGTCTTGTTTAAGCAAAGTAAAGGCTTGTTGTTGCTCGGGTCCCCAAAGGAAAATGACATCCTTTTTAAGAAAATGGGTGAATGAGTGACATTTATCTACAAGCTCGGAGATGAAGTGGTGAATGGCTTGAATTTTTCCCTGTAAGCTACGCAGTTGCTTGATATTCTCGAGTGGAGGCATTTCGGTAATAGTAGACACTTTAGCGGGTCTACCTCAATACCTCATCTTAACACAATGAAGCCCAATAGTTTCCCAGATATCACACTGAAGACACACTTCTTTGGATTTATCCTGACTTTGTATTCATCTTTGGCATTTAAAGAAATGTTGTAAAATAACTAAATGATCCTCTCTTGTTTTGGACTTTCCCGAGGATGTCATCTACGTAGTCCTCCATGATATCATGAATCATATCATGAAAAATCACTGTCATGGCCCACTGATAAGTTGCTCCTACATTATTAAGGCCAAGTGGCATCTCTTGATAGCAGAAGGTGACCCAAGGAGTCGTAAAAGCCATTTTGTGTTGGTCTTCCTCAAGTGATCTTAATTTGACTATAACCGAAAAAACATCCATGAGTGATAGCATTATGTACCTTGTTGTTGAGTCAACAATCATATCAATGTTAGGCATAGGAAAGTCATCTTTAGGGAAAGCTTTATTAATGTCCCTAAAATCCGTAGATTCGAATACCGATAGGTTTCTTACGGACAGAACAATGTTCAATATCCATTCGAGAATAATCAATTGCTCTTATGAATCATTTGTAAGTAATCTTTCCAACTCTTCTTTAACCACAGGGCCACTCTTGGGTGCATCTTTTGAAGCTTCTATTTAATAGGCTTAGCGTCTACATGCACAACCAAGTTGTGCATGACCAAAGTTGGATCTAAGTCAGGCATGTCTTTGTAAGACCATGCAAACACATTGATAAACTCTCACAACAACTTAGTGAACGTATTTTTCTCTAGCTGAGAGTGATGCCCCCAATTTTATAATCTTGGGATCTTCTTCTTACCAATATTGATGTCAATGGTTTCTTCGACTAACAATTTTGATAAATCCTCCATACGCGTAAGATCAAGAGGAAGGTTGAGATCTTCATCCAAGGATGTCTCCACGAGATTTTCATCCTTGGCGTGGTCACTTTGTTTGTCCTTTGATTTTCTTATTTGTTTGTCAACCAGTGCCTCAAAGAGGTTTTCACTGTGCGACTTGGACTTTGATTTTTGTTGAGGCTTTTCTTTAGAACTTTTTCCCTCACTTTTTTTTAAATTTTGTTGACCACGAAGTTCACCTCCTCGCCAAGTAGGTGCAAGTGTCTAAGTCAATAAAGAAACCTTTTTGTGATCTCCAATGGGGATCGTATCCCTTATGCCCATGAATTTTGCAATATCCTCATCATTCTTGAATAAATCTAGTGGCATGTGACATTGTTGGTCCCATTCAACAAGGGAAGGGTATACAAGGTCAAGGGTTGGTTCGATGTGGGGGTTAAGGTTAGGAAAACATTGTTCATGAAAAGGTTCATGGAGGCCGATCTTCATGTTGGCTAGAATGGGAATCTGTATCACTGTCTAGATAGTCAGAACTATCCTCACACTCAGAACAAGTCACATCTTAATCATTGGGGTGCTCTCCATAAGGATGAATCCCAATGTTGTATCTTTCTGTTTTGAAATGTGGAAGAGGGACTGGTTCTCTTTCTCCTTGTTCATTCCTCCCACATCCTAGGCCTTTGTAGTCCATGGAGTACATCATTTTGCTATATTTTTCATATTTCGAGGTTCGATAACAAGATGGCTGAGTGTCCTTAGGGACCCAAGTAGTAGGTGGATCAATCAATTTCTCCTCAGCTAACAAGCCTCTAGGTAGGAATGACCCAATAGTGTGTTCCTCTCTAGGTCTCCTGAAGTCGTAGTTGGGTCGACCTCTAGTCTTAGGCGATAGTGAGAGGTCAGAAACCAAGAGCACTTGTTGTACATTATACTCCCCACAACCATATTCCAAGATTTTCATCTCCCATGAATCAAATGGAGATGTTGAAGTAGACGCCCATGAGTGCAAGAACTAAGAGAATCTGAATCCACCTAGGATTCCATGGCCTCAGACTGAAGAGGGACAACTATATCTATGGAGGGACATGTGTATGTACCCTTTCATGCAAAGCTATTGAGAGCTCTATAATGAGCAAAGGGCTTTGAATCTCTTGGTATCGTAACTATATGTCCCTCATGCTTCAACTTGATGCATTGATGAAACGTTGATGGCATGGCTTGCATGGCATGAATCCATGGTCGGCTAGAAGCATGTTATATGGAATTTCCAAGTCTAGGACATGAAACTTTGTCTGATGACAAGTGGGACCCACCTCCATGGGTAGCGTGATGGTGCCTGCTGACTCTCTTTCCACATTGTCGTATGTGGTGATAGTGATAATATGGGACTCAAGATCTTCTTCCATATGTCCCAATTGTTTGACTGTTTCACTCGGAATGTTTCGTTCCTTTTAGAAATAGATAAGGGTTGGGGCTGGGAGGGATACTGTTAAATGTCGAGATGGTGTGCGCATACCGTAGAGAAAGATCGGGGCTGATTGCGGAGAACTCCTTTTGTCTTGGAAGGACTACTGGTTTTGGCGAAGATGCAAGTTGATATCCTCTCTGCAAGCACTTCGGTTTCTTCTACTCGTCTCTGCTTGGTTAAGTGATCTGGACTCTGTTTTTCGCTCCCAATGATCTCTGTTGTTTCAAAATCATTGGCCGATCTCCCAAATGAAATTCTTATCTGTTGTTTTGGTTTGGGAGCCCATTTACTGAGGAACCGATGGCGATTCACGTAACCGATGGCGGTCGAGTAGGAACCGGCATCGGTCGGAAAAAGTAGGCTATTTTTAGTAAAATAGCCCACCTTCCCGCTTTTTTCTCCCGAGAGAGATCGATTCACGGGCTTGGTCAAGTGGCTAGAAGGTTGACTTTGGGTGCGAGTAAGGAGGCATTAGTTATGGGTGTAGGTGTGGACCAATTTTAGGTTTTAATTAGGTTAGTTTAGGGTTAGGGCTAGGTCATGATGAGGTGGCAAAGTGAGGTGGCGGGTAAGGTGATGTGGATTTATCAATTATAAGGTAATTAATAAATAATTGTGTAAGGTTTAGGTGATGAGGTTAGATTGCGAGATGAGATGCGGGTCACAAGGGGTCGTAAGACACAAATTTGGTGTCTACATTAGCCCCTTATTGTCGTGTAGCTTGTTTTGTAAAGCTGCACGGACAATAATATGAAGTGGTTTCCCCTGTTAAGGGTATAGGTAATCCCCCTCAAATCTATCACAGATTGAGTGAACGGGAAATCAGGGATAGGGTTGATAAAGGGTAAATGGTGTAGAGGGGATGGTAAGATGGTGGGGTAGGTCCAAGGAAGCAGACGCATGGTAAAATGCAATAGTACGACTAGGGTACATGATTTGACGAGCAAACCAGCAGTGCATAGGCAAAGGTCGATAGTTTATCCAAACAAGGGTGATATAATCCTGGTATCCAAGGCATAGGAAGTAGCCCGGGGTATATACGGGTAAGGTGCGAGAACGTTTAGGCATGTTCGATAAGCGGTACAAAGGTTGGTTTGGTTGAGATAAACGTCACGGTCTAGAAGTCCTGGGCAAAGTTGGTCGACGAGAGATCAAGTCGAGACCCTAATCATGCTAAAACATGAACAGGTGAGCTCGATTGAACAAAAAACTACCGGATGGGTGGATAAAAGTGTATGGTGTTGATTTTGGGTAAGGGATGGAAGTGGTGTGGCCGTGGGTCGGGCCAAGTTGTTGGGTTGCGGCCTTGGGTCGGGCCAGAAGGGTAAAGGGAGGCCTTGGGTCGGGCCAAATAGTGAGGGCGAGGCCTTGGGTTGGGCCGAATAGGTAGGTTGAGGCCTTAGGTCGGGCCGAATAGGTAGGTTGAGGCCGTAGGTCGGGCCGAATAGGTAGGTTGAGGCCTTAGGTCAGGCCGAATAGGTAGGTTGAGGCCTTAGGTCGGGCCGAATAGGTAGGTTGAGGCCTTGGGTCGGGCCGAATAGGTAGGTTGAGGCCTTAGGTCGGGCCGAATAGGTAGGTTGAGGCCTTAGGTCGGGCCGAAAAGGTAGGTTGAGGCCTTAGGTCGGGCCGAAAAGGTAGGTTGAGGCCTTAGGTCGGGCCGAATAGGTAGGTTGAGGCCTTAGGTCAGGCCGAATAGGTAGGTTGAGGCCTTAGGTCGGGCCGAATAGGTAGGTTGAGGCCTTAGGTCAGGCCGGACAAGTGAACAAATGGTGTGCAGCAAAGGTGGATAGAGGCGATATTGGTGAAAAAGAGGCAAGGAGTAAATAAGGGGTGAAAGTTGGGTAGAGAACCGATGTCGATTCTGCATGACCGATATCGGTTAAGGGACCGATACCGGTTCCTTAGGGCAAAATGAAACCGATATCGGTGAAAGGCGAAAAACCTATAAAAAGAAAAATACGGCTTGTCATTGTCACTTTTGTTATTTGCAAACCAAATCGACTTGTCGACGTATAGAGTTGAGATTAGAGGCTTGATTGAGTGAGGTGGAGCTATTGTATTGGCGGAGAGAGTTGATAGTGGGCCCGATTAAGGAGGAGGCAGCAGTTGATTGGCCGGGGACCCAGCAGATCAGGATTGGAGCCATGGCACAGGCAGGAGGAGCTGGAGGGGCTGGACCAGCTGGACCGCCACCACCCATCCCACCACGACGACGTGTCGTCGTTCGGGTAGATTCGAAACTCTTTAATTTGGTGATTTGGTTGTATTATGCTAAATTGGGGGTTTGGGAAGGGATTTGTATTTGGTAGGAAATTAGGAGTAGATGGACGTAATTTGAAAAAGGGAGAGGGTAGATAGGTAAAATATGCTAAGGCGGCTAGGAGGGTAGAATTTGAGGGTGTTTGGGTGGGTAAATGGGTAGAAATAGGTGAAAAATGGGTTTTGGGGGCCGCGCGGGGGTTCGGCTCCGGGAGAAGACAGTGACCGATGTCGGTCACTAAGCGACCGGCATCGGTCGCAAAATTTTAGGGAAAGGGAGTGTTGTTGGTGACCGGCGTCGGTCATGTATCGGCCGGCGTCGGTGGCTTGTGTGTTTTGGTTTGTGGGTTGTGTGGGTGGGTTGGTTGTTTTGGGTTTTTGGGTTGGGTTGTGGGTGGGTGTGGGTTTGTGTGGGGGTTGGGTTGGGTTGTGGGTGGGTGTGGGTTGGTGGTGGAGAAGGGTTTGGGGGTTTTGTGTGGGAGTTGGTTTTGTGTTGGGGTTGGGTTGCATGTGTTTTGTTTGGGTTTTGTTTTTGTTGGTTTTGGGTGGGATGGTTTTGGGTTTTTAGGGTGGTAGGTTGCTAGAGGGGGGTGGTAGAGAGTCGGGGTATGGTCGGGGGGATAAAAAAGGGTGTTTAGATGATAAAGTAGATGTTGTAATAAAGAGTAGGTCTAAGGATGTGGGTTGGTTTTGCGAGCACGTCGGCGATTGGCGATGCGGGGATAGGATGCCCCATTGTTGGTGCGGATGAGGCCACACGTATCTGCGGCTCATTGGGCCATCATGCGTGAGGTGGGACTCGGTGGAGTCCGGAGTACGAGCGATAGAGAGATCACGGCTGATGGTCGCCTCATCGAGAGATGGGATCCGGCGACCAATGTGTTCCATCTCCCGGCCCAGGGAGATGACCGTCACATGGAGGATGTGTATCACATCCTTGATTAGCTATCGAGGAGAGCGATCTTCTAGGTAGATTCAGAGATGGCCATGGACAGCATACTACAGGTTTTTGGGGATACAGCCGCGCTACTGACCTACCATAGCGTGAGTATCGGGTACGGTGACATGTACCGTGCGCATCGACACGAGACACGGCCCATTTGTGTTGATGATGGTTGGGATCACCTGCTTCGCCCTCCCGGACTCAGAGGGAGGCCGCTTCCCACGAGCATTGATGGGGGTGCTGCTTGAGATGGTGGAGGAGCACACCTGTTACGCCTGGGCACCAGTATATCTGGTGCAATTGTACAGGGAGCTATGGGGCTATCGCCGAGGAGCGGTCGGTATTTGCTCTACATTTTGTTGCATTGTTGGGCATACGAGCACATCGTATGCATCGAGCCGATAGGGTTACCCGGCAGCGGGGCCACAGGTCATATACCGATATGGCTTTCAGAGGTGGTTGGGGGTCGTGGGCCAGCCACGAGCAGTTGTTGCAGGTCGGGATGTGGCATACTATAGACATTTGCTAGAGGGCCTTACAGCAGTAGACATTGTATGGAGACCCTACAGAGGTCACCACCACAGCGAGGCCCGCTTACGATTGCGCTAATCCAGTACACATTACGGATAGCCAGGAGGCGAGGCCGAGAAATACGGCGGATACCCCAGGAGAGTGCGCGGCGAGATGGGGCTGCGGCAGGGGCGAGCCACCTCCCTTCCCTCAGTACAGGAGGGATGATGTAGAGGCCCCACTGCCTGCACCATAGCCTTTGGATCCAGATTGGGTAGTGGAGAGGTCAGCAGGTGAGGGTGTAGATGATCTTTGGGTGCAGGAGCATACAGGTGTGGTGGGGCTGGGCGAGAGGCGCCGAGATAGTACTGCCCTTTATGCTTGAGACTTAGGCTGCGATTATAGGAGAGAGAGATCAGCTCAGGGGTCAGGTGCAGCTCTTACAGGGGCAGCTAGCTGCAGCACAGGCACAGATAGGTGTCTTACAGGGGCAGCTAGCCCAGAGCTCGAGCACGAGCGAGACACCACCACCACCACCACACAGCCACAGTACAGTGCACGAGTACGAGCGGCGACAGATGCGCACCACCGCGGCCACAGGCACCACCAGCAGCACCAGCACAGGCTCAGGGGGCATTGGTTGTAGGTGCCAGGGGACCAGCCCCAGCTCCGTCAGTGGCTCGAGAGCGCTATATGGAGGTTAGAGCAGAGGCCCGATATTATCAGGATATTCTTGATGGTACCGGAGTCGAGTATCAGGCTTATGCAGCGCATAGGGCAGAGACCTCTCACAGCCAGAGATCTCAGGGAGGTGCAGCCACAGCTGGCGTGTCCGTGACGGGCAGGAGGCGAGAGGCACCACAGGGACCAGCGGGAGAGGTGCCGAGGCGGTGGGAGAGGCCGAGAGATCCCAGAGACATGGTTGTTTGTATTTTAGAGATGAGCACCGGTCCTGTGAACCGGTGTATTGATAGAGGCCTGCGTGCCTATGTATTATTCATGTATTCATTCATTCATTTATTGTATACCGGCCTGCGAGCCGAGTAGGGGTTGTATAGTGGATACCGGTCTGCGAGCCGAGTATATAGCTATTTTTGATACGAGGGACCGGCCTGCGAGCCGAGTCGAGATTTTTTGACAGTTATTGCGGCCTGCGTGCCGGCTTTGTTGTATGATGAGATCACAGAGGCCCCGATGTAGGGCACATTGTATTTTTGAAAACTTGTATATATATATATATATATAGACGATGTTTTGATCCACATGCAGTGTTCAAAATGTGTTTAAATATTTGGTTAATGGCTGGTAATATATAGAATGTGTGATGAGTTTAATTGACATGTTGATAGATGGATGATGCTGATGTTTTTGTTTTTTTGTACGTATATATGAATGTCATGTTATGTGATGAATTGGTGGTTTTGTGACATTGTGATATATGTAACTGATGAGTTGGATCCAAATGATGTATAGATTGATAGTTTCTTGATATCCGTAGTTGATGGTTTGTGTATTTGTATAAAATAAATGATGTTAATGAGATTGTAATGCTATGTGTGGTGGATGAACAAATGTGGTAAATGGTGTTGTTATGCAGGAAAAGAGGCGGGCGCGACAAAAATTTAGGTGATAAATGAAGAAAAGAACGCTGTTGAGAAAAGATAGGTGTGTAACCGATATCGGTAGTTGATAGACGATATCGGTTAAGTAACCGATACGGTTATTTAGGTATGAGCTTTTCTAAAAATAGAAAAGCTAGGGTGGCAACTTAAGTTTTAATTTTAGAGCCATACGAGAGGTTAAATCTGTGAACGCGATGCTTTTTGCGAGTAGACAGAGTTTTGCATGAGAGATTTGAGTGATAAGGAGAAAAGAGACAAGGAAAGTGAATGTGATCCGAGATTCGAGAAGCGAAAAAGACAAAGTTGAAAAGGGTGGTGATCATGGCGAGAATGAGGAGAAGCATCCGGCGAGCGGGGGCAAGAGGGAAGACAAGGGCCACCTCAGTGCTGCTGACCCAAGAAGTATCGGCTTGTTTGTGATTTAACTCTTTGCATGTTTTGGGAATGAGCTAGAGGAGAATAGGTAAGTAGATATGAGAAAGACAACATGATAGCCAGGGGTATAGATGAGGTGAGTGTTATGGGGTAGGTAATTCGGGGTTTTGGGTATGTACATGTGTATATAGAAAGGAATAAGCGATCAATTTATTGTAAGCGTAGGTGGTTGTTTTTAGGGAAGGTGTATGTAATTGGCGGTGGCCGGTAGTGGTTAGGAGAACCGGTATCGGTTCTTGAACCGATCTGATTATGTATAAGCGATACGATTCTTGGAGGAATTTCCAGAATGTTTGAAAAACCCTGACGGATTGAATGGTTGTTTGTTGTTTTGGTGTATGCAGGCAAGAGCAAGGTTGAGGATGAATGATAGTGTGCCAGCGCTGTTGTCACGAATCCGAGCGGATGTAACACCAGCGGAATGGACATTGATAAATCGTTTGGGGTTAAGTGGAATCCGTTATTATTCACGAATCGCACGTAACCATGGTATGTTACAGGCGTTGATTGAGAGATGGAATCCCGAGACAAATACCTTCTATCTGCCAACAGGTGAAATGACAGTAACATTGGAAGATGTGTTCCGTATTTTGAGACTCCCTATTACAGGAGAACCAGTATATCAGGCACTACCTAGCGCGGCACGGGGAGCGATAACAGCAGTATTTGGTCCATACGCACGAGATTTGACACAGCGAGGTTTATCCTTTACGTATGGGGTAATGTATGCAGCACACCCTGAGGAGACAAGGTTAGCAGTGATATTAATGATAGCGGTAGGGTATTATGCATTACCGAGGGCAGAAGGAGGAAGATTTCCAAAGGCATTGATGTGTGTTATCTGGGAGATGGTAGAAAGGAACGTTACGTTTGCATGGGCACTGCATATTTAGCGAGAGCTATCTGAGGGGTTTATGGGCTTGTAGGCGAAATCACAGGACGACGCTTTGGATTGTTCATACTTATTACACTGTTGGGCCTATGAGCACATTGTTTGTGTGCGACCAATAGGCCAATCCCTCCAGGCAGGAGAGACCGGAGTACAGAGGTTGGGATTCAGACGATGGGTCCAGACAGAACAAGAGGCAAGATCTCAAGCCGTGACGGTGATATTGTGTATTACAGGCGGTATGGAGAGGGTGATGGTTGCGGACATCTGTTGGAGGCCTTACGGTAACTATATGGTAACAGAGAGCATAGCTGAGGAGTTAAGGGGTGTAGAGTGAATGAGGTGGATCGCGGGGCACGAGCCGAGTGAATATGAGAGGATTCCTATAGATCGCGTGCGGTGACAATTTGGATTTGTGCGATATACCCCAGCTTATAGACCATATATGAGGATCGCGCGTAGAGCGGTACTCTCACCTCCCGGCCAACACCTCCGAGAAGGTCTGAAGAGGTAGCGGCCGATCGCGAGGTAATGGATGCGAGGCAGCAGAGGCCTATAGATTATGGTGGCGCGGAGTTGCGAGGTATACGTGATTGTCACGACATAGCCATTGTGATTACAGCGAGAGAGGATCGTCTGCGTAGTGTTTAGTTCAGCGCTCAAACGCGGTGAATGAGACAAGAGGATTGTTAGCGATTCGGAGTCACGGGCGGGAGACTAGAGGCTGGAGTCCTCCATGCGAGAGGCATATTCATATGTTACGAGAGAGATTGGCGGATTAGTGGGCGGTACCAATAGCCGTGGTACCTTTGAGGATAGAGAGCCCGGCGAGAGGGGTCGGCGATCACGATCATCACCTAGTTCGGGATGAGGCGTGAGGGTCTAAATAAATGTTAGCAAGTTATAAGAATAAATAAGGATGCCGACCTGCGTGTCGATGATAGAGAAGATGTATTTGTTTAACATCTAAATAAAACGAGATATGTATGTTGATTTGAGTTATAATAATAAGAATGTTTTCGTTTTGACTTTTGGTGTTTTGAAAAAGGATAAAGAGGAATGTGATTAAATAGAAATACACAAAAATATTTATATTTACCACACATGATAGGTTATGGTAGGGGATGGTCGAGCTAACCTTGGGAGACCCCATGTCTCCGAAGTGCTGCCTACATAGCCCATTGCACAAAGCAAGGAGGGGCCTCAGACCGATGTAGTTCTCCCTTAGGATCAGGGAGAGGCGAATTCAGGTAATTTGGTACGGTTTAGGCAATTGGTTGGTTGGTAAAAATATTAAGATTGGTAAAGGTAAGGTTGATGATGTTGGTAATGAATTGGTGATGTTGTAAAAGGTATAAGGGAAGTGAAAGTTAGCCTACCCAAGTAGAAGGGAACCATGTCCTGATTAAGGTCAACACACAATCCTAGATGCGAGGCAAAGTAGAAAGAGTGCTCCGTAGGTGAAAAGAGCTAAACAAACCACACAACGTAGAACGAGCTTGGAGCCCTAGGTACCGTGCATAGACGAGAAGTCAATAGGTGAAAAGAGTTGTGTGATCACAATATATCGAGCGTACATTACGTCCCTTGAGTTGAAACAAATGGTGAGGTGAGGTGGATGGTATAGCTGAGGTGCGAGAGAACTTATTACAAAGTGAGTGTTACGAGCGAAGAGAACCTACCCTAAATAGACAAGTCCATGACTCAAAAGTCCTTTTGAATGAGGCTTTTATTTTATTGAATGTAGGCGATCGATGCGGGAAGTCTCTGAGGATATTGATTGTATTATTCTTGAGGTCTTCACGAAGGCTGATCGATGCGAAAGCTTACTGCTGAAAAAGCTGGCCCATGTATAAATGTCCTTGAGGAGCGATCTATTTATAGTAGCAGATGTGATTTTAGTGCATAGCTGTCCTTCAGGGGAGCAGTCTATAGAGAATAGCAGCAATAATTTGGCATATAGCTGTCCTTCGAGGGAGCAGTCTATATTTAATTTAGATGACTAGATGTTCTTTTTAGCGTGAAGCATCTAGTTTAGTAGGAAGTTTGACTCAAGAAAATCCCATAAGAATACGGCTTATTTTAATACGTTGAAGTCATGGACTAGACTAAAAAGGGGAAGGCATCGTTAAGGGGAGGTGAGAGGTGAGCTTGATTTTATTTCGAGATGTAGGAAACAAGTGCATGTGGTGGTATGGGAGCTCAAGGGACGAGCAGTAGGCGGATAAGAAGTGATATAACACTAATTTCAACAATAGAATGGTCGAAGATGCAAGGCATTAAGGGGCTCGGGCTCAGGTTTACCATTAAGCGAAGCTAAGCGATAAGTACCAGATCCATAGGTGTGAGTGATTATATAAGGCCCAATCGATTGGGAGCAAATTTTCCACGTTTGCTCTTTTCTAGTTTGGTTACATGTTGATTCTCTTTGAGGACAAGATCACCAACCTTAAAAATACGCTCATGAAGTCGCTTATCATAAGCACGTTTAATGCGTTTTTGATAGATTTGAAGGTGATCAAGAGAGTTGTAAGGCGGCGTTCGTCAAGAATCTCGATTGGGCTAACCGCTCTTGGCGGAAATCATCGTTGGTGAGAATATCTGAAGAGATATTCTAAGGGAGGGTATTTGTATTTCGAGAGGCAAAAACAGCCTCGGTACCAGTATACCAAAAGAAAAGGTGTGGCATTAGTGGAGGTACGAATACTAGTGCGATAAGCCCAAAGGGCAAAGGGGATGTGATCGTGCCAATTTCTTCCGGATTCATTGACAACTTTCATGAGGATTTTGGTTAGTGTTTTATTAGAAGATTCAGCCTGACCATTGGCCTGCGGATAGTAAGGTGATGAGAAACTAAGTTTGATACCAAAGTTGTCACAAAGGTCTTGTAACAACTTGTTTTTAAAAGATTTACCATTATCTGTTATTAGGCGATGAGGAATACCAAAACGACAGATAATGTGATGGTTAATGAATTCGACAATTTTTTCTTTTTTGATTGAAATGAGTGGAATAGCCTCCACCCATTTTGTGTAATATTCGATTCATGTGATTATCCAACGGTGAAGTTGTGAAGAGGTCGGGTGAATCTCACCAATAAGGTCTAAACCCCATTGTGAGAAGGGCCAAAGATCTCGGCGACACAGCGGGTGGCTAGGAGTATGTTGAAGGTTGGCATGTTCTTGACACATAACACAATGCTTAACATATTCGTAGCGATCGTTATTGAGAGTAGGCCAATAATAACCAAGCGAAGGATTCGTTTAGCCACAGCAAGGCCGCTAAAATGTCCACCACAAATACCATCATGGACTGTTGGATGGTATGAGTGGCCTCGCGCCCTTAGGCAATGAAGGAGGATGCCATCAAAGCCACGTTTATAGAGGAGTCCCCCCATGACAACATAACGCGAAACACTTTTAAGAAAAGCACGTTTGCCGTTACTAGTAAGGTCAGGTGGGAGGACAGAGATTGTAAGGTAGTCGTGAAATTGGTGGTACCAGGTATCCTGCGAACTAGTAGACACAGTATTTATCGTACAAACTACCGGGGTTGAATAGGATGGGACAAAAAGTTGTTGGACCATGACGAATAATTCAGAGTCAGTTGGTGCGGCGGGAATTTGCGAGGCTAAGCAAGCCATAGTGTCCGCAAATTTGTTAGTGGAGCGTGGAATGGTTTGTATAGAATAGTGAGTAAATAAGGCTAGAAGTGAATCCACGTAGTGTTTGTATTTTTGAAGTTCCTCATTTTTGCATTGGTAGACGCCCATAACTTGATTGACTACCAATTGAGAGTCGCCAAAAATGTTGATAGATTTGATGCCTAAGTGTAACGCAACTTGGAGACCCAGAACAAGGGCCTCGTATTCCGCTGTATTATTAGTGCAAGGGAAATCAAGCCGAAATGAAAGAGGCATAGGTTCAGCATCGAGAGGAATGAGAACAACGCCGGCTCCTCCACCGCGCTGGCATTTAGATCCATCGAAGAAGAGGGTCATTTGATACAACTCTTCCCGGAGTGAAAGAGTGGCGATGAGTTCGTCGGGGAAGGTAAAATTGGTAAATTGTTCCCCGGTAAAGGGGCCTCCATGTTGGTGCAAGAGTTTGTCCTTTGATTGACTTACATTTATGCGAATTCAAGGTCAAGGTCGGCGAGGAGCATAAGCCATCGAGCGATCGTTGGTTTAGATGCGGTTTGGCGTTACATATAATGAATGGGGTGCACGTATGTTGGTGATGACAAAAGTTTTGTGATTCGGGAGATAATGTCGGAGTTTGGTGGCTACAAATGATAGGGCAAGGCACAATTTTTCTACATGTGTATACCTAGTCTCATAATCCACGAGGGTACGACTTATATAATAAACGGCCTGTTCTCGTCGTGCCGAATCCCGATGTGCGAGCATAGCACCTATAGCATGGTCAGTGGCGGAAAGATAAAGGTAGAAAGGGCGGTCGTCCTGGGGTGGGATAAGCACGGGTGGCTGCAAGAGATAGGATTTGAGAGCTTCGAAGGCTTGGTGACACTCCTCACTCCATTGAAAGGCAATGTCCTTTTTAAGAAGGTGATGAAAAGGTTGACACCGATCCGAGAGTTGGGAGATGAAACGTCGGATAGATTGGAGCTTACCTTGTAAACTACGCAATTGTTTGAGATTTTTGGGTGGGGGCATTTCTAGGATAGCTTTGACTTTAGATGGATCGACCTCAATGCCACGCAAAGAGACGATAAAGCCAAGAAGTTTTCCCGAAAGAACACCAAAGACACATTTCTTTGGTTGAAGGCGGACAGAATATTGTAACAGGCGATCAAAAATAATGGTTAAAACATCGAGATGTTCACTACGATGTTTAGACTTGCCGAGAAGATCGTCGACATAATCTTCAAGGATAGTGTGCATAATGTCATGAAAAATGTAGGTCATAGCCCGCTGATAGGTAGCACCAGCATTCTTAAGGCCAAATGGCATGACACGATAACAGAAGGTTCCCCAAGGAGTTATGAAGGCAGTTTTGTGTTGATCGGCAGGGGCAACCAAAATTTGGTTGTATCCTGAAAAGCCATCCATGAGAGAGAGCATCTCATGACCTGCAATTAGATCAACAAGTTGGTCAATGCTAGGTAAGGGGAAGTCATCCTTAGGGCAAGCGAGGTTAAGATCCCGAAAATCTATGCATATCAAGAAGTCCCCTGTCGCTTTAGTAGCGAGTGCGATGTTAGAAATCCATTGAGGATAGTCATAGGCAAGATGAAGGAAACGAGAAAGGAGTCGTTGGAGCTCCTCTTTGACCAAGAGAGCAATGCGTGGATGCATTTTCTCAATTTACTGTTTGGTGGTTTGGAATCGGGGTTTAGGGTGATGTTATGGACGGCAATGGTAGGATCAATTCCTGGCATGTCAGCGTAAGACCATGCGAAAGCTTGGTTGCGAGCACGGAGAAAGGTAGTAAAGGCGGCTTGTTCTGATGTGTTAAGGGATTGTCCAATCTTCACAATGTGAGGATCCTCCTCCGTGTGGATGTTGATTTCTATAGTAGATTCGTTCAGCATGGTTTGGGTTTCAGATGGTAAGGCTCGTTGAATATAAGAATCATCCGCGCCAAGGTAAGTGAGGATGGAGTCATCATCCTGGCATTCAACAACATTAATCAAAGGCGAATCCTCTTCGATCATGTCTGGATACAGAAGGGGAAGAGAAGATGGGTCCTCATTATCGCGTTGATAAGTGAGAGGACCTATGAAGATAGCATTTATGAAAAAAAAAAGTTAGGAGGGATGGATTCAGGGTCTATAGATTCTGTGGGTGATGATGGCAAAGTGGGTGATGATGGTTTGGTAGGGCGGCGTCTTCTTCTTCGGATATAGTGACGGGAGGTGTCTCTGTGTAGGTGTTTCGGAAAACCGAGACCACTGCGATCATTATGTTTACTGAGGTAGTCACGGGAATGAGTGTATGTCGGCCTTGTTCGTAAAGGCCAAAACCAAAGCCTTTCCACGCACAGCGAGTCAAGAAGGTGAGGGCGAAATCGATGATTTGTCAAGTATTGAAAATCGGATTGGAAGGGAACCACACCAAGAGGAGGTTCGGGGTAATGGAGGATGCGTCAACAACACCCCCATACGTTAGGTTAGTGCGGCAATGGGGTGGTCCGTAAGAGATTACCTCCCCCACGCGACGGTCGTAGGTGGGATGTGCATGTAATTGTCCGTACTCCTGCGGGGTAGGGAAAGAACTAACGTTATATAGGCGGTACTCCCCCAGCGTAAGGCGCTGAAAAACATCTACTAAGGGGTCGGAGGTTGGAATGTTAGCTGCGGGAAGGGAAGTGGTTTTTGCGATGGTGGTTTCATCAGTTGAAGGCGTAGGCGCGGTTGAGGTGGATGGTTGAGGTACATTTGAAGAGGATGGTTGGGTTGAATGTATGGGTGTCTTGATTGGTATAAGCACATCGTTAGGGCGGTATAACATATTGCAGGTTTTAAAGGGGGGAGGGTCAGCTTTTACGGTGTAGGACTTCCCCTCGTACTCAAATTTTATGCATCTATGTAATGTTGAGGGAACGCATCCCATGGCTCGGATCCAAGGATGACCCAGCAATATATTATATTGGAACTCTCCCTCCAAGACATAGAAGAGTTCGGGTAAAGTACGTGGTCCTACCGAATGTTGAGGATCACGGTGCCTAAGGTAGAAGTAATAGCGTCATTGAATGACCGCAACATGATGGGGTTGGCACACATGCAACTAGAAGGGATATTCATTTGTTGGAAGGCTTTTGAAGAGATGATGTTTAGGCTAGCACCCCCGTCAATCATAACACGACATACCGAATGTCCGGATGTAGTGAGATGAAAAGAAGCGAGTCGGGATCTTACGTACCAAAGTCAACAATTTCGTCTTGAGCCAAGCTGCAATGACTTGTTGTACGAGAGGCGAAGTGGTTGGGGTAGTGGGTTGTTTGGTGAGAGAAGCAACGTGATTGGGTGTTAGAATGGAGGCGGCGAGGCGGGGTTTCATTAGGTAAAACCTCTATCCCTTGAAGGATCTCAACGAGAGCTTATCGATGAGATTGAAGTCGAATGAGATCATACGATGTCATTTTTACGGGTGATTGGTGAAGCTGTTTAATCATATTTCGGTGAAGCAATGCCATTAGAGGCGGGATAGGCGGGTCATGAATGACCACTTTAGGTGGTGGTGCAATCGGGATGTTTGACGGGAGAAAGAGATGCCGCGGTGTGTTTTCTTTTGCTTTCCCATTGTTTTTACGCCTCGAGTAGCGACACTAATCATATTAATCTCGTAGAACTGAGATGAGGAAGATGGTTGGGATAACTCATGGTCTTGAGGTGGGGTTGTAATAATGATAGATCTTGGTGAGGCGGGGACGAGATGGTATAGGAGAGGAATGGAAACTAAAGGTCTCTCCCTTCGTAAGTTGTCTTTCTTAATCTTTCTATCCGAGGAGAGGTGGTGACGAAAGGATGGTTTTTAGAGCTTTGCATCCCTCCACATCATGTCCTGGTGTGCGGTGATAAGCGCAGATTTTAGACTCATCGTAACCCATAGGTCGGGGTTTAGACGGGTCATAAGGTCTAAGTGGAGGTAGGGAAATGGTCGCATTCTCCACCAACATAGCAAGGATTTTGGCGTAAGATCCTTTGAGTGGGTCAAAATCGGAAGAGGATGAGGGTATTGGTTGTGCGGGTTTTGGTAATGTTTGGGCGTGGTTGGTTCGCACGGGTGGTGGTTTAGCCGAGGGGTGTTGATACGTGGTTTTCACTAAACGTGATTTCTTTGGCGCAGAAGCTATGTTGGATGATGAGGCCGCAGATGATGTGGTATCAGAAAACAACCACGGGGAAATAGGAGTGACCGAAAACAAATCTTTTGATGATGGAATTTGTTTAGGGTTGATAGGTGGACGGAGATACGCGGAGTAGCGGTGTTCTTATACCACAGGAATTTATGTATGGGTGCGGAAGGCGTAGGTTGTTTTGAAGAAAACGCGGGAGGTATGATATATTGATGTAAGGTAGAGGGATGGGGTCCCAATATGGAAGGTAGGTATGACGATGATGGTTTTGATTGTGATAGGGGCACGGATTGAGTTTGTCTCCTAGGTGGCGGGACGGATTTATTTTGGATAGATCAAGAGTCGCTTAGGCGGGTGCGTTAGGCCCAGGCATTGGTGAGGTCCCAGCGTAGGGGAAGATCTGGTTAAGTTGATAGAAGTGGACGGGGCATTTGGTAGAGGTGAGGGGGGTGAAGGTGAGAACAGGGGCATTTTAAGCTCCTGTAAACACTTCGGGTATATGGTGGAGACATTAGGATCAGTCATTTGCATTTGAGTAGAAAAAGGGGTACTCAAATGTTCCCATAGGGCACTGTCATCTTACGTGGAATGATAGTCCTCACGTGTGATTATGAACTTTTGTACGGAAGAACGACGGGTTGTGATTCCAGTCCACTGTGGGTGTGACACAGGAGGTAGATGAGGCATTGTATCAATAGATGTTAAGAGGTCAACCGGTCGTTGAAAAGATTTAGGCGATGAGGACTAATAGGTAGGAGGCGTGTTTGAGGGGGATCTGTCATGTTTAAAGAATGTGGTGATGTCGGTGTAAGAGATTTCTCGTCTAAGGATGTCAAAAGGAGTGGCGAGCCTTCCTCTTGTGCAGCAAGAGCGGTGGAAGGGACGTTTGGGAAATAGATAAATTAGATACATCCGCTCACGATCTTGTAGGGATGTGGTGTAAGAAGACTCATCGATGAGAAGAGAAGTCAGGCGTTAACTCTTTTATGGGTAAAGGAATGATTTCACTTTGGCTTGATGGTGGTGAAGGAGGTTCGAGACTCTGTGTTGGTGGAGAGGCTTGATTCAAAAAAATTTCAATAGAGGCTTTTGGTGAGAATCGAAAGCTGCATGGATCTCATGAACACTCTCCTCGGCTAAGATATCTTGGTTTACGTTACTGTTGGATGAGTGATTCGGGAATGGCTTGTTGAAAATTTTCAGATTTCGGTTAGCAGGGGCGTTAGGATTATCGAGGGCTATATCCCCCGCATCAACCATTTCCTGCACTATGTTTTTCAACATCTTGCAGTTTTCATGACTATGTCCTTTTACGCGGTGAAAGTTACAAAAGTCATTTTCTTTGTACCAGGAAGGTATTGCGCGGGTGGAGTCAAACCCAGTGAGTGAGATTTAACGAGGGGGCAAGGTGATAGCCCGACTTTGAGCAATTTCTCCAGGATGACGCCATAAGTTTCTCCCAAGGGAGTGTAATTGATGGGCTCGGCTTTGTACTTATAGGTGGTTTTCGGCGGAGTATTGGATGGTGTTTGAGATTTGACCATTACCGCGTGGACAGCTCCTTTTGATTTAGAAGAAGTGGACGCGTGAGGAGTGGTGGTGTTTGGCTTGTTGGTAGAATCTGGAGTTCGGAAATTGGGGTTTTTGTTACGCAACCACAATTTCTCTTCTTCTAAGGCTCGAATTTCTAATTTCCGAGCCATGGTAAAGGCCTCGTCGAATGTGCGGAAAGTTTGAATTTGAAGAGTAGGAGAAATGTGCTTAGCACATGCCCGTGTGAAAAGTTTGATAAGTTCAGCTTGAGGCAAGGCATATGTAAGTTGGTTGATAAGGCCGCGCCATCGTCCCACGAAATCTGCGATAGATTCGTCTTCGAATTGTCGGATGGCATAAAGGTCGGTGATAGATACTTTCTTGGCAATGTTAATGGAGAAATGATCCAAGAAAGATTGGGCTAGTTGGTTAAAAGAGAAGATCGAGTGCTGGGTTAAAGCACTGTACCACTCCAAGGCGGGTCCTGATAAGGACATGGGGAAGGTGCGGAGTAACAAGGCGTCATCATGGGCAATCAAATAACAAGCATGTCTAAATGATCGCAAGTGTTGTTGAGGATCCTCTTTACTATTAAAACGAGTAAATTTCGGCAACTCCCATTGCGGAGGATATGAATGAAGGGGAACAGTAGGGTGAATAGGCTCCCGACAAACTTGTTCGTATGTCAAGGCGCTACGACTTCCCGAAACCGAAGCCTCCAGATTTTGCATTTTGTCCATCATTTGTTTGATGAAATCTGTGGTTGGATGAGATGATGGTGCGGTTGTGGTAAACGGAGGCAAGTTGGACCAAGGGCTTCCGCTGGACAATGGTGGGGCTAAGTGTTGATAAGGTATGGAGGATGAGTATGTTGGAGCAACAGAATAGGGATGTCCCATATAAGGTGTTGAGGTTACTGGATACGTGTATGGGAATGAAAAGGTAGGCGGAGCTTGAGAAGGAAAGCTCGTGTGAATAGGTGGCAGAGAGCAAGTCATGAATGGAGTGGTCTGAAAGAGAGATGAGGTAGGGGCAGTTGGTGGTAACGATACGTGAGGTCCAAAATTAGCCAAGGAAAAGCCAATCTGAGTCGTATGAACCTCTGAAGCTGTCGGATTGGGAGAAGGGGCTAAAGATGCTGGAAGTAAGGCGGTATTATCAGGAGGAGTGGGAGCTAAATGAGCAGCTATACTAATAGGCATGCCAACAAGGAGCTGACCATCAGGCGTACGGTCAGGGGCATGAGACAAATAGTATTGTACAGCGCTGGGATTAGCATCCAGAAATTTGGCAAAGTCCTTGTCTCCTACAGGAATTTGGGGGATCTCACTTTGGTGTCATAGGGTTCCCTATAGAATGTGAAGGGGGTGATTCAGGCAAAGACACAGAGCAGGCATGTGAAACCATGGCGGCGGCTTGCTTCCGAGTGATGACAACCATGGACAAGAACACACAGGAAAGTTTCAATCTATCAAGAACAAAAACAACCTCAGAATGATGAATTTGGCAAGTTCTTTGGTTTGTCGAGGGCTAATGAAGACGATAACGATATCGGTTTAATAACGGTGTCGGTCGAGAGCGACGGCGTCGGTCGGTTAACCGATGCGGGGCTGATGAAGACGATAACGATATCGGTTTAATAACCGTGTCGGTCACCAGCACGACGTCGGTCGGTTAACCGATGCGGTGTCAAAAGTCTAGGATAAGAAGATATAAAAGGCTGCTAATTTGATTTTTAGCAACGTTGAGTATATTTGTCAACTTATTGATCACAGAAGACAAAGTATGACAGAGAAAACAGAATTTGAAAACAAGCAAGATGCACACGCAAATCCAGAGACTAATCCTAGGGTTAATTTTAGTTATCGTGGGCTTATGCCTTTAGACGTAAGATGATGTCAGAATCCTAAACAACAAGACCTAGGGGAAATGTCAAGTTTGTTTTGGCTTATAAGGTTACCTCAATCGGGCGGAGGAATACCGCGGAAAAGGGGGATGTTTGAGCTGTTGTGTTAATTGTGAAGTGATTCGGTATGTGTTGTGCAGTGAAACTAGGGTTAATTTCCTGTCAATACCGTGGATATCACCCCCACGTGTACGACCTGTTACTTAATCTATGTTCACTAGAATTGAAGAACAACAAGCAGGAATGCAATGCATGTGTTTTAAACCCAAATCGAAAATTATGTTCGATGAAGCAAGAGAGATGACTTTCACTAATGCGAAACTAGGAAAGCAAGACAAATTCTTTACGAAATATATAACAAAAGCAGCAACAGCAAGTATGCTTCCTAAAATGAAAATAAGCAAGAGAAAGAAACCCAAAATGGGTCCCACCGGGCGTGCCAAAATGTTTCACTCGGAATGTTTCGTTCCTTTTAGAAACAGATAAGGGTTGGGGCTAGGAGGGATACCTGTTAAATGTCGAGATGGTGTGCGCATACCGTAGAGAAAGATCAGGCTGATTGCGGAGAACTCCTTTTTGTCTTGGAAGGACTACTGGTTTTGGCGAAGATGCAAGTTGATATCCTCTACTGCAAGCACTTCTGGTTTCTTCACTCGTCTCTGCTTGGTTAAGTGAAGATCTGGACTCTGTTTTTCGCTCCCAATGATCTCTGTTGTTTCAAAAATCATTCGACCGATCTCCCAAATGAAATTCCGATCCGTTGTTTTGGTTTGGGGAGCCCATTTACAGGGAACCGATGGCGGTTACGTAACCGACGGCGGTCGAGTAGGAACCGGCATCGGTAAGGAAAAAGTAGGCTATTTTTAGTAAAATAGCCCACCTTCCCTGCTTTTCTCCCGAGAGATCAGTTGCGGGCTTGGTCAAGTGGCTAGAAGGTCGGCTTTGGGTGCGAGTAAGGAGGCATTAGTTATGGGTGTAGGTGTGGACCAAGTTTTAGGTTTTAATTAGGTTAGTTTAGGGTTAGGGCTAGGTCATGATGAGGTGGCAAAGTGAGGTGGCGGGTAAGGTGATGTGGATTTATCAATTATAAGGTAATTAATAAATAATTGTGTAAGGTTTAGGTGATGAGGTTAGATTGCAAGATGAGATGCGGGTCACAAGGGGTCGTAAGACACAAATTTGGTGTCTACATGACCAACTTAAGCATGCAGATGTTCAACCCAGAACCGTTATCCACAAGCACCCGTTTGATTTTCTTATGGGTGACAACTACCTCAATGTATAAGGGAAGATTATGTGTAGGATTCTCGGTAGGGATCTCCCTATGGTTGAAAGTGAGATGCTCACTTGGTGCAATGTTTGCCACCACGGCTTGAAGGTGTGCAGGATTGACTTCTAAAGGTATACAAAATGTCCTTATGCACATTGGATATCTTGAGAAGATATAAGATCGAAATATTAGCAGATGTCTTCTCAAGTTGTTCTAAAAGGTTATATTTACCGGTTTGTGGGGTCAACGGAGAGGGTTCTAGAATCACGAGGTGGGCACGCCTTGTTACCGCAACACAGTCCTTTCCCTTGATCTGGATAGTATTGACACGGTCAACAGGAGAGCAAATACATCCGATAAGTGAATCGTAATGATTGTTATCTCTTTTGGTATACAAGTAATTCGTAGCTTTATAGGTTTGGGATGACTCTCCCCGATCCGATTTTCTTTTCGACTTATCATGCTTGGGGAATGGTTCTTTATAAATCCCCATTTTCTCGTTAGGTGTTTGTGTTTTTCCAGGGTTATCCACCTCTATCTCCCCATTGTTAATGAGGTCCTGAATATAGTGGTGAATCCATAGACATTTGTCTATCTTATGTCCTTTAACACGATGCATTTCACAATATTCATGCTCCTTATACCATGAAGGTTTAGGAGCGTTGTCGTCAAATGGTTGTGTTGTAGGATAGGTCATCATGTGGGCCGCATCCAACTGTTTTAGTATGACTGACAATGGTTCATTGAGAGAGGTGAATGTTCTTCACTTTGGTGGTGGTTGAATTGGGCCCTTGGTCAGTTTAAAAGGTTGACCAGTTTGGACCGTTTGAACACGTTTGGAATCAATGATTCCATCTCCCACCACATTTTTGTTTTTGTTAAAGATCTTCGGCTTTTCCGCAGTTTGACACTTTGGTTGTCTTTAGATTGGTTTTTGAGGGTGCCTTTGGCAATGAGAGCCTTTTCTATCTGAATCCCTTTCTCGATAACCTCCTCAAAAGTATGAACACAATGCATTTGGGGGTGGAAGGCTATATCGGGTTGATATTGGGAACGAAAATACTTACCAAAAGCTAATTTTTGGGGAAAGCCCAAGGGAAGTGACTAGTTATCCCTCTCCACCGTTGGAGGAAGCTAGTGAAGGTCTCATTTGGGTATTGCTTGACGCCACACAAGTTTGTCATGGTGACAACACTCTCTATGTTATATGAGAAGTGACGCATGAATCTTTCTACCAATTCGCCGAGTTAAAATTGATCCTCGTGGTAAGCGTGTAAACCATTCCAATGCTTGACCTTCCAGACTTTTGGGAAAAAATCTGATGAGGTAATTATCACTATAAGACACCTCTTGACACGCCATGTAAAAGTATCTAACATGATCCCTTGGGTCTCCTTTTCCTTTGTATTTTTCAAACTTTGGCATATCAAACATCTTTGGAAAGGGTTGAAGGGTCATTGTCTTGTCAAAAGGATAGGGGCATAATTCTTCGTATTGATATTTCTTGATGCTCCCTATATTTCTCTCTTGTAAGCTCACAAGCGTCGCTTTCATGCACTGCACCTCTTGTGTGAGCAAGTGTTCTTTAGTGGGAGAAGCAGGGATGTGAACACAATGATACCTGTGTCTTCTTATCCTTGGGTTTCCTAATGGAGTTCATTGATCTTAACTTTAGGCCTCAACTTTTGAATGTTCTTATTTACGTCTTTACGTACATGGGAAGTAAGAAAAGCTAGTTGTCGACTTAGGTTATAGATTTGTTGTTAGATTGTGGCTTGGTTTATTGTTTCTTCTTCTAAAGGTTCCTCCTCTTTGTATTGTGGAGGTTCTTCACCCATCTCATGTTCTATCTTGTTTCTTCGTGGCACTTTGATAAAGGGCATTCTATGCCCAACTACTTTATCGTTTTCTATGTAAGAGGTAGAATCTTGTCGTGTGTTAAAATATCTTCCATATTGATAAGGGGACGTTCTTCCTCAGTAGCGTTATTCACAGGTAGTATTATTTCATTCTCGATGGGCAATTTGGCCCCTAATTCCATGACCCATGCCAACACTCTATCTTTGTTTCTAAGAAGAAATTTGTCTAGTAGAGTGGGGTCAAAATCAAAGTCTGCATGTGGTGATTCTAATTCATTTCCACTATGATCGACCATCTCTTCTATTTCCTTTTCTACAGAAAACAGCGGTCCTAGGTCATGTCCAATGAAGGGGTTTGACCCTTGTCTGTTAGAGGTTTCCCAAGCTTGCACTTGTTGTTCCTCGTATGTTTGTTTCTTTAACCCTAGACGTGTTTTAGGAGCCATGTTTTTGTGATAGTTTCACTAGGGTAAGTTGTAAATGTGTTCAAAGCTTACTAATCACCCCTAAGTGAAATTCAAGATGTACTTGTTAAGAGTATGAATAATTCAAAAATGTGAGAATACCAATGTGATAGAGTGATAAATCACCTGTGATACAAGCCTTTTGTATTGAAACCTATTTAAATGAAGTACCTCCTAGACTACGTTTCAAAGAGTAGTTTGCGTCGCAAGATGAGTAACAAGATGTCTTTACTTATGCCAAGTTCAAGGGAATGAACAAAACATAAGTAAATACAGAATTCAATGCGACCTCCCAACCAAGATATATGATGAGTGAGCTCAAACTCGATTAAGACCTATATCTCAAAAAGTGCCAATTACAATTTGCGAATGAGACAAAAATATCACCAAGATATGTTAACCCACTTTGTGAGAAAGTGAAGTATTGATTCAAGGTGTTATTGATATAACATGCACAAATTGTAAGACCTAGCACTCTTTGAAATCGAGGTAATAATAGAACCGAACTAAAAATCTCAAAGTATAGCTAGGAATAGTTAAAAATGTGTGAAGTGTAACCTTACAATATAGGTATTTATGTCAAGTTTACAAGAAACAAGACATAAATATCGAAATTGTAGTGATAGGATACAAATAGGCTAACTCTTCTAAGGAATTCCGCGGTGATGAACCACGCCTAACTACAATGACAATCTTGACATGGGTATCAAGATCACAATGGCTACCAATGATGTGAATACGCCTCCGCACACTTTAGACGTTTAACTAACCCAACCGCAAACATGGATGGGCGTAAACAGACATAAAAGTGAGAGAAACAGTCGATTGGTAACACAAAGGTAGTCACCCTTCTTTTGATCAACAAAGTGTCAAAATAATGTGAAGGAAACAAATCAAAAAAGGATGAAAAATGTTGGCCTCACTTTGGCAGAGTTTCGCCTCACCCTAAGGCAAGTAAAAACTTGGCGAAAAGTAACGCGTCACACGTTTCTCAATTAAAATATGGTTCACAACTCAACACTATTTTAGAATGGTCAAAGTGGGCTCTGACCAAATTATATCTTCGTAGGTGGTTCTCTCATCTTAGGTGCTACAAATATTATCCACGAGCGGGATGATTTACCCAGAAAGTTGCAATGACTAGTTTGGAAGTATCTCAACTTTTCCCCCTTCAAGCATAGTGGGAAATGAATGCATCCAAGTGTGTACTTAAAAGGGTCGCGTAGGGACAACTTGTAACTCTATCTCATAAAGGATTTACTAGTTAGATAGGTAGTGCGAGCACTTCTGTTTCATCCACAAGGTTCCCTTTTGTATGGACTACTTTGGGGTTCTTGAACCACCCCCATTGTTGTAGCTTAAGGCCAAATGGGTTATGTTCCGTTGAGTGGAGAGGGACGTACCCTTTTCAAACCTGCAATATAATGTTTTGAATATGTTGTTCTTTTTATCTTTCTTAATTATATTTGGTTTGCTCAAACACCATTTGGCAACCCGTATAAAAACGGTATTAGTAGTTTTCTAACTTTTGTTTCGATTCCTCCATTCTTTGACAAGCATTTGGTCATGTATGATGATGTTTAGTAGTTTTCCATCAAAAGATAAGGCATCATTTCTGATTCTCCGGATCGTCCAAGGATGCAAGAGAAGAGCATACATGATTGTCTTCCAAAATCAAAAATATATCAAATGGAAAAACACTTCTATTCAACTATGCCAATTTAACCAATTCCAAATCAAATACCCTTAACAATCTCAAAGCGTTAAAAGGATTTTAAGAATCATTTCCGATTCCCAAGATCACCCCAAGGGGCCAAGAGGAAGAGCATACGCGATCCTAATCCTATAAGTAAACAATGCAAAATATTACCTAATTAAATACAAACATGTAAAAATAGCTCACGAAGACAAATATATGATTAGATAAACTGCAAGAGTGTTATCACATCAATACTTTAATTTCAAAAATTCAAAGGATGCTTGCGCCCCTTTTTTCAAAGGTGCTGCGTGCGGGTTAGGGCATATCCGCCACCAAAGGTTGTTTTCGATGTACACAGTGTGTTGCGCCACTGAGAGATGTGTGCACCACGAAAATAGTGCATGTGCCCCTAAAATAGTTCGTGTGCCACTCTATGAAATTTTTATATCTATTAAACTCGTGCGCCACCCGAGAGATGTTTGCACCATGAAAACGAGTGTATGCGCTACTCGACAAAAATAGAAAGAAAAAGAAAAATAATCGTATTACCAGAAAAATATACCTATGCCACTAAAACGTATATGCACCTGTGTTAGGGCGTGTGCAATCTGATCTGAAAGGTTTTAGTACGCATCAAGGTGATCAAAGATAAAATTATGTGTGCGCCGGGTTAGTGTACCTCGCACTTTGGTTAGGGTATGTGTGCTAGGGTTAGTGCGCATGCGCTAGGGGTTGCTGACACAAAATGACATATTTCAACAATGTCTACGCTACCCGAGAGACATGTGTGCCTGAAAAACCATGCTGCGCCATGAAAATTGTGCATGCACCATGAAAATCACGCCTACGCCCATAAAATCGTGCTTGCGTCGGACCTACCACCAAAGTACGGAAAAAAACGTAGAAAACTTCACAATATCTCTAAATTTTGACAAGTTAGTTTTAAAATGGTAATGACCCATTAAAATTAAGGCTATGAACATGAAGTTACACATATCAAATGAGCAAAAATTCCAAAAAATGGACATTAATTACTACATGTGCATATCAAAAATTTAGCCAAAATAATGAAACTTAAACTAAAATGCCATGGGACTAAGTGTCCCACCGGGCGTGCCAAATGTGTACACTTATTCTTTTCCTAGGTTAGATTTGAAAGCAAGAAACTACCACCTAAAATAGTTCCCTAACCTAGCTAGAAACAAGAAGAAAGTACCATCAAGATGAAGAAATGAACAAGGCCTACATTAGCATCATAACTTTGAAATAATGAAATTAAGCATAATGCAAATCAAGAACTCTATTCTCCTAATTACCTAATAAATCAAGTGGAAAATCAACAATATTGTTTGCTTTGATCCTTCATGGATGCTTGGGTGTGAGGCTTAGCTCTTCAAGATGGATGGTGGAGGGGCTTGAGAATGGAAAAAGGCTTTTAGTGCAAGACTATGTGCTTTCCTTTGCTTTCTCAAGGGAATTAGGTGTAGGTATAAATGTAGGAGGAGGGCTCTTTATATATCCCAAAGGATGGAGGATTCAACACATCCTCATGAATGTGGGATAAAGTAGATGTAGAGTTAGTTATGGATAAGGGGGGTTTAGATGGGGTTAAGTTAGCTTTAGAAGGGTTTAGTTTGTCCTCAAGTGGCTCATGTGGATAAAGGGGGTGTATTAATTCATCAAAGTGATTAATTAAATACATGTGCAAGCTTTTATAAGATTTTAGATGGATATTAGTGTGATTTAGACCATTAGGAAGGGATTAAACCAATTAAATAGAGATTTATTGAAATAATGTGAAGGAGGCTAATTAATTAATAATAATTAATTAGAGTAGATAGAAGGTGTTAATTAACGAAGGGTTGTTAATTAGGGTATGTGTTGGATAGGCAACATAATTAATTAGCTTAATGTAATCAATTAACGACAATGGAAGAGAAGATGAGCACTATTGACAATATGTCGACAATTTGCGGGAAAGGAGATAATTAGCGCACTTTAAGTATTTAACTTGCTTAGGCATAATTATAGGTGTCTACACAATTAAATACATCAAACTTCCTACCATATTTTTGGAGAGAGGCAGTGTACACAGGTGGTGTATATTTTGAAGAAAGCACAGATTCAAGTAAACATAGAAAAAACACCATACGAACTATGAAGGGAAGACCAACTTCCGTGAAACACTTCAAAGTATTTGGAAGTAAGTGCTACATTAAGAGAGACGATGAAGATGAGCTCAGTAAATTTGATTCTAGAGCAGATGAGGCATATTCCTTAGTTATTCATCGAGAAGCAAGGCTTACAGGTGCTATAACAAGAGACTACAGAAAGCAGTGGAAATTATAAATGTGAAAGTTGACGATTGGAAGCCAAAGAAGAAAATAGGACACTTAGTGGTGCAAAAAGAGGATGAAAAAATCAAATCTAAAGAGGAAGAGGAAGAGGAGGAGGAGGAGGAGGAGGAAAAGAGGAAGAAGAGGAGGAGGAGGGAGGAGGAGGAAGAGGAAGAAGAGGAGGAGGAGGAGGAAGAAGAGGAAGAGGAAGAGGAAGAGGAAGAGGAAGAAGAAGAAGAAGAAGAAGGAGGAGGAGGGAGGCACCATCCAAATTAATTCAAAAGAATCATCTAGCAGATCAAATCATTGGAAACAAAGATATTGGAGTATAGACAAGGAGGAGACTAGCAAGTGCACCACAAGAGGTAAACTTTTCTTTGTTGTCAAAAGTTGAACCGAGTAATTTTGATGAAGCTAGTAAGGATAATTTTTGGATAAAATCCATGGAAGAGGAACTTAATCAGATAGAAAATAATGACACATGGGAGTTAGTACCAAGGCCAAAGGATAAGAATATCATTGGTACTAAGTGGGTCTTTAGAAACAAGATGAATGAAGAAGGAGAAGTTGTCAGAAAAAAAGCCAGATTAGTGTGCAAAGGGTACTCACAAGTTGAAGGAATTGATTTCGAGGAGACATTTGCACTTGTTGCTCATATGGAGGCGATAAGAATTTTTAGAATTTTCTTGTTTCAAGAATTTTAAAGTTTATCAAATGGATGTAAAATCAGCATTCTTGAATGGAAACTTAGAGGAAGAAGTTTATATAGAGCAACCAGAAGGTTTTATTCTATCAGAAAATTCAGATTTTGTGTGCAAGCTAAAAAAGGCTCTTTATGGTTTGAAACAAGCTCCTAGAGCTTGGTACTCTAGACTAGACAAGTACTTGCAGGAACAAGGATTCAAAAAGGGAATTGCGGATAGCAATTTGTACATCAAGACAAAAGGAGAACATCAAGTGATAGTTGTGGTTTATGTGGATGACATTATTTTTGGAAGCGGTTGCAGGAGACTATGCAAAGAATTTGTAGAGGAGATGCAAAAGGAGTTTGAGATGTCTATGCTTGGTGAGTTGTCTTATTTTCTTGGTTTGCAAATTCAGCAGTCTAGTCAAGGCATTTTTATTTCACAAACCAAGTATATAAAGGAGATGTTGAAAAAGTTTAGAATGGAAGATTGCAATCTAGTTAGTACACCCATGATTACAGGTTGCAAGTTGAGTAAGAATGATGAGTCTCCCGATGCTAATCAGACCTTGTATAGGTCCATGATAGGTAGCTTGCTATATACCACAACATCTAGACCAGATATTATGCAGGTTGTTGGATTAGTTGCACGATTTCAGGCGGCACCAAAGGAAACTCATGTGGCAGCAGTAAAAAGAATTTTCAAATATTTGAAAGGTACGTTGGATTATGGTTTATGGTATCCAAAGAGTGATGATTTCACTCTTATAGCATTCACAGATGCAGATTGGGTAGGAAGTGTTGATGATAGGAAAAGTACAAGTGGGGGAGTTTTTTTATCTTGGTGATAGATTAGTGTCATGGTTCAGCAAGAAACAGCCTTAGTTTCATTGTCTACAGCAGAGGCAGAGTATATTGCAGTAGTGGCATGTTGTACACAGGTGCTTTGGATGAAGAAAACATTGAAGGACATGAAGGTAGAGTATGAGCATCCTATTTCCATTTTCTGTGACAATACTAGTGCTATTAACATCTCAAAAAATCCAGTCATGCATTCCAGGACAAAGCACATTCCCATTAAGTATCACTTTTTGAGAGAAAAAGTTATAGATCAACAGGTGAAATTAGAATATGTTGGGATTAAGGATCAAATTGTTGATATATTTACAAAACCCCTACCGAAGGAATCTTTTGATTCACTCAGAAAAAAGTTAGGAGTGATCCCTGTCACTCTTACTCATTGACTATCTCAGGGGAGTATGGACATCGGGGAGCTACACATTGCAGTATCTTCAGCTCCGAGTACAGTTCAGGTGATAGGTTCAGTTATCCCCTTGCCATTGATGTCAAAGGGGGAGAATTGTAGAATGGGGGAGAGTTGCATAGAACAGGTACAATGCAGTAGTACAGAAAGAGCTCAGAGGCAGAAAGTTGGATTTCAGAGCAAACAGTTTTCATGTCTATTTTTAGCAGGGGTTTGCCATCAATGACAAAGGGGGAGTTTGTTGAGTATTTTGTCATTGATGTCAAAGGTACAACATTAGTGTTGATGGAAATATTGAGGTTTGAATATTTGTTTAATATTCAACATTACAACATTAGTGTTCGTAAAATATTTATCCATGTCAAAATTAGTGTGATGTCAAAATTTGAATATTTTAATATTCAACATCACCAAGGAATCTTACACATGGCGGGATGTGTAAGAGATTTTATGACGCGTAAGATATTATTTGATAGCTTATGACGCATAAGAGATTCTATGACGTGTAAAATATTTTATGACGCGTAAGAGATTCTATGATGCGTAAGAGGAGTTACTCTTACATGTGTAAGAGAATATTTCTATTTGGAGAAAATATTTAATATTTGGAGCAAATTGGCCCATGGTATGGGCACATGGTTTTAGGGAAACCACAAGTGGTTTTTCCTCTCCTTCTTTCTATATAAGTGTTGTGTGCACATTTTGTGTAGAGCGAGAAAGAGAGCATTTTGCATGAGTGTGATATGTATGTGAGTTGATATTATAAATCTCTTAAGTGAGTATGAGTATGTGAGAGAGAGAATATAGAAGGAGAAATTATCATTGATTTGTATTGCAGATTTTCTGGAGTGGGTGCTTCGGATTGGGGATTGGTGTCTCCAGAAGTTGGTGCTTCGAATAAGAGATTGCACAATCAGTGGTGTTTTGCATTCAAGGGCTGAATTGGTGTTCGGCTTGGAGATTGGTGTCTTCTGTGAGTGGGTGCTCACACTTTGTAAACACTATTTTTTTGGTTGGATTTGGACAGTAGATCCAAGCAATCTCTTTTGGTGGATGTAGCCCACACTAGATGAATCACAACATATCTAGTGTTATGTGCATTTGATTTTTGCGTGTGCTCTCATTTTACTTTCAGATTTGAATATCTTGTTAAGTGTGAAAAAGAAAATTAATAAGTTGCAGAAAAAGTTTTTTATTGTCGAATACTGATTCACCCCCCCTCTCAATATTCCCGTGCTTCTAACAAATAATTGTTCTCATAGTCTCTAGTCTTGCTATTGGAGTAAATTTCTTATTATAATCATGTCCAACTTTTTTTTAGCCTTTGACAACTAATATTGCCTTATGTCTTTCAATTTTACCTTCGGGAGTAGTCTTGGTTTTATAAACCCACTTGACTCCAATGAATTCCTTTCCAATTGGAAGATCTACTAACTCCCATGTTTGATTCTTTTCTATTACATGCATTTCTTCATCCATTGCTTCACACCATTTATGATCTTTAATTTCTTCCTCATAATAAATAGGATCAACTTCTGAAAATAAAGCAAAATTAATCATTTCATCTTTATTTTCTTCATACCTTGATTGTTCATAAATCTCTTGAACACTCCTCATTTGACCTGATGTTAGAATGAGTTAGTTAATGATGAAGTTGCTTCATTTGTTGTTCCTTACATGCTTTGTTGGTTGTTTTCATGAGAAGATTCACTCCTTTGTAAAATGGGTGTCCAACTTGGTACATTGTTTACTCTACCATTTGTTGGTTCAGCATCAATGATAGGTGCATTTTCCTTTGCTTGTGGCTACTCCACTTCTTGTGCATCTCCCCAAGATGCTTCCTCAATGCTTTGAGCATCTTGGATGCTTATCAATTCCTTTATAACTAAATTATACAATCTGTAAGCTTTTGATTGCTCACTATACCCAATGAAAATGCACTTCTCTCCTCTGTTATCCCACTTTGATCTTCTTTTCTTTGGCACATGTGCATATGCCACACATCCAAAAACTCTCAAGTGTTCAACACTTGGATTTCTTCCACTCCATGCTTCTTGAGGTATCATGTTCCTCACACTCTTTGTAGGACATCTATTCAACAGATATATTGTTGTTCCAACTACTTATGTCCAGTATTCATCAGGCAATCCTCTTGCTTTGATCATGCTCCCTGCCATTTATTGAATGGTTTTATTTTTCCTTTTAGCTACACCATTTTGCTAGGTGTATACCTTGTGTGAATTATTTCTTGATCTCGTGTTCCTTACAGAAGTTTAAAAACTCATTTGATATATACTCTCCCCCTTTATTCATTCCCAATGTCTTTATATAATGGCCATTGTGTTTCTCAACCATGCTCTTGAATTGTTTAAATGCTTCAAATGTTTCTAAATTTATTTCTCAAAAAATAAATCCATGTCCTTCTACTGAAGTCATCAATGAAAGTAAGGAAATACACATTTTTAGACAAAGAGGGAGTCTTCATGGGACCACAAAAATCTAAATGTATCAACTCAAGAGGTGAGCTTGCTCTCCAAGATTTACCTAAGGGAAAAGCATTTCTATGTTGCTTCTCTAATATGCATAACCTTCACATACTTTATTTGGTTATTCAATAGGTGGTAGCCCTTTAACCATTTACTTTTTATAAAGAACATTCAATCCACCATAACTCGATGTCCATACCTGAGATGCCAAAGAGTAGATTGATCAATGACTATTGTTTTGAATGCTACTGCAACTGCACTATACATCCTCAAAGGAAAAATTATATTTTATGTTGTGTTCACTTGTTGCAATCAGTTTATTGCTTCCACTTCTATCATATATACTTGCATTCTCCATTTTCAAACCTCACCTTATATCCATTTTGGACAAGTTGCCCAATATTGAGAAGATTGCACTTCAATCTTGAAACATAGAAAACATTATGAATATGTTTCTTGTCTCCTTGCTTACTAAGAATGGATATAATGTCTTTACCCATCACAGGAACTTTGTCAATTGTTCCATCTTCACTTCATATTTGATTGCTTCATCTATGTGATTGAACATTTCCTTATTTCCACACATATGGTTGTTGCATGCATTATCCCAATACCATATTTGTTTGTTTCCTTGCTCAACTACATTGCAAGTTAGAAAGAAAGTTCCACTCTTTTCATTCTTTTCAGGTTTGAGTTATTTCATAGTTTAGGGAGGCTAGAGTGCCTTTCGCACTTACTTTTACCTAATTAGTTCTAAAAATGCCAAGTTCTCAAATGAGGTATGACTTACTTGGTTATATATGATTCCAAAGGTTATTATGTCATGAAAGGCCGACCAAGGGGATATATTTTCTCTTAAGAATGTGATATAATTGAAAGAATTAGCCTAAAATATGTCAGTTCAAAACCATACATTAGGGTCAGCTTGTAGACTTGTACAATTTTGGCCATGAGGGAAAAAGTATGTTTTGACTTTATGGGTCGAGGATGAATGTTTCTAAGTGTGTTTTATGCAATTAAACTTCAAAAACTAATGAGAGAGAGGTATGCAAAGATAAACAAGTAATATAAGAGTTATTAGGGTGTGCTAAGCAAGAGTAAGGAGAGTGTATTTGTACACGCAAGTGTGCAATGTCAATATCAACAGTGTCATATGATAGATTACCAAATTTGAGTTTCTACAAGTTTTGATTATAAGGATATTTTTGTGGTTCTAGGATGAATTTTCCTTTTTTGAGTTTTACTTTGACATGGGAGACTTTCAGGACCATGATTTTCATTTGTGGATTCATGATTAGGTTTTTCGAATCATGAGAGTTATTAGAAGTAATAAGTGGATCTTGGATGGGAGGATCATTTTTACCATTGATGTTTTCTAACTTTTTCATATTAAAATCAGTAGGAAGTTTAACTCTTAAATCAATAAGCCTTATCGATTTGGGTGTGGTTAGGTTCAAGGCGTAATAAATTACAATCATCATTATATTCACTATGGTCTACAAGACTCTGGGTATCATCATTCTCATTTCAATCAATAGGTCCATGCTAAGTGAATGGATTGGTATTGAAGGGGTTTGTTGTGTTTAAATTTTGTTTGGGTTTGTGTCTCATTCTTTATGTCATTGATTTTGTTTAAGTTTGGTTTTAACTTTGATCTAGCATTAGGGGGAAGACAAGCACACAAGAACAACCTAAACTAGTCAAATAAGGCATACAACCATACAATGGCCCACAAATATACCTCGAGGGTATGAGTGGGTATCTTGGGGAATGTTTTTTTCACGATGTTGGACTAGGAAAAATGGCTAAGTATGAGCCATACGCGAAGGTGTACACGACAAACAAAAGTGAAATATACCATAAGTACAAGACAATGCACGAAGGTGCACACATAGAAAGAAGAAGAGACATGTGTGAGGGTTACACGCAGATCGAGAACATGAGATAGTCGGAAAAATAATAATCAGCTAAAAATAGGAAAAACACAGGTTGGCATGATGAGCAAGATAGAGTTATAATTGGATAAAGCAACGCTAAAGAAGGATAAAGCACATGCAAGTCGCTAGATAAAGATAAAGTATGCATGGACAGAGAAAACTAAATATATCATGGCATGGGGAACAAACAAGCTATTAATAGCTCAGATGGAAATAGAACAACTGGTTGAGGACTAAGGCACAGACTAAAGGTACATGCATGTTAAGTATAGGATAGTCTATTAATAGGTTAAAACATTGTAAAGCGGTGAAGGACAAGTTCCCACCGACTACATAATTGTCATGTCTATGTAATTAGGGAGAGAGAAAACCATGCAACTCGAAATAATCAAGTATGTGAAAAGTTTGTTGTTGACTTATGAAGCTTAATTGCTTCATATTAGCATGCTTTATTAACTTGCTGGAATACACAGTAACCGATGTTGGTCACCTGGGGACCGATATTAGTTAGGCAAGGAAGAACTGGCATCAGTTAAGGCTAACTAGGCATCAGTTGCCTATGCGTGAACACTTTATTTAAGTCACGGGAATTATATCTAATATTTGTTATAAAGTTGATCTAATGGTTGTAAATGCATAGCTAAAGTGCCCTAAGTTTGTATATTCTTATATAAGGTTAGAAACTAGGGTTAGAAGATATAATTGATTATCGTAAAGAAGGAATTCTTGGACAAAGAAAAAAGAAGCTTGAGAGGAAGAAAATATTGTACATCTAGAGAGGTGTGGAAGATTGCAAATCTTCATTGTATAACCTATGTGAAGCTTTGAATAATAAGATTGGTTGTTTCTTTGTGGACGTAGCTCACACTGGGTGAACCAGTTGTATCTTGTGCATTAATTCTTCTTAGTTTATTTCCATGTTTATTACTTGTATGTTTAGATCTGATATAAATATTTGTACAACCTTGTGTGCTAACCCCAACAACTGATATCAAAGATTTATTTGAAGGTTTTGTGTGTTGATAGATTTACTCACAGAGATATTTCTGATTAAGTGGGAGTTATAACAATGGCAGAAGAAAGCAAATACAAAGTGGAGAAGTTTGACGACCGAAATTATCAATTATTGAAGATGCAGGTGGAATATTATCTATATCAGAGAGATTTATATTTATCATTGGATGTGAATGCAAAGCCTACGAAGATGACTAATGAAGAATGGAAGATTCTTGACAGAAAGGCTCTAGATTTATAAGATTGAGCCTAGCAACATCTGTAGCTTCTAATATTACTGAAGCAACAACTATAGTAGATCTAATGAAATATTTGGCTAATTTATATGAAAAATCTAATGCTTCAAATAAAGTTTATTTGATGAAGAAATTATTTAATTCTTAGATGCAAAAAGGTGAATCTGCATCAATTCATTTGAATGATTTCCATTCCATTATAAATCAATTAAAATCGGTGAATATTTTATTTGATGAAAGTGAAAGCACTTTTATTTCTATGCTCTTTGCCAAATAGTTGGGATAACTTGGTAATGGTTGTTAGTAATACAACATCTGCTACTAATATTTTAAAATTTGATGGTGTAGTTAGTATAATCCTAAATGAAGAAATACGCAGGAAAAGTACAAAAATCATCATCCAAAATGTTTTGAATGTAGAAAGTAGGGGAAGACAGAAGGAAAGATCCAAAAGCAAGAAAAATGGGAAATCAAAGTCTAGGATTGGCAAATATAAATCCATAGTCAAAAGAATAACATGCTGGAATTGTTGAAAGAACGGACATGCAAAGAAGGATTGTTGGTTCAAGGAAAACATAGAGAATGTACCAGAGAAAGGTAAAGAGGAAAATGTTACATCTTCAAAGGTAATGCAAGATTCTCTTATTCTCTCTTTGGATAACAAAATTGAATCTTGGGTTTTAGATTCAGGAGCTTCTTTCCATGCTACCCCTAATAAGAGTTATTTTAGAAATTATGTCCACGGTAATTTTGAGCATGTTTATTTAGGAGATGATGAACCATGCAATATTATTGATAAAGGGGAAGTTCATCTAAAATTGTAGAATGGAAATACATGGACATTGAAAGATGTGAGGCATGTGCTAAGCATCGGAAGAAATCTTATTTCTATAGGAAAACTAGGGGAATTTAGTTGTATGGTTGCATTCACATCCACTCTTAGAAGTTATCAAAGGATCTTTTGTTGTAGAAAGAGGCAAGAAGGTAGGAACATTGTATTTATCTACCTATATTACTAATTCTTTTTATGTGTTATCTACTTTAGATTTAGATGCAAGCATGTGGCATAATTGGTTAGGTCATATGAGTCAAAAAGAAATGCAAATCTTAAAGGCTAAGGGTAAGTTATCATATATGAAAGATGTAGATCTTGATTTTTGTGAGCATTGTATATTTAGAAAGCAAAAGAGAGTGAGATTTCTCAAAGTTGGGGCAACAAAGAAGGAGCAAAAATTGGAGCTTGTGCACTCAGATGTGTGGGGACCATCCCAAGTAGTTTCTCATAGTGGATCCCAATATTATGTGACTTTCATTGATGATAACACAAGAAATGTATGAGTTTATTGTATTAAATGTAAATTAGATGTTTTTGAGACTTTTAAAAGATTGAAATCTCTTGTAGAAAATGAATCCAATTTAAAGTTTAAATGCCTTAGATCTGACAATGGTGGTGAGTACTACAACAAGACTTTCAATGATTATTGTTTAGTGAATGGAATACGTAGAGAAAGAATGGTTCCTAAAATACCACAAGAGAATGGTATTGCTTGAAAAAATGAACATGACAATCATGGAACGAGCTAAAAGCATGAGGATACATGCGGGATTGTCTTTATAGTTTTGGGATGAGTAGTTGACACGGTGTGTATTTAATCAACCATGGGCCTTCAAGTGCACTAGATGGTGAAATACCAGAAGAAGCTTAGACTGGAAAAGAGGTAGATCTTTCTTTTCTTAGAGTATTTAGTTCGAAGCTTTTGTGCAAGTTGATAAAGAAAATAGAAAGAACTTTTGGTACCCAAAATGAACTGGTTGAAAAGTTTGTTAATGAAAATGTATTCTCAAATTTAAAAGTGACACCTACAACTCCACACAGAACTGTCGGTTAACATCAGACCGGTGACGATTGCCTGAACCGACGTCGATTACAAAAGATCCAGACGAGTGTCGGTTAGCAAAACCAGCATCGGCTATAGGTAACGACGTTCGGTCATTGTCGAAAATAAATACTAATTTGCAGAATGAGTAGATTGAGCCTCGGCACCCCAGATCTCATTAAGAAGGTCAAAAAGGGTAAGTAGACCTCCAGAAAGATTTTCACCTTCCTTATCTTATTTATTATTGACTAATAATGGTGAACCAAAAAGTTTTGAGGAAATAATGAAGGATGAAACCCACAAGTAGTGGGAGCATGGCATGGATGAGGAGATGGACTCCTTGGAATAAAAACTAGACATGAGATTTGGTTAATTTGTCACCTAGAAAAAGGACAGTGCAAAAAAATGGGTTTACAGGATCAAGGAAGAAGTGGGTGGATAGAAAGATACAAGACAAGGCTTGTAGTAAAAGGATTTACACAGAAAGCAGGTATTGACTTTGGTGATATTTTTCTCATGTAGTTAAGATGACTTTCATTTATTGTATTGAGTTTAGTTGTAGTAGAAGATTTGCATTTAGAGCAACTTGATGTCAAAACAACTTTTCTTCATGGTGATTTGGAGGAAGAGATATATATGCATCAGTCACTTGGGTATGAAGTCAAGGGTAAGGAGAAACTTGTGTGTAGATTGAAAAAGAGCATGTATGGGCTCAAGCAAGTCCCAAGGCAATGGTATATGAAGTTTGATAGTTTCATACATAATCATGGTTATATGAGATGCGGATTTGACCATTGTGTTTATTTTAAAAAGATTGAAAATGGGAGCTATATAATTTTGTTATTGTATGTGAATGATATGTTTATTGTAGGATCTAGTATGCATGACATTGGTGAGCTTAAAGAAAAGTAATCTCACACATTTGCAATGAAGGATTTGGGAGCTACAAAGAAAATCATTGGCATGCAAATTTATAGAGATATGAAGAACATGAAGTTGTATTTGTCTCAGGAGCATTACATCAATAAGGTGTTAGAAAGGTTTAAGATGTAGAATTCCAACCCTATCAGTACACCTATGGTCATACACTTCAAATTGAGCAAAAATCAGTGTCCTACATCACAAGAGGAGGTTGAGTACATAGCATGAGTTCCATATGCTTCAACAGGTTGAAGTCTTATGTATGTTATGGTTTGTAACAGACCAGACATTACACAGGAAGTGGGAGTTGTGAGTAGATTTATGGCCAATCCAGGTAAAGAGATTTGGAAAATAGTCCAATGGATTCTCAGGTATTTGTGAGGGACATCCAACATGCAGTTATGTTATGGAGGGTTAGATACTTTTTTACACGGCTATGTTGATTTAGATACAACTAGTGATTTGGATGGTAGGAGCACCACTTGATATGTTTTCATAGTAGGTGGGATGGCAGTGATTAGATGGATTTCGAGATTGCGAGAAGGTTGTGGCCTTGTCTACTACATAGTCTGAGTATGTTGCAGCTACAAAGGCTAGCAAAGAGATGATATGGATGAGAAGGTTCATGAAGAGTTGGGAAAGGAGCAAGAGAATTGCAAATTGTACAGTGATAGTCAAAGTGTGGAACATATGGCAAAGAATTCAGTGTTTCATTCAATAACGAAACATATTCAGTTGAGATATCACTTCATACGGCAGGTGTTAGATGATGGGCAGTTGAAATTAGAGAAAATTCATACAAAGAAGAACCCTGCAGATATGCTAACAAAGTTGTTGGCAAAGAAGAAGTTGGAGTTACACTCCACTTCTGTTGGTCTTCAGTTTGAGACTTGAAGAAGAAGAAGCAAACCAAGAAAAGGATCTAAGAATGGAGTTATACGGTATAGTGCAACAATTTATCTCCAAGTGGGAGATTATTGAGTTGTGGAGCTTAATTGTTTTACATTAACATATTTTATTAACTTGCTAGAATACACAATAACCAGCATCGGTCACTTACGGACCGGTATTGGTCAGACAAGGAGGAACTAACATCGGTTAAGGCTAACCGGCATCGGTTGCATGTGCATGAACACTTTAAGTTACATGAATTAGATCTAATCTTTGTTATAAAGTTGATCTAATGATTGTAAATACATAGCTAAAGTGCCCTAAGTTTGTATATGTTTATATAAGGTTAAAATATAGGGTTAGAAGATATAATTGAATATTGTAAAGAAAGAATTCTTGGAGAGAGAAAAAGAGAAGATTGTGAGGAAGAAAGTATTGTACATCCAGAGAGGTGTGGAAGATTATAGATCTTCATTGTATAACCTTTATGAAACTTTGAATAATAAGATTGGTTGTTTCTTAGTGGACGTAGCCCACACTTAGTTGAACCACATTATATCTTGTGTATTATTTTTTTGGTTTATTTCTATGTTTATTGTTTGTATGCTTAGATCTAATATAAATATTTGTACAACCATGTGTGCTAACCCCAACACTTGTTGCTAAGTATAAAATATTTTGTGAGATTAAATTATCAATGGATAATCTGATATGGATTGCCAAGATTATGAGAGATGGACATGGTATTATTGGCATTCAGATCTTTTTGTTGATTGTATATCTTGAGGAATGAATGATCAAACTGATGTTATTGTTAGCATTCAGATCTTGTTGTTGATTGTATATCTTAAGGATTGAATGATCAAAGCTCATATTATTAGTCTTTATTATGATTTATGTTGTATTGTCTTCTAATTTATGTTGTAATGTTAACTAGTAACTATACATCTTGAATGATCATCATGACAACTTCTTTTGCATTAGAGAAGCTTGCATTATAATTTTGATTTCTCAAATCATATTCTTTCTACATTCACTAGCATAGTGTCCAAAATTTTTGCAATAGTAGCATTGTACATTTGATTTTTCATACCTTTGTGTAGAACCACCTCTGAAGTGTTGTTGCTCCTTCCTCTATCTCTTCCTCTTGCTTGTGGCTCTTATTGGTTATTTCTTCCACCTTTTTATTGATAAATCTTCATCTTCCTCTGTTGTAGGCTCCTCTCCCCCCTACCTCTCACATTTGTGTTTGTTTTGAAGGCTTGTTCATTGGAGGAGCTGGTTGACCTACTCATCCTTTGTTCATGGGTTTGCAAAGAACCCATCAACTCATCAATTGTCATTTGTCTCAAATCCTTAGACTCCTCTATTACAACCACAACTGGATCAAATCTGGTTGGAAGGCTCCTTAATACCTTCTCTATGATCCTATGTTCTTCAACCACATCTCCATTAGTCCTCCTATGGTCATTGTTCTTGTGAAAAAATCATTTATTGATTCTGATTCTTTCATGAGAAGAGTCTCAAAATCTCTCCTCAACATCTATAATCTTACTACCTTCACCTTGTCACTTCCTTGATAAGCATTTTGTAAGGTATCCCATGCTTGTTTGGAATTTATAGTTGATATCCTTTGGAAAATGAATCAGTGACTACATTCTAAATGTAGCTTAAAGCCTTTACGTCCTTTCTTTTCTATTTTCTTTCAAAGCATTCTTCTAAGCTTGTGTGAGTGCATTAAATGCAGCCTAGTCTGCTACCTCTATATAGCCTCCTTCAACTAGTTCACATAGCTCTTAAGAAGATAACAATGTCTTCATTTTAATGCACCAAATGTCATAGTTCTTCCCATCAAATATTAGGGGTTGTTGCCACGAGTTGTTGCTACTAGAAGCATTACAACTCAACCTAGAAAATAAGAACTCAAAAGTTCTAACAATCAATAGCTCTAATACCAAACTGTTGGCAAACTTTGGTGCCAACTACAACCAACATAGAGGAAAACACAACCAGAACAATATAAAACACACACACACACACACACACACACAAAATATATATTATATTAATTCAAAAATCTTCATACAATCTCAGAGATGTTGTTTTGTCTTTTCTTTTATTTCTCTTCTTGTGCCTTGTTTTCTATTTCTTTTTCTTACAAAAATTTCTCTTGCTGCTACATGTATTCTCCTTGCTATATATCTTCCTTATTTGTATTTTTCTCTTTTGTTTTATATGTTGCGGCATATATCTAATCCCCTTTTGTATATTTCTTTGAGCTACTGTCTCTTTTTTTCTTCTTTTCTTTCTTCTTTGTATTCTTCCTTGAGTTATTGATGTTCTTTCTATATTAAAAAATGGGTGGCATTATATATATAAAAACATATATAAACCTCACCTTATTCTGGGGCTCTCACGTCCACCGGGGTCCATCTTCCAAACGAGTGGTGAAATGTCATCACATGACCCCACCTAGGACCGTTGATCATCACCTAGTGGCCACAACTCCAAACCCGACGGGATTATTAGTTCAGCTAATTTTGGGGCCTTCACGTCTATGGAACCCAAAAACAAAGAGGAGAACAGAATTATGCCACGTGTCTTGTGGCAAAGGCATGCAATTCAAATTGATGCCCAAATGGAAGTAAATGCCCGTAAGAAGGGCAGTTTAAAAATTCAATGGCCAAAAAAGAAAACGGCCACAAATATAAATGCATGTCAACTAAGTGGTTGGGGAGAGAGGAAACAGATTTGAAAATCCTGCGTGGGGCTCAAGATTAATGTCCACCATTAATTCTGACAAAAAAGAGAAACAAAGCATCCTTGAGGAGGTGGATGGATGACTATGCCCAAGAATTCGGTAAGATAAAGAGGAAGGTCATCAAGCTATGTTGATGAAGATGATTTATGTACCAACATGTTGTTGGAAATAGAGAAACAAACAAAAGAACAAACTTCGGTGGTACCTAACAAGGTGAAAGACAACACCTTGGTCATTACTTTTCATGACTAAAAGAGTGGTTCTACCACTTATTCTATTTGAGCAGGAGCTCAAATTTTATTACCATGGGTGTCTGATGGAGGAGTATCCTAATTCACGTGTCGATCTTACATCACCAATTTTTTTTAAAAAGATGTATAGTTGCCAATCGAACACTTAATATTTTTAAGGAGTTTGTTCTCTTAAAATTAGAATCTCTTGTAACTACCTTGTTTTATAGGAGCAGATTGTAGCTTGTTAGCTATATTTAGAATTAGAAAGTAAAATTAGCAATCTTTCTTGTTTTTTGGTAAATATAATTGTATGTTAGTCTTTTTCTAGAGGGATATAGAAGAGCTACAAGGAATATTCACGGGTGGCAAAAGTGGGTAGACGAATATATAATGAAAATTTTAAATGCTCGGATTGAAATGTTGAGGGCGGTGTTTTTTCATCTTGGTGTTCTAATGAAAAAGCTCTCTCCATTTTTGTACAACAACAATAATTAACAAGATATGTGTTTGAAGGTTTCAGATGTGTGTGAAGGCATATAGAAACAAAGTCTGCAAATGTGTTTGTATAACCCTTTGACGCTCAGAGTTCTTGCATGTGTGATTATGCAGTCCATTCTCACTTTGTTGAATGTTGTATTGCTCGTTGAGGCTTGAATTGATAGAAAAAATGTTGTTTTGTATTAGAAACCATTGTGTTACATTATGGCTGCAAGGTTGTACTCTTATTCAATTGAGACCCAATACCTAGACTAGATTAATTGGTATCAGAGCTTGGTAAAATCTCTTGGGAAAAGTCTGTGAGAGATGGCAGCCAAATCACAGTCAAAAAAGAAGTTGAAAGAGAAAGTGTGGTGTCTTCCAAAAGTGCGTCTATGTGGATAAAAGAAAAAAAAATCTCATTAAAGCTTAAGAGCAAGTAGAGAAGCCTTGTTGAGAGTTTAAAGAGTGAAGTATGAGGAGACAATGTGTATCCCAACAATGGAGGTTGCATAAGAAGATGGAGATGTGTGTGCAGACCACGTAAGTGTGAATAATGACAATGAAGAAGAGTTGCAGGTTTCCACAAAGGAAACTATGAAGATGAAGGAAGTGCTAGTTGATGCACTTAAGAAGAGTACATTTGAAGACCCTCTATGTGAAGTAGAGGATGAAAATAAAGGGAACAATAATAGTATTGTGACAGTAGTAGAAGTAGTTGATAATGAACCTTTAATAGTCCATCATGTGACTACACTCCATGAGAATAATGCAAGGAATCGTGAAGAGTTGGACAATCCAACAATGAAGAAATTGACAAAGAATGAAGAAAGAGAGATGGAAGAGATGATGACTCTACAAGCAATAGAGACACATGAAGGAGAGATGAGAAAAGTAGAAGAATGTCAATCATGTGGCATAGAGTTCAAGAAGGAGATAGATGTGGTGAATATGTTTCTCTCAAGAAGAATGACCATGGTGGCACATATGTGGGAGCAGCCTCCACGAAGGAGTTCAAGAAGAGGCTCTTATGAGTCAAGAGCTACATTATGTTGGTATGGACAAGGAGACTGAAGGTTTCTTTGCACATTATGGACTCTCAAAGATCCATTCTCAAAAACTTCTATTGATGTCACAATTACCATTCTTCCCTTCATTTTCATTTGTTACATCACATATTGGGTCTTCGAATGTGCTCTCCTTAAGTACATCAACAAGCACTTCCTTTATCTTCATAGCTTCCTTGATGGAAACCTGCAACTCTTCTTCATTGTCCTCTTCATTATTCACACTTGTGTGGGTTGCTCCCACATCTCCATATTCTTGTGAAACCTCCATGGGTTGGCTACACATCGTCTCCTCATTCTTCACTTTGCTTTGTCTATACATTAGTGAAAGTAACGGATGGAAAACTCTCTCACTCTTTCTTTATGACATATTTACGCATTTTTTTAGAAAATTTAAATTATAGAAAATAATTCATGTTTTGAACTTAAGACATTTTTTCAAACTTTTATCCACTAGCGAACTTGAACCGAACTTTATCCTCATCAAATTTGAATCTTGTGACTTAGGATCTCACTATTGGGAATGATTTTTATTTTCCAGAAGTAGAATAAATTTTCCTGTTTATATATCGCTTACACAACAAGATCAGGTTATATTTAGGATATTTTTTGACAGTACTTGGTGTTTGTATATTGTGGATCTTTACAAATTTAGAGCAGTATTGGGGCAATGACTTTACTACTGCAGGCATAACAATAGCACTCTAGTAGTAGTCAAGAAGGTTTCTTTAGAACTGAGCATAAAATGGCAAGTAAAAGTCCTTCAGAATATGCATTATGCTTCATTTGGTATAAAAAGGAAATTACAAAGGAATGAGCAAATCCTTGACCATCTTGCTTGAAGCATTATTATTTAATAGTGCAGAGCCATAGATCACAGGCATCTAAACACAGGTAAGTTAAAAAGGTTTCCTTTTTCTTAGTGTACCACACAATTCTCCTAAAAAAGGATAATCCAACAACAAGCAAATTGATTTTTAAGCACTAGCATTTACCAAACCAAAGTAATAATTTGGGGAAGAAAGTGCCAATCCATTAAGACCACTCTCCAAAATGTCTTGAATTTAAGGGATTTCCATGATACCCTAAAAATGAGATAACGAGGAGATGAAGATACAAGACAAGAGCCTAATATGTACCAAATTTTAATTGAAAAGACCTTGCACCTTGAGGGACTTGCCTATTATTAGAAATAATCTTCAAAATCTTCTGAGAGACATTTGATCACAAAAATTGCTAAATTCTTTTGAAGCTTTACAAACCTCAAAAAAATATTGGTTGAAACTTAAAATATATTCATGACAACAATTCTGATCCAAAATCTTGTTAAAGATATATGATCACAAAACTTGCAAGACTTCTTTTAAACACAAGGTTAGATGTACACAGATACATGACCTAATAAGAGTACATAAAATTTTCAAGATCCCTGATACAAATACAGCTGGATACAAAATTTACAAAAAGACTATATATTTTATGGGTCAAAGGCATAAAACATAATGCACATACACACATAAATTGTTGTTTTATATTTTATTTTATAACATTTTTTTGTTGCTATTTATATTTTTTTATTACATTTTGTTTACATATATATTTTCTTAAATCAATTTTTTTCTAAGTTTCATTTTTTGCAGTTTTTGAATGTATTTACAACCTTCAACCAAAATACGGATGCGGACATCTTGGAACTATATACAGGCATATCAGATATGGTGCAGGTATGGGCTCATATTTAGATATGTCCCGATAAGGTATCCAGACCTTATCATATCCATATCCAATACATGGATGTGTGTAATCAAGCGAGGGAGGAAGTATCCAGCAACTCTATTTAAAACCTAACAAACCTCTTAGCAAATTGAAACTTCCCATGATTACACATCAAGGAGATAATGAATTTTATTTTTCTTTAAAGATTTCACTAACACCTACCATCAAGTACGACATAACGAGTATGAAGCATGGGAAAAATTTGACGCCACCTATGCCTCACAAACAATTTTTAGGTGATGGTCATTTTCAAATACTGCCTTCGATATATAAAGCATAAAACAATTAACAAAATGTGAAGAATTATTAACAAAATATATATAATTATATATATATATATATATATATATATATATATATATATATATATATATATATATATATATATATATATATATATATATATATATATATATATATATATTTAAAACTATATTTGTATAGTTTACATATAAATCTATATAAAAATGACAGTCATACTTAAAATATGCAAGTTACGTGTGATGGTTATTACAAATATTTGTAAATATTTTACGACTAAAATAATGAAAAATGTTTAAACAGCCGTCAAATTTAACCCTAGGTGTGAAGCCTTCTACTATTAATTTTATGCAAGGTGACAATCAAAGCAAGTGTAAAAAATGCTTATGCCCCAAATTCCTCAGACATTTGTTGCTTCGTACTAAAACACCAACAACATATGTATATCAACAACTGTTATGTATTATTACCTTTTGGGTTTTGTCCAACAAATCAATGTTCTAAACCAATCCAACACTTTTGTCAAAACCAATTATTTGATCTAGGTTGCAGCTTAGTCGTATATTTTTTTCTCGTATGTTTCTCAACCCTGTAAGTATAATAGAAAACAGGGAAAATGGGTTTGCTTTATAAGAAACAAAGAAGATCAGCCATAAAATAAATTAACGAATATGAGACTACGAGAGAGACATCTTATAGACTCATATGCTCATCAAAATTTCATACGTATAGATACATTTGTGTTATGTCTACTTTTCAGTGTACAAAAGGTGGTATTTTCCTTCTCTCTTGTGCATTCCACTCTAACAAAGGCACATCTTGCTCCTTGCTTTTCTCTTGTATGACCCAAATTGGAATGTGTCCAAGGCCTTCCTGTTGTATTTTAGATTTAGTTACAAAATTATGGCTGGTGGATTCACGTGGGCATAAATTTGGGCTTCAAAGTTTGATGGGGAACAAAAGTTTTCTTAGCATATTAGATATCTGATCAACTAGATACATATTGTAATACTAGTTTGTTTTGAGTTCTTTTGAAAATGAATACACTATATCGAATTGATTGTAGTCCAACCCTAGTCATCCACCAAAGTACAAATCCCAAGAGATATTAAGTAATAAGAGATGAGGTCGGGATCGTGACCCAGATGAATTTGGCGGAATGAAAACCCCTCAACCCTTGACAGCTAAGCCTAAAAATTATGTGCACCTAATCCATGCAAGCTTTAGATTCATTAAAAAAAAATGAATTCAATATTTCTCAAGACACGTCTTTGTTGTTTTCTTTTGGGTTTTGTGGTAGGAAATGGATCTCCTAAATGTTAGTTTATTTGCAACCTTTTGTCTCGGTGTTCGCAGTAAAGGATCTACTGTGCTTTTCCAATCATGTATGTTTTGGGTCCTATTGGACTCTTTACAATAATGTTGCATTCTGTATTACATGAACTTATATCCACTGGATCCTTTGTTAATATTTCTTTGCAATCTTGGCATTTCAGGTTGATAATAATAGACCTTTTGATGAAAGGTTTTAGAAGAAGGAAGCTTCATCTGAAGGCATGGGTGATTATTCTGTAACAACTAACATTTTGAACACCCCCACAAAAATTATTAGATCAAAGAGGTATGTGCAAGAGCTTATTTTGTCAGACGATGAGGAAACACCTTTGACATTGAAAGAGAAAATTGTCAAAAGTGTCACTAAAAACAATAGGGGGGAGGTGGAGATCCTACAGGAAAATATAGGCAAAGAGGTTGGCCGAGGAAGATAGTGGATGAAGATGAATGTCAATGAATTATATGAAGGTGAAGCTCCCCTACTCAAACATCCATTAAATAAAAAATTAATATTTTTAACCTTTTTAGGAAAATATGCCCATGCCTCTTGAAGAATTATCAGCATCCCTATAAACTATTCTCCCTAAAATATTTAACTACAAATATGTATATATCCTTTCCCTAAAATCACACTACTCAACGTGGACTGTTGACAACTTAGTAGCAAGCCGAGAAACCCTGCTACTCTTTTCTTCCAAAAAATAAAAATTAGGCTAGGATTATGTGAGGCTTTTTAATGTGGATACTATCTTTCGACTCCATTTCATTGTGATTGTCTAGGTTTTATGTTTTTAATCAACTACATTAATTTTATGCGAATGATTTATCATTTTGGTTTATAAAATTTGGCTCTGGTTTGATGTTGTAATCTTTAGTCTTCTACAGAGTCCAGAATCCAAGCTAAGCTAGATGGGCCACATATGCATGATGGTGGTTAAAATTATTTAGCGAGAACACGTAACAAATAATTATCAATGGGAAGAGAGAAACATAAGCTCTCATACGAGAGGCTTTCATTGAAAATCACCCATTTGGAAAAAGATGCTCAAGAGACAGAACAAGTCATGTCTGCAGTATTAAAGAGATCCAATGCAGATGCCAAAGAAAATAAAGAGCTTGAGGAACATATTAAAATATTGAAAGCATTGAGAAAATGAGCAAAATTGGAAGTTGAAAGGTGGAGGAGACTCTGACTAAAAGAGTACGTGTGAAACAGAAAATCTAAATCTAGAATCAAAAAATAAACCAATCATAGCATTGATCAACATAACTTCCTTTGCTTTTTGTTGTTTGATGTTCTACAACTGATATGATATGCTCTACTCTTTTTTTGTTAATGCTCTTCCAAATGGTGGATTTAAAAGATGAATAAAATGTTCAAAAGGGTTTTCATTTTAGGGTACAGTGTACTCCAAAGCACATTTAGAAACAGTTTGTTAGGTGGGTATCTGCATTTATTAGCACCTATAAGTTTTTAAATAGGTTTCTACATTTATTGCGAGTAGATGGCACTATGTTGGGGTGCAATGGCATCATCAAAAGAGGGAAACCTCTTATGCTGAAAAGAAATGGAAAATTAGTAAAATCTATTATATGAAGTTATGAACCATAGTACCATAGCCCCATCCAAACAACAGTTCAACTCGAAATAGAACATATTTGCAACTACTCCACAATTGAACAATAAAAATCCTAAACCCAAATTACATGATTCATATAAAGAAAAGAAAAACAGGATTTCTCTCTTATGATAAAAATAAGATCAAGTCTCGCACACAACCAATATAATGGATAAATCTAAAATTAACGTGATTTTCATAGTAAAGCTACAAGTTCTAATCTTCTCAAGACATGTTGACGTGTAAAATAACATACAATTTAGGGAGCAACTTGCCTCAACAAACAAGGTCAAACAAAAGTCCTAAATCGAAGCATATTCTTTGGAAATGACAGATATAATCATCTCAAAACAATTGAAATATGAAACAACATATAATTTCCAATCAAATAACGTCAATTAGTACTAGACCTAACTAAAAACTTGAATTATTGTTGCTAGAGTGGTGACGATGGCTCTAAAGAGTGCAAGGAAGTTTGTCCCGAAGAGGTAACGACTTTGATTCCCCTCCTGATGTTATAGCTTATGAGTTTATTGATCCTATGGTTAAATATTACAATGTAATAATTGCCAAATAGCCTACTTTTTTGGCCGCATCCCTTCGAATCATTTCTCCAAGGATTGATTAAAACCATTGGGAGTATAGCAGTATCCAGGTCACTGGTATCCATAACCTCACCAAAGGTTTTTACCTTTTTCACTTTCATGAACCTTTGTGGGTCCAAGCTTTATTTTTACGCTTTACATGTTGGTATCTGGGAAACACCCTACTTGTTCTCTCACGTTGGACCCCTTATTTTAATCCTTCCAATCAATATCACTTAGGATACCTGTCTGGTGGAGGTGCCTGGTCTTCCCATGCAACTATAGATAGAGGTCAGCCCCGGGTGTGTGCGCCCTATATCTATATAGTCGCCCATATATAGAGATCTGGTTGGGTCGGGGATGGGGAATAGAGATCGAGGGGAATCTCTTCTTTGCATATCGAGGGCCCCCTCTAGAGAGTTTAGGCCCATATCCCGAGAGGGGAATCTCTTCGATAGTCCCCACTTGGATAGTCCGTCCCATTGGTAGAATTATTTGTCAAGAACCTAAGCATTTTTTCTATTCTCGCCTGCATAAATGGGTCTCGTCGAGGTTGACCTTGCCAAGGATATGCGTGACCATATCAACATCTAGGTTGGGTCCACTTAGTTCTCCCAAAAAGTTTTGCATCTTCTTAACACTTGTTTCAGATGTCAAGCCCCTGACCACCTCATTTGTGATTGTCCTCTTATAGCTCATGAGAAACAAGCACCCAAAATCCCTTCAGCCCTTGTACCTAATTTTGATTTTACTGTTGACGGTTGGACTATTTTTGAAAGTAAGAAGTCGGTTGGGCCTAAAGTTGCCTCCTCTGCAGCAACCCCGTCTTCCTCCAACCCATAGCCATCACCGTCAAATATTTCTTTGAAGTAGGAAACCTCTAAAACCCCTCCTCAGCCTGTAGCTCAGTCCGCGTAGAGTTAATATGTTTCTTTGTAGAAAAATTTAGCAACTTCAATTGTCGTGTCAACCTCTATTTCTCAGTGTTGCTCCCATAGTCCACCTCGTGAGGTTTCTACAGGGGGTGCACAATGAAAATGGGGCTAAATGCCGCTCCATTCAAGTTGGGCTACAAAATTCAGACCATTTTTTGTGCTTTCTAGTCAATTTTGGTTTGTTCACTTTGGGAAAGGTTTTCGAGAAGGCTAGGGGGAGCTTGTTATGTCTAAGTTTTCATGAATTTTCTATCATGGAATGTGTGAGGCCTCATGGAGTCCTCAAGAAAATATTTGTGAAAGCAACTTGTCAACTTATTGGTAACATTGATGTTTTGTGTTTACAAGAAGTTAAGATTTCTGGTTTTATGCTTCAAACCACTTTAATGTGTATTGCTTCACTATAAGCATTTTTATTCTTCGCATATGGAAGGAAGGGGTGGTGTTTCTATCTTTGTCTCTCATATATTTTTTGCTCTAATTTCTTCCATGAGGCATGATCCTCAAAATCATGCCACGTGGATTATTTTGGAAATTAATGTCTATTCCTTTGGCATTCTCAATATTTATGCTTCTAATGATGACACAAAAAGGATGATGTTGTGGCGTTGGTTGTGAGATAACTTGTCATTATCTTATTAGTTAATATGTGGAGATTTTAATATGATTGAGCATTCTGAGGATAAACTAGGGTCTCTTCCCATGCGATGGTGCATGGGGGAGCGGGAGGTTTGGTTTTATTTTAAAACCTGTTGGGGCCTTTATGACCCTCTCTTTAAATGGAAAAATGATTTCCCTTCTCAAAATTGGTTTACTTGGTCCAACTTTTGAGTATGTACTGACATAGTCATTAAAAGGTTATATTGTGTCATGATCTCTTAGCAACACGCTTTTGATTTGGACAAGAATGATCATTCCCCATCACGGTCGGTCGATGTCGCTTTTATCTAACCACAACTCCATATCTTTTAAAGTTCAATGGAGTGGGACCCCTTTCAAAGTGCCTAACAATCAATTCTATCTTAATGTTTCTCTTTTGAGTCGTGTTGGTGTCATCTCGCTCATTACCAAAGTGTGGAATATGGCACCACATCCACCTTACACTACTAGCTAGGTAGATTGGTGGAATGTCATCATCCAGCGATATGGCCAAATTTCTCCATCATTTTGGCAAGTAGGTTGTTTGGGTTCAAAAGAGGGCAGACTTCCTCCCTTCTCCAAGAGTTTTAGAAAACCTCTGCTTTGCTTGAAGCTCAACCCTTTGACATCCTACGCAGCTTCGAGCAGCCAAACTTTGACACCAAATCAAGGTTATGGAAAATCATATGGCCAAAGGTGTTCGATCCGGGACATCGCATTGGATTAAGGTGGGAGACAAAGCTTCCAAAAGCTTCTTCAAAAAGTTAAATTTTCTAGACAAAAAATCAAAGCCATTCAATTGACTCATGATCATGTCACGACTCTTCCTGATATTGTCAATTATTTTGTGGACCATTACACCTTGGTTTCCCAGCTTGACAACATCTAAAGAAAGTCAACCCGCTTCTCTGCAACACATTGTGTGGAAGTGGTTCCTTGCAAGTTGTCTCCATAGGACAGGAAGCTCTGTGACTCCTCTTTCATTGGAAGAGCTACACAATGCCCTCATTTGTCTTGCTAATGATAAATCTCCTTGTATTGATGGTTTTCCTTGTGAATTTTATAAGGAAGCTTGGTCGGTGGTTGGCAATGACCTTCTTCAAGTCTATAAAGAAGCTTTGTAGAATCATGCTCTTGTAGTATTATTAACAAGGGTAATATCAAGTTTATTCCTAAAGTCGGGAATCCAGAGCTCATTACTAGTTGGTGGCCTATTACTCTCCTTAATGTCTCCTATAAGATATTGGCTAAAGCTCTTACTATCCATATCGCTAAACTACTTCCTAAAGTGGTTCACCTGAAATACTAGTTTTGTTAAGGGTAGATCTATTCTTGATAATATCATTGTTGTTTGGGAAGGAATGGAGTGTGTTATTTTCCTTAAAATTGATTTTGTGAATGCTTATGATCAGATAGAATGGCCATTTATTATTGCTTATGCTTTAAGCATTTGGGTTTGGCCCATTCTTTCTCAATGTTGTTCAAACAATATTTGTTGATTTTTTTCTTGCCTCACCAACAACAATAGACATCAATCTCAAGCTATCAACTTGTTCAAGTCTATTAGGCAAGGGTGCCCTCTCACTCCTGCACTCTTTGTTCTTGCAACTAATGCCCTTGGTTATCTTTTTTTTGACGAAAGGCCTATGTGAGGACACGTCCAAGGAATATTTCTCCCTGATCATGCCTCACAACTTGTTAATAGGCATTTTGTAGACGACTCTTTTCTCATTTTAGCTGAGAATGAATAGAACATCAAAGAAGTTTTCTCTTGTCTATATACCTTCTTCTAAGCTTTTATCTCTAAAGTTCAACTTCCTAAATCTCTTGGCTTTCGATAGAGTTCTTGGCCTATGCCCGATTGGCTAATTTCTTACCCTTGGTGTTGGATCAGGCGTGGAGAAAGTTTTAAATTCTTGGGGATTCCCTTTGCCTTCAATAGTGACTCTACCACTCTTTAGCAATATGTCATTGATCGGGTGGAGTAAAAAAAATCAGCGTTGGGTTTTTAGGCCTCTCTCTTTGGCCGAAAAGTTTCAAGTCTACACCAAAATTTTGGCTGCCACCCAGGTTTATGATGTTACCTGTTTGTAGTGTCCTTCATGGGCATCGTTTGACAAGCTTGCTAAAATTTTACGGGATTATCTTTGGTCTAAGAAACATTAGGGTGGATTCCATCATGTTACTTGGGAGATCTATACCCTTCCTCATGATTAGGTGGAATGGGAGTTATTGATGTTTACAGACAAAGTCTTTCTCTTTGTGCTAAATGGGTTATCAGATGTATTAATGGCAATCAAGCCTAGAAAATATTGATACGACATTGCATCTCTTCAAGTTCTCCTTATGGTAAAAATGTTGGAATAACATTGGGATACATAACTTGATCATCACCAGAGTGTTGGTTAAAATTTTAGGCACCTTTGTTGCAAAAAGTATCTAGAAAGCTTTTGAAGTTGTTAAGCCTTTGCTTCATTGGATTGGTGATGGTTGTCACAATGGGTTGTCTTTCGATGATCATAACCTTTGTGGTCTCTTCTATTTGCACCATTGTTATGTTCCGTTGGTAGAGGTTTCCTAAAATTAGGCACTTCGACTTTCTTGCAAAGGCATCAACACCATCTGTGACCTTGTCTACCATAGAGATTGGCTTTCCCTAACAAGAGATTAAATGGAAATTTAATTTGATAACTTTGATCTTTCATCGATGATCAAAATTCAAGAGCTTATGTCGGATGTTATGCTTCATAAGTTGGGATTGCAACCCCTACAACATGGTGGTAGGAATGGCGGTGGAATCTGAAATCCCTTTCCTTAACTACTAGTCAGGCGTGATCTATAATCCTTTGTCCCCCTTGTCTACTACAATCATCAAACTCAATACTTGGTGGAACCTTAATTCTTCGGTTTCACTTGGCTTTGAAGGCTTAACAAAGCTTGGAACCCGAACTTTGAAACTAAGCTCAATTTTTTTCTCTATTGCCTCAACTACCAAGGTCTCCCATTGGGAGAACGATTAAGTCACATTGGCCTTCCTAATCCCAAATGTCCTTATGTGGCCAACCTAAATCTTTTAAACATATCTTCTGGACTTGTTGGTGCATTCAATTTGCTTAGAAGTGGATTCATTCTATCTTCCTCCCCTTCTACCCTAATTTATTTGATTATAAAGCAGCCATGTTTGGAAAATTTGTTGCTCTTCCCTTTCGGATTATTATTATTTGGCATTTCTTTTGGGTTGTTATTCATTTTTAGTTATGGAAAGATAGAAATAATGTTATTTTTCAGCATGAAGAGCTTACTTTAGATCTTACTATGAATAAAAAAGTGGCTATTATCTCTTATGTGACTATGCAAATTCAGGCATAGGTAAAGAAAGTGGTGCTGGAGTTCCCACATTTACAACAGATATTGGATCACTGGGTGAGTGCCCCTTGTACCATGAGTCAGGTTCCTCTGGATGACATCCATGTCCCATCACCCGCCACTATGCCACATCACGGAAGCTATCTCGCAGCCATGACATCCTTCCCCCTGGGCTATTTTGCTCTGTCCACCTCTGGACCAAGCTGGAGTCCACCACCTCGGGAAAGGTTATGGCTAGCTCCTCCAACTAGAACTTGCCTCCTCAGGGGCCAACTTTGGAGGCTCACCACTACCTGGCTAGGGAATCATGGTGCCTCTAAATATTCAAATACCAGACCTTGATGGATGGGAAATTGATCTACCTTCTAAGGAGCCATGACTATTGGGGGGGGGGTTAACCCTCCTAAGGATGATCCTCCTCCTCCACCAAGTGTTGTTGATCATCTTGTGCCTAGTTTGTTACTTATGTGATTTTTGTTGCTTTTATAATGTCTTTCATGCCCTCGTGGCATTTTGACTTTGGATCATGAGTTTCCGATCACCCCGTTGTTGTAATTGTTTTGTATTATTAATATACGAGACAAGTTCCAATGCAAAAAAAATATAATTTAACTTTTCATATTTAGTGACAATTTAACTTTTCATATTTAGGTATGTGTGAGAGAGCATAAATGACTTGATTAAGAAGTTTTTGTAAGATACTTTAATGTGGAAATAAATCATAGAATAGTTCAATGTGTGCATAAGTCAATTAAGATTTATATGTTGTTTCATCAAATAGGATGGATTTTATGGTTGTTTTTTATCATTAAAATTTGTACCCAATTTTTCCATCAATTTATTTTTAGTATTTGTGAGTATTTAATAAGTGTAGACATCTAATTTTGATAGAGGACTAGTTAATTGTTATGGTGCTAGTGTATTTATGTGTTTATTAATATTAGTTCAAGTTAGTTTTTATTGACATGTTTTTCTCTATATTTAGAAACATTTGACTTGTCTTCTTAAAGTTTTGGTCTCATTTTCTTGTTATTAATTCCTCATTTTTCTATGTGTTTGTGTGTCACATCTATGTCTTTTGCTTTGTTTTCCACCAATTCTTCGTGTTTCTCTCTCTTCCACCTATTGTTTGTTATTTTCCATGTTGCCACTTCCATAGACTACAGAACTAGTCAGTCCACTTTCATGACCACTACAAAAGTGGCATTTTGTCTTGTGGGCCCTTTTCACCCATAATTTTGGGACCTCATGGTTTTGGCCCCTATGTTTTGGTATTTTTCACTTGTTGTGTAATGGACTTATGTACACCAATAGAGTTCTATTTTAATTTCAAGAATTCTATTAATACAAAGGTGTGCTAGTATATTTAAGACACGTGAGCACACAAAAAGAATCATATTGAAGTTGTAAAGAAATAACTTGTATATTTTTAAAGCATCATTAATGCATGAGCTTCCCAACAAAAAAAACAACATTGTTGTTGTCACTTAAAGTTACTCCCCTACTGAAACTAGGCTCAACACCTCAGTGAAACAGTCAAAAAATAAGTTGAAAGAGAAAGTGTACAGTGTCTTCCACAAGTGTATGTGTGTGGATAAAAGACAACAAAAGCTCATTGAATCTTAAGAGTAGGTAGAGAAGCCTTGTTGAGAGTTTAAATAATGAAGAATGAGGAGATAGTGTGTAGCACAACCATGGAGGTTGCATAAGAAGATGGAGATGTGGGTGCAGGCCACCTAAGTGTGAATAATGGAGTGGACAACGAAGAAGAGTTGTAGGTTTCCATAAAGGAAACTATGAAGATGAAGGAAGTGCTAGTTGATGCACTTAAGAAGAGTACATTTGAAGACCCTCTATGTGAAGTAGAGGATGAAAACAATGGGAAGAATGGTATTGTGACAGCCGTAGAAGTTTTAAAGAATGGACATTTAAGAGTTCATCATGTGACTACACTCCATGAAAACAATGCAAGGAATCGTGAAGAGTTGGACAGTCCAACAATGAAGAATTCAAGAAACCGACAAAGGATGGAGAAAGAGAGATGGAAGAGATGACTCTACAATCAATAGAGACAAGTGAAGAAAAGATGAGAAAAGCATAAGAATGTCAATCGTGTGGCATAGAGTTAAAGAAGGAGATAGAGATGGTGAATATGTTTCTCTCAAGAAGAATGACCATGGTGGCACATATGTGGGAGCAGTCCACTAACGAGTTGAAGAAGAGGCTCTTATGAGTCAAGAGCTACATTATGTTGGTATCAACAAGGAGACTGAAGGTTTCTTTGCACATTATGGACTATCAAAGATCCATTCTCAAAAACGTCTATTGCCATCACAATACCATTCTTCCCTTCATTTTCATCTGTTATTTCACATAATAGGTCTTCAAATGTGCTTTCCTTAAGTTTATCTTCATAGTTTCCTTTATGGAAACCTCGTAACTCTTCATTGTTGTCCTCTTAATTATTCACACTTGTGTGGTTGCTCCAACATCTCCATCTTCTTGTGCAACCTCCATGGGTTGGCTACACATCGTCTCCTCATTCTTGACTTTTCTTTGTATATACATGAGTGAAAGTAGAGGATGGAAAACTCTCACTCTTTCTTTATGACATATTTCTGTAGTTTTTAGAAAATTAAAATGATAGAAAATAATTCCTTAGTTCAACTTTAAGACATTTTTGGAACTTTTATCCGCTTGCGAACTTGAACCGAACTTTATCCTCATCGAACCTGAACTCAAACTCAAATCTTGTGACTTAGCATCTCACTATTGGGAATATTTTTATTTTCCGTAGAATAAATTTTGTTGTTTATATACCGCTTACACAACAAGATCAGGTTATATTTAGGATATTTTTGCATGTACTTAGTGTCTTTATATTGTGGATCTTTGCAAATTTAGAGCGGATTGGAGCAATCGACTTTATTACTACATGTGTAATAATAACACTCCAATAGTAGTCAAGAAGCTTTCTTTAGAATTCAGCATAAAATGGCATGTAAAAGTCCTTTAGAATATGCATTCTACTTCATTTGGTGTAAAAAGGAAATTACAAAGGAATGAGCAAATCCTTGACCATCTTGCTTGAAGCATTTAGTATTTAATAGTACAGGAGCCATAGATCGCAGGCATCTAAACACATGTAAGTTATAAAGTTTTTTCTTAGTGCACCACACATTTCTCCTAAGAAAAGGATAATCCAACAACAAGCAAATTGATTTTTAAGCACTAGCATTTACCAAACCAAAGTTATAATTTGGGGGAGAAAGTGCCAATCCATTAAGACCACTCTCCAAAATATCTTGAATTTAAGATTACATGATACCCTAAAATAAGATAAAGAGGAGATGAAGATACAAGACAAAAAGCCTAACATGTACCAAATTTTAATTGAAAAGACTCTTGCACCTTAAAAGTTGAGGGACTTGCCTATTATTAGAAATAATCTTCTCAAATCTTCTCAAAGACATTTGATAACAAAAAGTGCATAATTCTTTGAAGCTTTACAAACCTCAAGAAAAGATTGGTTGAAACTTGAAATATATTCATGACAACAATTCTAATCCAAAATCTTGTTAAAAGATATATTATCACAAAACTTGCAAGACTTCTTTTAAACACAAGGTTAGATGGACACAGATACATGATCTGATACAAGTACAGAAAATTTTCAAGATCCTTGATATAAATAAACGGATACAAAAATTACAAAAAGACACTATATTTTATAGGTCAAAGGCATGGAACATAATGCACATACACACATATATTGTTGTTTTATATTTTATTTTATAACATTTATTTTTTTGCTATATATATTTTTTGATTAAATTTTGTTTGCATATATATTTTCTTAAATCAATTTTTTTTCTAAGTTTCTTTTTTTTTGCAGTTTTTGAATGTATTTACCCCTTCAACCAAAATACGGATGTGGACAGCTTGGAACTGTATTCAGGCATATCAGATACGGTGCAGACATGGGCTCATATTCAGATAAGTCTTGATACGCTAGCAAGGTCGTATCATATCCATATCCAATACATGGATATGTGTAACTGGGCAATGGAGGGGAAGTATCCAGCAACTCTGTTTAAAACCTAACAAACCTCTAAGAAAATTAAAATTGCCCATGATTACAAATTGAAATGGTAGTGGAGGGGCAGTGGAGGGTAGATAATGAAGTTTATTTTTTAGTAAAGATTTCACCGGTACCAAGAAAATTTCTTTATGCGTTGGTGAAAATTTCACTGGTACCAAGTTAATCAAGTACGACATGACGAGTGTGAAGCCTTCTACTATTAATACACAAACTTTTATGCAAGGTGACAATCAAAGCAAGTGTAAAAAATGCTTATGCCCCAAATTCATCAGGCATTTGTTGCTTCATACTAAAAAAACCAGCAAGCATATGTATATCAACACATGTTATGTGTTATTAGCTTTTGGGTTTTGTCCAACAAATCAATGTTCTAAACCTTAAACCTCAAACCCAACGCTTTTGTCAAAACCAATTATTTGAACAGGGTTGCAGCTTAGTCGTATACTTTTTTAGCTTTTCTCCTATGTTTCTCAACCCCGTAACTATAAGAGAAACAGGCAAAATAGGTTGCTTTATCAGAAACAAAGAAGATCAGCCATAAAATAATTAACAAATATGAGACTATGACAGAGACATCTTATCGACTCATATGCTCATCAAAATTTCATATGTATAGATACATTTTTGTTCCATCTACTTTTCGGTGTACGAGAAGGTGGTATTTTCCTTCTCTTTGTATGCGTTCCACTCTAACAAAGGGGCATCTTGCTCCTTGCTTTTCTCTTGTATGACCCAAATTGGAATGTGTCAAGGTTGTTGGGCTCTTGTGAGTTATAATGGTCCGAGGCCTTCCTATTGTCTTTTAGATTTAGTTACAAAATTATGGCTGGTGGGTTCACGTGGGCATAAATTTGGGCTTCAAAATTTGATGGGGAACAAAATTTTTCTTAGCATATTAGATATCTGATCAACTAGATACATATCATAATACTAGTTTGTTTTGAGGTCTTTTGAAAATGAATATACTATATCAAATGGATTGTAGTCCAACGGGTGTGTATAATGGTGTAAAAGGTGTTACCTAGCCATCCACCAAGTACATATCCCAGGAGATACCAAGTAATAAGAGATAAGGATGGGATTGTGCCTTGGACGAATTTAGCGGAATGGAAACCCGTCAGTCCTTGGCATCTAAGCCTAAGAATTCCATGCACCTAATCCATGCAAACTTCAGATTCAATCAAATAAAAGTAAATTCAATATTTTTCTCAAGACACATCTTTGTTTTTGCTTTTGAGTTTTGTGGTAGGAAATGGATTTCTAAATTTTGTTATTCACGTTATCTAATCATGTATGTTTTGGGTCTGTTGGACTCTTTACAATAATGTTGCATTTTGTATTCCATGAACTTATATCCATTGGATCCTTTACTAACATTTCTTTGAAGCATAAAAATAAACCTTTTGATGAAGGGTTTCATAAGAGGGAAGCTTCATCAACCATTGACCCCCACAAAAGTATTAGATCAAAGAGGTATGTGGAAGAGCTTATTTTTTCGGACGATGAGGAAACACAATTGACTTTGAAAGAGAAAATTGTGAAAAGTGTCACTAAAACCCATAGGGGAGGTGGAGATCCTGGAAGGAAAATCGAGGAAGATAGTGGATGAAGATGAATGTCAATGAATTATATGAAGGTGAAGCTCCCCTACTCAAACATCCATTAAATAAAACAATTACTATTTTAACCTTTTAAGAGGAAAATATGCCCATGCCTCTTCAAGAATTCTCTGAATCCCTGTAAACTATCCTCCCAAAATATTTGACTGCAAATATGTATATATCCTTTCTCTAAAATCACAATGCTCAATGTGGACTGTTGACAACTGATAGCAGCAAGCCGAGAAACCCTGCTACTCTTTTCTTCCAAAAAAGTAAAAATTAGGCTAGGATTATGTGAGGCTTTTTAATGTGGAGACTATCTTTCGACACCATTTCATTGTGATTTTCTAGATTTTAAGTTTTAATTTAACTACATTAGTTTTATGTCTGAATGATTTATCAGTTTTGGTTTATAAAATTTGGCTCTGGTTTATGTTGTTATCTTTAGTCTTCTATAGAGTCCAAACTCCAAGCTAAGCTAGATGGGCCACATAGCATGATGACTGGATAAAATTATTCAGCATGAACACAGAACAAATAATTCTTAATGGGAAGAGAGAAGCATAAGCTCTCATACAGAGGTTTTCATTGAAAATCACCCATTTGGAAAAAGATGTTCAAGAGAAATAACAAATCATGTCTGCAGAATTAAAGAGATCCAATTCAGATGCCAAAGAAAATAAAAATCTTGAGGAACATATTAAAATATCAAAAGCATTGAGAAAATGAGAAAATTGGAAGTTGAAAAGTGGAGGAGACTCTGACTAAAAGAGTACGTGTGAAATAGAAAATGTGGAATAAAAAAATTAAACCAATCATAGCATCGATCAACATAACTTACTTTGATTTTTGTTGTTTGATGTTCTGCAGCTGCTATGATCTACTCTACTCTATTTTTGTTAATGCTCTTCCAAATGGTGGATTTAAAAGATGAATAAAATGTTCAAAAGGGTTTTCGTTTTAGGGTACAAAGTACTCCAAAGCACATTCAGAAACATATTTCTAGGTGGGTATATGCATTTATTAGCACCCTAAGTTCCATCTATATTGTCTTAGTATTGGGGGTTTGACCTTCAAGCTATAGATGAGTGATTGGGGATGGTACCCATAAAGTGCCGAGATGGAGACATTTTCGATGAAGTATTATACCACCATTCTGCAAGTGGAAACCATTGCACCCAATGTTCTTGTTTATCTGAAGTAAAACATCGAAGATACCCCTCCAAAAATTTATTTACCACCTCAATTTTCCCATCTGAATGGGGATGATAAGATGAACTCTAGGCCAATTGGGTACCCAAATGACAGATCAAATTGGTTCATTGTCTAAAAAATCTCTTAAATATCATATCACGATCACTTACTATAATTTTGGGTGTGGCATGGAGCTTTTGAACTATGTCCATAAAAGAGATGCCAATTGTACTAAATGTGAAAGGACGAGACATGGAAAAAAATGAACATACTTGATATGTCTATCCACTACGACCATGATGACACTTTTCCCTTATGATTTAGGAAATCTTGTGATGAAATCCATAGATACCTCTTCCCATCTCTAGCTAGGAACAAAAAAGGTTGTAGGAGACCCAATGTCTTAATGGTCTTGCCCTTATTATGCTGGCACACAAAACATTCTACGCAATTTTTTTGAAATCTCCTTTCAACCCCTCCCAAAATAAATATTGTTTAACTCTATGATAAGTTTTCAAGAACCAAGAATGGCCACATGTTGGAGAAGAATGAAGCTCTGAAAGAACATGATATTTAAAAGTAGATCTCTCTGATAAATACAACATGTCCTTATTCCACAATGTATCACCCTTCCATATAAATTTCTCGGATCGGGATATATCTTTATGGAGATTTGGAATGAGATTCTAGGTCTCTACACATTTTTTCCATTCTTCCCTACTTTAAGTATAGAGATGGCACATAAAAATGCTTATGTGGACTCATACCTCCTAGGAAGTGCATCAGTGACCACGTTTTCCTTCCCTTTCTTATAAATAATCTCAAAGTCATAACCCAACAATTTTTGCTCTTCTAAAGATAGTCCTCTTAAATATTTCAAACTATCATGACTCTTTTAACCTTGAAGTGTCTACCCATCAAGTATGGTCTTCATTGTTTAATTGCATTAAGATTGCCATCATTTCTTTCTCATAAGTGGGATTCAACAATTTTTTACCTTTTATTTTTCTGCTCTCAAATGCTATGGGATGTCCTTCTTACATTAGTCCCTCGTCCATTTCTTAAAGCATCATATTCCACTATGAAGGTCTTGGAAAAATCTGGGGTTTCCAATACTGGGGTGGCACATTGCCACCTTCAATTTTCAAATGCCCTTTCTTATTGATTCCAATGAAAGGAGTATTTCTTCAACAATGTTGTTGTATGTGGTGCACTACCATCACCACCTTGAGACCAAATAATCCTTGTAAATTTTCTTGTAAATTCCACCATGCCTTGATCTTATGAGGCTCCACCTTAACACCTTCAATGAGGGAAATATGGCCCAGTATTTCTTCATAACCAAAAACAACCCTTAAAAGGCTTGGCATATAATTGATGTTTATCTAGTTTTGTATTTAATGATGTAAATGTTTCTCCCATGATTTTTATAGATTAGTATATCATCAAAAATACCAAGACTCATCTAAAAATTCATTAAAATTTGATCATTAGTAATACCAAAAGGCATCACTAGAAATTCATTATGCCCTTATGAGTTATAATATGTCAAAGTATCTTTTCTATATTAATTTAGATACTTAGAATAAGATCTTTTTGTGAAAAACTTCTAACAAACCATCAATGATTATGTTATATTTGAGGTGTATTGTATGAACTATGTGTCGCCTTCCATCCTTGCGATGCACCATCACCATCACCACTGGGAAAATAAACACTCTAAATATGACCAATAATGCCCGTTTCCAACATTTCCTCAACCATCTTCTCAATCTCACTCTTTTACACATATGGGTATCTATAAGGCCTAATGTTGGGGGGTTGGCTTCCTCTAATTAATTGAATGGCATGATAATGATCTCTTTCAGGAGGCAATCCCATAGGATCCTAAAAGATAACTACATGTTTATCAATAACCTTCTAAATATTATGATGCACTATAGTAATTGTTGGTTGAACTTCCATGGAGAATAATCGTGTTATAAATGCTTTAGCCCCCTTTTTAATAATCTTATGCATCTAGTGAGAACTAACAACTTGGGGTTTTATCCTGTATTCCTCAAAGTTCAAACTATCTTCCTTCAGAATGAAATCCCATGAACAACTCCTAGAAATTTAGCTCTATAGTGCCCAAAGGTATGAGCCACTAAACACCTAAGACAATAGCAGCTCCGCCCACGGGAATTAAAAACATAATGGATTCCATTGTGTAGTCACTCATCATAATTATGATTTTATGGCATTTCCTTGAACATTGGACTATTCCACCATCTGTAATCATTACTTGAAATTCAGGTGCTAGATAGATGTGACAATTTACCCTTGTCATATTTTTATTGATGAAATTATGTGTGTTCCCCAAATCAATCAATAATGTCACCTTTTGCTTCTTAAGGAAACCCACGACTTGAAGGGTTTGTGGAGTGATAATACCAGATAGAACATGGCATGATATAGTCGGTTGGAACTCTTTAGAGTCTTCCTCTAGTTTTTCACTTCATCACTTGATGTTTCCTCATCTTCTTCCTCCTCATCGGTCCCTTCAATGTAGAACAATTTCTTCTCATCACATTTATGACCTAGGCAAAATTTATTGTCAAAATTAAAACATAACCCTTTTGCTATTTTTTCTTCAATTTGTTGAGGTGTCAATCTAATTGGTCAAGAGCACAATGGTGGCAAGGTGCTATGGTATTTTATGTTAGTGAAATTCTACCTTCTGCTGGAAAAAATTTTTCCTCTACCCTACGCCATGATAATAGAAACATAAACCTTGAGTGTATTAAACATTCGTACCTCATGATCAATGTGGTCCTTAAGACCCCAAAGAAATAGACCATTCAGATACCCTTATGTAATATTCTCCACGCACAAGGATAGGTTTTGGAATTTATGAACATAATCCTTGACTGATCTTGTTTGATGTTGTAGACATCTAAAATGTCGACATGGTTAATTACGATTAATTTGTCCCACAAGTATCCCAACATCATCCATATAATAGTTAATTACAAGATTAATTAATATATAATCCTAATATCATCATTAATCCCTTTATCCTTCATCTTAATTTTTCATTTATCTAATCCTATCATTAATCCCTTTATCATTTATCTAAATATCTCATTTCATCATTTATCCCTTTAATCCTTTATTTTATCCATTTTCAACTATATAATAATTAATCACAAGATTAATTATTATTATCCTATTATAATCCTATTAACATTTTCTAGGAATTTAATATTCCTACATCTACCTACCCACCTACCCTACACATCCCTACACCTAGCCTTTCCATGTAACCTCACCCCTAATCATCATTTATTAACCTAATCTAATCCTAATCCTAATCCTAATCCTAATCACATCCTCACACCTCTAAATCTAGAGGCTTCTATTTCTAGAATCCTCTCTAAATTTCTCCTTCTATTGAATTTTTAATTCAATAGAAGCTTCTTCCCTCCATGAATTTTGAATTCAAATTTCTAGAGTCTTCCACTCTAGAATCCTCTAATCCTCACATGTATTCTCCACCCTTGATCCAAATCCAACATGACTTCATCTTAGCCATTGAATCCTCTACCCACAAACTATAAATTGAACTCTCCTCCTCCATGAAGAGCCAACTTGAAAATCCATATCAAACCTCTATTATTTTATCACACAATCAATCCATCCAATCTATCAATCCACTCCAATCAATCGAATCCATCTTCAATAATCAGGAAATTCAAAAAAATCAAGGGGAGGTGTTGTCCAAGTTTGCCAACACAAATCTAAAACAATCAATCAAAGAAATCCAAGAGAAAATCCACCACATCAAAGGAGTTGTGCAACTTGTAGTTAAGTGTAGGTATTTATCTCTCTCCTCATTTCTATCCATTGCTCTATTTGAGGTTTTGTTTGAAAAGATTCAATTATAGGAGAAAGTTTGTTTGTTTTCTCACATTTTCACAACTAATCTTTTCTTGCATTACATTTTTGTGCCCACCATGGGGATTACCCCCAAATTTTGTGTTGTTTCTAATAAAATTTTATTTATAAAACAAACTATCCAAATTTGTAAAATTTTCACTCGGATTTGCACCTTAAAATTTCAAATTTTTGTGACAGTCATCCGTTTTAGCACTTTTGACCTGTTATTCACCGCCTATGCAGAAATAAACAACGCTTTTGACCTAAAACAATGTATTTGGATGAAATACTAACTTTTGTGGTCACAGGGATATACTTTGGTACTTTTGTAAATACTTCAACACTTTTTTTAACCTTTAAAACCCCCTAATTGAAATACTTGTTTCCATCTTTTGTCAACAAAGTAGCGTGTTTGCAGAAATAGTAGTGTATTTGTATATAGTAGCACATCTATATAAAGTAGCACATTTACAAATATAGTGGCGTGTTTGCAGAATATTAACATGTTTGTATATAGTAACGTGTTTGTACACAGTAGTGCATTTTTAGATATAGTAGTGTGTTTGCAGATATAGTGGTGCTTTTGTCTTATATCATTGCCTCTATCTAGACTTTAAAAATTGAATTCTGCTAACCTTGTCTATTTATGTTTCGACACATTTGAGCATATATTGGTGCTTTTGTCAAGAAATTAGCGCTTTTGTTATTGTTTCAATGTGTTTTTGAGTAGATTAACACTTTTGTTCTAAAATAGCGCTTTTGTTTTGACTTGAAATAATGTTTGTTCGTCATTTGGTGCATTCTAGACTTTTACGTTTATACTAAATAATGCCTTTGTTTTATCATTTGGCACTTTTTTCTAGAATAATTTTACGTTGATACTAACCAACATAATCACACTTTCTAGTGTTTTAGTGGTGTCTTGTAGGATCTTACATTTTTTTATAGAAATATTACGCGGATAAGGGGGAACTCCATCAATTTTAATACATGATTTATATTTGACTAACGTTTGTGGTTGTAGGACCTTGATTAATTAAAAAGAGTGGAGGCTTCTACTAACCCTTTGTTTTTAGGTTAAACACTCTTAAAAAATATTGGGGCATAAAAAAAAACTACTAATCCTTTTGTTAAACAAGTCCCTTGTCGAAGGCCCCATTATAAAAACTTTATCATTAATTTGTTTTATGTTTATTGTCTTTTTGTATTATGTGTTGTTTTTTGTTTTTGACCCAAGACAACACCATGTATGCTCTCCTCTCGCATCCTAGGAAAATCTTGAGGATCAAAAGCAGCTAGTCTTCCTTCCCTTTTTATTTTAGGGGGTAATGTGACATGAAATTGACATCCATGCACTTACCACAGTCCTTAGGGTCACATGGTTGTGGGTTTTATCTCCACACACCTAGACACACCCTGTGTTCCATAAAGGTATACATTTGTCATTATTAGCTAAGAACTTGATTTCTTTAAGAGTGGTGTGAAGTGTGGGGAAGTGTACCCAGGGCCTTACACATCCCAACATACCTAGGGCATCACAAGACTAGGAAACCATTTGGACACATCTCATTTAGATGCATAGGCATAGTGCAAGGAGGCCACACTCCCCAAGATCACTCGCTAGCCGACCCCATATTGACACATAGGTGGAGAGTCAATTTTGGCACCATCATCGATGTGTGGTATCTAAAGTGAGCTATATCTTGATTGCAATCCCACTTGACTAGTTAGGTTATGTGTTGCATGTTTGTGAACACCCTAAACCACCCCATCACCTAAAAATTTTAATCAATCAAACATCATCATAATTAATCATCCTAACTCACAAATCCAAATCCCAATCCCATCACCATCAATCCTAATCTAAAATTAATTACCCACACATCCTATATAACAATGGCCTTTGATCCTCAATCCCCATCCTTTCTAAACAAACATCCAAACCCCTACATATTTTCTAAATCCATCAACCAAATTATCCCATCATCCTCCACCCATCAAAGTCAACCATGTTGCTTTGACCATGAAGTCCCACACAGTATCCAACATGTTAAAAAAATCTCAAACCTAACATCCTACCTTAACCAAACCTCTCCCCATCATCCAAATCATCCATCCGATGTTGATCATAACCTCCTAGAAAACCATCCAACTACTTAACCAACAAATATCCAATCTTCAATCTTCAATCAATCAATCACCCCCTAAACTATCTTCCCCCAACCAATCCCATCCAAAATGTCCCCTTCCTACAATCCCTACTTCTCACCCCATGGACATCCTATTTGAAGATCTTGAATCATCTCAATCTACACCCCAACCTAATCAACATAAACCACTATCCCCACAATCCAATTTCATTGACTTTGACCACCTCATTAACTTTGACCTAGACCAAGAGGACCTCCTTTATGTCCTTGCTAGTCTAGCCACCAATCCCAAACACACACAACCATCCCAAACCCCAACTTCCAAATCCCCTATCAATCATCATGATTTACACCTTCCTTCCATCAAAACTCATGTGAATAATCCACCACCATCCAAAACCTCAACTCCTAAATCCAATCATCCTAAAACCTATCATCGAGTCTCATTCATATATCCACAACAACCCCAATAACTTAACCCAAAATTATCATCTCCCACATCTCATCTTAGTCCTCCATCCTCATCATCTTCATCCCCCATCCCAATCCTAAAGATTTTCTCCAAGATAGTACCATATCCCCTAAGCCACCATCAAATTCTATCCTATAATCCTATTGCATTTCCTCCATTACCTATGCCAAATCATATCAAAACTATCTCATCCACTGTGACTCCTAATTCACCATCACCCCCTTCTACCCCTAATCATAAACCATCCAATGAGGCTCCTACGCCACCCTCATCCTCTTCATCCACACCTTCCTATCTTATCCCCTTATCACCTAAACCTAACACTATTATATCCTCTAATCCTATTTCATCTCCTCCATCCCCCAATCCTAAAACCTATAACGTGACTCCTAAGGAACCAACTCCTAAACCTAATAAATCCAATCCCAATCCTCTCCCCACCCCATTTCCTACCCAATCTCATGATGATCCTTTTCCACCTTCATCTACTTCATCCCCTAAATCGACCAAATCCAATGTGGTTCCTACACCACGTCCATCTCCCAAATATCCTTCATCCCCAATATCACCTAAGTCTCATGTGACTCCCATATCACACCCATCCCCTTCATCTACATTTGCTAATCCCAAACAATTTAATCCTAAGCCAATTCCATCTACCTCAAAACCACATACTCTAACTAATCCAAAATCAGCCAAATCTACTTCAGACTTCAACACCAAAACATCCACTTCACCCCCAGGCCTATCCATCCCTTTCATATTCTAATCCACAATAATCTAATTCAACTAATAAATCCAAATCAACCAACACATCTCATTATCCACCCAATCTCACACCTTTACTTCCTACTCCCCCAAAACCATTTAACCCAAACCACTTCACTCCTTTAGGAGAATCCTTGACCACCATCATTCCATCATCTAAAAACCTTTAATATAATCACCCATCCCCATCAAATCATGCAATCAAAACTTTCCCAAACCATCATGGTATTAGGAACACTATTATTGTGACTTCCATCGCACCCATGGACATTTGAGCAATTGTTGCATGCAATTTAGGTATTATGTCCAAAACCTTATTAACCAAGGAATTCTTATCCTTGTACCTCTTTATCCACCACCTTTCCATCCCTTTCCCATTACTAACCATCATCCACCCTCTAAATCCCATTCAAGGTCCAAACATCACCAGCCATCCAAATCTCATCGTACATCCAACCATCCCTCACCGATAAAAAAAAAAAAATCTCACCCCCATATTTTGTTAAATCCGACCTCTTAGCAGATGACAACATTATAACCCCCCAGTCTCCTGATGACCACATGGAATCATCTTCCCCATCCAATTCATATCCTATAGATAGAAATATGTTCGCTAATATGAAACATTGAGGCAAAGTCTTAGGCATCTACGAACAAGGCATTTGAATCCATCTCCCTTCATCAAAATCAAGGTCGTTTAGGGTTAGGTTATAAATCTAACTAAAAATGACCCTCCCACTACTCCATCACAAACCATTTTTACCATTCCTATTATTGATCCTACCATCTCAACCACTCAACTCACTCACAAATCATTTAATCCCCCTCCAAATACTAAACATCTAAAAATGGATTGAATACATAATTTTTCACCTCACACACGGATGTTATTTCCTTCCCACCCATCCTCCTTCCATCCAACATCTAGATCCATTTGCATCGCATCCATTCTTATCATCAAATCTATTTATATCCTCTTCTAATTCATTCATTTGAACACTTGATCAACTTTCTCACACATGTTGTAAGCAAATAGTGCCTACTACAATTGTGTGACCTTGGTCTATCATTACCTCCAACATTCAAGCACCATTTTCCTCCTATATATCCACACACTTTAACACACTTAATCAAGTTGTGGTGAAGATTCTTGGGTTCATATTTTAACACTCTAGCCAATGTCATCACCACACTCATTTCCATCCCCCATCAGACCATTAGTGATTCTTAACCCCTCGAGAGTTCTCAAGAGAGTGGAACCTATTTTCACAAAGAAAAAGATTTTAAAAATCATCTTAAAATTAAAAATATCAAATAATATCCACCTCAAGACTCTCTCTATGGGTGTTTCCAACATCTCTACCAGGCTATGGATGTATGACTAGTAGTAGAGCAATGTTGTGACAAGAATCAGATACATTTCTGTTCGGGGCCATGGATGCCTTGGTGACATTGGAGTAATGCATGACTTAGCCTTCCATTCACCCTCCATCCACCTATTTGACTTAATCACTCACTATACATTGGCTAGTTTGTCTTCACATACTACCCATTAAGTCTTCACTTCAAGCGGTAATTAACCATCACAATCACACACACTTTGATCTCAAAGAGACATAGGGCTTACATGTTTCTAGGTATTGTTTAAACCTTTGTCACACATTTTTTTAGTCCAACTCTTTCCTTACAACATGTGTTGTTAGGCTTATCTTTTTCATCACTTATATTATTCCATCCATCACATCCACATCATTTTGGATCGAACATCCATGGGCAGATGATGACCCTTTCATTTTCATCCCATCCTCCTCATGTCCCTTTCGAACTATCATCATCATGACTGGGGGAAACCTTACTATCATCCACTAAGGGCATCCTCTATTTTAGATACCCCTCACTTCCCATCCTACCCTACACCTAGGGGCAAATAAAACCCATCCATCTATCCACACCGGCCACCCTACTTCACACTTGGGGGCACACCACATCTATCCCTCCCTCCATCCCCCTATACTTGGAGGAATATATTATCATCTTCTATATCCCCCATCTTATCCTATACCACATCCTTCATCCTATCTATCTATCTCCTATCTCACATTCCATCTAATCCTAACCTATCAACCAATCCCTATCGTATCCATCCTATCCGATTTCTCTCAATCCTTCCATTTCATCCTTCCAAAACACACTTTGGTACTTATAATCCCTTCCCCTCCCCCCATGAGCTATCTTGAATCTTTCCCCCATCCCAAAACCAAAATCCCAAATCAAATAATTTAAACATAAAAAAAATCTAAAATCTAAAATCTCAACATCAACCATCAAATAATCTAAAAATCAAAACAATCAAAAAATAAATAAAAAATACAAAAATGCAATGTGTGTGTTTGCTTGCTATCTAAATTTACATTTTGGTCAATGATATGAGGTCACTTTTTTTAATTTTTCTTGCACATGGTCCAATGATACAAGGATCATATTTTTATAATAATCTATCCAATGATATGAGGACAGGGCATTTGGCAGTTCAGTCATCATGGTCTTTAAACCTTGGTGCATCTTTCTTTATGCCACATCAATCAAAACATGCTAATGAAGATAAAATTGGGTACTTTGTGGTAGCACACCCCCTTATATCATCATCTATTAGTCTTATCATCATCCGTACCAAATCCTCATCTTCATCTAACTAACTATCTAACATCTTCATCCTCCTATCCAATATTAATCAATCAATACCCCCATCCAAAATTTATCATCTCTCATCTAGCATACAAAATCCTCACCCCCTGGTTGGGGCATATTCGATCCCAAAACCAAACCTCATCCTTAATACAAACATCCTCAATATTTTAATCCTTTAAATAAAATCAATCATCCTCAAATCTAAATTCCAAATCTTCCATCATACCACCTTGATTGGGGCATCTAGAAATACAAGATCTTCAAATCCAACATCATCTAATCCAAAATACTAATATTCACACTTTTCATACATCATTGACAAGGAATTATAAAATTTAAATCCTAAATCTTCACCCTTGTCATACATCATTGACTAGGGCATCCAATATCTCCAAAATCCAATATCTCTTATTCCTCTAATCCTCTCTCCTATTATTCTAATATCTTATTCCTCTAATCCTCCTATCTTCTAATCCTCTAATCCTAATCCTCTACATCCTCAAATCTTCTCATCCTCTCTCATCTACTAACTTAGGCCTCTCCTCTTTTCAGAGTGGTTACCCACCTCGTTCCTCCCCGCTTAACCCCTCGAGGGGGCATCATATCACCATCATAACATCTTTTCTTCTTTAAATTGTAATTTCTCCACAATAACACTTTAAAGAGGGGAAAAATCTAGACATCTAAAATGTTGACATGGTTAATTACAATTAATTTGTCCCACAAGTATCCCAACATTATCCATATAATAATTAATCACAAGATTAATTATTATTTAATCCTAATATTGTCATTAATCCCTTTATCCTTCATCTTAATTTCGTCATTTATCTAATCCTATCATTATTTCATTTATCATTTATCTAAATATCCCATTTCATCATTTATCCCTTTAATCCTTTATTTTATCCATTTTCAACTATTCAATAATTAATTATTATTATCCTATTATATTTGATTAACTAAAATGTGGAATTTATAGCAATTAATCTAATCTAGAACAACATGTAAATATAGTAAATGACTAAGGAAAATGACCCAAGAAACTAAGTTAATGTAAATAGAAACTCTAATATGCAAGAGGAGTGAGGAAAGAGTCGTTTCATGCCCTAGGCAACCTAGGTAGTTGCCTAGGTGCTTGCCGCTTAAGGGCGCTTGATATGAGGAGGTTTCTGATTCTTAGTTGGGTATCTCACCACTCATGTCGGATGTCTAACAAATATATATGATATGTATATATGTAGTTTGATCTCCACATCCCAATTCAATGTTTCACAAAGATCACCCAATTCTTCCCAACATAATTTTTTTCCCGTATCTCCTTCAGCTTAATTATGCATCCCAAACTCAGACAAAACTAACATCTTTGCCTCCATATAACTACTCAGATCTTTTTCTGATAATGCAGTCAGATGATAAGTATCATGTTTTTGTCCTAGAAGCTCATTTATTGTTGCTACTTCATCAAAATTCCATATAAGATTGCGAGATTCCTTTCCAATCTCTGGATTAACGGTTCGAAATTTGTTTTCATCATGCATGATAGAATTAGTACAGTTTTGAGTATCATTCTCAGAGTGCATTTGTTTGTTGCAAGCTATAAACAATTTATTGATCTAGGAATCAACAAGAGAATGAGCGGGTATGCAGTGGACTATCATTAAAGTTTAAATGACTCTGCATGAAAGTTGAAACAACTCTTCTACTTGCATGAAGCTGAAGCCCTTTATTTTGTTGAACCCTTTCAATTTCATCATAGCCGAGCGGAAGGTGGACCATGGACAACAAAAATAGTCTAACATAGCACCCGTCAGCCATCACAATTAAAATTTTAAGCACCCGTGGCTATAGACTATTGTCATTTTTCCTCCACAAGCATTTAGTTTTCACCTTTGTTACTTACAAACAAATAAATTACAACAATAAAAAATTATGATGACATCATCGATAATTTTGCTATGGAAAAAGCAAGAAAGAAGCCTTTATAATTTTAATTGTATGGGGGAGGGGATGGGAGGGAGTGGGGAAGGGGGCGTATAGTCCAAGTATTGCCTAGGGTGCTCAAAAACCTTAATTCATCCCCGAGTGAGGAAGTGACTCACGGTGATAAGAGGAGCTCGTTAGACTGTGTCGCAAAATAAATCGAATAATCTGGAAGTAGGAATGACTATGCAAAGGTCCTAAAAAGGACAGATCTAGACTGATTCTCTGGAATGGGGTGCCTAGAGGAGGAATGGGGCACCTATGGGCACCCTGGTCTAGAGTATTGGCACTTTGGTCTATGCAAGAGGTAAAAAATTGAGTTTTACAGGTTCGGAAGGTGGTATTAATATCATCGAATCACAACACCCTCCGATTTGCACAAGTTTGTGTGCTTGAGCTCACGGTGTGACTGGGTAACATGGGTAGTATCTCCAAGTTGTGGGACTTTCTACTTGAGATAGACCTCCAAAGAAACCTAGTTCTTGCCCCTAAACTACCTACCACAATCTACTCTAATGTAGGAATCCTAATCTAAATTTCCAAGGGACCAGGGAGAGAGAGTGCATGAAAACAAAGCCTATACTAAAGCGGTGATACACCAGAAAAGGAGGTATAATAATAACTTTCCAATGTGTGAAAAATGGAAGCAAAGTACATACTAGAGAGGGTGGTAATGGTTCTCCACAGTCTAACAACTACATTCAGAACAATATTTCATACACACACAATGATAATGAATCCCTCTGCAAGAGCATACAATAGACAAAATATATTTACAATGAGGTTGAAAGGCAAAGAAGAATGCAAACAAACACATCAAGGGAAGATACATCCACAAACTTGAATCTATTGCTTCATTGATATGCATAATTCAATATATTACAAAATAAAGGCCTGAGATCACCATGCAAAGAGTCCATTACAAGGGCCTACAACACATTGTATTCATAAAACCAAAATAACAGAGTTTTGCTACTCAAAACTATCCTCCCTTTATAATGAGACCAACATTCCAATTTATAGAGTTTTGGAAGAGAGAGAGAGAGGGGTAAATCCAAAATCTACCTTCCAACTACCTACAAGTGATGATAAATTAAGTGAAATGATGGTATGTTTCTTGCAAAAGGATCCCCATGTTTTCCCATAACTTGCAGTTGGAGAAAATGATGACCATGCTCATTTAATGCCACTCCAACCACCACTAAACTGCCATTCTAAACTGGGCACTTTTTCTACAAAATCACCATCAATTCTTCATCAAATTATGAATTTCTTGATTTATGTGTGTTGGGCTTGGATCCACGATTCCAACAAGTCCAACCTTGCATGATTTAGTTGATAAATGCAAAAGATATGGGAATTTGAGTGTGAGCATATATTTTGAGTTTACGAGTGATTTTTTATATTTTACAGACAAAGTATTTAATTTTTTGGAGCTATATATGTTTTTTTCTATGTAGAGGATGTTGTGCCCTTTCCAAAAATTCAAATTTTGTGAAAAACGAGCTCTAGGTCAAAAGTTATGTCTGTTTGAAGTTCAGGATCGGGATGTTCCACACGGGCTCTCATGATCCACATTTTCCTTTGTATTGTATTGTTTTAGGGTTTTGGGGGAACTCGTGTCCCTGTGGTACTTGTGCCATTTGCCTCTTTTTTCCGCATCGTCCGACTGGGGCTCTTTTGTCCTTCCACATGTCCATCATTAATCGAGCCAGGTGGGTCGTTGACCACCGACCTCTTTGCATTCAACCTGTCCATGGGTGTTTCGGTGTTTTTGGGCCCGAATGTCCCAGAAATTTTTTTCCACCTTTTCCACATTGCACTTGGTCACTTTTTTTGATTGAATACTTCAGATTTGTGGAGAACTCGTGACCCGAGTGAATATGTGCTTTATGGATGCGCCAACCCACTTAGTCACAATACATTACCTCCTTAGCATTTCAAGCCTGAACTAGGTACGAAGAACCCTCGGTATGATCCACATTGGTTCCATCTACAGCCCCAGACCCAATTTGCACTAAAATAGGCCCTTGACTTAATTCTTTCAATTTTTTGTAAATTTTCACTAACTCCTTGGATTTTTCTTTGGATAGGGAAGTTAGAGAAAAGCCAAGGGATCCCTCAAAACCTGATTTTGGGCCTCAAACCATTTCTACTTGCTCAAGCCTAAAGAAATTGTGCAAGTTATCAAAATTACCTTTGGGGTGAATTTTGGATAATAGATTTAAAATCCTCATTGTGTGTTGCATCAAATTCATTGTACTATACCAAGTGTTGTTGATAATCCAAGATGAAGAGAAGACCTACAAGACCCCAAAACAAGCATCAAGCCCTAAAATAGAAAAATTCATATGAAGAGGTTAGACTAACCTCGCTTGCCATAATGGTGGACTTACTAACTGAGAAATGCACTACATATCAAACTTGATGTAGTTCTATGTGCAAGTGTGTGCAATCATGTGCCCTAGGTGCTCTTGTGTCAGTCACACTTTGTGAAGTAACAAGTTACAACTCGATGTAAAAATGTAGTAGAATAGTGGATGGAATAGAATAAAATCCCCTCTTATGCTTGTGTGATGCAGATTAACCAACCTTGTACTTTGTGATGGAGCTAAGTGAATGCAAATGATCTCCAAATGCCTTTGATGAATTCAGCCCTAGGTGGATGATAGTAGTGACCAGAGTGTTTGGTACCTCATTATGGTCTCATAACTTTATATTTATTGGGTTCTCTTGATCTAATTTCGTAATTAACCCCAAAATGGCCGACTACCAAAAAAATAAGAAGCTTAAATGGATAAAAAGTGCCAAAAAAATGGCAGGAAAGTTCAAAAAGGATTGGGGCACCCCTGGTGTGACCAAGGCACCCATGGGCACCACATTACTAGCCTGGCACCCCAGTCAAAGCTAAAATAACGTGAAATGACAAAATCTGAATGGACATGCGGGTGTAAGAGGTCGGGAATGATGAAATAAAATAAAGTAAGATGGCCAAAATACGGGGGTTAATTAGTACTTTCTTCACTCAAAAACTATATGAATAGTAGTATGAGACCGTGACTAAATATTACCTAAAGTGTGTGATTTAGTGTCTACATTTACCCCCACTTTATGTTGGTGAGCGAAAAACATCTTAGGAACATAAAGTACTTGTAACATATAAAGTAGATAGAGATGTGTACCTATCCTTCATGTCCATTAAGATTGTAGTATAAAATGTGTATATATATACATAAGGACACGTTTAAATATATAGATGTGTCATTATTGACTTGCTTTCCTACCTATCCTTCAAGATACATATTTGGTATATCGATCGAGGATATATGCTCTTATAAGGGGATATATATACATACATAAATGTGGTATATATATATATATATATATATATATATATATATATATGATATATATATATATATATATATATATATAGTATGAAGTGTTTTGAATGGGATTAGGTGAAATTTAAAATAAGTAGGTAAAATATAAAGGAATTTGGAGGAGGATAGTTGGATGATGTCGGAGTATGGCGTGTAGAAGGAGAGATGACAGGGTATGGCCACCCAAGGACTTTTCATGCCTGTCATTTCTCTTGCAAAATAATACAATAATTTATTTTGAATCAAGATATTTTACCCACGCTGAAACCCCAGCCAAAGCTGTAAATTTTAGCAGGAATTGGTTAGTGGCAATGAGGATGTGAGGGGATGGTGCAAATGGAGCTCATGTAATAGCCATCCTAAAATCATTGCCAATGTGGTCCAAACTAGTCCCGCGAAGGAAGTAATCTGTAAGTGGTTTTTGTAAAAATAATAGAGTATTTTGAGCAATAATACTATGCTTAGTATAAACATGGTCAGATATTGTCTTTTGATCCTGGACATTCATCTTAACTTTCCTGATGTCTGTGATTATTTTGGTTGTGCTTCTTCGAGATAAACATGAAATGGGTATAACAAGTCTAGTCGACTTGACTGTTGAAGAGAGTTTATTAGTTTTTTAACCGAAACGTACAATATTCATGGGATCCTTCACGAGACAAAGTGGAACTTCTCTACAAATTCTCCAAATAGGTCTCAAATGAATCAGTTTTTATGTTCTGGGCACTCCCGGCCTATGCCAAAATGTAGGCTTTGAAATAGGGAATGGGAATCCAACAAAATGTTATACATGGAGAAATTTTGTCAGATGTTGTAGTTGCAAAGGTGTTGATAGACGTGTATGCAATGTGGAACCTTATTCCGGGCAGGAAAACTATTTGACAAAATGTCTTTTTAAAAAAATGTGGTTTTGGTGGACAATGTTGATGGGTTTGTTAAAATGGTTTAGAAACTTTCAAAAAAATGCAAAAATGGGTTTGTTAAAATGGTTTAGAAACTTTCAAGAAAATGCGATTGGCAAGTGTAAATTCAAATCCCACAAATTTTTTGTTCCGATGGGTGTGTCTCAATGCTTTGTGTCACCAAGTCTATGCCAATTAGGAGCTCTCAAAGTTGTACATCCATAGTAAGCATATAGAAGCTAAATTTAAATTAGATATTATGGTTGACAAAAAAATAATGTAGATGCACTTAATTAGTATAGGTATGTATGAAAAATGTGGAAGCTTTTGAAGTTTCCTCTATTAAAAAAAAAAAATAACCTTCAAGAATTTCTCACCGTGGTATGCCCTAACTATAAGTGTGTTCTGTGGTTGGAATTTTATGTTGTCTTATCAAAAATAAATGTGAATTGTTCATGCGATGGGTGTCGTATGTGGTCAATGTTGTGTCAAACTTATCGTGAGTTGGTTATAGCTCTTTGTGATCACCTATGGTGTTGTCTATACTTCAAGCAAGTAAAAAAAAATGTTTGTTAATTGTTGTGTTGTTCTAGTTTGTGTCTTAAGTGGGCATTACAAGCACCACAATACTAGCCTGGGCACCCCAGTCAAAGCTAAAATAATGTGAAATGACAAAATCTACAAGAGGTCGGGAATGACAAAAAAAATAATGTAAGATGGCCAAAAGACGGGGTTAATTAGTACTTTCTTCACTCAAAAACCATATGAATAGTAGTACGAGACCGTGACTAAATATTACCTAAAGTGTGTGATTTAGTGTCTACATTTTCCCCCACTTTATGTTGGTGAGTGGAAATCTTGGTAACATAAAGTAGATAGAGATGCATACCTGATGTCCATGAAGATTGTAGTATAAAATGTGTCGAAGGACCAAACAAAGCGTGGAATGACAAAAAGATGATGGAGCATGGAAACTAAAGATGCAAAAGAACAAAAAGTGATGAGAGGGAACCTAGGGCAAAAACACGTGTGTAATTACCGATGTGTGTAATGTACTCTGCATGGTTAGTATGGTGTGTGTTGTCGAAAGATGTTGTTGTTGACATTTTTGTTGTTGTTTTTATGTTTGTTTCCCCCATTTGACTACTTGTTTCCCATACGGATGGACCTGCAAGGAGAAAACAATCAAGTAGTCAAATATGTATGTATGTATGTGTAAAAACGCAATGTAAAATACACACGTATATGTATGTAAAATCATGTAAATCTTAAATACACAAATGAAAAATGTAAATGGAATATGGGCACCTGATACATGTCGAGAAAGAGAGTGTAGAAGGATATCATGTACTATCAGGTATTTTGGGTGATGTGAAGCCGTAAGATGAAGAAGTATAGGGAGGAATTCCATGTACCCTCTAACCTTTAATTGCTTCCCTAAACATGTGTGAAGATATCTCTGTACATCCTTGTTTTTGGGTGATCTGATGCCACTAGTTGAAGAAGTATAGGGATGAATTATGGTGTATCCTCCAACCTTTAAATGTTTCCTAGAATGATAAGGACTACCATGTTTTAAAATCCACTTGTGTATGGGGTTCATAGACTGGTCTAAACCCACTCATTGTATGTAACCCACAATGCCAAGGGTGGAAAGTGAACTGAATTGAACCAGTGTAGAAGCGTTGGGTATAATGTTAAAACCCCAAATGATGCTTCCCCTCTTTGGGGGCTCATGCGACAACGTTGATAGGAGAATGTGGTCCTAAAAGAGGACCAACCACATGTACACTGAAACTCTACCTACGTGCGAGGAGGAAGGAATGCGCTTGGAAGAAACCAAGGAACTCACAAACAAGAGGCTAGCCAAAGGCAAGTGTTAGTACGAACAAGCATGCATGTAGAAAGTAATGTGTAATCTATGCAAATCATGTATAAGTTACCAAACAATGTAGTAAACACACAAGAAGACAAAGTAAGCCTCACAAAGTGGGTTGTAAACACGGGACATCACTCACGATGTCATAAGACACGTAAGGCCATCATGGCCGCATAAAAATAAATAAGTGTGCACACCAAACAAAGGAAATGCTTGCAAACAATAACAAACTATAAACAAGCAATATAACAAATGAGTATGGAAGCAAATATGCTTGCATTACAAATGTTTCACATGAAGAACCCATTAGCATGTTAGAAAGATAATTGGTATGTCAAAAGTGTGTATAATCAAGTAATCTAAAGTGCTAAGTACAAAATAAAAAATAGCACCTATGAGAGATGAATGTGGATGCCACCAATTACCAATGTAGGAAGGGTAGAAGGTGAGCATCCATCTGCACGTGTAAGAGACCTATATCTATGATCACACCTAGAAAAATACATGAATGCACATGTGTAGATGATATAGATAAATGACATACAAGTAATCTAAATAGCATGTGTAATAAAATGATCATGAACAAACAAAAGTAAGAAAGAGTAAAAGCAACCATATTATGAAGTATGTTGTGGATGGATGGAATGGAATGCAATATGGATGGTAGGAGCCATGTGACCCCTGAGTGAATGGAAATGTATGCAGTGAGGTTCATTTGGTTTCCCTACTCAAAGCAGCTCATGAATGAACCATAAAGGAGAGTGTGTCATCGGAAATGGTTAAATAATGTACGTTGTGTCTAGTGTTGTGATGAATGTGTATATGTATAGTGATGATGATATGTGACATATAGAAGAGATGTGTGTGAACCTTATAGTCTAATTGTATATCACAAAAATGAATTTATGAGTGATGATTTATCCTTAAAGCATGTATCACTACAAGATGATAGAGGAAGTGATGATTTAGCCTATAATGTGTGTCACTATAAGGTGAATTGTAGGGAGACGTGATGTATCCTAAAGCGTATACCACTACTAGATGAATATAGTAAGTGACAATTTAGCCTATATCGTGTGTCACTATCCTAGAAATGTCACATGATAAAAGATTGAGTGACAATTACATGATGAATGTAAGGTCCATTTTATTTGTAAACCCTTGACAATCAAGTATGGACCGAGGAACTAAAGTGTGTCATAGGGTAGTGATTGCAATGCATAGATGATGATGTAGTATATGTAATGAAGATGAAAACGACCATGTGATGTGTATGTAGCGTATAATATTGAATGCAATATGTATAGTGTGCCTAAGAGCGTATAGTATGTAGGATGCAATGCTAGATGAGTATGATGAATACTAGTATGATGTATAGATATGCAAAAAAATTGAAATAATGTGGACTAAATGTAGAATTTATGACGCAAGATGTGAAACAAAATGTGTGGTGTCTATAGTGCAGTATGTGGGGTTCATGTGTAGTAAGCCCTCAATAGTCAAGTGTGAACTAAAGCACAAGAGTGTGTCATCGGGTAATGACGATGCTAAAATGTGTAATGAGTATGCCTATGTGAGAAGATTGATGTATGATGATGTAATTATGATAGAAGTGTTGACGCTTAGTATGAGGAGGGGGGATGTGTTGGATGCCATGCCTCCCAAGTGTGTACATAGGAATGAAATATCAAATGATAGTAAAGGATGAAGGTACTTCATTTGATGGATGCGACAGTGAAAGCATGTGACCGTGGTCTAATAATGGTGGTATGGTAGAAAAATGTTGTGCTAGTGAATGAAGCCTATGTGCATGTGAGGGATGAATATATGATGAATTTCATGGAGTAGAAATGGTGATGGAGATATACGTGATGGTGATTATGAAAGTGATGGACACCCACATGGAATAAACCGAGGTGGTGATCTATGTCAAGAGGTAAGAATCGCTCCTGAGAAATAGGCCTATACCAATGTGTAGGACTAGCATAACGGTGATGTTGTGTAGTTAATGTGCAACAAGGTTAACTAGGAGGAGATAGTGCTTTGAGTAACATAGAGTGTGACGCACTAGATGAAGTAGATGATGTACTAGCTATTGTGTGAGGAGATGGCAACCATGGAGTGAATGGAGGGACATCATCAATAGAAATGACCTGATTGTTTTGAATAAATCTAATTCACAAATGATTCATGAAAATTATATATTGAGAGTGACGAATCCAATTCAGACCAAGAAGCATGTATCATTCGTCAATTGTGCTTCCAACTAGGAAAGGAACAAGTAGAGTAAGAGGACCAACCATAAAATGTAGTTTAACAACACCAAAGGGTTTCTTGAAAGGGTACTCAATTTGTGATTGAGGATAGCGATAGCCTTGAGAAGTGAAGTAGAGAATACACTAATGGGCCATAATGGGTCAACCTTAGTTTTATTAATAGAGGTCGAACCAATAGATTCACTAATATGTAAATGATTGGAAGTAAAATTCACATGATAATCATGATCGAGAAGAAAATTATTAGTGGCAAAGCGTCAGTTCTTGCAACTAAGAAATCCAACGCTCTTGATCTAGGTGAAAGGTAATTGTTATCTCTCGAAAGTGCACCCTTTAGCTCGAGATGACTGCAGGGTTCTAAGCTTGCTCTGGATCTCTCTCTTTCATAGATACAATGGAAACACCTCAGTCTGTGGGTATACCTATTGTTGAGGTGAGTCTCCGTTATCAAGGTCGGTTCCTTCTTGATGTATCCTAAACTAATTTTTTGGGGTTTTGAGGGTAAAAAGATGACTGTAAATGAATTGAAAACTGGGTGATACACCAAACTTATTGAGGGTTGTGGCTGAGTACATGCAAAAATATTTGAGAATGGATTTAGATGCACAAACCAATAGTTTTCAGCAAAATATTAAGGCAAAACACTTGATGTATTGAGGGAATGATTCACAACAATACTTGTTAAGATAAGACATGCACACTAATATTATGCAAAAATAACTAAATTTGTAGCAAGGTAAGATGATTAATTAGGGAATTTGACATTCACAAGAAATAATAAGGTATACACAACACTACAAATAATTGGAAAGGCATAAATCAATTCTCATTCAAAGGGAAAAATGGCAAAATCTGCTTTAGCACTCTTGTGTCCAAAAAGTCCTCTCTTGTGCCTTGCAATTACACACAATATATAGCAAGTTTATTCATCCCATCCATCCTAAAAATAGGCTAAAATTGTACTCGCCCATGCATCTTATTTTTATCCTTTATTATGAATAAATAAAGGAATCAAATAAACATGTTAATACAATGAGGCATTAATAGCCTTGGTTACAAAATACATCCTAGTCAAACTAAAGTTGACTATTCTATTTTTAACAAGGTTGGATGAATAACTTAGCTAATAATAATCTTTGCTTGATGAGCAAGTCTTCTCCAATGCATGTAACTTGTCTTCAACTGTTTGATGTGACATTTGCAATGATCCACTTGTAATGATAAAATTTGAATTTTAATCACGCCCCTTGGATGCACATGCAAAAAAAATTAATATCCTGTGTGGGCAAAAATAATTCCTTTACATTTAATTACTTGCAAAATATTCATCCAATGTGGGGACAAAATGCAGGCTCCGATGTTGACATTTGATTGTCTTTATTTCCATGGTGAAATAATCCTCTTGGTCAACCTTCTTATGCAAAACACTATTCTCTTGCAAGTATAATACTTTTTGTTTTGTTCTCAATTCCCATGTGGGGACCACCTTTGATGTGCACACTTGGTCTTCATTGGATTATTGACCCCTTTAGGCCCATCATTGCACATAGAGTTTATTGGGATCCTTTGAATAATTATTGCATTACATAAAGCTTTCACCTTTTTCACTTGGTCGACATCTATGATTATTTCATGCATAGACTAAGGTAATGTTTACCCCATTTGATAATTCTATGGCATTGACCATGGCATGAGTAATAGTTATAAACTTGATTATTTCGGCCCCCTCCCACGAGACTATGACCCTTTGTGACAATGTCGGTGGAAATCGAACTTGATTTGAGTTAGGGTTTCGCCAGTGGTTGACACATACATCCTTTTTTACTCTGATTAAGTTAAATAACTCATGGTGAGTTAGGTAGGGAAAAATAATTTGAGCCGTAAAATTTTGCATTATTCTCAAGCTTTTCATGGGCATGGAGAAGCCTTGTTGATTTGTTTCATCAAAACCCATTGCTAAATATTTTGAGATCTATTTCTTCACTCGTTTGGGATGCCATGATTAGGAGCTCTATGTTGTTCATTGATCAAATTTGTGGTTCTGATTCACTGTCATTCATTGAAGATGTGATTCCAATGATGAATCCTTTGAGCTTTGCATCTTTTTTACTATTATGGTGCTCTATAATATTTTTAATGGATGCCATTTATAAAAGAGGAATCTCTGAGAGTTCCTTTTTCCTATTCTTGCATCATTGTGATCGCCATTTCCTGATCATTTCCAAGCTTTGACTCTAGCTCATTTGTTTGAGGAAGATCATTTTGCATCAATGGACATCTTTAATGGAAGAAGAAGCTCTATTTGGAAGGGTTTGGATTGAAACTCTGGGTCTGTTCGAAAATAGCTTCCTCATACCCAAAATTTGGACCTGTTTTACATGGGTATCCACTATTTTGTTCTGTCTCGAGTTTGAAATGGTGATATAGGAGTTTACTTGTCTGCACGGCCCACCATTTCTACTGGGAAGTCATCTCTGTTAATTTATGAAGGTGGAAAACTGTATTGTAATTATTCTCTTTGTCAAGTTTTGATATCTGGTTTTGATCTGTAATTTATGGATGAATGGCTCTAAATTTAAATTTGGGTTTTCTTTCTTTTTGCTCTTGATTCGACCTATTTTAGCTTCTGTGAGAAATTGTATTTGTGTCTTACATTGTTGTTTTTGGGTATGATGAAAAATACACCTTTTCTTTTGAGTTCTTTGAGCTTGGTAAGTTCTTTGCTTGATCTAATTTGGGGTATCCTTTAGTAGCTTTCTTTCAAACATTCTGGGTAAGTTAATGCCTTGAGATCTCTATTGTTTCAACTACATGTTTCCCTTTACATCTTGAAACCGAGGGTTTTGATTTCATTTACTTTTCTCTATCGTTTTTACGACCATGTTTCCATCAATGGGTCTTTTAAGATTTCTAGAAACTTTGCATTTCTTCGAAAATCCTTTCATGGCCATCATTTGTTGAACTTTCGAAAACCTAATCTCTTGAGTTCAAGATCCTATTTCTCCATTCTACTTCAATTTTAGAGTTGTTGGTCGATGTAGTTTGCTTTATATTTCCTCAAAAAATTGGGCATTGTATTTTATTGCTCAAATCCATAGCTCTTTCTATGTTTTTATACGAGTTGGTTCAAGTGATATCTTTTTAGAGCTTCTGAGTCATTCAAAACACTACTGATTTGTGTCATTTAAATCAAACATGGCTTTGTTGTAAATGCACTTACAACTCTATATTTCAAAACCCTTTAATTTCCCATTCTAGAACAACTCATCTGGTTTTAAAAAAATGTAAACTTTATACATACTCTTGGAGCTCAAGATATATGTTTGAGCATTTTATGAGCTTAGTGTGTTGAAGATTCTCTCTACTGTTGTGAATAGATTGCTATAAAAGAGGCATGATTTTATTTTCTCGAGGTCATTATAGCCTTTACATAGTTGTAGATGTTGCTTTAATTTCTCCTGAGAGCTCCCTTCATATCTTGCAAGTTGAAAAACATGCTTGAATCAGTGATTTTTCATATCAAAAAGAATGTTTTTCACTGTATCTTGGGGAACTTTATTAATGACTGTTATAAAATGTATTTCCATTCCAATTTGTAAGTTTGGGCCTTGATGCTCCTTAGTGTTATCTCATCTTTTGCTAAATTTTAATGATAACTCCACTATTGGATACATGTGCTAACTTGTTGGTTGCCTTTAATTTAGGAAGCATTTGTCCTAATTTTTAATGTATTGGAGCCTCTTATCTCATTTTCCACAATGGTTCGAGCCACCTATCAATCTAAGTCTTCTATTTCTTGTGAGAAGATAACGTATTACCCATTTGGGTATTTCCTTTGTTGCTATTAGCCTTACTTTGTATGTTGCCTACCTGAATGCCAAGGTCATTTTCTGTTTGTTGGATCTTCTCTTCTATGAACTTCATGATTTAAGGTTGCAGTAAAACTATAAGATGTGTGTTGAGATGACATCCTTTTATGGCTTATTTTTTCACCTGCATATTTCTTGATTTTACCTCTTTTGAGAACTTTAGCTGAGCTAAGATGATGGAAGGCCTCAGTACTTGTTGTCCCTAAAAATCTGTACTTGAAGATTTTTATTTGAGTAGAATGCACTTTGATCATTTTTTCATTCTGATGGAAAACTGTAATTTGTATTACCATTTTCACCTGTTATATTTGGTGTTTATTGTCTTTACAATAGTTGTATTTGCATCATTGCTCTTTTGTAGTCTATACTTTTGATTTGTATGATGTTGAGTTGTAGTTGTTCTTCCTTTTGTTGTATGTACTAAATATAATAATCAAATTGACTTCTGGTGGTCTTGCTTGGTGATGCCTCAGTGCATTTCTTACGAAATCATGTAAACAAATCTGCATAACCTTCAAGGCTTCTGATCTTTCTTATTTCACTTACATATATAGAATATCACATACTTTCAAACATATTTAGAGAATATTCGAAGATCAATTCCTTTCATAAATTGAAGGCATTATAAAAGTTGAAAACTGTCCTTTTGGATCTGATTTGCATATTTTAAAATTCGTACTTCCTTCTCAACAGTGAATATGGTACTTTCCTTTCTAAATGATATGCTGAAGATGGATTGGTTATGTAATATTGTTTACAATTGTAGCTCATCTATATCAAGTGCATAGTTGCATTCCTTTGTAGGATCATGGTTGTAGTTGCTCATTATGAAATCTAGAATGTACCGTTGAAGTAAAAGCACATCTTCCTTTTGAACATTGCTTGTTTAATTCTTCATTTATTAATGCAACTTCCAATGTCATTTATAATGTACTTTATTTTTGTACCCTTTAATGACAAAGTGAGATGTACTTTTGATTCTGTCTTTAATTCTCCCATGTATCTTGTATGTATCCTTATTAAAAGATTTGGCTACCTGAAATGTAAACACATGGGTATAGACCAAACTTGGAGCTCTAACAATATGTATGTATTTCCTTACTGTTGTTGTTGGGAAATTTTGATGAGAATGAAGAATATGAAAATAAAGAAATATGAGGAGAATGAAGAGAACCAACCCAATCAGGAAATGATGGGTTTCTTCTCTCTCCATTTACTTACAATTTTAAGTATATGCTTCTTTTATTTCCAGTACATATAAGTTACATCCCACAGCTTTGTGTGGGTTCACTATATTATTATTCCTCATGAATAAAATGAACTATTTTCATGTAATGAGATGTATGCCTTTCTTTTCTATACTTTCTTCATTTGAATGGATAATAATGAACTTGTACAACTCAAAACACTTAAATAATTCACTTAATCATGGAAATAAATTAAAATCAAATGTACCTTTTGATGTTCATTGGATGACTAAAATTTATTCCACACCATGTCCTTCAAACTTGCAACCTATTTACAGCTTCTGGAACATCATGTCTGATACATGTTTCCCTTTATGCCTTCTTCAGGGCATTGTAATGGTCATTTATGGCTATTGCAAAGTTCTGATGATGGTAACAAATGGAATGGCTACATCTATGAGGCATGGTATTTTGTAACTACACCCAAGTTGTAGTTTTGATCCAAATGTGACTTTCAGATTGTCCAAAACCAAACAATTAAAATATATATCTTCTTCCAAGGTGGCTGACCCAAACATATCCAAACTTATAACCCAACCAATTTGAGAAACTTAAAAGTTTCAAGTTGACCTTTTCACACGGGGTGCAAAAATGTCAACATTTCTGTAATCCTATGGGGAAAGCTGTTATTAGCTTGTAGACCAGTGCCTTGCTCTTGTCCATTGGGTATGGAGTCAAAGCATAAAACCAAAATCTACCTTTCCAAAAACAAACTAAAGCTAGGAAAGGATCTGGAAACTAGATCATGTGCATGAATGCACCTTATCGAATTTTAAAACATTGTGATGTGCATGAACTACACTTATTAAAAGGAAATCCTAATCTACCCTATTCTAACCAGATGCAAATCGAGGCTAAATAAAACCTGAAATGGGTAGTGAAAAATAGCTTCCTTTTCTCCAGAAACAAGGTAATGAATTCAACTTGCAAAACAAGTAGCATGGCAGAACTAGAGATGAGACGTGTACCTTGAATTTATCCCAAAACTCAGCCCAAAACATGAAGAATCTCTCTAACTGATCTGCAAACTTGTTCTGAAGGGCTTTGGAGCTGATTCTTGAGGATCTGCCACTCATTTTTAGGCTCTGATACAAGCATGAACCCTAGTATTATTGTAGCTTTCTAGTGAACCAACAAGATACCGAATAAGACAAGGCCTCCAAACAAGTGAAAAGATAATTTTCTTGTTTTGTACTAAACATGAACCTCCCTTTCGATAATGGGCTCTTTATGAAGTTGTTTTGAAGGTTGTTTTGAAAGCTGATCTGAAAAAAATTCAGCATCTTCAAGTTGTTGTACTTCATCAATCATAACATTGTGAAGATGATAAGATGGTTGTTTACTTCTTTAAACTATTTGAAAAAATTTTAGCATATTCAAACTATTTTTTATCTTCTTCAAATTGTTGATCCATTACTACCATGACTGAAATTTCAGCAGAGATTTCAAATTCTTCCATTCCACCCATATTTTCCATATTTCCTAAACATTCATTTTCTTCCTCAATGAAAGATCATTGCTCACGAATACATGTAGTATCATTTGATAGTCCTCATGAATCACTGTAAGTCCTTAATAACGCATCTATCTCCATGCATGTAGCACAATAGGGGTCTTCACACTCAGCTGCATCTTCATTATGATCATTCTGAAAATGACTTTCTCTTTTTTGTCATCAATCATAAAATCTGATAAGCTGCAAACATGATGCTCGTCCCTTAGATCAGTCTATTTATCTTAAGAAATGATCTATAGATTCTCTTTAGGTTCTATCAACTAGGGTGAATCAGTAGTTTTTAGGAGTATGGTGCCCTCATGCACACTATGCTCAAAATACAAAGACTGATGATCATCTTTAATTTGCTTTAGATATGCTAAAAATCAAACTATACTTTTGAATAGGTTGCTTTTCTAACTCTGGAATATGATCGAACTAAAATTTAGAAACCCATTGCTCTATGCTCTGCAAAAATTCCAATTTGTTGTTTTCTTCAGTTAACTACCCCCTGAATGATATTTTGATCCTCTCTTTCCTGGACTAGAAGTATGGGTAAAGGAGGAGGAGTGGGACTAATTTCAGCCTTAACTGGAAAATTTTGAACAAGGGGTTGGGGTACAAACTCTATTTTTAGGACATCATCTGAATGCCAACTTGGAAACTTTAATTTGGGTTCAACACATGATTACGGGGTAGGAAAAGTAAGAATTGCAATATCCTGACAATTTGAAAACTGATGAATGGGCTACTTTGGCTGATAAGGGGAATATATAGGCACAAAATTTTGATAGACCTGATGCCTATCATTTTTACTGCTAATGATTTCCCATATAGTTCCTTGACGGCTAAAAATGATTGCTTAAGTTCATTAAGCTTGATCTCAAGATCTCTTCACCTTTCACAATCAGCATAACCCTCTACATAACTTTGACCTTGAACAACATAATGATCATCATATTGATAATCATACTAATTTTCAAGGTTTGGGTCATAAGGATATTCATTATGGTAGGGGTTATAGAACTGATCTGAAGGGAAAGCTAGATAAAAAGTTACTAGTTTGGCTGATAATACTATTGAAAATGAGGGTTCATGGCTACGGGACCTCATAAAATACTAAAACTATGAAAAATAGGTCTGCTGCTCACAAAATAGCTGAAAATAACAAATATGATTTTCTTGAAAAATCCCCGAGAACTGCAGCTGAAAATTTAATGATGTTGAAAAGTGTTGTACTGATTTGAAATCAGATTTACAGAGTCACCAGATGAGTTCTTGCTTGGATCTTGAATCTTCGAACGCACCAATAGTAGTTCTCATCCTCGTCCCACCAAGTGTGCCAAAAAAATTGTTATCTCTCGAAAGTGTACCCTGTAGAGAGATGATTGCAAGGGTTCTAAGCTTGCTCTGGATATCTCTCTTTCATAGATACAATGGAAAAACCTCAGGTATGTGGGTATACCTATTGTTGAGGTGAGTCTCTGATATCAAGGTCGGTTCCTTCTTGATGTATCCTAAAATAATTTTTGGGGTTTTGAGGGTAAAAAGATGACTGTAAATGAATTGAAAACTGGGTGATACACCAAACTTATTGAGGGCTTTGACTGAGTACATGCACAAATATTTGAGAATGGATTCTAGATGCACAAACCAATAGTTTTCAAGAATATTAAGGTAAAACACTTGATGTATTGAGGGAATAATTCACAACAATACTATTGTTAAGATAAGACATGCACACTAATATTATGCATAAATAACTAAATTTGTAGCAAGGTAAGATGATTAATCAGGAATTTGACATTCACAAGAAATAATAAGGTATACACAACACTGCAAATAATTGGAAAGGAAAAATCAATTCTCATTCAAAGGGAAAAAATGGCAAAATATGCTTCAGCACTCATGTATCCAAAAAGTTATCTCCTTTGCCTTGCATTACACACAATATATAACAAGTTTATTCAGCCCATCCATCCTAAAAATAGGCTAAAATTGTACTCGCCCATGCATCTTATTTTTATCCTTTATTATGAATAAATAAAGGAATAAAATAAACATGCTAATACAATGAGGCATTAATAGCCTTGGTTACAAAATACATCCCAGTCAAACTGAAGTTGACTATTCTATTTTAACAAGGTTGGATGAATAACTTAGCTAATAATAATATTTTCTTGATGAGAAAGTCTTCTCCAATACATGCAACTTGTCTTCAACTGTTTGATGTGACATTTGCAATGATAAAATTTGCATTTTAATCCTACCCCTCGGATGCACATGCAAAAAAATTAATATCCCTATGTGAGAAAAAATAATTCCTTTGCAAAATATTCACCCAATGTGGGGACCACATGCAAGCTCTGATGTTGAAATTTGTTTGTCTTTATTTCCATGGTGAAATAATCCTCTTGGTCAACCTTCTTATGCAAAACAATATTCTCCTACAAGTATAATACTTTTTATTTTATTCTCAATTCCCATGTGGAGAACACCTTTGATGTGCACACTTGGTCTTCATTGGATTATTGACCCCCTTTAGGCCCATCATTGCACATATAGGTTATTGGGATCCTTTGAATAATTATTTAATTGCATAAAGCTTTCACCTTTTTCACTTGGTCGTCATCTATGATTATTTCATACATAGACTAAGGTAATGTTTACCCCATTTGATAATTCATGTGGCATTGACCATGGCATAAGTAATAGTTATAAACTTGATTATTTCAGTCCCCCTCCCATGAGAACGTGACCCTCTGTGACAATGTCGGTGGAAATCTAACTTGATTTGAGTTAGGTTTTCGCCATTGGTTGACACGTGCATCCTTTTTACTCGATTAAGTTAACTCATGGTGAGTTAGGTAGGGAAAAATATGATCCCTAAACTTTTGCAATATCCTTGAGCTTTACATGGGCGTGGCGAAGCCTGTTGATGCGTTTCCTTGAAACCCATTGCTAAATCTTTTGAGATCTATTTCTTCACTCATTTGGGACGTCATGATTAGGAGCTCTATGTTGTTCATTGATCCACTTTGTGGTTCTAATTCACTATCATTCGTTGAAGATGTGTTGCACACCGATGAATCCTTTGAGGTTTGCATATTTTTTACTTGTTATGGTGCTCTGTAATATTTTTAATGGATATTGTATGCGAGAAAAGTGACACGGGCGTGAGAATCAACAAGTAACTCTTCCGCGTACCCGACCTCCCGAGGTCGTGCCGAGACAACCGGTGGGGATGGAATATGCGAGACAAACTAGTTAGCGATCTAATGTCTTCGACACGCACTAGTGGAATTTGTGAATCTAAGGCAAAGAAGGCCCTTCTAACTTGTATCTTGGTGTGATAGATCGATTAGTGAGGATGACCTCAAGGCTCCATTCAATATCAAGCTCGGCGTGATTCGATCTATGGGTTGCGGAATACGTGGAAAATGACCTGGGATTGTTTCATGTATATCTCCTCATAAGGTCATATGCGAAATCAAGTTCTAATCCCTAGTATCCATTCAAGTCGTATGCTTTCTCGCTTCTATGTTTAGAACCAACGATTGTGTAATCTTCTCGAGAATACCTTACAGGTGTTCTCATGAACCTAGATTCTTAAGCCGGTATCTATATCTACGAGGGTGTCTCCAGATGTCTGGCTGTGGAGCTAAAGGATCACACCCGAATGTTTGTTCTCTTTCGAGCCCTTCTACAATCATGTGGATGTTTTCTAGGGTAATCTGTAGTTTGGCTGACTTGACCAAAACGTATGTGCTTGGTCGTCTTCTATGTTTAGTCCTCTTAACTATGAACTGATCAGTTGTAAATCTGTGGTTGTTTGGAATACTTGTATCCCGAGATTTTGTTCCGGTATGTATGGTCTATGATATAATTAATGATGTCAGTGTACCAAGGGCACTCAGAAATAGCAGGTCGAGTTTCGATGTAGTATACGCATTCATCTGGAAAATCCAAATCTACTAGATCACCTCCGTCTAATGGGTTGTCAGCTAACCAATCCGCGATGATTTGTCCTTTAACTGACTTCTGATTTACAAATGTTAATTCGAACTCTCCCATTAAGGTTATAAAACATCCAGCCTTTTTGGATAAGGAACCTTGTGTGAGAAAAGTCCGTAAATGGTTTGTCTTTACCATGACCTTTGTTTCTTGATTCAGCATGTAATGTCTTAGACGTTTAGTAGCAAAGACTATGGCAAGACATTCTCGCTCTGCTTGTGTATAGCGTGTTTCATAGTCGAGCAGTGTTCGGCTAATGAAATAAATCACACGTTCTCTCTTGTCATCGTCTTCTTGGGCCAACATACAGGCCAGCGAGACATTGGTAGCTCGCGAATATAGGATTAACAGGTGATCCAACTTAGGTGGCATTAGCGTAGGTGGTGACAGCAAGAAATGTTTAACTGCGTTGAAAGCTTCGTTGCAGTCTTCGGTCCAATCAATGCTATAGTCTTTCTTGAGTAAATTGTTGATTGGATGAATAGCGAAGCTTAAGTCCAGGATGAATCTCCTGGATTGCACCCAGCTTCCCGAGAAATGATCTGATTCCAGATTCACTCGAAGGTGGGACCATTTCGAGGATAGCCCAAATTTTGGTTGGATCAACGTCGATCCCTCGTGATGATATGATGTAACCTAGGAGCTTTCCTCCTGTTACACCAAAGACGCATTTCTCTGGGTTTAGCGTGACTCCGTATTCTATTAGGCGTGAAAGAATGATGCGGAGTACTTCGGGATGGTCACAGCGCTTTTTGGCCTTAGCCAATAAGTCGTCTACGTAAGATTCCATGATTTTATGAATTAGATCGTGAAATATGTATGTCATGGCTCACCAGATACGTAAGTCCGAATGGCATAACAAATAGCAATAGGTTCCCCAAGGAGTTATGAACGTGGTTTTAGCTTGATCTTGCTCGGATATTCTGATTTGGTTGTATCCCGAGAATCCATCCATGAGAGACAAGAGTTCAAAACCAGCTGTTGCATCAACAATAACGTCTATGGATGGTAATGGGAAATCATCTTTAGGACACACTTTGTTGATGTCTCGGAAATCTATGCAAATGTGTATCTTTCCGTTCTTCTTGAGAATGGGAATGATATTAGATACCCATTGGGAGTAGTCAACTGGCTTGATAAATCCTACCTGAAGGAGTTTTATTACTTCCTCTTTTACCATGAGAGCTACTTTGGGTTTCATGGGTCTTGATTTTTGTTTAATTGGCTTTGCATCCGATCTAGTGACGAGGTTGTGTACCGCAATGTGGGGTGTGACTCCCGTCATCTCCTTGTAATTAAATGCAAACGCCTTCTGATGTTCTTTGAGAACCTGAGTATGTATTTCCACTTCTTCTGGTGTCAACGAAGAACCTAGTTTCAATATTCTTGGTTCATCTTCTGTCCCAATGTTGACATCGATTGTTTCTTCGATTAAAGAGGCGTTACCCTCTTCGAACTCAGGTGGTGCTGGAGGTAAATCTAAATCATCCCCATTTTCTATTGCGTATATGTTAGGTTCCCTTTGTGACGGAAGATCCGTTACGGGATTTCTGAAGTAGGAGGACGAATGTGGGATCAGGGATAAATCTAGCATGTGATAGGAGAGATGTAATGCTGCATAGGCATTTAAATAATCCAAAGTAGCCGCATCATTTCCAACATGGTCTAGGACGGTAGATTCACTTCCGCTTAAAAGAGGATTTGTCATTGTTTTTATTAATGGTTCGTCACGAATGGATACTGTGAAGTGAGTATCTTCTAGCTCATTTCTTGGAGTAAAACGTGATGCTTTGAGGTTCTTTATTGAATCGGCGAAGATTTTTCTCTCGCATTTGGATCGCTTTAATGGATATGAAGTTAAACGCCTTGCTTAAATCTAATACAGCGTTTTTGTAGAGTTGTAAATGTTCGACTTTAGTTTCATATACTTCAGAAACTTGGTTTGTTACTAATTGCGAGTCTCTGAGGACTCTGATGTTATTAATACCAATTCTTCTGGCTAAGGTGAGGCCAAGGAGGAGGGCTTCGTACTCAGCGCCATTGTTTGTGCATTCAAAGTTTAACTTAAATGAGAATGGGAGGACCTTCTCCTCGGGCGAAGTAAGAATTATACCTACCCCCGCTCCATAATGACATTTAGCTCCATCGAAATGGAGAGTCCAATACTTAGCCGGGAGTGTAGATGTTGGGGCATCTGCCACGTTTGCACACTCTACTTCTATCATACAGAGATCCTCTGCCGGTAAGGAACCAACACCTAGGGAAAATCCTATGCCTACTGAATTGAATGGTAAGAACATTGGTGAATCTTGTTCTATCAATTCAACGATTTTCACAGTAGTCCCTAATGATACTGTTTCTTTAGTTTTACCTTTAGGGGTTGGAGTTGTTTTGGCTATGCTGGTAGTTTCAAGATCCGTTGTAGGTATCAACTTTTCCTCTGGCTTTGGGTCAGAGGGTTTATTAAGTTGGTTTGTTGGTAGCTCAAATTCTGAGTGCACCCCTGGTCTTTTCTTTAAATCAGCTAGGTGCAAATCGAAAGGTTTTGGATCGCCTTTGGCTACAAATACCTTTCCCAGATGCAAGAATCTTACTTCTTGAAATAGCGTGGAAGGGATTGCCTTCATTCGATGTATCCAAGGTCGGCCGAGGATCATATTATAGTTAGTTTCCCGATCTATAATATAAAACTCAGTCAAGATGGTTTTGGGCCCTAAGGTGACCAGCAGTATTATAGTTCCTATCGAAGTGGCTTTAAGGCTATCATAGCCTCTCAAGGTATTTCGTGTAGTGGAACAGTTTGTTTCTCCATATCCAAGTTTTTGGAGGAAAGAGAAAGGGACTATGTTAACTGCAGCCCCGTCGTCAACCATTGCACGTTTTACATAGTTATTATAAACCCATACTTGTAAGTGCAAGGCTGGGTCACCTCGGCGTGCGATCTCAGCATCTGTGGGCATTTTACTTATTTCGAAAATGAATTCGACATCCTTGTCTGGCTGCCCTGGAGGGTGGATATCAAAATCTACGTGATTTACTTGTGTTTCGGGAGGTGGAGTGATGTTAATTAGATGGCCTAGACCTAATGCTTCTAAAAGAGCAGCTCTGTGAGGGGGAGAGTTCTTTAGTAAGTCCAAAAATGAAATGTGTGAAAAGGTATTTGTTAGGTCACTAATTAAATCATAGGCACCGATGGGTTTTTCAACTATTTGCTGACTCTTATCTATCTCTGGCAGATGACTTGGGCTTGGTTGAGAGAAATACTCTCGTGTTCTTGTTATAGCTTCGATAGGTAGTTCAATCTAATTCTACCAAACTAACTATCTTAGGTCTCGGTTGAGCTCCCAACTGTGGCGCGACTGACGGATTTAATGAAGTCGAGGCTTCATGGTCATTGTTTCCCGTCACTGCACCTTTGTTTGTTCCGGTTGGATTCAGCCTATTGCTGTCATGATTTGGGAGTGGATCATTAAAGATCTTAAGGGGAGCATTCTGGGGAAACTGCCCCTGTGAGAGTATTTGGTGATGATGAGACGGGATCTGCCAAGAACAGGTCTGTGAAGAACTGTCTTTGTTCTTCTGGCAAACGTTGCATAAATTTATTGTAGTCACGACACGTTCTAGTGTCGTGACCATGAATTTTATGGAAACCACAATAAGAATTGGGATTATAATTCCCGTTTTGTTGGTTTGGTGTGTATTGTGGCCTAAAATTCCGATCAAACTGTTGCCTATTAGGACTAAAGTTTTGTTGTTTCTGGTTTTGACTTTGGTTTTGATAACCAAATGAGTTTTGGCTCGGTCCTTGCATGGGATTTCGCCGTTGTTGTTGTTGTTGTGGATGATTAAAATCCACTGTATTGACCGTTGGGGTAAAGTTGTTGTTTCGTTGGTTGTTTGTTTGTGACGGAGTATTAACAACATTTACCCTCTTGGGCTGGTCGGTTACCCCATCCGTTGTTACCCCACGATTTTTGTTAAGGATTTTGGGTCCTTGATTGATGTTTGTGGTAGTTGTAGTATTTTGAGTGGAGGTGATTAACCTCCCGTTTGCTCCATACGTCTTACGACCACTATCTATCGCTGCTTGATCAATTCGCAGAGCGCTCTCGAGTACTTCATCATAAGTCCTTAGTGGGAACTTCTGGACTTCTTCCTTCACTTCTCTACTGAGAGAATGAAGGAATAAATCGCATAGTTCCATCTGATCCATGTTTGGAGCACTTGCTGATGAATAAAGGATGGTACGCCACCTTTGGATGAAGTGGGCGACAGACTCGTTATGCTCTTGTTTGATGTGTAAGAACTCCCTGATTCCTGTTCTTAATAGTTTGTTCATGTCGAAGGCCTTGATGAACTCAGACACAAGTTGTTTGAATGAATGTATGGAAGCTTCAGGTATTCTATAATACCAATCGAGAGCGATGCCTTCCAAGGTTTTGGGAAATATTTTAGCAACAACCCCATCCCAAGGGAGTAATTCTCGTATGGCTGTAGCGTAAGCTTTGATATGTGCGTTTGGATCTCCCTCACCCTTGAACTTAGGAAAATCAGGGAGAGGTCTTGGAAGCATGACGCTTCGTATGGTGAAATCTAAGGGTTCCTTTAGGTATTCTGAATAAGTCCCTATCGCATAGCTTTCGACCATTGATGGTGTTTGCTGAGGGAGTGGTGGTGGGATAGGTTGTTGATACGGTGCAGCGTACGCATTGGCAGGGGCATAGGGAGGTCCCTGCATTTGAGCAAACATGCCGGGAGAGGAGAACATATCTCCTTGTGGTGATTTAGAGTATATGTTTAAGTAGGACGGGGTATTGTCGAGGAACGGACTGTTCGACACTAGACCGGGAGGAATAGTGTTAGAGATGATAGGCCTTGTTGGCGTTTGCTGTGGATATTGAGGAGGCATGCCTAACGTGCCTACTCCCGTAAGGAGATCTACCTGACCAGAGTGGTATGGAGGATTGGAACTTCCTGTTTGTATGAACGGAGAATTTTGACTTGCTTGAGCCAGTTCTAACCCTCTCACTCTTTCTACTAACGTTGAAATGACTTCATTTGGTGAAGTCATGGTACTTTGCCTGAGCGGCGTTTGTTGTATACCTTGGTGTTGTAAAGGTACGTGATATCCTGTCATAAACTGATCGCTATCTTGCCAAGTTTCTCCCAGAATATTTCCTGTATGCAGTGGCATAGAGGTATTTTCTTGAAAAGAGATTTCGGGTTGTATTTGTAATCCTCCTATAGATGGGTACATTCCCCGGGAGCGTTGTTCACTCCTAGGATAACGTGTTGGCTGTCCATCATCTAAGACCAGGTATGGATCTGATTGCCTACTAATTTGTGGTCTGAGTAACATTTGAGGAGATGAACCAGATTCTCCTGTAAACGTCATATTGTTTGAACCTGAAGGTTCTGTTTGTTGGGTTCGAAGGGGTTGATCTAACTCTTCAGTTTGAAAAGACGAACTATATCTGATTCTTGGGGTTTGTGTTGACAACTGATTAGTTGAATAGTTGTCGCCCCACATTGAGAGTGAGGGTGATGATTGCCTATTCTGTTGGGCGTAGTATGCCTCAAGACCCAGGAGGGGTCTGCCATATGCGTCGAATCCCGACATATTCGGGGGGTATATGAATACCCGCAGAATAATGGGAAGGAGCGAAGGTGGATGAGAGAAGATGAAACTTCTCAAAGAGAAGGTGAAACAGTTGTTTGTTTCACGTGTTTCACGTCAGTTCACCAATTTTGTAAAAACTTAATGAAGCGGTTCTAAGAAGGCGTACTAAAGTGAAAGTGTAATACTATGACTCAAGTCAAGAAAGTAGGCGGTTTATGTCTCGTTTGTTTGTTTCACGTTGGGTTCACCAATTTTGTAAGCGGGCAAAGCAGCGGCGTGAGAATCAACAAGTAACTCTTCTCGTACCCGACCTCCCGAGGTCGTGCCGAGACAGCCGGTGGGGATGGAATATGCAGACAAACTAGTTAGGCGGTCTCATGTCTTCGACATGCACTAGTGGAATTTGTGAATCTAAGGCAAAGAAGGCCCTTCTAACTTGGATCGGTGTGATAGATCGATCGGCGAGATGAGCTTTCGCCGAAGGCTCCAATCAATATCGAGCTCGGCGTGATTCGATCTATGGGTTGCGGAATACGTGGAAAATGACACGGATTGTTTCGTGTATATCTCCCGATAAGGTCATATGCGAAATCAAGTTCTAATCCCTAGTATCCATGTCGTATGCTTTCTCAACTTCTATGTTTAGAACCAATAGTTGTGCAATCTTCTCGAGAATACCTTACGGGCATTCTCGCAACCTCGGATTCTTAAGCTGGTATCTATATCTACGAGGGTGTCTCCAGCGTATCCCATTTGTGGAGCTAAAGGATCACACCTGAATTTTGTTCTCTTTCGAGCCCTTCTACGATCATGTGGATGTTTTCTAGGGTAATTTGTAGTTTGGTGACTTGACAAAAATGTATGTGCTTGGTCGTCTTCTATGTTTAGTCCTCTTAACTGTGAACTGATCAGTTGTAAATCTGTGGTTGTTTGGAATACTTGTATCCTGAGATTTTGGTCTATGTCAACTATCGCTGTGACGAGGTTTGGTTGAGGCACGATTGGCTCAAATATATATTCCCTGGGCTCTTGAGGTCCCGTGATTGTCATACGAAACAAAATGCAATCTAACTGTGATGAAACAAATTCTAACTAAGTGAAATAAATCTAACTACATATAACTTTTATTTTTCTATGAAATATTTAATAATTTTAAGGAAAGCAAACTATTTTAAACGTATCTAGAAATAATAACTAAACAGTAATTAAAACAGACAAGATAACCGAGTGTAGTTATTTGCCTGTGCGATTTGGTAGAATTCTAAATAAGTAAAATAGCTCGTCTAATCTATCTGCAAGATTCTCGATCCTACCTCAGAAGTGAGGAGTGAATCACAGTTTCTCAGAAACTATCAATCCCCACAGCTTCCCTGGCAATATCGAGAATAGAATGAAATGAAATAAAGCGATTAACTACTCTATTTGATATGAATCTGACTAGAACTTTGAAATGTAAAACCTGGACTCCATGACAGTGCTGGCGAATCCGATGGTGTATGTGATCTCGTCCCCTCGGTATGGTCTCTTCGTTCTTTCGTGTTCACGTGGATCCGAGAAAAGTATGTGATGCTTGCATGCGATAGTAGTAGATTTTGGGATAAGGACAAATGCACGGGCACCGAGAATGCGAGTAGGAGAGGGATAGCGCAAGAGTCTGAGCTTGGCTTATGCGATTCCTAGCGGGATTTTACTGCAAGTCATGCAACATCAACATCACCAGAACTTGTAACTATCCTATACGAAGAGAAAACCTACAACTTTAATGGCTTCCTAAGCTATTCATTTCTAATGGTTTGGATAAAACAACAACACTGTTTGCACAAGTTGGATATGTGGCTTACCAACAGCTGAATAAAAACTAACCGGCAAATAATGAATTAAACTAAGAACTCCAAGACACAACGAAAGTAAATCTCCAGCAAAGAGAAATTCAGAGGCAAGCTTCTAACTGGATTGGATGAAATGACAAGATCTTTGCAGACAAGATGGGTCTGTGGCTTACCAACAGCTTTGAGCAATTTAACAAAAGATGCAAGTGAATTCAAGCTATGGCTTCTAAACAAGCTAACTAACTAAAACACTAAAATGAGGGAATGAGAGCAAAGATCAAACTTCAAAATCCAGCCAAGCTTCAGACCAAAAACTCCAGACCATGGGTGAAACAACAACATTGCCTGCACAAGATGGATATGTGGCTTACCGACAGCTGAACAATACTAACCAAGTATGAAATGAACTATGCTATCAATCCTAAGCAAGCTGACAGACCAAACCACTGAAAATCAGAAGACTCTAACAAAAAATGGTGGCCCTTTTGCCTCAGCACAAGCTATGCATTTATAGGAATTCAAACATCCAAGAACCAAAACCAAATTGAACTCCTAAACAATAAACAAAGGAAAAACACTATTCCAGGGGACCAAAAACATAAATGCATGCTCAAGTCGGCAAAGAAAAGCTGGTGAAATGTGATATTTCACGCGGGTCGCGTCAAAAGAGTGTTCTGGAAAACGCGCATAGGACCGCCACTCGAGCGGGGTGGCGATTCTGAGGACCAGCCTTGCCTTGTTCGGGCGGCGGTTCTGCAGACCGCCACCTGCAGGCGGCGACGCTTTAAATCCTTTGAAGGTTAAGAGGCCAAGGAAAGAGGGAAAAAGGGGAAAACAAAGGGCACGGGGGCTAAGCGGGGCATGCGGGATGTTAACGCATACTCCGAAGGCTTTTCCGGATCCCGAACACCTTGCGAGGAGACCTGTATCATCATTGGGGCATTTATTACACCGTTCCGCAGTACAGTACCTTACAATTTTGGGTACATACAGATACCATTTGTAAAAGAGGAATCTCTGAGAGCTCCTTTTTCCTATTCTTGCATCATTGTGGACGCCATTTCATGATCATTTCCTATCTTTGACTCTAGCTCATTTGTTTGAGGAAGCTCATTTTGCATCAATGGACATCTTTAATGGAAGAAGAAGATCTATTTGGAAAGGTTTGGATGAAACTTTGGGTCTGTTTGAAATAGCTTCCTCATACCCAAAATTTGGACTTTTTTACATGGGTATCCATTATTTTGTTCTTTCTCGAGTTTGAAATGGTGATATATGAGCTTACTTGTCTGCACGACCCACCATTTCTATTGGTAAGTCATTTCTATTAATTTATGAATGTGGAAAACTGTATTACAACTGTTCTCTTCATCAAGGTTTGATATCTGGTTTTGATCTGTAATTAATGGATGAATGGCTCTAATTTATGATTTGGGTTTGCTTTCTTTTGGCTCCTGATTTGACCTATTTTAGCTTCTTTGAGAAATTGTATTTGTGTCTTACATTGTTGTTTATGGGTATGATGAAAAATACACCTTTTCTTTTGAGTTCTTTGAGCTTGGTAAAGTCTCTTCTTGATCTGATTTGGGGTACCCTCTGGTAGCTTTCTTTCAAACATTCTAGGTAATTCAATGCCTTGAGATCTCTGTTGTTTCAACTACATGTTTCCATTTACATCTCGAAACCGAGGTTTTGATTTCATTTTCTTTGCTCTGTCATTTCTTCGACCATGTTGCCATTAATGGGTCTTTTGAAATTTCTAGAAAATTTGCATTTCTTCGAAAATTCTTTCATGGCCATCATTTGTTGAGCTTTCAAAACCTAATCTCTAAGTTCGAGATCCTATTTCTCCATTTGATTCAATTTTAGAGTTGTTGGTCGATGTATTTTACTTTATATTTCCTCAAAAAATTGGGCATTGTATTTTATTTCTCAAATCCATAGCTCTTTGCTATGTTTTATATGAGTTAGTTCGGGTGATATCTATTTAGAGATTCTAATTTGTTCGAAACACTACTGATTTGTGGCATTTAACTCAAACTTGGCTTTGTTGTAAATGCACTTGCAACTTTATATTTGAAATCCCTTTAATTTAGCATTATGGAATAACTAATCTTGGTTTTTTTTTAAAAATGTTAACTATTATACATACTCTTGGAGCTCGAGATATATGTTTGAGAATTTTATGAGTTGAGTGTGTTGAAGATTCTATCTATTGTTGTTAATAGATTGCTATAGAAGAGGCATGATTTCCTGTTTCTGAGGTCAGTATAGCCTTTACATAGCTATAGATTTTACTTGAATTTCTCCTGAGAGCTCCCTTCATATCTTGCAAGTTGAAATACATGCTTGAATCAATGATTTTCATTTGAAAAGAATACGTTCTTCACTGTATCTTGGGGAACTTTATTAATGATTGTTATAAAATGTATTTCCATTCCAATTTGTAAGTTTGGGCCTTGATGCTCCTTAGTGCTATCTCATCTTTTGCTAAATTTTAATGATAAATCCACTATTGGATAGAGGTGCTAAATTTTTGGTTACCTCTAATTTAGGAGTCATTTGTCCAAATTTTGAATGTATTAGAGCCTTTTATCTCATTTTACACAATGGTTTGAGCCACCTATCTTAGGGCTAAGTCTTCTATTTCTTGTGAGAAGATAATGTATTACCCATTTGGGTATTTGCTTTGTTGTTATTAGCCTTACTTTGTATGTTGCCTACCTAATGCCAAGGTCATTTTTTGCCTATTGGATCTTCTCTTCTATGAACTTCAAGATTTAAGGTTGCAATAAAATTGTAAGATGTGTGATGAGATGACATCCTTTTATGGCTTATTTGTTCACCTACATATTTCTTGATTTTATTTCTTTTGAGAACTTTGGCTGAGCTAACCTGATGGAAGGCCTCAGTACTTGGTTGTCCCTAAAAATCTTTACCTGAAGATTTTTGTTTCAGTAGAATGTACCTTGATCATTTTGTCATTCTAATGGAAAAATGTAATTTACATTACCTTTTACACTGTTATATTTGGTGTTTATTGGCTTTACAATAGTTGTATTTACATCATTTATCTTTTGTAGTCTGTACTTTTGATCTGTATGATGTTGAGTAGTAGTTATTATTCTTTTGTTGTATGTACTGAATACAATAATCAAATTGACCGTTGGTGGTCTTGCTTGGTGATGCCTCAGTGCATTTCTTACAAAATCTGTAACAGTCTGCATAACCTTCAAGGATTTTATGATCTTTCTTATTTCACTTGCATATACAGACTATCACATACTTTCAAACATATTGAAGAATATTCAAAGATCATTTCCTTTCACAAATTGAAGGCATTCTTAAAGTTGAAAATTGTTCTTTTGGATCTAATTTGCATATTTTAAAATTCACTTCCTTCTCGACAGTTAATATGGTACTTTCCTTTCTGAATGATATGATGAAGATGGATTGGTTATGTAATATTGATTACAATTTTAGCTCATCTATATCAAGTGCATAATTGCATTCCTTTGTAGGATCATGGCTATAGTTTCTCATTATGAAATCTAGAATGTACCGTTGAAGTAAAATCACATCTTCCTTTTGAACATTGCTTGTTTAATTCTTCATTTATTACTGAAACTTCCAATGTCATTCAGAATGTACTTTATTTTTGTACCCTTTAATGATAGTTAGATGTACTTTTGATTCTGTCTTTAATTATCCCATGTATCTTTTATGTACCCTTATTAAAAGATTCAGCTACCTAAAACTGTAAACACATGGATATAGACCAAACCTGGAGCTCTAACAATATGTATTGTATGTCCACAGTACTGTGCGGGTAACTTTTGATGAGATTGAAGTATATGAAAATTAAGCAATACGAGGAGAATGAGAGAACCAACCCAATCAGAAATGATGGGTTTCTTCTCTCTCCATTTTCTTATAGTTTTAAGTATATGCTTCTTTTATTTCCAGTACATATAAGTACATCCCATGGCTTATGTATTCTATTATTCCTCATGAATAAATGAACTATTTTTGTGTAATGAGATGTATGCCTTTCTTTTCTATACTTTCTTCATTTGAATGGATAATAAGGAACTTGTACAACTCAACACACTTAAATAATTCACTTAGTCATGGAAATGTAATTTAAAATCAAATATACTTTTTATGTTCATTGGATGACTGAAATTTGTTCCGCACCATGTCCTTCAAACTCTGTAACCTATTTGCAGCTTCAGAACATCATGTCTGATACATGTTTCCCTTCCTTCCTTCTTCAGGGCATTATAATGGTCGTTTACAATTGTAAAGTTCTGACGAGGGTAATAAATGGAATGGCTAAATCTATGAGGCATGGTATTTTGTAACTGCACCCAATTTTTGTTTTGATCCAAATGTGACTTTCGAGACTTTCCAAAACCAAACAATTAAAATCTATATCTTCTTTTGAGGTGGCTAACCCAAACTTATCCAAACTTGTAAACCAACCAATTTGAGAAACTTAAAAGTTTCGAGTTGACCTTTTCGCACGTGGTGTAAAAATTGTCAGCGTATATTGTGTGATATGTATGATTGGAAGAAGAGTTGGATGTCTTCTTGTCACGTTGTTGAGATTCATTGTTAAAGAGCTTGAGTTTTCCTTGTCGTTGGTTGGGGTAGAGTTAGTAGATTTTGGAAACTCTAGTTTATTGTCATCAATTAGATCTTGGATGATTGTTCATAGTTTGAAATATCTATTTGTAGAATGTCCTACACATCGATGATAATCACAACATAAGTTCTCATTGTAATTCCTACTTTTTGGTCATGATGGGTCTAACTTCGAGTGGTGGGGGAAGGGTAATAATATTTCTCTCAATAAGTTGTTTCAATATGAGATGTTGTGCCATGGGAAAGCTACTAAATGTGCACCGAGGTTTTTGTGACTGAATCTCTTTAGTAGGAGTGATATCATTGATGGTTATTTTAGTGTCGGTTGGCTTAGTGTTAGATGGTTTGAATGACGTATTGTTTGGAAAATGTGTGGAGGACAAAGATTTTTCCTAATACTTAAGCTTTCCTATGGATAGGAGTTTTCTCTTAGAATCTTAAGAGTATGAAAAAGTTGATTGAATGAAGGAGAGGTTTCAAAGAGAACACTCTCTTGGAGAGGCGGTAAAAGAATTTGAATGAACAAGTCCTGAAGCTCAAAGTCTGCAAGCACATTTTTCATCTTAGCTAGATTGTTCTTATACCTCAAAACGTAGTTAGTGAGGTGTTCATTTGATCCTTGTTTAAGTTATGCTAGCTGAGCGTAAGAGATCTTAGAGACAATATTGATGGAGAAATTAGTAAGAAAGGCATCAGCTATGTGCATGAATGAAGTTATTGAGTGAATAGGTAGGTCATAAAACCAACACATCACATAATTATGGAGACTATGAGGAAAGAGTTTAGCTAAAAGAATATGATCATCAGTGAAATCAAGACAAGCGACATGAAATGCTCTAATATTTTCTTGTGGGTCACCATGTCCATTGAAAATAGGAAGTTTAGGGGTGATAAAGCTAGGAGGAAGTAGATAAGCAGAGATGGAAGGTGCAAATGGAGTATGTAATAAGAAGGTAGTATCTATATATGGTGATGCATGTGAAGTGGGTTGTTACAACTTAAAAATTTGAGCTTGAAGGTCATGATAAAGAGAAGTTAAGTCTTGATTTCCAATGGATGAAACTTGTCGTATATGAGAAACTAAGGGTGGCGTAAAATTATTGGTAGGGGTAGTAATAGAAACAAGAATAGTAGAAATAGGTGGAAGAGTAGAAGTGAATGGTTGAGTAGCAACATAAGTGGGTATGGCTGCAGAAGTGGTGAGTTCCATCAAATTAGTAGCTTCCTCATGAGCAACATGTAAAAGTAAATCTAGATCTTGGGGATTCTCAACAATGTGATCATTGATGGCCTTAAGATGAGCTTTAGTAAACTCTCCATGAGAGTGAGCCACGATGAAAGAAGAATGAACCCTAGACAGAAAGTGAATTCAAAATTGGGGTTCACCAAAATGATTAACTTAAATGTGGAATGTATAGTAGTTAATATAATCTAGAACAACATGTAAATATAGTAAATAAATACAGTAAATTACTATGGGAAATGACCCAAGCAATTAAGCTAATGTAAATAAGAACCATAATATGTAAGAGGAGTAAGGATGTGAATTAGCTGATAAGAGAAGCTCGTTGGATTGTGTCATAGAATAAATAGAATAATATGGAAGTAGTAACTTTGTGCAGAGAAGTCCTAAAAAGGAAATATTTGGGTGATTCTCTAGATTGGGGCACCTAGAGAGAGAATCTTGGGGCACCTATGGGCACCTCGGTTTGCAGTATGGGTGCTCTAGTCTATGCAAGAGGTTCAAAATGAGTTTTCCGGGTTGGGCAGGTGGTCTGAAACACTCGTTATGTGTCACATCAGATTCTGATGTATTGTGTGCCGAGTGTCGCTAATAATCCAAGATGAAGAGAAGACTGCAGACCCTAAAACAAACATTAAACCCTAAAAATTAAAAAATGCATATGAAGGGGTCAGACTGACCTCATCTACCATAATGGTGGACTTACTAACTGAGCGATGCACTACATCTTAGACCCAATGTAGTTATATGTGTAAGTGTGTGCAATCATGTGCCCTAGGTGCTCTTGTGTCAGTCACACTTTGTGAAGTAGTGGGCAATAACTAGATGTAAAAATGTAGTAGAATGGTGGATGAAATAGAATAAAATCCCCTCTTATGCTTGTGTGATGCAAATTAACCATCCTTGTCCTTTGTGATGAAGCTAAGTGAATGTAAATGATCTCCAAATTCCTATGATGAATGCAACCCTATGTGGATGATAGTAGTGACTAGTTCTTGGTCCCTCATTATGGTCTCATAACTTTATATTTATAGGGTTCTCTTGATCTGATTTTGTGATTAACCCTGAAATGGCCAATGACCAAAAAGATGAGAAGCTAAAATGGCTATAAAGTTCCCAAATAGTGGCAGGAAAGTTAAAAAGGATCGGGGTGTCCCTAGCGGGACTAGGGCACACATGTCAATACTAGCCTGGGTGCTCCATTCAAAGCTAAAATAACGTGAAATGAGAAAAGTTGATTGGGCATGCAGGTGCAAGAGATCGGGAATGATGAAAGAAAATAAAATAAGATGGCCAAAATACGGGGGTTAATTAGTAATTTCTTCACTCAAAAACCATATGAACATTAGTATGAGACCGAGACTAAATATTACCTAAAGTTCATGATGTAGTGTCTACAATAATCCCTATTAACATTTTCTAGGAATTTAATATTCCTACATCTACCTACCCACCTACCTTACACATCCCTACACCTAGCATTTCCATGTGACCTCACCCCTAATCATTATTTATTAACCTAATCTAATTCTAATCCTAACCACATTATCACACCTCTAAATCTAGAGGCTTCTATTTCTAGAAGCCTCCATAACTTTCTCCTTCTTTTGAATTTTTAATTCAATAGAATCTTCTTCCCTCGGTGAATTTTGAATTCAAATTTATAGAGTATCCCACTCTATAATTTTCTAATACTCACATGCATTTTCACCCTTGATCCAAATGCAACATGGCTTCATATTAGCCATTGAATCCTCTACCCACAAACTATAAATTGAACTATCCCCTCCATGAAGATCCAACTTGAAAATCCATATCAAACCTCTTCTATTTTTTATCACTCAATAAATCCATCCAATCAATCAATCCATCTTCAATCCACTCCAATCAATCCAACCCATCTTCAACAATAAGGAAATCCAAAGCAAAATCAAGGGGAGGTGTTGTCCAAGTTTGTCCGCACAAATATGAAGCAATCAATAAAAATAATCCAAGATCAAATCCACCACATCAAATAAGGTGTTTGTAACTTGTAGGTAAGTGTAGGTATTTGTCTCTCTCATCCTTTCCATCCATTTCTCTATATGAGGTTTTGTTTGAAAAGATTAGATTATATGAGCAAGTTTGTTTGTTTTCTCATATTTTCAAAACTAATCTTTCTTGCATTACAATTGTAACTTTGCTAATTGGTTGAAGTAATTCTTTGACACACTATAACTATAGTGAAGTTGCAACTCTTTAGTGAAATTTTTCCATGTGACACTGAGACCATTCTTCTCCCTTTGAGCACATAACCAACGATACCACACAAATTGGTCAGTTCAAGATATACATATTTCATGGTCACCTTTTGTCCCGATGTGATCTGATGTAGATCAAATAAATTTCCTTTTGGTTAATCCCATTGAGTGGATCCTTTCCATCAAACTTATGCATTTCCACCTTCGGATAATGACACACCATTGGTTAGAAGATACACTAGAATGTGTAAAGGATCCTTCTTGGTTGGTGTGATTTAGATCTGTGTGTGCATTGCTTGATGAACCCATGTGACTAGGAATGGGAATTCATGCTATTATTCATGATTGAAAGAGAGAGCATCATATCCTTCTAAAATGATTCAAACCCCATCTTCATTTCATCCTTAAGGTTACCTTCTAGTAGATGAAGCTCATTATTGAGGTCATTCTTACTCACCATATTATTAACCCTTTCCTAAAGATGATTGACTACCTCAAATATTCCAGAACTTAAAGATTCCAAATCCATATCTTCCTTATTTGAGTCATTCCTGGAGTTTCTTGACCTTTCCCTTGGCCTCAAGTTGATATATTGGTCATGATGTGGGGTTTGGGTCTTGGGATACAAGGATTAGGGTAAAAATTTAGGGTTTAGGGTTTCATAAATTTATTTTCCAAATAGATGGAAACATAGACAATAAAACCTAACTATGTTTTGGAAATCTTTAAGAATATATAAGAAACTTGAAAAAAAAAAACCCAAAATTGTAAACTAAGAAACAAATTTATGAAATAAACTAAAACGATATAACTTATACAAAACTTTCCAAAATGTTTGAAATTTGGAGAGGGTCTTACTTGACTTATTTCGCAACACCACAAAAAAATTGTAGAAATTTTTTCTTTTGGTTTTGAGATATATCCAAATTATCAAAATTAGGGTTTTGACACAGTTCTAACCAAGATCAAGCTTTGATGCCACTTGTAATGGAATTACTAGGATAAATATGAATATCATCAGAGTAATAGAACACCAAGAAACACAAAATTGTCTATAAATGATCACAATATCCAAGTATAATAGCTTATCCACTTTAAGGGGGAAACCTACAAACCATACAATAAGACCTAAATGTTCAATATGATGATTAAATACTCCTTAGTACCACCTATATCTATCATTACTATGTTATGGCCCACACCAAGGCCGACCTACTAAACATATGAAATCATAAAGGAATGACATATGATAATAAGAGAGATTATCTAAGCCATAAGTCGACACTACATATCCAATATAACTGTTATCCAAAATTCACCCCCAGGGTAATTTTGATAACATGCATTAAATTCTCAAGTCTAGATTGATTCAGGGGCAAAAATCATGTTTCTAGGGTCCCCTGGATTTTTTTTTAACTCCCCGTCCAAGAAGAAAAGAGCCAAAAAGTTGCAGAAAACAAGCTAAGAAAAATCATGAAAAATGGCTAAGTCCTAGTCCTCACATATGACATGAGGGACATTAGGAGTGAATCGGCCGAAAGGCTCAAGCTAGGCGATTTGCGGAAGCAAAGGGACATCCGGGCCGCGGATGATATCTAAGATCGAGAGGAAAATCGACTAATGCTATCTTAACTATGCAGGGACATCGGGCGCGAGGATGCGATGGGCGCGAACCGCCGAATCGGTCGGCGCAGAGAACTTACATCTAAAGGAGCCAGAGCCAATCACATTACGCCACGTGTCAAAGAAAAGGGACAAGGAAGCCCATTTCGGGCGGATCGGAGGAATTTGTCCCAAGCGGTTTGGGACATCCAGCCATGAGGACGAGGGAAGTGAAAATATGGCGGACCGGAGACCAATCAAATCACGACACGTGTCACGGAAACGTCCAAAAGTTCAAAGGGCGAGGTTTCATTGTGCATGGATCAGCTCGGGGAGGAGTTAGATTTGGCAAAAGTTTCAAAAAAGCTAAAAGTAAAGGAAGACCACTGCACCCCTGTCCTCCATCATGATGCCACGTGTCCTCGGTAAAAGTGAAAAATGTTCCAAAATCATAAAAAGTCAAAATTTTCAAGGAAAACCCATGGGTGAGCGAGAGGAGAGAGAATTACGCATCATCGGTGCTTGTCACGTGTCATCCAGTGGCGAGCGCGGGAAAAATTTTCAAAATTTTCACTGTTTGTGCTCAAATCTTGAGATCTCCATATCTTTTGATCCAGAGCTCGGATTTGCATTCTTTATATCAACGGAAGATTTATCTAAAATTCTGGGAATATTGAATTTTGGTGCATGGATAAAGTTAAGAAACGGCTTGACGTGTGTTCATGGCCGAAGTGACATTTCAAGAGAATGGGTCGCATTCTCCTACAATTTGGTCAAAATTGACAGGGTATGGGTTTGTAAGGTATCCCATTCTGTTTTAATGCCTGCAGTCAAGGAGGAATGGGCTCTGAATCTTCCATCGACCCATGCAATGTAAAAGCGATTTGGCTCATACATATTCTTCTTTCACCTCCAGTGATTGTTTGAAGAATCAAACCTCTCAAAAATGCAACATTTTACCTCTCGAGGTTGTAATGCGATGATTTTGACACTTTGGAAATGATAATGCAAGCTTTGTGAATGAGTTTCACCTTTGTTTGTATTGTTTGTTTCATTTCGAGATCCTAAATAATACCTTATCACCATCCATCTTTGGTTTGTGTCTATTTTCATGACATAAATTTTCACCACTCCTTTTGGTGCATACCACCTCAATTTTTGTATTTCTATCCTTGTCTCCTTGCGGTTTAGAGTAGGATTATCTTAGTTGTGCAAGCATTAGATCTAATCGAGAGGTTTGAGGAACCACCTCTAACAAGAGAGGTTTCCATGTTGTGCAATCACACCCTAGAGTGATCAACCTAGAAGCCCGATATGAGCCCTTCTGAACATAACTATAAGGTTAAGGGTGTAGCACTGAATATCACTAAGAATGCATCAAACTTGACGATATGAAGTTTTAAATCGTTTCAATATTCTCCCACTAGGTGTGTCAAAATTGTTGCAGCTCATAATTGTACCCTTTTACGCATCATGGAAGATTCAAAATTTTGTGAAAACATGGGTTTTTCTCAGGTCCCACACTTGGATACAATCCCATGTTGGCCCAAAATTATGAATCTTCCATGACCTAGACAAGGGTGCAATTCTCAGATCCACCAATACCAAAATTTGAATACACCTCTTCAGTACATCTTGTAATTTCTTCTATGGTACTAAAAATCCTCATCCATTTAACACTTTAATCTCATATCCTTTGACATTTTTGGTCTACAACAATGCATAACCCCAATATACATGATCCTTATGTTAATAGGGGTGACACCACAAATCAAAGTGACCATATCAGTAATGTGATCTTTTTTTATGGGATGAGTATGTTTGTTTGCAAATGCTTTCTCTCTCCTCCTTTATATATTCCTACTTCAAAAAACACCATGTACAAATACTAACATGGAGGCTTGATTTCATAGAAGATTATGTTACCTTATGGTCCCATGAATATTGTAGGAAAAACCATTTTTTCCCATACTAAAGTGTTTCTTAAAATTCAACTCCACTCCTACTTTAATTTTTTTGTGAGGATGTCTTAGATTTTGAATAATGTATCAAGAAAAATGGGTTAATATGCAAAATCAACAATTATTATCACATCCTTCAGGCTCTTCATTCTCAAATTTCCTAGTTTTGGATTCCATCCCTCCAAGGTAAGTTAGATATTTACCTTTGTGCCAACGGTTTACTCATTTTTTTTATTGAGTGGATGATAGAGATTCCATTGCTAGAAATGTCAGGGTGTTTCATAAACATCATTTGTTATTTAAGCCATGGTACCCTGCTTTCAACCCTCTTACATAAAACTTTTCACACAAACCAGTTTGGATTCAATTACCACACCTTCCTCTTCAAGTTTGGAATATTAAGTTCTTGAAATTCGTTGGTAATACCCTTGGGTAGCTTTATCCTCAATGATTTCAATATTGTGGTCTATATTTATACCACTTATGCATGCATTCTAGTGATTTTGGATACCTCCCATAACCTCCCTGCTTATATTGACCTTAAAGTTCAAGATAGAATTTGGACCCAAAATCTTGACTATGAAGGCATGCCCTTTAGATGCAGAATATGTTTCAAATTGGGGCACATTTCCATAGATTGTTTGAGCTCAAGATAGAAGAATGGACATACTTCTGGTGGAAGGATTCCCTCCCATATCACTTAGTGGTAAATGAAAAGTTTGTTTTTGATTCAACTTCAGAGGAGCAGAACAAAACCATATTTGAAACTCAAGTTGAGAAAAAAGAGGAGCCCAAGGAGTCTCTCCTCTCTGATCCAATTAGGAGAATATGGTTTTTCTTTTTCTCTTTTTGCTTATTCATTTTTTTCAGAAAGAAGGCCTTTTCTTTGTAACGAGGTAGGGACCCTCAACCCTCTTTTACTAATATAAAAAAATCAGCCCTCTCAAAGAAATTGAGACCATTAAAAATACTCTTCATTTATTATTCAAGGCAAAAAGATTTATGTATATACCAATGGGCCAATTTATGAATTGAAATATTTTGTAACTAAAAGAAGAGAACATCACTACTGTAGCCTGAGTTATTCAAACCAAATATGAATAGTTTTACATTCATTCATGGATGTGGTTTGTTAAGATTGGATAAATGTTGAAACCTTGGATTTAATCATCTATTTTTAACTAATTATGAGGGAAAATGCACTTTCTCATTGCATTTTAAAACATCTTAATCATTGTTTACATATTTTTGATTTAAATGATTGAAAATCCAAGGTTTTTCATTGATATGGAAATGGATGGTGTGTCGGTCAAAATAATTAATATAGAGATGTTTATTTTTATGACACCAAATATAAATAATAACTTCATGTCATTGTGCACATGTGAAATGGGCATGCTTAAATCTAGGAGGTGCTTGTAATGGAATTTTTTCATCAGTGATCACTAGTTTAATGTCTTCGTATTCACCATCAACAACAAAACCCATAGTAGAATTGGGCCAATTTAATTATTATTTGTGTGTTTTGTGAAAAAGGATGGATAATCCAAGTGTATTCATTGACATGGTAGTTAGTGTTAATGTCTATGAAAATAATCAATATGGAGATGCTAGTGGGTTTTGTGTCCTAGTGTTTTCCATCAACAAAGGGACCGTAATGGAACTAGGCCTCTTAATCACTTTTTATGTATTTATAATAGACAACAAAAAACCAAGAACAAAATTGATATGGTAGTGGGTGACATGTCAACTAAATGTATTTCTATGGAGTGGTTCAATAAAATATAATCTATTTTATTAAAATATGAGTTTAGAAATTGTTACAAATGATATACAATAAGATACAAGCATTAAGAAATTTTATAGATGTAACTATGAAAGAAAATGAGAAAGGTAAGGCACGTATCTTGATTTCTCTTATCCCAAGTATATCTCTGGACTTGGATTTTTTGATGAACAAGCTTGGGTAGGGAACTGAAAAGGCTTGATTAAGATCATTGAACTTGCAAAATGGCCTAGAAATGGGCGCTGGGTAAGGGCGAGGGTGCACCTGGGACCTCTGGGGGTTGAGTCACCAAAAAGGTCGGACCCTAATTTCTTTAGTGTTCTTTGGGGTTTCACACTTATTCGCCGATGATTTATTCTATGTCACACATGGATCGTCCATGTACCTATAAATCTACAACACAAGTAATCTCCTATAAAACACTCAAAACCACATCAAATCCTAAAAAAGAAAGATGCAAAATGAGGGCTCAGACTATCCTCGGCTGTTAACAAAGTGAACTTAGGACCGAGTACTACACTACATCTCAGACCCATTGTAGATCTATGTGCTTATGTGTGTAATACTGCTCCTAGGTTTCGCTCGCACTTGGTGATGCCAAGATAGTGGGTGGTAGTTAGATAGATGTAAATGTGTGGATGGAAAAATGAACTTCCCCTTCTTATACAATGTGTATGTAGAGTAATAAGCCCAAGATGTAGTCCCTTTGATATGTAGATAGATAGCCCTTGATAGAAATTACCCGCCATTATAATGGTATGTATGTTGTGTTTATATAGGGATCTCTTACTTGAATTTTGACACTAGTGACATGACATGCCAACTAGGACCTCAAGATAGGAGTAAGAAAACCAAAAAGGCTGACCACAAATGTCAAAAATGTGAACAAGAACAAAGAGGACATGGGTACCTAGGATGGATAGGAGCACATGGACATTAGTGTGTAATCCTGGGTGATGGTGTACAGAGACAACTGATGAAAAATGTGTGAAGAATGACATGCAAGGTATCCATGTGACCTTGATAAGAAATGAGTGGAGAAGTGAGAGAGGTGAGAGATAAAAACAATAGAGACACTCAAAGCAAGAAGACAGACTAGACAATGTGTCACTAGTGAATACTTTTCTTACGCAAGATCCATATATAAAACAACATACTTAGTGGTATAGTAAATATGAGTATGTGTATGATTTTTTGTCTACATTTTCCCCTCCATTATGTTATTTGAATGAAATTTCAAGTAATGTCAAGGAAGTAAGGAACATACCTATGATAATCATATAAGCTCTATTGCAAAATTATGTGCAAAATAAGAGTGTATAGCATGGAGAACCATAGATCATTGTGTCAATCCATGTGGCGTAAATAGAGATGGTAAACATTTGTGAGGAGTACTTGGTGATATTGGTGATTTGATTTAGAGAATTTTGATATTTCGTAGTTGTTGTTGATGGAGATTTGATGGGGTAGGGAGTGATAAATTCCCATGCCCATTTTATATGTGTGAAAACTCGAGGATTTGGGTGTCCTGCTTTTTAGAGGAAGAGTGTTAGGGAGAGAGATCTATTTTTACCCTCCTACTATGACTACATCCTCAAAATTTCAAAGCGTTGTAGATGGAAAAAGAGCATATTTTGTTCATTTTGATCCAACGATAATAACCCATTTAGGAGCAAATTATATAAAATGTGATGACATCTCATTGCCCCCAATCCAAGGGTTTCACGTGATGTGTATGGATTCCATGTTAGGTCTTACTAGAAGTGATAGAAAGTTTGAAGTGACTTCCCGTGTTAGGTCATCTCGAAAACTAGTGATGTAACTCCCAGGTTAGGTGATTTAGTAGGAATAGTAAAATACGTTGTGTTGTGTCAATTGATTGATTTGATTCGATTAGTAGAAAAGTGTATTGAGATTAATCATGGAGATATTTTTCTCTTGTTTCCCCATATTAGGTCATTAGGGGATCATAAGAAAGTGGTATGAAATGTCGCATGTTGTATGAGTAATTTTTGGTAATGGTGAATTGGAGACTTGAAGTGATCATGTCGTAGTGTGAGGGGATAAGAGGGTTATGATCCTTATTGTATGCCCCCTTTTTGGAAAAAGGGGGAGTGATAGAAAGAATGAATGTTAAGACAAAAGTAGAAATGTAATGTTGTGATAATGTGCAAAATGAAGTGTAGTACATGTCGTAACAGTGTGTGTATATTGAGTTTAAAATGCACTAGATGAGAATCTAGCACTATAGGTTGTGGATAATATGGTAGGATGAGAAAATATGAACCGAATGGCACATACTGGGGATAAAATGGAGTAGTGAAGCTCACGATATGAGTAAAACCATGTGACGTGTATTAATTGGAATAATATGTACAAATAGTAACTATAATCAAGTGGGATATTGACACTTGCTATAAATAGAAATAGTAAAAGGTGAAAAGTAACTTCATTTTACCCTTGAGTGAGTGTGATTTTAAACTCTAAGATTGTGATGATGCCACAAATTAGAGCAGTGAGATTGAGCCGATTCAAGATGGTGGTGGCAGTCATGGAGTCGCACATGACAACTGAGTTGGTGAGTATGCATTTTTCAAACAATTTGTAGGAATGATATTTTTTTAATTTTCCTACGAAATTTATGTTTTTGAATTTCTAGGTGTTTTTAACTTAGACAAGAGAATTTAGGGCACTAACATCCTTCAAGACACAAGCACCCAGATCTAGGCGTTGGTGACATTCCCAAGGCACTGTGTCCTTGTCTTAAGCGTTGGTGATCCAAAGGTTGTTTCGAGCCCAGAATGTGATGAATTTTAAAATTGGTGCCTTCTGATGTTAGTAGTGGTTGTTTTTATGTTGATATAGAGTGCTAAATTTATGTTTTTGTTAGTGTTTTGTGTTGTGTAGAGAGATATCCATTCTAAAGAGTTTCGTGGATGTCGTCACTTGAGTAGGTTGTTGAGATTAGGTCTATCAATGTAGAGTGGGATATAGTAGACCATACCGGTCTGCGACACATAGCCAGGTTGGGGAGGTACCTCATAATATACCTATGATTACTACGTTGTGTGAGCAATGGTATGCTGATACGTGTACATTTAGGTTTCCTACTAGGGAGATGACTGTGACCCTGGAGGATGTATAATGCATATTGTGGTTGACCTGTTGTGGGTGAGAGATTCCAGGTGTGTTAATATTTGGATGAGCCTTGTATAAATTACATACTCAAAAATAATAATAAACACACTTTTTAATTCAAAAACATATAGAACTATATTAAATATACTTGAGAATTTTATTGCTTACACAAAGATTACATATATAACCTTTCCATTTCATATAAAGAAGGAGATATAAGGCTTACCAATAACATCCCACTAATCTCTCCACTTATCTCTACATCCTCAATATATCTCAACTAGTTCCCTAAAATCTCTAGTGAGTTGTACTACAACTCACATACAATAATAAAATACAATTCAATATGAGATTGTATTAATTTATTCTAAACTACTATATTATTATTAAATGAGTTATTTTATGTTAACTCATTTTAATAATAATTTTACACAATATAATGCTAACAAATGTGAGCACTAAAGAAAATATTCCTAACAAGATGATGACAGTAGAAGATGCGCATCGACATTTGAGAGAAGCTAGGTGGTATTTTATAGGGACATAGGTACATATAGATACCCATATCAACTTGGATTTCATACTGAGATCAGGTGTTTTGCGATTGTGTAATTTTATTACAGAGGTTATTACATCATCAGTGGTAGTGGAGGGTGGTGGTGTAGGCATCTTGTATAAGATGCATGATATCTGTCGGTGTATAGAGGAGTGTGAGATTAGAAATGCCTAGGCGTGATGTTTACTACCACATTTGTACCAAGATTTATACGAGTTCACATAGGAGGACCATAGAGGTGGGCTTGGAGCCACCACATTACTACATACATGGGGCAATGTGCATATTGTGATATTGAGGCCATTTGGTGTGCCACATGTGCGAGTGGGTGAAGCCAGATATATTTTCTATGAGATGGGTAGGTGCTTGAAGTAGTAGGATGGATATTGATACGTATAGATCCATGCTTGATCACATGGGGATAGGGGCCATTATATGGAGGTGATAACGAGACTATAGGGGATGTCCACTTGATGGAGCAGAGCTACGATGTATTTGACATACTATGTAGTTAGAGGACCGCTTTTAGGGGTGACCAAGGCTATTCCAAGAAAAGTGTGTCATGGTAGTTCGATATGGCTCAAGATGTGCCCCTAGAGCAATATGTATGGGCACGGGTGACTAGATCACCGAGGAGACCAGGGGCAAGACCGAGACCCATAGGAGCACAACTAGTGCCCCACGATTTGAATGAGGTGGATGCAGCGATATATCCAATACATGTAGATGATGTAGGATGTACTGAGGCATATATTGCATGGTGGGTAAAGTATCGATGGGTGTTATTGTTTCCAATTGTTGTGGATGTGGCAAGAGCATCGCCAGTTGGAGGAGTAGAGGGGTAGGTAGCTGCCCTAGATGGTGATGGCATAGTGATGATGAATAACATAGTATGAGTATTTGTTTGTTGATAGTTGTGATTTGTTACTTAGCTATTAGTTTGTGGTTATCATGTGTAGTAACTAACATTATTCATAAATGGTTACAGGGGATGCTTATTTTTCACTGATTATTGATACATTGATGTAGAATGTGCCTACCGATGTGCTCATAGGTGGTGGGATGTTAGATCTCGTGGACACTATTGCGAGTGAGCATGCTCATTTGTTCAAGCTAGTGGCGATAACAACAATGACGTGCATTATTTTGTTGAGTGAGCAAGATGAGGCACTGTGTGGAGACCCAGTGGGCTAGGGAGGATACATGTGGAGGATTCCTAATGTAGGATGTGTTCCTGAAGTATGTAGAGGTACATGGCCATTTTTCAAGAGTAGTCAATAGAGGTGGTGTTACTATGGAGGCAAGTTGAGAGATATAGGGGCCGCGACTTGCAGCATAGATTGAGTGGTGAAGCTTCTAGTTTTAGATCTCCTCCAGTTGTAGATAGTGACAGTGATGATTAGATATGATGTATATGTATGTATGGGATTTCCCCCTAGTGATTTTATTTTTGTAATGATGATTTTTGATGTATATATGGATGATTGGTGGTATTATTGTGTTGTATTGATGTTTTATTGATATGTGATGCAATTATTTTTATTCATATGTGTTTGTTTGATTTGTATTACATAAATAAATATATTGATTAATGGATGATGATGTTGAAAATTAGATTGTATATATGAATAGAGATGTGATAAGTGGTAATAGATGTGTGTATGAGCTGAATAATGTGAATGAAATGATTGTAAAAGTGTATGTAAGTGTTTGTTAGTATGATGAATAAGGGGGAAGAATAGCAATTCCCCTTAGTGTATATGTAGGAAAATGAGGTTCATTTATATAAGACCCCTCAACAAACAAGAATGAACCATAAATCCAGAATTTGTCATCGGGAAATGGTGTGATAGTGCACGCTAGATAGATAAATCATTAAGGCATATACCACTAGGATGAAGTGAGGTTCTTATTGAAATAGATCCCTCAATAGTCATGTAAGAACCGTAAGAACACGAGTGCATCATCGGGTGGTGAGGTGAGAAAATCACCTACCAAAGATTAAGCGGGCATGGAGTGGTGGAAGCATGTGAAGTGGAAGCAACATGAGTGTATGAGCCAAACGGATGTCTAGATGAGATGGTGCCAATGATGGGAGATGCAATGGTGGGAAGCATAGATTTTGATGGCTTAGGAAACCAATGTGAAGTAGGAGCCTACGATGGATGAGTGCAGGTGGAGGTTTTGCATGAATAATAACCTTAGGTAGTGGATGAATAACGACCTTAGAAGTAGAGAAGGAGATAAGTGAACCAAAGTAGTTAATCCATTTTCACTATGCCGGTGAAATTTTACAATAGGAAGCAAGCTTGCACTATGGCATTTGGTTAAGAATCCCACTTGATAGGAAATGACGAGTCTATAAATTTGTCTAGGAGTAAATAATCATTGCATAGGCACCCTTGAGCACAAAAAATCCCCAAGTTTATATGGAGTTAAAAAAATTTTACCTTTGGGACCTAACGAGCTCATCGAGCTCATCACTAAGCTATGAAGGGCCATCAAGCTCAAACCATAGCTTAGTCAAGTTGATGCATTGTTTATCGAGTTGGTTGTACCATATCAAGATGTTTTGGTGAGGCCAAGAATCGAGCCACTTGGGGTCTGGCGAGTTGTTTTAAGATCACCGAGTAGTTATATGAGTTGATATCTTCAAGGAATCGAGCTAGTTAAGAATCCTAACAAATGAGTTATTAAGTGAACAAGTTTATCCATTTGATATGGGAGACATTGGGAGGAATTAGTTCAACAATGGTGATTGTTTCTGTAGAGTCTGAGTTGATTACATACCGGGTCGATTATAGTAGTAGCCGAACCCATAGAAATTGAAGGTGATTTTGGGCTTAGCTCACCCATAAGCACTTTGAAGAGGAGATTAATTACTGAGGAACCATGGAATCAAGAAATGAGTCAGTCCTCGATATGAGAAGGAGGTTGAGCTATCATGAAACAACTAAGCTCATGCAAAAATCATACCAAATTCAATGCGAACTAGAGCTTAACCGCAACAAAGCAATGCTTTTAGTAAGATAGAAACTTGAGACTATAACGAGATGATACGGGTAAGTTGGACTTTCAAACACTAAGTCCATGCAGAGAGATCCTCAAGTTAGAAATGGATGAAACCAAGCTCATAATGGGGTAGATATGGAAAACGCTGAGTTAACTCGGTGACTCTCAAAGGATCAATTAAGGCAAGCTCAAATCATGGAAGTTGGTCGACACTTAGCCAAAGGAAAATGAAGGTTGGAGAAGCTCGTCAAGCTGAATCAATGAGTCTCAACCTGAGCTTGAGGCAATAGAACTCATCACGGGCTCGCAGGCCACGGTGGAGTTGTGTGGGGTCATCACGTGGCCCCTCATCATAACTTCAAAAGTTAAGGGAAAAATAAGACCCCAAAGCCATGCGGGGTCTCCACGTGTAGCGAGGCACCACGAACACGTCATAAGTCAAATAATAATAATGGTCAAGGAAGGGTTAAAGTGGTGTGTTCACGAATATCTAGGTATCACAAATGTGCTAGAGAAAGAAGTCGACAGGTTCTCGGGGGCCTTGCAAAGCAACCTCACGACGTGGGGAAAATTCTCTCGTGAGATGAGGTAGGAATTCGAGCTCACCAACGTGTAAAATAGCTCACCAAAAAAAGAGGAACCAAATCAACATGGACATCAGTCGAGATGCATAGAAGGAAAGGCTTAGAGTGACAAAAGGGACTCGAGGAGCTAGTAGATGGCTTACTCAATCGAGTTAGCAGAGATTGGATTGAAAAATGTAAAAGAAATAAACTAAGACCCATTCGAATGCAACATGGAAATGAAAATGGGACCCACATTTTTTTTAAATCCCAAGAATTTAATTGATGCATGAAACACTAGAAATAAGGTAGATATTTTCAATGATGCATTTCAACAAAGGAGTTAATTTCCTAGTCCCATAACAATGAAGAAATTACCGGTAACACCCATACAACTGCATCTTCTTAGGAGGCCATAATGTTTACGTTTCTCATCCAAATTTCACAAAATTGGTCTAGTTGGAATCATTGTTCTGAGATCTACACATATTAGTAAAAAAATCTAGAGATTGATGGAGTTCTAGGGTGTTTTTTTAGAAAACAAACCAGGTTTGAAGGGGCAGTTGGATGGTGGGTGGAAGTGCAATTAATGGTCATGAATGGACATTTCTCAAATGCTGCAAGTTATGGGTAGTATGTGGAGGTTTTTGCAGGTTGAAAATAATGTTTTATACCTAATTTAGGTACGGGTAAGTGTACCAAGTTGGGGGGCCAAAAAGTGGACAAAAACCTAAAAATGAATGAAACATGATAACATTTTGCAATAACCCGATCACGCTATGTTTTATTAGGATCGGTAATTTACAAACCTAAAATGTGTACACGTTATAACGCGATCATGTTATAGCGCATACAAATTATAATGCGATCATGTTATAGTACGTACGTGTTTCTAGTGCTATGAAAAATGTACGTGTTTTGGGTTGGATAAAGTTTAGAGGGCCTAAAATAAGCATATTTACTAAAATATATTTCTTATACTTTTATTATATCTTTATACTTTTATTATTTCTTATACTTTAAATTTATTTTAGTAAATATAAGAAGTTAGGGTCACTCTTCCCCTGATGGAAGTGGTCTCGTAGCTCTGACAATTATAATCTAGAAGATATTTTTCAAAATCTAATTTGGTCAATACTTTCTCATTTTTAGAATTTTGCAATGACCTAAAACTTTTAGGCCATATATATTGTATTCGGTCTTTGTTTTGTGAAAAATATAGTCATTTTGTTGGATTTTTGAACTTTTGGATTGGATTTTGGCCCTACCACTGCTTGAATTGATACTAATTTCAAAATTTGTTCCATAATTCACTTTAGTGACCATGAATCAACTCTATGATGCTTGTCTACTTCTTACTAATATGATATCCTCACTTTGTAGATAGAGGATTTCTCCTTGAATGGGATTATTGTCCTATGGAAAAATGAGGTGATTGTAATGTGCCTCCTCCTTAGGGCTCGTGGCTCTGGTGGCTCGGGGTTTAGGGTGTAGGGTTGAGTGTTTCAGATAAGGGTTTAGGGTTTATGATTTAGTGTTTAGGGTTTATATTTTTGTGCTCGGGGTTTAGGGATCATGGTTTATGGATCATGGTTTAGGGTTTAGGGTTTAGGGTTTAGGGCTTAGGGTTTAGGGTTTAAGGTTAAGGGTTTAGGGCTCGGGGTTGAGGGTTAAGAGGTTTAGGGATGAGGGTTTAGGGTTTAGGGTTTAGGTTTGAAGGATTAGTGCTCGGGTTTAGGGTTTAGTGTTTAGGGGTTAGGGTTGAGGGTTTAGGTTTGAGGGTTTAGGATTTGGGATTAGAGCTTAGGGATTATGAGCTTTAGTCTTAGGGTTTAGGGTTAAGGGCTTAGGGTTTAGGGTTTAGGGATCAAGGTTTAGGTTTTAGGGTTAAGGGTTTAGGGTTTAGGGTTTAGGGTTTATGATTTAGGCTCATGTTTAGGGTTTAGTATTTAGGGCTCATGGGTTTAGGGTTTAGGGCTTAAGTAATAAGGTTTATGGTTTAGGGTTTAGGGTTTAGGATTAGAATTTATTTAGGGAATCTCATGGCTATGTCTTGGTCCTATCTTCAGAATAGGGTTTAGGGCTTATGGTTTAGGGTTTAGGGCTCAAGTTTTAACGTTTAGGGTTGAGGATTGAGGATTGAGGGTTTAGGGATTAGGGGGTTTAAGGTGTAAGGGTCGGGGTTCGGGGTTAGTGTACAAGGTTTAAGGTTTAGTTTAGTTTAGGGTTTAAGGCTCATGGTTTAGGGCTTAGGGTTTAGGGCTCAAGGTTTAGGCCCACCCATTCACTCACTATAATGTTTTGTGTCTTACCCATTCTTATTAGTATTGAGTGAGAGTATTCAACTAAAAAGGGTTCATCTGCTTCGTATGTAGGACATTCAGAAGTAATTCATCACAAATTTGATGTCTTTCATCTATTGATATTTTGAAGGAGGGAAATTACAGATATCCAAGAAAAATTCGGTACAAATAAATGTTACCCAATACATCTATCTTATTTTTCCCATCGCATGGGAACTATTTCACTCACTATAATGTTTTTTTCTTACCCATTCTTATTAGTATTAACACAGATAATTCAACTGAAAAGGGTTCATCTTGCTTCCTTGGTAGAACATTCAAAGATAGTCATCACAATTTGATGTCTTTCATCTATGTTGATATTTTGTAGGAGAGAAATTCCATATATCCAAGAACAATTTGGTATAAAGAATTTTTTTACGCTCTTTTGAATAATTCTTTTAGTTGCGAGCTATTGGGAATGAAGGTTTCATTCGAAGAACAAAGCTTGATATTTACAGTGCTTGTGTAAGATGGCAATTTGAGAGGATTTCTGAGGTTCAATTTTATTTTCAAAGATGAATTACTCTAATGTTTGAAAATGTTTCTCCATATGCAATGACATTCTGATTTAGACACTCAATTATTCCTGAATGTCCAATCCTACCATAGACCCCAGTAGTCTTTGATCCTTAGATATAGGGAGACACTGTTACTTGGATTCCATTTATAAAGATAGAGGTATTTGTAAATTTGTGTTATGACCTCTAAATCTGTATGAATTTCAAGTTGTTTGGAAATCACATCACACCCTTCATTAGGCTTGATGATGCCCATATCTTTTTGAATGCGCTTTTGAAAGCATATATGGGTTTATCATAGAAGGAATTATCAATGAATGGAAGGTCACTAAGACGTAGGCTAGTTGAATCCCATTCAGAACTAAACAATAAATATTCACTATGTGATTGATAACCCCTTTGTGTTCTTATCCATTCCCCATTCTATGCTTATTTTGAACACTTCAGGAAGTTCTGTCAAATTTTCTATCCATTCCAGTAGCAAAAGAGTTTTCTCTTTCTCCAAAGGAGGATATTGCAGAAATTTGGTTTTGATCCTACACCTCTGCGTTGGTATATTCTCTTGTGTTTTTCCATTTCCTTTGAGATTAATTTTTGTGTTGTGATGGTTATGTTTTCCATCTTTCAATGGGTCATCCCAGCTTGCATAATACCATACATGGAAATATGAGAAATGTCAAATTTGTTTTAGATTGTGAAGAAATTGATATTCAAGAGCGTAAGTATATATGGGGAGAAACAATTTTGTAGAGATGTGTAAAATGTATTACAAGGCACAAGGTAGATGTCATATCCATTTAGTTTCTTGTCCCAACTCTCATAAACAAGGTAGTTGTATAAGAAGAATCAATGATGGTTCTAGGCACAAGACTAGGAAATATGGTCCTAATATTGATATTCAAAAAGATGAACTCACTCATGAGACCTACTGGAAATATATGAGGTTTAGGGGTTAGAGATTAGGGCTCTGGATTTAGTGTTTAGGGTTTAGGGCTCGGGATTAAGGTTCAAGGTTTATGGTTTAGGTTTAGGTTTATGGTTAAGGTTTTAGGTTTAGGGTTTAGGATTTAGGGTTCAAGATTTAGTGTTCATGGTTATTATTTTGGTTTTATGGTTTAGGGTTTATAGTTTAGGGTTTAGGTTTAGGGTTTTTAGGTCTAGAGTTCAGGGTTTAGGGTTTAGGTTTTATTGGCTCAAGGTTTAGGGTTTAGGTTTAGTTTTGGGGTTTAGGGTTTAGTGTTTTAGGCTCAAGGTTTAGGGTTTAAGGTTTAGGGTTTAGGGTTTAGGGCTCAAGGTTTAGGTTTTATGATTCATGCTTAGGGTTTATGGTTTAGGATCAGGTTTTAGGGTTTAGGATATAGTTTTTAGGGTTTAGGTTTAGTATTTAGGGCTCATGGTTCAAGGTTTAGGGTTTAGTATTTAAGATTTAGCATTTATGGCTTAAAGTTTAGGGTTTATGGTTTAGGGCTCACGATTTAGGGTTTAGGGTTTAGGGATTAGGGTACATGGTTTAGGGTTTAGGGCTTAGGGATTAGGGTATAGGGTTCAAGGCTTAGGGTTTAGGGTTTAGGGTTCATGGTTTAAGGTTTATGGCTCAGGGTTTGGGGTTCAGAGTTATGGGTTTAAGGTTTAGGGGTTAGAGATCAAGTATTTGGATTTAGGGTTTAGGTTTTAGGCATCAGGGCTCAAGGTTTAAGGTTTTGGGTTTAGGGCTCGGGGATCATGGTGTAGGGTTTAAGGCTTAGGGTTTTAGGGATTAGGTTTAGGGTTTAGGTTCAAGGTTTAGGCTCAAGGTTTGGGGTTCAGAGTTACGGGTTTAAGGTTTAGGGGTTAGAGCTCAAGGCTTTGGATTTAGTATTTAGGATTTAGGGTTTAGGGCTTAGGGTTTAGGGTTTAGGTTTAGGGTTTAGGGTTTAGGGTTTAGGGTTTAGGTTTAGGGTTCAAGATTTAGTGTTCTAGGTTGAGGGTTTATTATTTTGGTTTTATGGTTTAGGGTTTATAGTTTAGGGTTTAGGATATCAATGTTAAGGGTTGGGATTAAGGGTTTAGGTCACATGGTTCATGGTTTAGGGTTTAGTGTTTAGATTTATGGTTAGGGTTAGGTTTAGGGCTCGGGGTTTATGATTTAATGCTTAGGGTTTAGGGTTTAGGGTTTAAGGATCAAGGTTTAGGATTTAGGATATAGTTTTTAGGGTTTAGGGTTTATCATTTAGGGCTCATGGTTCATGGTTTAGGGTTTAGGGTTTTAGATTTAGGATTTAGAATTTAGGGCTTAAGGTTTAGGGTTTATGGTTTAGGGATCAGGGTTTAGGGTTTAGGGCTGAGGGCTTAGGTACATGGTTTAGGGTTTAGGGCTTAGGGCTTAGGGTGTAGGGTTCAAGGCTTAGGGTTTATGGTTTAGGGCTTAGGGTTTAGGGTTTATCATTTAGGGCGTGGTTTAAGGTTTATGGCTCAGGGTTCGGGGTTCAGAGGTATGGGTTTAAGGTTTAGGGGTTAGAGTTCAAGGCTTTGGATTTAGGGTTTAGGTTTTTTGTGGCTTTTAGGCTCGGGTTTAAGGTTTTAGGTTTAGGGCTCAGGGATCATGGTGTAGGGTTCAAGGCTTAGGGTTTATAGTTTAGGGTTTAGGGATTAGGGTTTAGGGTTCATGGTTCACGGTTTATGGCTCAATGTTGGGGGTTCAGAGTTACGGGTTTAAGGTTTAGGGGTTAGAGCATAGGGATTTGGATTTAGTATTTAGGGTTTAGGGCTTAGGGCTCAGGGTTTAGGGTTTAGGGTTAAGGGTTTAGGGTTCAGGATTTAGTGTTCAGGGTTGAGGGTTTATTATTTTGGTTTTAGGGTTTAGGTTTATAGTTTAGGGTTTAGGTATCATGGTTAAGGGTTGAGGGTTTAGGTCATAGAGTTCATGGTTTAGGGTTTAGTGTTTAGGATTTAGCGCTTATGGTTTAGGGTTTAGGGCTCATAATTTAGAATTTAGGATTCAATGTTTAGGGTTTAGGGTTTAGGTTTTAAGATTTAGTTTTTAGGTTTTAGCATTTATGGCTCATGGTTCATGGTTTATGGTTTAGCGTTTATGGCTTAGTGCTCATGGTTTAGGGCTTAAGGCTCGGGGTTTAGGGGTTTAGGGTTTAGGGCTCACGAGTAAGGGATGAATGTTTAAGGTTTAGGGTTTAGGGCGTAGGGTTTAGGGTTTAGGATTTAGGGATCATGGTTTAGGGTTTAGGTTTAGGGCCTCATGTCTAAGGTTTAGGGCCTCAGGTTTAGGGTTTAGGGTTTCGATTGTAGAATTTAAATGCTAAAAACTTTAGGCTAAATGCTGAAATCCTTAAAATTACCTATGTACTAACCAGATTATACTATAAAAAACTATCTCCTAAACCGTGACTAATGGAGTTGTGAGACTAGTTCCATAAGGTGCAGAGTGACCCTAATTTCTTATATTTACTAACATTTATTTTGTAAATAGAAGCATGCCAAAATCAAATATAATGTTCATACTATGAAGAACATGTATATGTTATAGTGTGTACGCGTTATAACGAGTACGCATTTTTTGTTTTTAATTTTTCCAAGCCATGCCTCAAGGCTTGGGATCCGGTTCGGATCCCCAAGCCTAAGGCATGGGCCTGCACAAACACATCAAACCGCGTGTTTTTGTAGGAAAATGTAAAAAAATCTCTTCTACCATCATAAATAGACATAAAACGATCGATTCATTTTAAAAAATACACCACGACGTAGAGTAGACTATCTACTTTCTAAAAATATAATTTTTCAAATTTTCTGACTAATATATGGTTTCCATATTATTTATTTTCTAACAATGTCTTTTATAGCTTTTTTTTGAAGTTTAAACACGTTTATCTTTCGTCGTATTTTTTTTTGGCTCATCGAAATTGAAAAAAATGTATACTATCCCAAACTATATAATTTTTGATATTTTTTGAGGTAGTTAGGGGGGCACGATCGGAACTCCATTATGTTTGTACTAGAAAAATCATAAAAAAATAAATACTACCTAAAAAAATCTTTAAAAAATGTAGCCCAAACTAGATTCTCCTAGCTATCTTTCTACCAAAGGGTTTTCAAAATACTAAATTTTTCTCAAAAAATGGTGGGGGAACAAAGTCACTCTGTTATGTTTTTTAACAAAAACAAGAGCACTTGTTGGTATTTTAATTATTTGACCCACTTAAACTTATCCGTTTTCAATAAAATTTAGTATCTTAGGAAACTAGACTCAAAATGCTATGATTCATGTTTATACAACACCTTCCAATTTTGAGTGTAACTATTTAAAAAACTCTTACAAGTTGTAGTTTTTATTTTTCGGAAAATGTGCTTCCACTTAAGACCCTTTTTGGCCCCCCAACTTGGTGCACTTTCCGTACCTTGTAATTGATGCAACAACCAGATCTAGATTTCTTGTCTCATTTCCTTCTTCTCTTTTTTTCTATAAATTAGAGTGTGGTCTCATTATTGAAGATGATGATTTGAGTAGCAAAACTCTACCCATTTTTTTTTGTGAAGTTATTGTGTTGCAGGCCTTTGTAGTGGACTCCTTGCATGGTGATCTAGGCCCTTGCTTTGTAATTTTTTGAACTATGCATACTCATGAAGAAATAGATGCAAGTTGTGGATGTATCTTCCCTTGTTGTGTTTGTTGCATTCTTCTTTCCTCTTCAATCTTATTGCAGGTGTAATGTGTCTATTCTATGCTCTTGTAGGGATTCATTATTATTTTGTTTATATGGAGATGTTGTTGGATTGTGGGGAACTATCATCACCCTTTATAATATACATTTTTCTCTCATTTTCACACATTGGATAATTATTCTCATACCCTTATTTTGGTGCATCACCTCTATAGTGTAGTTTCCCCTTTACTTGCATGTTATTTCTTTCTCCCTAGTCCCTTGGAAATTGTAGGATAGAGATAGTTAGTAGTTTGCTTTCATTAGGTTAGTTTGCACTAGGAGTAGGAAGAAGAAACAAATTTCTCTTGAGGTCTATCTCAAGCAACAAGTCCCACACTTGGAGATAGTACCCATGTTACCCAATCACACTACTTGCCTTAACACATCCACATGCTAAGAAATCAGAGAGTGTTGTGATTCGGTGATAATAGTAGTAACACACTTACGCGGGATTACAGAAACAAACCACTCATGAGAGAGAGAATAAAAAATAATGACACCCTTGTCCTCTAATTGTTTTAGTTTTTCAGGAAGAGCTCAACAATCATTGTCATGATGGCCATTGATGCGATGATAATTGTAATAAGGATGATCGTGCTTGGTGATGCAAGTGATGTTGATGATGATGTTGATTAGAAGGAAAGAATATTAATTTCTTATCAACTAAAGTATGCAGCACATCATGAGGCCTAGAAAAATTTGAGAAAGGCAACATCTCCCGAGTAGGAGATGGCGAAGACTTAGGCGGAGAATGACGTGGTGGCGTTGAAGAAGGATGCTTATGCAACAGAGGAGATGGAACATGATTTCGAGGTGGAGGAGATGGAGACCTTGCAGGACGTTTAACATATGGATGATGTGAAGAAGTAGAAAATGATGCCATAGTAGAAGAAATAGCAGGAGAATCTATAACATGTGTAGCAATTAAATCTTGTTCTAGATCAATGACCTTGTAGCATAAGAGGGTAAATGATTAAGAAAATATTGAATAAATAAATGCCTAAATCTAAATATGTAACAAATTTGAATGTAAACAATTAAGTATATATTTGACCCAATCAAGATAAGCTAGAAAGTATAAAATCCTAGTTGAAAGTAGAAGGAGAAAACACTTAGTTTATTTCGATGTGATGCCAAAGTTATGCCGATCTGGAAAATAGTTGGAACAAAGCTTGAGTGTCACAATAAACCAAGAAAAATTAAGGAGTGGCGGAATTAATAGGACCAAGATGCCTATATTGGGTCAAGGGCACATGGGGCTATGAGAGACCTATTTTAGGCACCCATGACTACTCAAAAGGTGTGAAATCAGTTTCATAGGGTCACAAGATGTTCACTTTGCTTGTCACCTTTGATTTCTTGTATGTCGTTGGAATTCATTGTTGTTCACCTGAAACCTACAATCGAGAAAGAAGCACCTATAAAAGTCTCAAACCACATCAAATCCTCAAAATAAAGATGAAAAATGAGGGGATAGACTATCAACAAAAAAATAAACTTACTACCAAGCGTTACACTAAATCTCAGACCCAATGTAGTTCTGTGTGTGTGTGTGTGTGTGTTAAGGTTGTGCTCTAGGTGGCTCTTGTGCGTGTCACACTTGATAGCTACCAAGTAACTAGATGTAAAAAATGTAGATATATGTGTACATGAAAGAATGAACTTCCCCTCATATGAAGTGTATGTAGAAATGGAATTCCCTTGTTCTTTGTGTGGAGCTAGATGGATGCTTGAATGCTCTTTAAATTCTCTTGGATGCAAACTTAGGTGGTGATAGCTAATGTTTAGTGCTTGCTCCTTAATTATGGTCACATAACTTTATATTTATATGATTCCCTTGCTTGAATTTCGTAATTAACCCAAAAAACCAACCACCAAGAAAATAAGATGCCCAAAAAGCTAAAAAGGACCCAAAATATGTTAACAAAGTACAAAGAGGTCAGGGGCGCCCAGAGGAGACGAGGGTGCCTAACACTAGCTAGTGTCTGGTGGTGCTAGTGTCCAAATGATAAATGTCGAGGTATGAAAAGATAGACTAGGCAAGGAGTGTAAGACCAAGCGAGAAAAAAAAAAAAAAAAAAATGGCCAAAGATAGAGATCATTTAGTACTTTTCTTTCTTAGGAATCATATGAATAATAGTATGTGATCATGACTACATAGATGCCCAAAGTGCATGATTTTGTGTCTACATTTGCCCCCACTTTATGTTGTTGAATGAATGCTCGATAAAATAAAGTAAATAAGAGATGTGTACCTGATAACCATGTAGATCAATGGTGAAAATGTTAGAGATGTGTTGAGAGAGACAGGAACAAGTGTGGAGTGATGAAAAAAGTGAAGTGTGGAAGTTAAAGAAGAGGAAGTGAAAAATGATGATGATGACCGTAGGGTGAGAGCGTATGTGTAGATGTCACGTTGTACCTATTGTTGATGTTGATAATTGTGTGCTTGATGATGTGATTTATGTGACTACTCCTTCCTATAAGGATGGACTACAAAAGAGAAGAACAAACAAGTAGTCAAATACACATGTATATGATCAAAATAGTAACAAAGTGTGTAAGAGTATGTAAAAAAATGAAAAAGGAACATGTGCACTTGATCCGTGATGATTGAAAAAGATAGAAAGTATCCTGAAGATGTTGTAGAAGATCAATTTTTTTGGCGATATCACGCCAAGTGCAGAAGAAGTGTAAGGAGAAAGGTCTAGTGTTATTCTCCAACCTTTGACTATTTCCTAAAGTGTAAACACCAGTGTAGATGGTGTGTAAAAATCTGATCATGTTCGAACAATTCCGATCCAACGCGGAAGTAGAAAAGAAGGTGTAACACATGCATGCTAAGTGCTAAAAGATTGTGTGCCCTGTAAAATTCGTTATGTGAACTACTAAAAAATGTGTTGGACTAAAAATGTTGTGTAGTTTCCCCTAATCACAGGCATCCAGGAAGGGTAAGGGGTGCCCAAACATTACTATGCGGGTTTGGCGTTGGTGATTGTGTTGTCTTTGAGGACCCAATTCGGGATCTAGTCGTTGTTGCAAACCCAAGACTATGCTTTGTGTACTTAATTGTGTTGAATTGTGTTTGTAGACTTCTATATGGCCCAAAGGAGGACTAACTGATGTGCTGATATTGATGTCATGTAAGGGGAGGGAGTGTGCTTGGTAGAAACCAAAGCACATACAAACAAAGTGGATGGAAACAAGTGTTAGTGTAAACAAGATAAAACACTACACACACAAGAAATCAAGTAATAATGCAGACAAAGTAGACCGCAAAAAGTGGGTTTCAAACATGGGACACCACTCGTGATGTCACAAGACAAGTAAGGCTGGAGTGGCTGAAAACAGATAAGCAATGAACAAGCAAGACATAGAGCAAAGCCCACAAACACTGCCAAACAAACACAAATAGTACAAGCATAAAAGTAGACAACCATGAAACCAGATAGACTTGTAAAGAAAATGTTACACATGAAGCACTCGTTAGCATGTTAGAAAGGTAAAATGTATGTCAAAGCGTGTATAATCCAATAAAGTAGTGTGCTATGGAAAATGAAACAATAGCACCTGTAATGTGTGTAGACATGTGTAAAATGTTGACATGCTCATTTAGCAAATAACATACTCATTTTACATTATTAATCCCTTTCCTATCACTAACCATATAATAATTAATCATGAAATTAATTATTATTATCCTTATTATCATACCTAAAAACTCTTACTATTCATCCAATAATCCCATCTCATCCTTAATCATATTAACCCATCATTGTATCTTATTATCTCATTAACTAATCCCTATTAACTATTTTCTAGGAATTTAAAATTACCACCCACCTACCACCTACTGTAAATCTATCCTATACCTAGCTTCTCCATCAAATCACCCCACTAAACATATTTAATATCACCTAATCCCAAGCTAAACAATCCTCCAAATCTAGAGGCTTCTATTTCTATAAGCCTCTCCTATTTTCCCTCTTCTATATTCAAAAATTCAAATATTTCTCTCCCTCCAATGAAGGATTCTTCTAATCTCTAGAATTTTCTAATTCTATATTTTTCTCCATTCTCATCCATTTTCCACCATTGATCTACCTCATACATGGAAAAATCCCAACCCTTCATTCTTCCTTCCTCTAACTATAAATAGTGGTGTTACCCTCCATGCACACCACCTTAGAAATTTGTAAGTATATGCTTCCAAAATATCAAGCCAAGCTCTTAATCTCCATTACACTATATCAAGAAAAGTTCAACACTTTTCAAGGGGAGGTGCTTTGCCAAATTTATCTTACAAAATCTAAAGCATTCCCACTTCCATCTAACATCCATAGAGCACATCCAAAAATCAAAGGAGGAGAGTTACGATTGTGTAGGTAAGTGCAGGGATTATATTATCATTCCTTTTTATCTATTGTTCTATCTGAGGTAGTGATAAAGAGTGTTAGATTATGAATTCATCTATGTTTGGTTTCTAACTTGTATGTTGCACTAACACTTCTTTTTCATCTACGATGTGTATGAAAGTAGATGCAACTATGAAATCAAATGAGAAAGGTATGGAACTTATCTTGATTTCACTTATCTTGAAGTATATTTGGACTGGAGCGAGCTGATGAACAAGCTAGGCAGGGAACTAAAAATGCTCGATCAAGATCCTGGAACCTGCAAATTGGTTTGGACACGGGCGCCTGGGTAGGAGCGAGGGTTCTGGGGCACATGAGACCTCTTTGGGGCACTAAATTCTGCCAAAAATGTGAAAACCTGATTTATTTAGTTTTATTAGGGTTTCACACTTGTTTTCCAATGATCCCCTGTATGTCGCACTTGGATCGCCGAGGTACCTATAAACTTGGAACACAAGTAATCTCCTGCAAAACCCTTTAAACCACATCAAATCCTAAAAAATAAAGATGCAAAATGAGGGTTCAACTATCCTAAACTATAAAAATGTGAACTTACGACCGAGCGTTGCACTACATCTCAGACCCATTGTAGTTATATGTGCTTGTGTGTGTAATAGTTCTCCTAGGTTTCTCTTGTGCTAGTGACGCCAAGATAGTGGGCAGTAGTTAAATAGATGGGAATGTGTGGATGGAAAAATGAACTTCCCCTTCCTATGTAGTGTGTATGCAGAGTAATAAGCCCAAGATGCAATCCCTTTGATATGTAGATAGATATCCCTTGATAGAAATTTCCTTGCCATTATAATGGTATGTATGTTGTGTTTATATAGGGATCTCTTTCTTGAATTTCGATACTAGTGACAAGATATTCCGACTAGGACCACGTCATAGGAGTAAGAAAACCAAAAAGGCCGACCAAAAATGTCAAAAGTGTGAACAAGAACAAAGAGGACACGGGCGTCCATGATGGACAAGAGCACCTAAGTATTAGTGTTTAGTCCTAGGTGCTAGTGTCCAGAGACAACTGATGAAAAATGTGCGAAGACTGATAGGAAAGGATCCATGTGCTTGACAAGAAAATGGGTGGATGAGTGCGAGAGGTTAGAGATAAAAACAATAGAGATGCTCAAAGCAAGAAGATTGACTACACAATGTGTCACTAGTGATTATTTTTCTTATGCAAGATCCATATATAAAATAACATACTTGGCGGTATAGTAAATAGTAGTATGTGTGTGATTTTGTGTCTACATGGAGATGTTTTCCTCCATGATAACAAAGGCAACTAAGAGCTTCATGTCATAATGCACATGTGAAATGGAAGGTTTTCACTAGATGATTACTAGTTTCATGTCTCGATGTTCACTGTCAGTAATCACACGAACATAATATAAATGGGCCTCTTACTAACATAATGGTTTATTAGTTGCTAGAAATGTTTGTTTGCTTATTTGGTCTTTCCCCCTCCTTTTGTAAATATATGCCTTACTTACACCCGGTTAGATGGTTAGATATGTCTCTTCAATGCTTCTCTATATTATTCAAAGACTCTAAAAGTCCTCATTCATTTTAAAACTTAATCCCATATTACTTGATATGTTTGCTTCATAACACCATATAAATCCCAAGTATACCACAACCCATAAGGGTGATGTTGTAATGGAAGTGACCCTCTTACTAGCATAATAGTTGATGTGTTGTAAAATAAATATGTTTTCTTTTATCCCCAAAATTGATGTATCTAATGTAATAAATATATCTTCTTACGAGACCTAATAATTGATGTGTTGTGGAATAAGTATGTTTCTTTACTAGTCTTAATGGTTGATGCTTCCTTTTCTAATCTAGTTAATGTAATCCTCTTAAATCCTTTAATTTTTTAGAGAATGGTGCGAGTAATGTAAGTGTTTTGTTACCCCTTGTTGTCGTAATCCTTATAGCGGACTTGAAATATTATATGCAAAAATAAGAAAAATTATCTTTGGAGCGGAATTCAATGCTTTGATGTGAAATGGATTGTTTTATTTGTGGATTTCATTTAATTCATTTTCGCAAATTGAAGTAAATTATTTATTATCATAAAGTGATCAAGTAGGGAAAAGAAGCCGACCCTTATAAAATTTATAATGTGGGAGGTTAATAGAGCCACTTACTCTCAATCATAATTTTTTTTAAAAAAATACCCTTTTAAAGATGATTTTTTTAATATACATATTTTCTTTCAAAAAATTTGATATGTGAAGAATATATTTTTTTTAAAATATTTTTGAATAAATTAGTTGACAAATAAAATCACCTTTTATGGGTTGCTTATTGTCATGATTTAATTTTCATTTATTGATGTGACTTATGTGACTTACTTTATTGGCTAGTTTTTATTTCATTTTTACCTTTAATTCAAACAAATTTGTTTCATAACTACTCACGGTCATTGGGCCATTCATATTGGCTCCTTTCCCCTACCGATTTTATTATTTATATGATTTTATTTGTTTATTTTAACTAAGAAGGAAATTACGATATTTTGAGTTTGGTGCAACTCATAACACCTTTTATTGTTCGAGTGTTAATGGTTTAAGATTTTTTGTGTCATAAAATATCGGCATATTTATCCCTAAAATATTTCTAATGTAATTTATTGGATAATGATAATAATTGTTTCGTGGGGCTACTAAGCTCAAAAATTTTGTGAATATTTCCCATATAAGTATTTTAAATTTTTTTCAAAAGTTATTTTTTTAACTCACCTGGTCATATTTCAAAATTATCACATACATAAAAATCTTACATTATTTTATATAACAATTTCGCCATCTTTAGACTATATTTTTTTTATGAAGGAGATTGTGAAATTGTTTTTACCTGATTTTAACATAAGAAGGAAATTAGGAAAGAATATACCCTTTAAAATTTAGTAAGATTAATGCTACTCCTCTCACCATCGTGTGATGATAAATCAATTTTGTAAATATTGATTTGGAATTTCCGTTTTTAAATCTGAATAAATGTTAACAATTTTTTTTTTTAATTTGTCATATATTTTATTTATTTTATTAGTAATATTTAAAGTCTTTCAAATTTGTTATCTCTTACATATCCCTAAATCCAATTGATTCTTAATATATCGTGGTTTTTATATTTTGTTTTAAAATATTTTATATTTTCGTTAGGTTTAAGATTTTTGGTCGTATTGATTCATGATATATTAATAAAATGGATAATGATATAATTGTACTAATCCCAAAAAAATGTGAAGCCAATAAAAGGTAAGCTTTCTAGGTTGGTCAATTAAGGCAAATATAATACTCTAGGAACATTTTATTAAATAGGACAATCATTTGCAGTATATTAATATCTACATTTGTAAACTTATGCAATGACATATTAATTTTGATATAATTATTAGTGTGCTTATGTGGTTAAGTATGGTGAATTGAAATGAAAATCAATTAAAATGAAAAAGTTGGAGGCTTTCAACTAGGCTCAACATTCCCTTCAAATCCACTAAATTTTTGCCAATAAATTTGTTCTTTATTGTAAAATGTCACGAAAAATTGTTGATTCATTATACCAATGACTCATCAAAGTTATGTGGGGTAAATATGGGTCCCCAAAATTATTGAATTCTCACATAAGCCATCAAACTATAAAGGATGGTAGGTGTTATATTGTGGTCATCCTCAAAATCAATATTTTACTAATCGGTTTTAATAATTAATCTTTCTACTTTGTCATAATATCATGGTCATCAAAAATTTGATAGTTCCCAATCTTATCATTGTTCTCGAGCATCATCGCCCATCAACATCAATGTGTTAAATATTAATATCCACATATATTTTATTTTTAGTTCTTTTTCTAATTCTCTACTTTAAAAATATTTTAAAGCCCATAGGAATACTACCACAAGAGTTGACATGAACTAACATAGCATATAATATCTCAATGCGTCCGTGATTAATTAAATATTTACTAAATTAGACACATATACATATACATGATTTAGTTTAACAATAAAAAATAAATTAATTTCAAATTAAACACATACATGATTTGGATTAACAATAACAAATAAAATAACTTCAAATTTCGAATGATAATTTTATGTTACATATTATCTTAAGTTATTGTGTTCTTGTAGACCAACACACACAAGAAAAGAAATACACATCTACATTTCTAGCTAAATGTGCTTGTTATTAATATTTAATAGTTAATAAAGAGAGGCACCTCAAATTCAGTCTTTCAATAAGTTCTAGATAAATATAGTTTTAGATTTTTATAAAAACAAAAAACAAAGTAAACAATATTGTAGTTAGCTTAAATTTACCAACATTTTATCCCTTATTTTCTTAACTAGACAATTGCCAACAAACTAATATGGTAAGTAACAAACATGAGAATTTTCAATGTTCTCTTTCTCTAGAGATTTTCTATCATTCTTGCTTTTCCTAGCATAGTTTTGACACGTTATTATCTCCAAAACATTCCCTAGTGGAATAATGAAAACATTTATTTTCCATGTTATTATCTCCCTCATGCATGGTCGAGGATCCACCCCATTTCAAAGGCTATCCATAAAACTAAATAAATGTTGTGCTGATGTAAATATTGTAGTGGCACTTCTACACTAAATTGAAACATACACACTCAATGTGGGGCAAAATGAAAAAAAAAATGTCTACAGGAGTCTGAATTCCTAAACAAAGAAAAAGTAAAATCCCTACATGTGAAATATGCATTTTTAGTGGTGTTGATGTTGTATAGTTTTTTAACCCCATTATAAACCACAAACACAAAGACTATAAAATATATCAAACAAATTCTAACAATGTACGACAAAGAAGTAGTGCAATTCCATTACATAGGAAGGGGAAGGTATGCCCATATAGACATATGGTATTTACAACTAACATTATTTACTTGTTCAAATGCCACATAGAGCTCCTTGATTTTTTTACAATGATAAGAACAATTAGACTTTTGAAAAGCATAACTGATTTGGGATTTGAAGCACACATGTGCTGGAAGTGATTAAGTAAATATCGATCGGTTATTATAAACATGAAAGAGATTTATGTTTTATTGACCTATTAGAAGTGGACTAGAATGAAATGGTCTAAATTTTAACCACAAAATAAAATGTTCTACGAGACCACTAAAAACACTAACTACCTAAAGAATTGCAGATTTAGTGGTATCTTTTAGAAGGTTATTGTAACACCCACAATTTTCCCGCACAAACCAATAATTAGTTAGGAAAATTTATTGAATAATTTTTTTTTGTGTTTAAATGGGTTGCAATGGAATAACCTTCAACTAGATTTAATTATTTCATGATTAATAAATCCTTCATTTTAATTAATAATTAATTATTATTATTTTAATTCAATCATTTCGGCTTAAATCCCCTCTTATGGTTCTCGTTAATTCTCATTAATTAACTCGTATAAGCACTTAGTTAAGATACCCTTGTTACAAAATTTATTTAATTTAGTATTATATTTCTAATGTCATTTATTGACTTAATATTCTATGGCTAAGGTCAAACTTACCCTAACCCTATAATTTAGTTCAATAAATTTAATCCGTATAATAAACATTGTCTAGTTGTCTTTGTGTAAATTCAATTTAATTAATTTCAAAAGTCAAGGCCTTTATAAAAGTCACCTAACTAAGACAATAAAGGTCACCACTTAATCCTAACATCCTAACACCCCTTAGTGGCCCCATTCACAAATTACACATACATTTGATTTAAAAACATATTCCCACCAAAATATCATCACCTAACTTTTGTAGGGTTGATTCAAAACCATTAGATGGATTCATTTAGAGCCCTTGGATCTTAGGTATTCAACCTAACCCTAAAATCCTTATGAAGCGCTCTTATTCATTTCTTTTCCCCTATTCTTTCATTTTCATTTTGTAGGTTTGGGAGAAGAAGGAGAATGGAGGCCAAGGAAGTATACTCAAGCTCAAGGATGAATATACACATTTTTATTGCTTATTTCATTTGCAAACCTCTCCTAGGGTTTGCTCACATTGTTATTTTTATTGTGTATTTTATTTGCATTTTCCCTATTTGGGTATGTGCATTTATGTCCCATTTTTAGATTTGGTTTAAATGTGATATATATACAAGTGGTTTGAGTGTATATATATACATATATTTTTGTTTTTTAATATATTTTATATACAACCGATCTGATTTTATATATTTTGATATATATAAATATAGAAATACACACATATACATACACACACATTTATTTATATATCAATTTTTAAATAAATGTTCAGGCACATAAAAAAAATGCGCAAGATTACTAAGAATATCGACCAGATTATAAGAAAATAGGCTGCATATAGTTGATTCGATCGCATTATACATTTTTGGCAAGGTTTAAATATAGTTGGGGGAGGGAGGAGGGGGGACCGGTTGCCCCACCCTCATCCCATATAAATATGGGGTGGGGTTGGGGTTGGCGACCTCCCCCCCCACCAAACATATTACAATACAACAAATGCACGTCCATCGCGGGTAGAGTAAATCCATACAACTTAAGAACTTTTTTTTGTGTTATTATTATTAACATATATGTATATACATATTAATATTAATATCAATATTGTATAATTTTGTTATTTCTATTTAATTTTTTTAATATAAATATATATTTATAACATGTTTAATATATATAAATAAATTTATATAATTAAACATAATTATAATTACATCCCCTCCCCCACACACACACACATTGTATTGTTTATTTTAAATGATCAAATACAAACTATATGGCATAGTGAAATACAAGGTAAGGTAACTTTAAATTTTCTACTTATTCGTAAGAGAGTAAAATTAAGAAAACTAATAAAATTTCTTATTCAACCTAATATAATTTGCAAGGAGAAGAATTTTCGTTATCTAAAAATTCTAAACATCTATTTTCTTTCCTACAACATAGTAAGAGATGTAACTATAATTTCAATATTTTCAATATGCTTACTTTTTCAATAAAAACAAGAAACTATTTCCTTTCTTTCACAATAGAATAAATGACATCCATTTCAAGCAAACAAGTGTATTTTCAAACAAGAACATCAATCTTTTAAAATGAAACATATTACACTTTTGAGGAAAAATTTAAGTTGAATATAAGCTTAGATTGAGAGAGCTTCAATTTCATTTTCAAAACCATTTCAAGGTTCTTATTTCATCTTAATAATACAAGACTTGATAGTTTCATTTTACAAGAAATAACCTATTTAAAATACAAGTTTTCATTCAATACACTCTTGGTAAAGTTTACAAGTTGAAGGGATATTCATAGTAACAAATACAATTTATTTTGCCTACTTTCCAAATATACATACATTTTGAAAGCTTAATACAAATCAACCTTTCACAACACATTTACAAGAAGTTGAAAATCTTTAAAATGCAAGTTACAATCCCTCCACTTAAGTGGAGACAACATGGAAAATATTTTACAAAGTGGGATCTCTCTTCATTTTCTTCAAGTGCAACTATGACCAAATCTTCACTTGAGCTCCACCATCTTCTCCAAAATCCAAACACAACAACAAAATAGGGAGTAGGAAACACTCTCCACCCAACCAATAATCCAATGAGGAGGAGAAGTCTTCTTCCTCATTGGCCCCCAAGCCCCAACAATGAAATAATAAGGGGTATAAGACAACAAAGAAACTTTACATGGCTTCCACAATCAACATTCAAGCAACTTTCAACACAATAAACACAATACCAAAATCACAACAACATGCAAGTTTCCCAAGCACAAAGTCTCAATACTCAAGCCAAGAAAGAGAAAAGAAACATGGGGATCTACTTATGCCTCCCAAGGGTTTGGGTGCCCACCTTAAAGAATATAAGAAACTCAATCACATACCAACAAGAATCTTATGGCTCCCTCAAAAACAACTCTTATGTCTCCCTCAACTCTTATGTCTCCTCAATAAAACATGCAAGATAAGCACAAATTTCCCTTATCTAAAAAGGTAGGACACCCCAACCCAACTCCCTCCTAAGATACACAACAATACTCTTATGCCTCCCTCCAAAATATCCTCATTTCTATTTTCTCCTACACAACCTAAAGGCCATTCTATTTCACAAAATCACAAACATACAACAATCATCCAATCAAATACATTTGCACAAAAAATAGAACAAAGAATACATGGGTGAAGTCCCTACCTTGCCATTGTAAGAGTATCCAATCCACAAGCACAACTCCAAGTTTTTCCAAGTCCAAAGAAAACACAAGCCAACTCCAAAGCTTCAAAAAAACACTCCAAAAGCAAGCCCTCCAAAAATGCAAGAGTCCAATAAAAACAATAATCCCAAAATCATCAAACAAAGTTGAATAAATAGAAAAGAGAGAGAGAGAGAGAGTGATGTGGCTCCATGTAGGATGCCACATCATTCCTCCTCCATTCCACATCACATGGTCAAACCCCAAACCCAAAGCTCAATAAATTGGTGGTTGAGGAATGAAAACCCTCTTACACACAAACTTTTACCCACACCTCTAAAGGAAAAAATTAAAATCTCATGTAAAAAGTGCAATGAATAACACTTTTTTGTCTTAAAATCACATAATTGGGTCATATTTTTACCCCTTAACCCATAGGAGTAGTTGGTAGGTGAAATTAAGAGGTGTTGGACAAGTTTAACTTGTCCCACAAGCCTCCAAAAATGGCCCTTAAGCCCAAATCTGAATTTGACAAGCAAGGTTGAGTACACAACACTCAAAAGTAATAAAATCCTTTCAAATCTGACATAAATCAAACACCATCTACCAACATTAAATACCCCCCGTTGGTCACATCTCAAATTACACCAATTAATCTAGATTAATCAACTTAAATGGAGTGCTTTAACTAACAATAATAAATGTGACTCACAATACCAAAATATTAAAATACTCACAAATAAATAAAACAAAAATAAAAAGAAAACATTTACTCAACGTCACATTTGAGGCCACCCCAATGGGGACCTCCTAATAATCAAACAACAACAAACAACATACGATTACATAAGTTGCCAAGGTGACATGTTGTCAATACCCCAAATTCCTTCAATGTTGATCTCTTATCCCCTTTTGTTTGTTGTGTTACAATTTTTGTAAAATCAAAATAATAACTTTCTGGCCTCTTGGCCATATTAACGACATCGAGACAATAAAATACACATATACATATCAATTCACACCATCAAATTTTATAACTAAACCATCACTAAAATCAAGTAATTCACCAATTGTTCACAATTTCAAATATTTTGATTCTATCAATTCATCAATTAGCAATAAGATCACAAGGCTAACTAAATCATCTAACAAAATCTATATACCAAAATCCAATGAGTCAGTACATATATAAAGTAGTAACTCTAGATCATCATCAAATATTGATATGTCAATCCATGCATGTAATCCATCATATAGGTCACATCATGTCAAAATTCAAAACATCCACATTGTCTAACAAATAGGCTAATCAAATATAGTGATGTCCATATATCAATTTCTAAATATTTAATACGATAAAAATGTCTATGGCTCCAATCCAAAGTCGGAAAAATCATAGTAATATCAATGTCAAAGAGGAGTGGGCACTACATCCCCATCCCCTTAGACTCGACTTCCTCCTAGAAGTCACTGGGAATAAGTGTGGAACTATGCTCTCAAACATGTGGCATCCTCCCATGTAGATGTTGTCTCATCGTATCGATCCCACTGGATGCGAACCTGATCAATCTCTCTACCTCGAAGACCCAGGGTCCCGCGCTCTAAAATACACACGAGATCCACCATCACTTGCCCCTAATCCTACACCTGCAATGCGGTCCAATCCAATACATGAGAAGGATCTAGAATGTACATCCTAAGCACAAAAACATGAAATACATCATGGATAAGAGAAAATTTGGGTGGAAATGCTATATGGTAGGCCAAAGGACCGATCTGCTCTAAGATCTCAAAGGGACCCATAAACTTAGGATCTAGCTTAGAGCCTTTTCCGTAATGGATAGGGCTCTTATGAGGCCTGACAATGAATAAACACCTTGGTGCCCACCTCAAAACTATGAATATTTCCTCTACTTGATCTTCATACTTCTTCTGTCTATCCTAAGCCTCATGTAATCTTTGTTTATTCATGGCAACCTGCTGCTCCATATCCTGTAATAAAGATGACCCAAGGGATTCCTTGTCCTCTAACCATGTCCCAACTTAGCGGTGTCCTGCACTCCCTGCCATATAGTTCCTGAAATGGAGCCATATCAATCAAACTCTAAAAATTGTTGTTGTAAGAAAAATCCAATAAGTACAAATACTCCTCCCACCTCGATCGATGGGCTATGATGTACATCCAAAGTATGTCCTCTAAGATATGATTAAACTACTCTATATGTCCATCTGTCTCATGGTGATAGGTTATACTAAAGTTGATCTTTGTCTCGAGAGCATACTGCATGGTAGTCCAAAAGTGAGAGGTGTACAAGGGATCATGGTCACAAATGATCTTCCACGGAATCACGTGTAATCTGACAATATCATCTAGATATACTTGTGTCATTACACTAGTTATATATGTGGTCTTCATTGGAGATAAATGAGCCACTTTCGTCAATCTATCCATTGTGACTATAATGATGTTGTGGTGGTATGTTGACATAGGTAGCCCTACGATGAAATCCATGGAAATGGTATCCCATTTTAATTACGTATGACATGACTCGGATATAGAAGGCTAGCTGGATGTTGGTGGTCGACTTCACCTTCTAACACTCTAAACAATGAAACACAAATCGAACTATGTGCCTTCGTAGCCCTCTCCAATGGTGATCCATAGGGATCCAGAGAACTCTACTTCATCGAAATAGTTAGCACAAGGGAGATAAACATTAAAACAGAGGTTCTATATTTTAAGTAATACAACCGCGGCCTTGTGTAGGGTGGCGGTCACAGAACCACCACTCGGTCGGGGTGGGAATGTCTTTCTGCATAGGGTGGCGGTCATGTCCATTACAGACAGAAAGTAAAATTCAAAACAAACAACTTCCAAATTTGAAAGGGTGTTCGTCTCCCTTCATCTTCATGACCTTTCCCATTCTCCAGTGCATGGGAGGACATGATAAAGGATATAAATTCATGATTGTAGAAGTGTAGAGGGGCATCGAAGCTTGAGAGCAAGTGAGCAAGAAGTCTTAGTGTTGGAAATTGTATTTTGTAGAAGAAAGGAGTTTGAGACAGAGCAAGCAAGTAACTGAAAGGAAGTGTTGAGATATTATCTACTTCCCTTTCATACTTATTATAAATTCTGTACTTGTGATTTGAATTGGCCAATAGAAGGGGGAAGAAAGAGCAATTGCCCTTCCCTACTAGTTTTCCTCCATTGGAGGTTTCCAAGATAAAATTGTTGGTGTTTGAGTTCTATGTCCTTTCCCTTTTGTAATTATTGATTCTAACCACAATTATAATTCATTCACTAGATTTCTCTGTTATTTCTAATATAAAGTAAATAGTAGCGAATATTGTGATTTGTGAATTATTCCAAAGTTGAAATTTTACGGATCATTTTGGTATCAGAGCTAACAAATATCCAAGACTATGGTATTCATTCTTGAATTTGTATGATAGTGACAAGATCTAAAGGCAAAGAACCTTTACCTTGTGATCCAAAGATTTCTACAAAGAAGTGGAAACAAAGAATCCGGGGAGAAATGGAGGAAGAGAACTTGGTCTAGAGGATCGAGATGCTGGAGACCATGATGGATAGGATGTTTAGAAGGCAAGAAGAACTTGCAGATTTGTAGAAGACGGCTTCTGTCAAACAAGACTCCATGGACTCGGTGGTTCAAGGCTTAGCCAAAAAATTTGGTATAGGTAAGAGTCACCATGAGGAAGATTATGGAGAAGAGCATGGAGAAGAGACTTCTAACATAAGAGAGAAGGTAAAATCTGAACATACTCCTTTTAAAGTTGAGACTAAAGTCAAAATCAAAAGCTTTGAAGGACAAGTAGATGCAGAGTTGCTAGATAAATGGTTGAAATAATTAGAAGTCTACTTTAGCGTCCATAATGTCACTGAGGTACAAAGGATCACCTTTGCATGTCTCAAAATGGAGGGACATGCTCTAGTTTGGTGGGAAACCCATCTAACTACTTGTGAAAATAAGAAACATCCTACTGTGAAGTCTTGGCAGAATTTAAGGAATTACTTAGAGCTAACTTTTATCCTATTGGCTATAAAAATGACCAAATGATTAAATGGCAAAGTTTCGGAGGCCAGCCATGTTGCTAAATATGGACTTGGAGGATGAGGATATTCTGACCAAATACTTAGGCGGACTCCACACTCACCTTTGAAGAAAATTTATCTCCACAAATCCCATGGATCTCAATGAAGCATGTGTACAGGCATGCTACATAGATGACGAGAAGAAGCAAGGAGAAGCGGAGCCAAGGGAAAAATAGTCAACAAATCAGCAAAAAAAGGATTATGGGCAAACAAGTAACAAGAGTAAGTGGAAAGGGAAAGGTAAACAAGCTACCACTACTTTAAATACTTGTAAAGATCCCAAGAATTTTTGCAAGAATTGTGATATCAATGGTCATACTGACGCTACATGTTGGAAGTTGCATCCAGAGTTACATCCGAAGAACCGAACCAAGGACTCAAAGAAGTCCATGATAGTTGTAAAGATAGAGGGGGAGGTAGAAATCGAAGATAACTCTGATGTAGATGAAAGGCTTGGATGCACATCCACCAACAAGGACAATGAAGAGGAGAGGAGTAGACTATTCCAAATCAAAATCTAGATCAAGAGAACTAAGGTAAATGCTTTGGTTGATACCGGTTCTCAATCTAACTTGATTTCTGAGGCAGTTGTAAAGAAGCTTGGTCTTGAGACTTACGAGCATCCACACCCTTATCCTTTGGGTTGGGTAAAGAAGGGTGTTAAAATTCAGGTAACAAAAGATGTAAGGTCAAGTTTGGGAAAAATTTCCAATATATAGATGTTTTTGAAGCTGACGTGATTCCACTTGATGCTTTTGATGTGGTATTCGGGAGTCCTTACTTGTATGTTAGGGATGCTATATTTATGAGAAGGGAGAACCAGTATAGATGGGTCAAGGATGGGATCGATTCCATAACATCCGGCACACTAGCGTAAGACACGGGTTACTATGGTGAGTGCTAACCAAGCAAAATGGCTAATTTAAGCAAATCATAATCAGTTTTGTTTACTTTTATTAAAAGATAAGCAAGATGGGGTAGAAGTTTCAGAAATTTCTAACCAAGGAAAACAAGATTTGGATAGTATTATTCAGTCTTTTCAGGAAGTATTTCAGACTCCTAGTGGATTACCACCAAAATGGGAAGTAGAGCATGAGATTCAGTTGTTGTCAGAGTCACCTCTACCGAACATCGGGTTGTATAGGCAATCCTTGCTTGAGAGTACTGAAGTAAAGAAGCAACTCCAAGAACTGATAGACCAAGGGTAATGCATCCAAGCACCTCACCATGCGGTTTGCCTATTGTGATGGTGCCAAAGAAGGATGGTTCTTGGAGAATGTTCATCGACTACTGTGTTTTGAACAAGATCACCATAAAGAATAGATATCCACTCCCCCACATAGATGATCTCTTAGACCAGCTTCAACATGCTAAATTTTTCACGAAGTTGGACCTCAAGTCCGGTTATCACCAAGTCAGGATGAAGGAGGAGGATATATGGAAGACTTCCTTCAAAACAAAACAGGGTTTGTATGAATGGTTAGTACTTCCTTTTGGGTTATGAAATGCACCCGCTACATTTATGAGATTGATGAATGATGTATTATGGGATTTCATAGATTCATGTGTCATTGTATATCTAGATGATATTTTGATTTTTAGTGCCACATGGGAAGAACACTTAACACATTTGTAGCAAGTCTTGCAAGTTCTCGAGAGAAGCAACTGCTTTATAACATGAAGAAATGTGAATTTTCCAAGCAATCAAATGTCTATCTTGGACACGTGGTTAGAGGAGGAGAGCTACGAGTGGATCCAAAGAAGGTGGAAGCCATCACTAATTGGCCAAAGACTAACAGGGGCCACGAAACTATAAGTTTTGTGGGAGCAAGACAATACATGCGGAAGTTCATTCCGGGCTTATCCACGATTGCAGCACCTCTACAATCAGTGGCCACAAAGAGTAAGGGTTTTGACTGGGGTAAGGAACAAGACAAATCATTTGAGTTATTGAAATACAAGATTAGTCATGCTCTAGTACTTTCTCTTCCTAGTTTGCAATAGCCTTTTGAAGTAGAGACAGATGCCATCGATTATGCTATGGGCGCAAGTTTGCTTTCAACAGTAAACCCGTATGTTATCATTTTGAAACTTTCACTTCAGCAGTTAAAGGATATTCAGTATATGATAAAGAAATGTATGCACTAGTTCAGGCAATTAAAAAATGGAAACACTATTTGATGGGTAAAGAAACTATTGTGCACACTGACCACAAACCTCTTCAATATTTGCAAGCACAATCTAAATTGCAGCAGGAAAGGCACTACAAATGGATGGGGTTTCTTCAACAGTTCCATTTGGTGATCAAATACAAGAAAGGTAGTACAAATGTGGTGGCAGACATGTTGTCTAGGCCACCCACACAAGATAAATTCTCCTGCTTGGCCACTATTTCTCATATCGAGCCCTTCACGAAGGAAGCATACAAAGAGGCATATGCCCAAGACAAAGACTTTGGGGTGACATTTCAGAAGTTGCAGTCCCAAGGGGCTGAAAGGATGGGGATTGAAGATTGTTATCTCAAGGACGGGCTGCTCTACCGATGGGGGAAACTTTGTGTGCCTAAAGAATAAAGACTTTTATTGATGAGGGAAGCACATACCTTGAAAGTAGCAGGACATTTCGGTGTTGGTAAGACCCTAGCCCACTTTCAAAGGTATGTATATTGTCCCAACATGCAATAAGTATCAAAATTTATTTTTGGATGTAAACTTTGTTGTACTAGCAAGCCTAAAACTAGGAAGGAAGGTTTGTATATGCCTTTACCAATACCTACTCGTCCATGGGAGGACATCTCTATGGATTTTGTAGGAGGATTACCTATGTCTAAACATGGCCATGACTATCTCTATGTTGTTGTTGATAGATTTAGTAAAATGTGTATTCTTATGGCATGTAAAAAGACAGTAAAAGCACATGAGGCAACAGATCTTTTCTTTGCTAATGTATGGGTGCATTTTGGTTTGCCAAAGTCTATTGTCTCTGATAGGGATTCCAGATTCTTGGGGAAGTTTTGGACTACATTGTGGGACAAGATGGATACCAGATTATAGAGGAGCACAACTTTCCATCCACAGATAGATGGACAAACAGAGGTGGTAAACATGAATTTGGTACAATTAATCAGAGGGTATAATAGTAAGTACCCAAGGACTTGGGATGAGTCCTTAGCCTACATTCAACATTCCTACAACCGGGCAGTACACACATCCACCATGAAGTCACCATTTGAAACATGCTTGGGATATCTACCTACAAATCCACTGGACATAGCAGTTGGACAATAGGATGAGGAGGATACATGAGACACAGAGGTGACTAGAGAAAAAAATTCATTGAGAGGATCCGGCAAATCCATCTCAAGGTCAAAGAACAACTGGAGAAGTCTCAAGTGAAGTACAAAGCTAGGCATGATCAGCATAGAAGGGAACACAAGCTTCATGTTGGAGATAAAGTTTGGCTTTACTTGAGCAAGGAGAGACTACAAGGTCAAGTATGGAAGCTCAAGCCACTACGATATGGACCTTTCACCATATTGGAGCAGATTGGAGAAAATGCTTTTTGACTTGATTTTCCATCATTCATGAGGATGTACTCTGTAGTAAACTGTGAGAACTTGCACCTATATGACCCATCCATGTTGGATGAAGATGAAGAATTACAGTTGCTACCTTCCATCAAGGATTACGTCTTGGACTCACGAGGTGAATTAGGAGGAGGATGTAGTACTGCAGCAGAAGGTCAGAGAGACTAGAAGAGGTCCATAGGAGTCTTGGCAGATTGGACTGAAAGGAAAGACACCAAGGCAAGCCCGATGGTATTCAAAGGAGCAAGTGAGGGAAGTTGTTTCCTCATCTACTCCCCCACTAAGATTTTGTGGAACCAAAAGCCTCCTAAGAAGGGGAGGTGTGATCCATAGGGATCCAAAGAACTCTACTTCATCAAAAACAGTCAGCACAAGGAAGGAAAACAATAAAACAGAGGTTCTATATTTTAAGTAACAGGACCACCACCCTGTGCAGGGTGGCGGTCACAGAACTGCCACTTAGTTAGGGTGGTGGTCACAAAACTGCCTATCTCTACAGGGCGGTGGTCCTATCCATTACGGACAGAAAGTAAAATTCAAAACGAACAACTTCCAAATTTGAAAGGGTGTTCGTCTCCCTTCACCTTCATGACCTTTCCCATTCTCCAGTGCATGGGAGGACATGAGAAAGGCTATAAATTCATGATTGTAGAAGTGTAGAAGGGCATCGAAGCATGAGAGCAAGTGAGCAAGAAGTCTTAGTGTTGGAAATTGTATTTTGTAGAAGAAAGGAGTTTGAGACAGAGCAAACAAGTAACTAAAAGGAAGTGTTGAGATATTATCTACTTCCCTTTCATACTTATTGTAAATTATGTACTTGTGATTTGAATTGGCCAATAGAAGTGGGAAGAAAGAGAAATTGCCCTTCCCGACTGGTTTTCCTCCATTGGAGGTTTCCAAGATAAAATTGTTGGTGTTTGAGTTCTATGTCCTTTCCCTTTGCTACAATTATTGATTCTAAGCACAATTATAATTCATTCACTAGATTTCTCTGTTATTTCTAATAGAAAGTAAACATCAGCGAATATTGTGATTTGTGAATTATTCCAAAGTTGAAATTTTACAGATCAAATGGGACAACTATCTCAAAGTGGGGTGCATCTTCTTCACCCGTGGATGAGATGAATAGGGTGCATGATGTGCCTCAACAAGGATATCCTATCTCAATCCCCTATCTCTGGGTACATAGATCTAACCTCTTTTCCAAAGAAGACCATCTACCTCCAATGAAAATCCATCAAACTTCCCCTCAAGGGGTCTATGAGACTCAATCTTTGCTTTAACTGAAATGTAGAAGCTATCATGTGGAAGTTGTTGTAAGATCATGGTCCTCAAGTTTGTACCAACTGTTGTATCCATAACCAAATGTCTCCAAAGACTCAAGGCATCTGCAACCACATTCTCATTCCATTTCACATGCTCTATCTCCATGTCGTATTCACAAAGCAACTTCATCCAACATCGTGTTATCTATCAAAAGTGTACCACTGTAGAGAGATAGTTGAAGGTGTTCCGTGCTTGTAAAATTTATCTTTCTCTTTTGTAGATACAATTGAAACACCTCAGTGCAGTGTGGTATACCTATTTTGAGGTGAGTCTCCTGGTATCAAGGATGGTTCCTTATTGATGTATCATAAACTAATTTTTCGAGGTCTAAGGGTAAAAGATGACTGTAAAAAGGATTTAAAACTAAGGTGATACACCAAACTTGTACGAGGTCTTTGAATGAGTACATGCACAACTGATATGGGAATGATTTATTAATGCACAAGCCAACATTTTTCTATAGAAAATTAAAGGGAAAACACTTTGATGTATTGAGGGAGAATATCACAATAATATTGCTAAGTTAAACATACACATTAATATCATGAAAAAATTACTAAATTTGCAATAGGGTAAGATGATTAATAAGGAAATTGAACATTCACAAGATCAATGGAACATACACAGGACTGCAAATAATTGGAAAGGTGGAAAATACTTCACATTCAGAGGGAAAAACTGTTAGAAACTACTTTAGCACTCCTGTATCTAACAAGTCCTCCTTTGTGCTTTGCCAAGGCACACAATATATAGCAAAATTGATTCACCCACCCTTCATAAAAATAGGCTAAAGTTATACTCACCCATGAATCAGATTTTTATCCTTTATTTAATAACAAATAAAGGAATAAAATAAAGCAAAATAATACAAAGAGGCATTAATATCCTTTGATCACATCACAGTCAAACTGTAGTTGATTGTTCTATTTTTAAGAAAAGCATGGGTGAATAATTTGCAAAAATAAATCTTTCTTGATGAGCAAGTCTCCTTCCTTGTGCATGAAAATTTTGTCTTCTTGTTGATTTGTCCTTTTGTGGAGGCATGCAAAAATCATCTCCCTATGAGTGAGCAAAATCAATTACATTTTTTTGCAATACTTGCAAAAATAATCCATCCAAACATCTACTTAATGGGGACCACCTCCAAGCCCGGTTCTGATGTTGACATTCCTTTGTCTTCTAGTATGGTAACATGACTTCTTTTTCCATCTTTTAAATATATCATTTACAAAATACAATACCTTTGTTCTGTGCTAACTCCATGTGGGGACCACTCTTAGTAGGTGCACTTGTCTTTGTTGAGTTTGGCCTTCTTGTAGACTTGGGACATTTCCATGGTTTTAAACATATATATGGGGGCACTTTGTAAAAGGCCACCATGCCATACTCAACCACCTTTGATTAAAATATGACCACACAGTCACTTGTCGGCTTTTACATTTGATTGTAATAAGACTATCCCTTACCTTTTGGGAGATTATTGTATGAACATTATTTGGTCAAATTTTCATCATGGTGCTTGGACTATAGTCAAGATCCCTTTTTACATGTCAAATGCAATGATTTTAAAATAATACGGGCTGGCCCCCTCATGATGATGACTCACCCCTTGGCAAATTTTTCGGTGGCATCAACTAACTCAGGTCGAGTTAGGGTTTTGATGGAGGTCATCGATCTGGTGTCCTTTTGATTTGTAGCCATTGATCTTGACCCTCGGTTAGGGTTTTCTATCCTACATTGAATGTGGTTGGTAGGAACCAACCGTGATGGTTTAATTTGATTTTCAGAGATCAAACTGAGGAAGTTGATCTTATACTCGATCAAACATTGATTGTTGATGTTTTAATCATGGTTGAGTTCCACTAACTCAACTCTTCAAGCTCAGATGGTAAAGGTCATTTGACCTCAATGATCACTTCATTTGGATTTTTAGTCTGCCTCAGGGTAAATCCTTGGAAAAAAATTTCTCGACGCCATTATTAAAATCTTTCGAGCTCGGCTCCTCTGCATAAACGGCTCTTTGTTACTCTTGTTTCTCTGAAGCTTTCTGCAGTTTTAATGACGTCGTTTTTTGGTTATTTGAGCTTTATTCGGTTATTTTACAAGATTTTACCTTGAAGTGGCTGTCATTTTTTCTTCTCGAGCTCTACGAGGTTTTCTTGGTAGACACCATTCTTTTCTCTCGAGATTTGTGGATTTGGCTTTCAAACCAAGGTTGGAGTTCAAGGCTCGAGTTGTATTTGATTTGTAGAGCTTCCTAATCAAGGTGGTTATGGGTTTTCCTTCATTGTTGTGAACTTTGAGCTTGTGAATCTTCAGTTTGTATTATTTTTCTCCTCATAATCGAGCCATTTCTAGAGTATGAAGCTTTATGTCTTGACTGCAATATTTCGAGCTCACTTGAAGGTCGAGTTCTCTACATTCGCAAGCCCTGGTCTTTTACATTTTTTTTCTCCCCACTAGAAGATCTCAAATGGTTCAGCCATGGTCATGATTTTTGAGCCTGAACTCTCTATAGCCATTATAACAAGGTAAGTGGCTTTTTAATCCTGGTGTGAGCTAGATTTACCTTCAATGGGTGTCATAAAATAGAAGAACTTTTGTTTTACTTGAAGTTGGTCTATATTATTTTTTCATGGTCTTCATGATTCTTCATGTTAGCTTACCTTGATTGATCGTGGAGGGTTTTTTAAACAATTTCCATTATGGGTATTCACTATCTTGCATAAAAATGCCATTTGATTGCAATTATGGCTATTGTTGTTCTCTATTACTTTTCGTTCTTCTCCAAATCTGGGTTTTGCATTATTTCTATTAGCAGGTGCCTGAGAAGGGTTGCCATAATTTGATATCACGGGATAATCTATGCTTTATTCCCCCTATGGTATTTGTTTTCTTCTGTTATTTTTCACCTTTCTAAACTCTGAGATTTTCTAGTAGTGAAATGCACCATCATGAAGATTTGGGGCTCTAGAGTGACATTGTTTTGATCTCTGCAATTCGTGAAGAATCTCTTGAGTTCTGGGTATACTCGTTTATATTTAATCTAGTTCGAGCCATTGTTGAGGAGAAAATACCATTTTCTTAGATGCCATTATTGGGGTTTCTGTATTTCTGTCTGTTTATTTTGATCTATTTCCTACCTTCTGCATATTTAGAGCCAAAATATACTTTGTACTTTGAAAGTTGAAAACTCCTTTCTGTCTTGAAAATTTGAACTTGAAGTAATTGATGATGTTAATAGCAAGGTAGAGGTGTGGGTATTGTTGTATCATGCTTCAGTGCAAATGAGATTATCATCATGGAACTTGATGTTGGATCTTCTTGGAGACTCGAGCTCCTCTATAGATAATCTTTACTAATTGGATTTCATCTACAATCTTTTTTTTTGCATTTAGAACTCCAATATTTCCCTATTTTGGAGCCTTATGTTCAGCTTGCAGACACCGTTGTTGAGGGTTGTTTACTTGAATTGAATTATTTCTGCTTTGAACCTGTGTTGAAAATCCTTGATAAAAACTCGAATCTGGATTTAATCATTAGCTTGCAACTTCTTGGTTTGTTCATTTGTGCAATGCTTATCTCCTTTCAATGGTTGACCTAGCTCTCCTGACTACTATAACATTTGAGAATTTATGTTTTCTCCTTCAGTTGGCTGTAATAAGCTTGATCCTTATCATTTCTTGATCTGATTCTTTCAAAGTTGAACCTCAACTCTAGTTGTTGAACAAATTTTAAAGTTAACTCCATGTTATAGCTGGTTGTTACTTTGCTTAAATGGTTGTACTTCTTTGATATTGTAGCATTTATGTGCACTCATATTTGCTTCATTTTGAAAACTATAATTTTAGGATGGATGAACTTTGTAAGATTATCTTGAAACTTCATTTTATTCAGTTGTTAAGCTATAATGAATGCTCCAAAGTCCTTTAGTTTAGTGAATGAAAGTATAGCTCCATTTATTTTCTTCTTAAATACTGTATTTGATCTTTATTACAACTTTAGTATGTATGCTGGAAAATTATAAATGTCCATTTTACATGGTGAAGCCCTATCAAAATTTTCCCATATCTCTTTCTCATTTTGTTTCAGCTTGTAATCTTATCTTTCAGCTAACTTTAACCTTTTAAATTATGATTCTTCTGCTTCATCTTCGAGTTGTATTCTGAAACATGTACCTTTTATTTACAAGTCTTTCTTCTGATATGTACTGTAACTTCTTCTATTTCTAGAATAGTTGTTGAACTTTGAGTTGCATTCTTCCTTCTTACCAGTATGTACTTATGAATTATCTACTTCATGTACCATAGGATAGAAGTCATTGAACTCTGCAATCTTTATCTATAGTGAGGATTGTAAAACATGATTTATTTCTTCTTGACTGCAACCTATACCTGCACACTTAAGAAAATAGTTAGAAAATATTTAGTCTTTTGGCCTCTCTTATGTCCATGGTTTTTCTTTTCTTCTCTCTCCTTCTTTTTGAGTGAGTAAATCATGTATGCTGCTTATAGAAAAGTACTTCTATCAGTAGTGCCTTTGATCTTCATGTAATTTATATCTCTTGTTGTTAAGAGATTCATCTGCATGAATTAGGATAGTATAGGAATATGGATTAACCCTGAGCTCATAACTGATAGTTTTTTCTTTTCTTCTTTTCAGGTATAGTGCTTTCAGCAATGAAGATGAAGAAGGAACAAATATGAAGATGGAGATGCATCAATCGAAAAAGAAACCCCCAAGGCAATGATGGGTTCATTCATACTCCTCTATTTTATCTTTCATGCATATGTACCTCTTATTTTAGTAGCTGTACTTTACTTTCAATTACATCCCATGACTTGTGTGGGAACATTTGAAATTCCTTATGAATAAAACATTGAATTTTGAAATTGAATTGTGTATTTCTTTCTGCATTTCTGCTTTTTGTATGGATTGTATGATGAATTAAACAACTCAATAATATAATTGAATGTCTTAATCATGAAGGAAAAATATTAAAGAATACCTGTAACATCTAGCAATGAACTTTGATTGCTACAATATGCAATTATGATTGATGTTCCAAAACTTAACACTTCATCTATTCTACAATTTGATGTCTTCATCAAGATAACACAACTTTCCTTCGGGGCTTTGTGTTCTTTTGCTGAAGATAGTCATGAAATTGTAGACTATGTGATCTGTTACATTTTGTAACAGCACACATAGCTGCATATTTCATGTAATCATTAATTAATTCAATAGTAACAATATTTTTGAAATAACCTCCCCTAGCTTAGGTCTACTTCACCAATGTTATCCATCGTAATGAAGTTTTGAGTTGCCATTTTTACATAAGTGCAAAAATTGTCAACACGTTGTTGACAAGCATTACGATTGGGTTACGTGAAGAGGTGCTGAAGACTCAAGTGATCTTTCTTGAGAATGAACCTCCTACCTAAGAGGAAATATCTCCATCAAACCAAAGCATGCACAACTTTTGTAAGCTCAAGGTCATGAGTCAAATAATTGAGCTCATAATCCTTGACTTTGTGAGACTCAAAGGCTACTACACGACCTCCTTCATCAATACACCTCCTAATCCTACTAAAGAAGGATCTGTACATACAAAAAAATATCCTTGTGGATCTGACACTGTTAGAATGGGTGTTGTCATAAGGAATTCCTTCAGTTTCCTAAAGGCTTGCTCACATATATCTGACCAAACAAACTTCTTTCCTTTCCACTAAAGGGAAGTGATGAGATGTGTAATACAAGAGAAATCCTGAACAAACCTCCTATAATAACCTTTCAATCCCATGAAAATATGCACCTCATTCACACTTTGGTAGGTGCTGGCCACTCCATGATAGCTCTAATATTATAAGGATCAACTGTGATACCTTCCCCAGAAATAATTGGGCCTAAATACTGAACCTCTGTCTGGAAAATGCACACTTTTCTAGGTTCCTGTAAAGTTGGTGCTCTCAAAGACACTATAGAACCTGGCGAAGGTGCTCGTTGTGCTCCCCACGCGTGTGGGAATAGATCAAAATATCATCAAGGAACACGAGTACAAAGTGGTCTAGAAAATTCCTGAACACCTTGTTCATAAAACTCATGAACACTACGGGGCATTCGTTAGAAATGAATGATGCAATTGTGAACTATTAGTTGTCATATCTCATGCGGAAAGTTGTCTTGTGGAATCTACCTCCGTAATCCTCAGCTGATGGTAACCAGACTTAAGATCTATCTTGGAAAACACTATCTCCCCTTTCATCTGATCAAACAAATGATCGATGCGAGGAAGGGGGTAATGATTCTTGATCGTTACTTTGTTCAATTGTCTGATAGTCTACACAAAACCGTAAGTATATGTCATTCTTCTTCACAAAAATCACTGGTGCACCCCAAGGAGATACACTAAGATGGATTAGGCCTTTCTTAAGAAGGAACTCTAATAGAAACTTGAGATCACATAGCTAAGGGGTGGTCATCCTATATGGAGTGTGTGAGATAGGCTCTGCTCTCAGAATAAAATCAATATGAAAATCTATCTCACGTGGGGGAGGTAACCCTGGTAACTCACCTGGAAATAAATCTACAAAATCCCCCAAAATATGATGATCATCAAGTGAAGGTCCCCTAGCCTCATCTTCAACCTATCATTAATTGTAATAGCATACAAATGACACCCACGTTATGAACAACGCTTAACTGCATAACAAAATAGTGTGAATAAAGATTTGTCTCCTAACTCCAACTATCACCGACTCAACTCCCAAATCATCTACACAAGATATGACCTTGCTGTAATAATCAAATCTAGCTCTGTGTACAAATAACCAATTCATTCCCATCCAAAGGAAGGATATGAAGATCCAAGGTAGTGGCGAAGGGTCCTAGGTCCACTACACACTCCTTAACTAAGTAGTCTGCTATGAGCTTGGCTCTAGAAGTTATCTCAACATCCCAACTAAGGCCCTACCTAACTACCACTAGCCTGTATCACTCTACTAATGACAGTGCAATAAAATAATCAAAAGATCCATAATCAAACAATATAGAGGTAGGGATACCACCAATGCTACATGTAGTCTCTATCACTGTGCCCTGATGCTCTTCCTGGTGGTTCTCAACCGTTAGATAAATCCAATGGCTACGTCCCATGTTGCCAATGTATGCTCTAAAATAGGTTCCTTACCCTTATTATTAGGGTTTTATGGGCACTCTCTCCAATGGTGTCCAAATACACCGCATCCATAACAACTACCTGGTCCCCTACAATGAGATGCGGCTCCAACAGGTACTCTAGTGGTTTATGTCATGGATCCTGATGATCTTTCCATGGACTACTATGGTTACTACAGATGAGCTCATGATGATTGAGTTCTATGTGTTCCCTTTGTTTTGATGGGTCCTCTAGGAGAAGGTCCCATACTCCTTCCTCTAGGAGTATGAAATCTTTGTGGACGTCTAAACGATGGACGAGTGTGTTATTGCTAATGTTGAGGTGGCTATTGTGGTGGCCTAAAAGAAGACTATGTTAAACCATATCCACCATAAGGAAGAGGAACTAACTCCCTTAACCTACTATCATGCATTTGTTGAATTCGGCTCCTCACTCTATCTCTAGCTTGTTACGTCTTCCCCTGGTCTCCTCTGCAATGTAGGACTTCTCAATGGCCTCCACTAAGGTCTACAGACAATGAATGCATAATGCACCTCCCAAATCCAAGTTCAGGAATACGATGAACTTGTGAATCCTAACTTGATCATCTGAATGTTGTTGACATACTTGAAGCAAGTCCGAAACCAACTCTCATACTTTGCTACTATCATGTCATGGATGCCTAACGGAGGTCATGAAACACATCTATCCTCTATTGGATAAACCTTTTGGATATATATCTACTCTTGAACCATTCCTCGAAGATCTCCCAAGTAATTTTCTCTGAGTCCATGTGGAGCTTCTGTTCCTTAGTCCTCCACCAAACACTTGTTCCATCCCTCAGAAGATGAATCATAACATGAGCCTTCGTGTTGCTAGTACATGGGTAAAGCTTGAAGCATCCACTCAAGCTCACTAACCAAGCCTCATCCTAAAAACCTCTTGTATCTCCAGAATAATGAGATGGGTGTAGCTTCATTATCTCCCGATATGATTTGTAGTTGATGACTATTGACCCCTAGGTCTTTCTATATGTTCATCCCTCAGCCTAGTGATCCTAGATCTATCTTTATGTCATGTAACCCTATCTCCATGTCCCCTCTAAGATGAATCTTATCTAGTTGACTCCACGTAGGAGTTCTCTTCCCTATGATCGGTGTTGTGTCTCTAAGGGTGTTGAACCTCATGTGATGGCTCTTTATCATGTTGGCTAGGTCGTGCCCCTACTGCTCCACCTCAAATAGTTGCATTGACATTATGTAATGTCTGTAGTATCTATGGAAGTATAATGGAAATTTCCTACTCCGAATGTGGTATATTTTACTCCATGTAAAAAATCCCCTCGTTTGGTTCGCACCTCATGCACAAACCAAGACGAGAGTTAGTTTATCATCATCTAGGTTTTGTTTCAATTTTCTAGGTTTTCTACGTTTTTAAAATATCATGCAATTATGTGTGATGTAGTTTTAAGTTTTACGAGGTTAGCCGTATGTGTTCCCAAGTGTGCCCAAGGGTCCAAACGTTGAACCCATGGCTCTGATATCAAGTGTAATGCCCAAATTTTGCTCGCACAAAACCCAATAATTAGTTAGGAAAATTTAGTTAATAATTTTTTTGTGTGTTTAAACGGGTTGCAACGGAATAACCTTTAACTAGATTTAATTATTTCATGATTAATAAATCCTTCATTTTAATTAACAATTAATTATTATTATTTTAATTCAATAATTTCAAATCCCCTCCTAAGGTCCCTATTAATTATCATTAATTAACTCATATAAGCCATTAGTCCAGATACCCTTGTTACAAAATTTATTTAATTTAGTATTATATTTCTAATGTCATTTATTGACTTAATATCCTATGGCTAAGGTCAAACTTACCCTAACCCTATAATTTAGTTCAAATTTAATTCCTATAATAAACATTGTCTAGTTGTCTTTGTGTAAATTCAATTTAATTAATTTTAAAAGTCAAGGCCTTTATAAAAGTCACTTAACTAAGGAAATAAAGGTAACCACTTAATCCTAACATCCTAACACCCCTTTAGTGGCTCCATTCACAAATTACACATATATTTGATTTAAAAACATATTTCCACCATAATATCTTCACCTAACTTTTGTAGGGTTGATTCACAACCATTAGATGGATTCATTTAGAGCCCTTGGATCTTAGGTATTCAATCTAACCCTAAACATCCTTATGAAGTGCTCTTATTCATTTATTTTACCCTATTTTCTCATTTTCATTTTGCAGGTTTGGGAGAAGAAGGAGAATGGAGGCCAAGGAAGTATACTCAAGCTCAAGGATGGATATACACATTTTTATTGCTTATTTCATTTGTAACCCTCTCCTAGGGTTTGTTCACATTGTTATTTGTTATTTTGTATTTTATTTGCATTTGTCCTATTTGGGTATGGGCATTTATGCCCAATTTTAGATCTGGTTTAAATGTGATATATATACAGATGATTTGGGTGTGTGTGTATATATATATATATATATATATATATATATATATTATTAATATATATTTTATATAATAACCAACCTAATTTTATATATTTTGATATATATATATATATATATATATATATATATATATTGTTAAATATATGTATCCACCGTAGTAAAAAAATGTGTAGTGATTACTAAGAATATATGCCACGGGTTTTAAGAAAATAGGCAAGATATAGTTGAGTCGGCTGCATTATACATTTTGTGGCAAGGTTTAAATATATATGGGGTGAGGGTGGCGTCGATGACCTCACACCCCCTTAAATCCCTTCCTAGTGTCCCCGTTAATTCTCATTAATTAACTCATATAAGCCATTAGTTCAGATACCCTTGTTACAAAATTTATTTAATTTAATATTATATTTCTAATAGCATTTATTGACTTAATATCCTATGGCTAAGGTCAAACTTATCCTAACCCTATAATTTAGTTCAATAAATTTAATCCCTATAATAAACATTGTCTAGTTTTCTTTATGTAAATTCAATTTAATTAATTTCAAAAGTCAAGGCCTTTATAAAAGTCACTTAACTAAGGAAATAAAGGTAACCACTTAATCCTAAAATCCTAACATCTTAACACACCTTTAGTGGCGCCATTCACAAGTTGCACATATATTTGATTTAAAAACATATTTCCACCATAATATTTTCACCTAAATTTTGTAGGGTTAATTACCATTAGATGGATTCATTTAGAGATCTTGGATCTTAGGTATTCAACCTAACCCTAAACATCCTTATGAAGTGCTCTTATTCATTTCTTTTACCCTATTTTCTCATTTTTATTTTGCAGGTTTGGGAGAAGAAGGAGAATGGAGGCCAAGGAGTATACTCAAGCTCAAGGATGGATATACACATTTTTATTGCTTATTTCATTTGTAACCCTCTCATAGGGTTTGCTCACATTGTTATTTGCTATTTTGTATTTTATGTTAGGGAATAAGGGATAAAATATGCGAGAATAATCCCTCACAGAATCGCAATAGTAGAAACTAATATGCGAAAATTATTACAAATCTCAAATAATATTGCGAATAAAATAACACAACACAAAGAGATAGTATTTAACGTGGTTCACCCAATTTGGGCTACATCCACCAAGAATCACTTGCTCGTTTATTACAAGCCACTTTGTTCTCTAAATACAATACCCAGATCTGTTTGGAGCTATGCTCAACAAACTCTACAAAATTCACAGCCAAATTCAAAACACATATGCAATGTTTCATTATCATTCTATCATATGCATAAAACCATATAAATAGACAACTGCTTAAGCAGTTTTACAAAACCATGGGAAAAAACTGTCCCATAAACCTATGGGTCAAAATCCCGCCCATATGAGAAAATCACGTTTCCCGATATATCGGGCACATTTTAAGGCCCAATTTTTTTTTTCGGGGGTTGTGCCCCTGAACCCTTGCTACTAGGGACTATCGCCTCCGAACCCCGCTCAAGGCCCGACCACACAACCCCAATGAGGATATATGAAAAGTGTATAGTACTCTTAGTGTATAGTCTTCAACACTTTCACACATGAAAACAGGCTCCACAACCTAACAATCTCCCACTTGGAGACTAGTTTTCCTCTGAGCAAGCTTCTCAACCCTTCACTAGTTTCTATGAAGACCAACCAAAGCCTGAACACGGCTTCGTTTTCCCTTGTGACCAACTTGGTCATCATGTTTGCGGGATTCTCACCGGTATGAATCTTCTCCAGCTTCAACTTCTCTTCCTCCAAAGTTGTCTGATGAAATGGTACCTTAATCTTGTATATGCTTTATCCTAGAGTGGAAAGCGAGTTCTTAGTTAGGTGTATAGCACTCGACTATCACTATGCAACTTTCCTTCCTCCTTTATGCCCCAACTCCTCAAGTAATTGTTGTAACCAAATCACTTCTTTACTTACCTCTGTGGCAGCAACATACTTAGCCTCTCAAGGTTGACAAAGCCACCGAGCTTCTATAGTCATGAAATCTAGCTCACTTTGTTGTCCCACCTACAAAGTGTAAACATAACTTTGTTGAGCTCCTCATGATATCTACACCTCCAACTATATCTCGAATCTACATAACCACACAAAGTGGTTTTGATCCATTATAGCACAAAACTATCCCCATGGTCCCTCTCGATACCAAAGGATCCACTTTATCTTGCTGTCGGTGATCTCTACTTGGATCACTCATAAATCTACTCACTTGCTCCCAATGCATGGGAAATATCAGGCCTAATGCACACCATGACATACATCAAGTTCGCCAACCGATGATGTAAGGTACCTTGGACATCTGGTTTCTCTCTTTCTGTCTTGGGACACTTTTCCTTTGATAACTTGAAATGGCCTGCCAAAGGAGTCCCAACCGGTTTAGCATCCTACATATTAAACATCTCCAAGAATTTCTTAATGTACTCTTCCTAAGATAAAGTTAGCTTATGTTCCTTCCTATCCCGAGATATCCTCATACCAAAGATTTGTTTGGCTACCCCCAAATCCTTCATGGCAAAGGATTCACTTAGCTGCTTCTTGAGTACTTTTATTTCCTGCATGTTTTTACTGCACCAACATGTCATCCACATACAGACACAAGATAATATAACTGTCATCCTCAAATTTCTTTGTATACACGCAATGGTCAGAATGACATCTAATATAACCTCGAATCATGAAACTATCAAATTTCTTATACCATTGACGTGGAGCTTGTTTCAAGCCATACAAGCTCTTCTTCGGTTTTCACACCATCTCCTCTTTACCTTTAACCTCATAGCCCTCTAGTTGTTGTATATAGTTCCTCCTCCAAATCACCATGGAGAAATGCGGTCTTTACATCAATTTTTTTCTAAGTGCAAGTTTTCTGCTTTAACTATTCCTAGAACAGTTCTAATAGAAGTCATTTTTACTACTACGGAGAAAAATCTCACCAAAATCTACACCTTTTTTCATGCAAACCCCTTGATCACCAAGAGACTTGTATCTTATCTTACCTCCTTCTTCCTCTTTGACTCACGAACACCCACTTGTTACTCCATAATGCTCTTTAGCCTTTGGGTAGCTTCACCAAATCCCATGTCTAGTTCTCCATGAGAGCTTGATGCTCCTCATCCATGGCTTACTCCCACTTCTTCCTGGCATCTACCTGCATTGCTTCATCAAAGCTCTCTGGATCTCCACTATCAGTGAGTAATAAATAATAAAGAGAAGGAGAAAAACATTCAGGTTCTCTTCTTACCCTAGAAGACCTCTTCAATATAGGAGTTTGGGGTTCCTGTTGAGGAGGTTCCTGAATTGATTCATGTGTCACTTTTCCATCCGGAAGATCCTCTACTGCTGCATATTCTTTCTTAGATTCTTCTTTGTTTTCCTGCAACTGCTGCTTATACATGACTTTCTCATTAAAGACCACATCCCTAGATCGAATGATTTTCTTGTCCTTAATACTCCAACATTTATATCCAAAGTCATCACCACCATAACCAATGAAAGTACATTTTTATGACTTAGCCTCTAGCTTGGTCCTATCATCCTTGTCTATATGAACAAACACCTCACATCCAAAGACCCTAAGAAATGAATAATCAAATTTCTTACCATACCAATCCTCCTCAGGTATGCCTCCATCCAAGGCACTTGAGGGTCCTCTGTTTATCAAGTACATAGTTGTGCTCACCGCTTCTACCCAAAAATAAAGAGGCAATCCTGCATGTAACCTCATGCTCCTAGCACATTCCATTATTGTTTTGTTCATCCTTTCTGATACCCCATTCTCTTTGTGGAGTTCCTAGAACCATCTTTTTCTTGTGGATTCCATTCTTAGAATAGTAATCATCAAATTCATTGCTGCAATACTCCCCTCCATTATCTGACCTGAGACATTTTAGCTTAAGACCTATTTCATTCTCTACCAAGGCTTTCCATTTAACAAAAGTGTCAAATACATCAGATTTGTTTCTAATACAATAAACCCAAACTTTCCTTGTTGCATCATTAATAAAAGTAACATAATAACTTGAACCCCCAAGAGATGATACTTGAGCCACCCCCACACATCAAAATGCACCAACTCTAACTTACTCTCTTTCTTTGTAGGTCCAACCTTGAGAAACCTTACTCGCTTTTGTTTCCCATATATGTAGTCCTCACAGAACTCCAAACCTATTTTTGTATATCTAGGCAAATCCTTCTTTATGATCTCCATGCCCTTATGGATCATATGACCGAGCCTATAGTGCCACAATGTTGTATCTACTTTTGAAGCCACAAGATTACAAACATTAGTGCTATAAGTGGTTAAATACAAGGTTCCAACCTTCTTACCTCTTGCCACCACAAGAGCACCCTTGGTAACCTTCCAAGAGTCTGTTATAAATATCACAGTACAACCATCACTTCCCAACTACCCTGCCGATATCAAATTTTGTCTTAATATAGGCACATGTCTGACATCCTTCAATAGCCAAGTATTCCCATTTTGTATCTTAACTTGAACAAAACGTTTTCCAATTATGCTACAAGGCTCATCATCACCAAGAAAAACATGCCCAAAATCTCCTTGAACATAATCAACAAAATAATACCTATGTGGAGAAGCATGGAAAGAAGCCCCCAAATCTAAAACCCAAGATTCAGTAATATTGTGCAAAGAAAGAATCAAAGCATCGACATACATTACCCGTTGCCACATTTGCCTCCTTATTTTCTTCATGGTGTTTCTTCTTGTCCAAGCTCCCAACAGTCCTTCTTTGCATGCCCGGACTTTCCACACGTGTCGGCATACTATCTTGCTTTTGATTTTGACCTTGCACGATCGTTTGATTTTCCATGGTTTCCTCTATTCTTCTGTCTCCATCTAGTTTCCAATTTCAAAGCATTCCCTGAAGTAGAAGATTCACCGAGCTTTTTCTTCACATTTCCTCGCTTAGAATCACCCCTGACAACATCCTCAAACTTCAACTTTGAGTTAGCGGGAATCGAGTTGCTTCCGCCATTACAGGCTATTCCAACTCTCGAGCAAAAAGCATAGAACTAATAAAGCCCTAACTTCTTCATCAAATTCTATTGTAATCAAAGATAGCATATTTACAATCGTATTAAAATCATTTAGATGATCTATTACTAAACCATTCTCAGACATCTTTATATTAAATAAATTTTTCATAAAAATATCTTATTAGAGGCAAAGGGTTTTTCATACAACTTCCCTAATGCATCCATCAATTCTTTTGTAGTCTTTTCCTTTGAAACATTAAATAATACCAAAGATGCAAGACATAGCCGGATTGTCCCAAGTGCCTTCTATCCAGAAATCCCATTCCGCATCTGTCATGCTCGAGGGTTTGTTCACCTTCTCGAGATAGCGGAGTATAAAGATCCTTCTGATAAAAATAATCTTCCATCTGCATCTTCCAAAAACTAAAATTCTTCTCGTTGAATTTATCAAACCTAGATCTTGCATCATCTGCCATATATCCCACTCAAGATAAAACTTTCCCTGCGATTCAACACTTCAACAAACCAAATTAGGCTCTAATACCAATTGTTAGGGAATAAGGGATAAAATATGCGGAATAATCCCTCATAGAATCGCAATAGTAGAAACTAATATGCATAAATTATTACAGATCTCAAATAAAATTACATAATAAAATAACACAACACAAAGAGACAATATTTAACATGGTTCACCCAATTTGGGCTACGTCCACCAAGAATCACTTACTCAGATTTTATTACAAGCCACCGCTCTCTCAATACAATACCTGAGATCCGTTTAGAGCCATGCTCAACAAACTCTCTTTTGAATTCACACCGAATTCAAAACACATATGCAATGTCTCATTATCATTCTATCATATGCATAAAACCATATAAATAGACAATTTGCTTAAGTAGTTTTAAAAAATCGTGGGTATTAAAACCATGGACAAAAAACCATCCCATAAACCTATGGGTCAAAATCCCGCCCATATGAGAAAATCATGTTTCTCGATATATCGGGCATGTTTTAAGGCCGAAATTTTTTTTTCTGGGGTTGTGCCCCCAAACTCGTGTCTACAGTTGCGCCCGGACCCCCACTCCTGGGTTCGGCCCGTCCCGACCCGAACCCCGACGAGGATACATGAAAAGTGTCAAAGGTACTTTTAGTGTACAGTCTTCAACACTTTCACACATGAAAACCGGCTCCACAACCTAACATTTTATTTGCATTTGTCATATTTGGATATGGGCATTTATGCCCAATTTTAGATCTGGTTTAAATGTGATATATATAGATGGTTTGGGTGTGTGTATGTGTGTGTGTGTGTGTGTGTGTGTGTGTGTGTGTGTGTATATGTATATATATATATATATATACATATATTATTATATGTATATATACATATATTATTATTTTTTAATATATATTTTATATACAACCTAGTTTTATATATATTTATATATATATATATATATATATATATATATATGATTGTTAAATATACGTTCCACCGCCATAAAAAAAAATGCGCAATGATTACTAAGAATATAGGCCACGGGTTTGAAGAAAATAGGCAACATATAGTTGAGTCGGTCGCATTATACATTTTGTGGTAAGTTTCAAATATATGTGGTGACCTCCCCTGCTCCCCCCCGCTCCCCCAACATATTACAATACAACAAATGCATAGTCTGCGTGGGTAGGGTAAAGCCATATGACTTAAGAAAAAAAAATTGTTTTATTATTATCAACACACACACACACACACACACACACACACACACACACACACATGTATGTATGTATCAATATTGTATAATGCGAGATATTTCTATTTAATTTTTTATATAAATATATATTTATAATATGTTTAATAGATATAAATACATTTATATAATTAAACATAATTATAGCTACATCTACATTGTTTTTTGTATTGCTTATTTTAAATGATAAAATAGAGTAATATGGCATATTGAAATACAAGGTAAGGTAACTATAAATTTTCTACTTATTCACAAGTAAAATTAAGAAACCTAATAAAATTTCTTATTCAACCTAATATAATTTGCAACGAGAAATTTTTTTCCTTATCTAAAAATTCTAAACATATATTTTTTTCCTACAACATAGTAAGAGATGTAACTATAAATTTCAATATTTTCAATATGATTACTCTTTCAATAAAAAAAGAAACTATTTCCTTTCTTTCACAATAGAATAAATGACATCCATTTCAAGCAAACAAGTGTATTTTCAGACAAGAACATCAATCTTTTAAAATGAAACATATTACGCTTTTGAGGAAAAACTTTAAGTTGAATATAAGATTAGATTGAGAGAGCTTCAATTTCATTTTCAAATCCATTTCAAGGTTCTTATTTCATCTTAATAATACGAGACTTGATAGTTTAATTCTACAAGAACTAACCTATTTAAAATACAAGTTTTCATTCAATACACTCTTGGTAAAGTCTTACAAGTTAAAGGGATATTCATAGTAACAAATACAATTTCTTTTGACTACTTTCCAAATATACATACATTTTGAAAGCTTAATACAAATCAACCTTTCACAACACATTTACAAGGAGTTAAAAATATTTAAAATACAAGTTACAAGCCCTCCACTTAAGTGGAGACAATATGGAAAATATTTTACAAAGTGGGATCTCTCTTCATTTTCTTCAAGTGCAACTATGACCAAATCTTCACTTGAGATCCACCATCTTCTCCAAAATCCGACCACAAAACAACAAAATAGGGGAGTAGGAAACACTCTTCACCTAACCAATAATCCAATGAGGAGGAGAAGTCTTCTTCCTCATTAGCCCCCAAGCCCCAACAATGAAACAATAAGGGGTATAAGACAACTAAGGAAACTTTACATGGCTTCCATAATCAACATTCAAGCAACTTTCAACATAATAAACACAATACCAAAATCACAACAACATGCAAGTTTCTCAAGCACAAAGTCTCAATACTCAAGCCAAGAAAGAGAAAAGAAACATGGGGATCTACTTATGCCTCCCAAGGGTTTGGGTGCCCACCTTAAAGCCTATAAGAAACTCAATCACATACCAACAAGAATCTTATCGCTACCTCAAAAACAACTCTTATGTCTCCCCTCAATAAAACATGTAAGATAAACACAAATTTCCCTTATCTAAAAGGTGGGAGGAGACCCCAACCCAACTCCCTCCTAAGATACACAACAATACTCTTATGCCTCCCTCCAAAATATCCTCATTTCCATTTTCTCCTACACAACCTAAAGGCCATTCTATTTCCCAAAATCACAAACATACAACAATCATCCATTCACAAACATTTGCACAAAAAATAGCAATAAGAATACATGGGTAAGTCCATACCTTGCCATTGTAAGAGTATCCAATCCACAAGCACAACTCCAAGTTTTTTCCAAGTCCAAAGAAAACACAAGACAACTCCAAAGCTTCAAACAAGCACTCCAAAAGTAAGCTCCTCCAAAAATGCAAGAGTCCAAATAAAACAAGTAACCCCAAAATCATCAAACAAACTTGAATAAATAGAAAAGAGAGGAGAGAGAGGTGATGTGGCTCCATGTAGGATGCCACATCATTCCTCCTCCACTCCACATCACATGGTCAAACCCCAAACCCAAAGCTCAATAAATTGGTGGTTGAGGAATGGCAACCCTCTTACACACAAAACTCTTACCCACACCTCTAAAGGAAAAATTAAAATCTCATGTAAGAAAGTGCAATGAATAACACATTTTTGTCTTAAAATCACATAATGGGGTCTATTTTTGACCCCTTAACCCATAGGGGTAGTTGGTAGGTGAAATTAAGAGGTGTGGGACAAACTTAATTTGTCCCACAAGCCTCCAAAAATGGCCCTTGCCCGAATTCAAATTTGACAAGCAAGGTTGAGTACACAACACTCAAAAGTAATAAAATCCTTTTAAATCCAACATAAATCAAGGACCATCTACCAAACTTAAATACCCCCTTGGTCACATCTCAAATTACACTAATTAATCAAGATTAATCAACTTAAAAGGAGCACTTTAACTAACAATAATAAAGGTGACTCACAATACTAAAATAATTCAAATACTCGACAAATAAATAAAACAAAAAGGGAAACAACACATTTACCCAAGGTCACATTTGAGGCCACCCCCAATAGGGACCTCCTAACAACCAAACAACAACAAAAACATACGATTACACAAGTTTCCAAGGTGACATGTTTCCAATACCCCAAATTCCTTCACTATTGGTCTCTTTTCCCTTTTTGTTTGTTGTGTTACAATTTCCTACAAAAATCAAAACAATACCTTTCTGGCCTCTTGGCCATATTAATGTCATCGAGACAATAAAACACACATATACATATCAATTCACACCATCAAATTTTATAACTAAACCATCACTAAAATAAAATAATTCACCAATTGTTCACAATTTCAAATATTTTGATTATATCAATTCATCAATTAGCAATAAGATCACAAGGCTAACTAAATCGTCTAACAAATGATATATACCAAAATTTAATGAGTCAGTACATATATAAAGTAGTAGGTCTAGACCATCATCAAATTTTTATAAGTCAATCCATGCATGTAATCCATCATATAGGTCGCATCATGTCACAACTCTAAAACATCCACACTGTCTAACAAATAGGCTAATCAAATATAGTAATGTCAATCTATCAATGTCTAAAAATCAAATATGATAACAATGTCTATGGCTCCAATCCAAATTAAGAAAAATTATAGTAATATCAATGTTTAAGAGGAGTGGGCACTACAATTACTCCCCCTCTTATTAATTTGAGTTAATATCCCCCTTAACCTTTTATTTTACTTTCCTTGAGTAGCTCTACCATAGATCAAACTCTCACAATTTCTTCATAATTGGGTCTTATTTCTGTGTACCTTAGGCATTCAAGGATGCATAATTCCTCTATTTTGACTATCTCTATAGTGCATAAAATATAAGTCCTCTTTTCTTGCAGTTCTTTAGGTGTTTCCCATCCTCTTTTCTTGCATATAATCCTATGGGAGTCCTCAACAAAGCAATGATGATTTTTTGTTTCATTTAATTTCATCTCATATATATGATTTTTACAAAGTTCATAATTTAGGATAAAATTTGTAATATATTACAAATGATTATTTTTTCTTTCTCCACAACAATGTTAGGCCGATAGGCCTACTCTATACTCAATAGAAACCATTTTTGAAATTTTTCATACATTGACAGCTCCTGCTGCTATTTTCCATTTCATGGTTGATAGCTCCTGCTACCCTTTTCTATTGAATCAATGACAAGTGTCAACATTACCAACATTTCTATTAAATAATAAATAAAAAAGATACAAGAAACTAAATTTGAAATCGTTACATGCATTTATTGGTAACCTATAATCTTATAGTCATATTCTACATGCATCAAAAAAATTTATATGAATGTTTTAAATAATAATTTATGGATTTAAAACTATATCATAACTGTCTCTTTCCCTTTATTTTGTAAGTTTTATAAATTTATGCCTACCATGTTGCGATATTGTCTGCAATAGTTTTATCTGCAATCTTATTTGTTCTTTATTTTCCATTTCATTCAAGAACTGCGAACCAGGTGATCTTGGAGACGCTGGCTATGGATTTTGTTATATCAATTCTCCCTCAAATTTCTGTTAGAAAATGAAGGAAGGTAATATCTGAGATACTAATTCTTTGGAGAAAAACTAATAACAACTAGCTCATTGCTCTGCAATTTAGAGCATGGCTTGAAATGCAGTTTGTACAGAGATCCCTTGCATTCAAGCAGGCATAAAAACCTAAGAAACTTGATAGATTGTAAAATGAATTTACAACTTGCACAAATCTAACTCAAATTAGGCACTACTTGGGAAGATGATGGAAAGTTTACATAAGAATGTAATGAATATAATATATAAATGCCTCCTAAAAGTATACAGTCTAGACTGAAATGATCAATTCGGATATTTTGGTTTTGCATGGCTTTGGTTTTTATTACAATATTTGAACCCTTTTGTTGAATTTGAACCATATGTCTCAATATTCCTTATATATACTACCAATAGCACCAAAGGTGCTATAATTAGGCCAATATACTTGTTTATAAATTATAATATTATATTATAATTTATAATTAATAAGTTATAAATTATAAAAATTTATTATAATAAATTAAAAATTATAAAATTAATAACAAATCAAGAAATGTTAAAAATTAATGAAAATTGAAAAAATAAATAATAAATAAAAATGAAAATATAAAAATTAATAAAAGACAAAAAATAAAAATTAATAGAAACTAATAATTGTAATACATGTCATTCTGAATTTTATAACACAAAGCATCACGCACACACGGTCGATTAACAATACATTTGTATTCCTTGTGTTTAGTTTTCTTCCTTTTAAATATAACATCCTCAACTCGATGTGGAAGAAGTCTTGCAACAAAACATATGTCTTGTAGGAAGAAAATTGTGTGTCCATTATATTTATATTGGCCACTATGGGAATTAGTCATCTACAATACAAGATTCACATGTGTTATCAACATTTCCTCCACCTATGTTAGTATATGTAAAACATTCAGTTGTTCCCCAGGATCCATATTGTTCCACTTTTAAAATGGATGACCTCCTCATTCACCCTTGCATATCCTACAAATAGGCTCATCATTAGAGAGGGTTACAACTATTTCAGGGTATGATTCTTTTCATATAACAATTCCCATGTGTCTCTTTCATCTTTTCATATTCTTGAAACATCGCTTCTCGAAAATGACGATGATTAGTGTCCTTTTGAACTTTTCTAGGTGACTTTGGTCCCTTATTACTATGCATGAGATTTTTTTTCACTATATGCAAATTAAAAATGAAAAATCAAACAACCATCACAACATACACAAAAAGTATTTATTTTTAAAAATTTCAGGAACAAAAATGTGAATCAATTGAAAACTACAACATAAGAGGATGGAGTTAATTATATTCATGATATCATCATTTTCATCATCATTTTTTCATTATTTTCATTTTCCTCATTATAATCATCTCCTTTTGCATCATCTTCATCATCATATCATCTTCATCATATTCATCATCATCATAGTCATCTTCATCGTCCTTCATCGTCCTCATCATGATCTTCATCATCATTATTTTTACATCATTAGCACCATCACCATCACCACCATGATCATCACATCCTCATCGTTAACAATAATATTAATCTTATTATTGGAATTTATAAAAATAAAAAAATATTATTGTTATTATTAATATCATTGTTAGTAATATTAATGTTATTATTATGAAAAATATTATTAATATTAATATTGTTAATATAATTTTATCAACAATAATAATAATACTATCATCATCAACGTTGTTTTTATCATCATGGTCTTTTGATTTTCATCGACATCATCATCCTCATTGTCATCATCAATGTAATCATCATTGCCAAAGATTATCATTTTCATGGTTGTCATGGTCGTCATAATCATCATTGTCGTCATTGTCATCTTCATCATCATGTTATTTATGATCATGATTATTATCGTCATTGGAATCTTTGTCGTCATCCCTATTATCATCATTTTCATTGTTGTAGTGCCCACTCCTCTTCGACATTGTTTTATCTTGATATTGATACTATTTGACCGATGTTCGACATTTTGATTATGATACATTTATCAAAGAGAGATGATAGATTATATTGATATGTGGATTATTGACACTATGATGTTAGGTTTTATTATGATGCACTAGATAGTGATGTTAGACAATTGATATATGTTAATTTTCATGATATGGATTTCCTACTGAAACATCATGTTTTGGGATGTTTTGAGTAGAATTGTAATCTCATGGATGTTATGTTTAGAGTTTGACATATTGATGGAAAATACAATTGTTAAATGTTGAATGATGAACATTAATTTTATATGCTTATGTTCTCGATGTTGTTAATATGGAAAAAATGCCAAGAGAGGTATTTGTTGTGTGCAAGAATTTTATCACAAACATCGAAGGGGATAGGGGACCAACCACGGAAGGATGTCGAGCGTTGAGCAACGAGGCCAAAATTGACAACTTGTGTAATGTTGTTTAGTGTGTGTTTTGCATGTCTTGTTTGGAAGTCTCCCATGGGGGTGATTTCACATGTGTGGCCATGGGGTGGATTGTGTCCCTTTCTTTAAATTTTGTATGTGCTTTATTTTATGATTTGTGTATTTAAAATTTGAAAAATTTGTCACTTTATTAGCATGTGTAAATGTGTGTTTATTAGACTTAACCCTTCTTGTTTTTTTAACCAAAGTAGAGATGTGACTAATAGTGATGATGAGATCTTGTAGTCCTTTTGTAAGTAAAATTTATGTTGATTTGGGAGTGTTTTACTCCACCCCAAGTTCAAAATTCAGATTTTGACTTAGGGGGAACTTTTGGAGACTTGTGGGACAAGCAAAACTTGTCTCATGCCTCTTAATTTGACCCAAAAACCTTACCTATGGGTTAGGAAGCTTAATTTTGAATTCTTTTTCCATTTTTGAGTGTTAGAGAAGGAAAATCATTGCACTTTCCTTCTAACCCAATTTATTATGTCCCTGAAAAGCACGGGGTGCAAGTTTGAGCCATGTGGGTTGTCATAGTCATTGCTTATGCATTGATGTTTCTTTGTCTTTGTGTGTTTAATTGAGTGTGGGAATGGGGGATGATGAAGTGGCATCCTATATGGAGCCACCTCATCATCCTCACTTCCCATTTCTATTTATTGGTGATTTTTGTTTGAATGGGGGTTACTTTCTCTTTTTGATTCTTGTGCACTTTTGGATTTTGGGAGGTTTCAGAGTGTTTAGAAATTTCTAGGCTTGGATTTGAAGAGGCTTGTGAAGGTTTTTTCTTGGATCTTGATGGAGAGGTAGGCTCTCCACACTTTTACTATTATGCTATTTTTTTTGTAAGAAATGTTGTGCTTGTTAAAAGTATTTTTGTCTTGTGATGGTGTTTGTGTGGGTTGGTTGAGTAGTTGGCCTTAGTTGGGTGTGTGAGAAGGGCTTATGGGACCATTGGGGAGGGAAAATGAGAGTTTATGTGAGGCATGCAAATTGGTGGGAGTGTGAATGAGAGTCTTACCTATGGGGAGAGAAAAGGAGATTCATGGATTTGTTGCTTGTTGCAAGGGAGAGATAAGATTTGTGTGATTATTTTGTGCACTTGGAGGCTTAGGGTAAGACTCCCACTTCACTTGGGAGGCATAAGGAGGTGGTCTCCCATAACCCTTGCTCTATTTGGTTTGATCCTCAAACCTTTGTGTGGTTGTGAAATTGTAATCTTGTGAAGTATGTTGTCATGTTTTGAGTTGAATGCCTTGTATGTGTTGTTGTGAAGCCACCTTGTCCAAGTTGTCATTGTTTTTCAATGCTCCTCATGGTTCCTTGGTTGGGGCTCGGGGGCCATTAAGGGGATGACTTCTCCCCTTAATGGATTTAAGGTTGGGTGGAGAGCGTTGCCTACTCCCCTTCCTTGTTTGTGATCCCATTGTGAAGTTTGATGAAAGCAAGTTTGGAGCTACCATTGTGGAGAGGACATGCATATTGAAGGCTTGAAATTTTGACTTGTTGATAGTCTTGTTGTAATTTACTCATTCATTTATACTTTCCATTTGGAGTGGATACATTGTAAAATTGTAAGTTTGTGAAAAAGTTGTATTCTTTGGAAATCCTTTTATTTTGTAAACCCTTTTAAAAAAGTGTGGATTGAGAAAATGAAAATTTCAAATGTGATTAGTCTTGTGAAAAGGAAATTATCAAGATTGTATTTTTTTGAAGAAAGGGAGATTTTATGAAGATGAAATGGATATACCTTTATTAATTTCCAAAATATTTTCATTTCCAAAATATTGTAATGTTGTTAGTTGATATGCTTTTATTTCCAAAATATTATAATGTGTTAGACTCTATTTTGAAAGAAACAAATATCATGTTGAATTGCACTTGCTTGTGAAATGGAATGACTATTCTTTCCTTTCCTTAGATGAAAGTACCTTGAAGTTTTTAAAACTACAAATGTATTATTAGATGTGTTGAAGGGAAGAAAATAGTGTTTCCACTATCTTGCAAATTATTTGAAATGACTAAACAACCTTAATACTTTGCCCAATTTTTCTTCCTCCTTTGTATAATTAGAAATTCTCATAGTACTCACTTGCTCTACTAAGCTACAAATGACTTGTTTTAAATTAATTAACTGAATCAAATTTCAAGAATGTGATTACCTAATTATAATGTAAGTTGTATGTACTTTTGATCCAGAGGATCCTCACAGAGAAAACACCGATCTAAGATCTTCTCGAATAAGTTGCAATCATTTTTAAAGCATGGAGAAAATTTATACGATTTTCGACGACATCTCGTTTGCGGAAACGGATCTCGTTTGCAAAAGTTATAGCCGCTGAAATTTTTGGGCAATCGGGAAAATTTGGAGTTTTGTGCAGTTGGACGTGTGCACACCCGTCAAGTGTTTCGATTATATTGCGACACGGGGCCGAATTGTGTGACGTACTAAAAAAATGGGTTGGAACGCCGGTCTTAGACACTCGGATTCGGACAAATGGACCCCGCTATTTACTGGCTGGGGGGCCTCAGCCAAGTTCGACACACTCGATTATGGAGGGGTGCCTTGGCCTCCTTCTCATTTAATCATTAAACCAACTTGTGTATATAAACTCCTATATTTTCCTTTGCACCATGCATGTGGGACATTGGGCATGCATTATTTAAATTATCCACGCCTATTTACCTATTTCCAATTTTCCACGCATTATCTATTCCATTTTCCACGCATTATTCTACACTGTTCACACATTAAACTGTATCCATTTACCATGCATATTTCTTGGGATTGTTTTAGCGCCTAAAACTAAACAATGCGCCATCCCCAAGAAATGTGCCCCATATAATGCGCCTCCACACAAGCATAAAGGTGGCTCTTTAGCCAATGTAAAACCGCCCTCCATGCATTTTTAAATGCATTCCATTTTTCACGCCCCCACAATGTGGGATAAAACTCTAAAAATGTGCCTAAGGAGAAGGAGGAGAAGTGGAGGGGATTGGAACAGCTGACCTCCCATCCAAAAGTATAGGCACCTAACCAATGCGCCAACTGTTTGGAAACAATATAAAAGGAGGTTTATCATATTTGTATAGTATTCAGACTGTGTAAAATTATTGTAATGCTCATAACTTGAGCTAGGAGTGGAATTTGGAGGAGATGTAAAAAGCAACCCCTGTTATTTTCGATAGAGGAAGATTGTGAGAAGGTCATAATTTTGTAGAATTCTTTGTAAAGAATTATTTTCAAGATTTTAATAGATCGGTCCCATTCAACCGGACCCGAGACGTAGGCCTCAAGCGCCGAACTCCGTTATCAATTCTTGCGTCACATTGCTGGTGAATCCTCTTCATTTCTTTCAATATTTACATAGTACTTGTAGTTTTTATTCTTTTATTAAAAATACAAAAAGAAATAATGCTCAAATTTTACATCAAAAATCAATACAAAGCAAGAAGAATGTGTGTGCACAATTGCTAGTTAAATTTGGTTTTCAGATCATTGGTATCAGAGCTGGTTTTGACTGATTTTTGGTTCAGTTTAATGTGTTTTGGATTGCAAGTTGTGTGTTGGATGTTAACAAGGTCTCGATCTAAGAAGGGTGAAGGAGAATTAGTTGAAGGAGATCCCAAAATTGGTACCAGACGATCTCGAAGTCCTACAATGGCGGATCGAGAGGAAGTGGAACAAAACTTTCGTCAATCCTTCCAACAGATGAAGGAAATGGTGGAAGAAATGTACCAAGATAGGCAAAGGGAAAAGGGGACTAGAGAAGGTAAGAAAGAAGAAAGCTCTAGTTCTGACATTCCAAAAAGAGACTCTTTAAAATCTGATTTTCTTTCATTAAAGTTAGATATCAAGTTTGAATTGCCTATGTATACTGGAGAGCTAAATGCAAAGAAGTTGGATAACTGGGTCAAACAAATAGAAGTATATTGCAGGGTTCATAGAATTGTTGATGATGAAGCAAAGATTCATTTGGCAACTCTTCGGATGGGTGGAACAACACTCATTTGGTGGGAGAGTAAGCTTCAAGAAGTGGAAGAAAACAAAGGTGTATAGAAATCACTTCTTGAATTTGTTTCAAATCTTAGGCAACAATTTTATCCTCTTGGTTATAAGCAACAAGCTATGATGGATTGGCAAACATTAAGACAAACTAAGGGACAAAGTGTTCAAGAATACACACAAGAATTTAGGAAAAGGGCTCTAATTTTGGGAATTTCCCTAAACACAAAAGAAACACTGCTCAAATATATTGGTGGATTGCATAGTTATCTAAGGAATATGATACTTGTTTTAGGTCCTACTAATCTTGATGCAGTATGTGTTCAAGCAACCCATCTGGAAGCACGAGGAAAATGACAAAGGAGTCCTCTTTCTCTTCTTTTAATCAGAAGAACAAGCAATCTGAAGGAAAAGGTTCGAAAGAACAAGGAAAAGGAAAGGGTAAGCATAAAACAAACTCTACTGTTAAGAAGGAAGATGAAAAACCATTTTGTAATCATTGTAAAAAAAACCATGATGAGTCTAAATGTTGGAAATTACATCCTGAAAAGAAGCCTAAATGGATGGTTAAGAAAGGAAAGGAAAAGAAAACAAACACCGTAGTGCATGATCTTGGTTCTGATTCAGGTGATGAAACCAAAATCACAGCTATGGGTTTACAAGGTAAATCAACTCTTTCAATTTCCAACAATAGCACTACAGATGTTGCATCTTCTTCTAGTAAACAAACTATACCTGACGATAAGAAAAGAAATGAGCTTTTCCACATTAGAGTAATTTCAAAGCATACGAAAATTGATACTCTTTTTTATAGTGGATCTCAAGCTAATCTAATTTCTGAGGAGGTTGTTAAGAAACTAGGACTCAAAACTAAACCACATCCCAAGCCTTATCCTTTGGGTTGGGTTTGTGATGATGCAAAACTGCAGGTAACTAAAACTTGTACTTTCAGATTTGCCATTACAGACAAGTTTATTGATGAGGTTGAATTGGATGTAGTTCCTTTGGATATTTGTGGGGTGGTTTTGGGAAGTCCTTATTTGTATGATCGTAAAGCAATCTTCTATAGGGAAGAAAATAAATATTTGCTTGTAAAGGATGGAATTGAGTTTATTATTAGAGCTCACCGTGAAAAGAATAATCTATCCTTGGTAACTGCAGGTCAAATGAAAAGGCTTGTAAACTCAAGCAAAAGTTTTGTGCTCATGGTGGTCAAAGCCAAGGAAAAAGAAAATGAGATGGATTTTGAGACTTGCGATTTAAAACATAAGGATGAATTGGTAAAAATTGTTTCTCATTTTGATGATGTTTTTCAGGATCCACAAGGTCTACCTCCCAAAAGAGGGGTTCAACATGAGATACAGTTGCTTCAGGATGCACCTCTTCCCAATATCGGAATGTATAGGTTGTCAGTAGTAGAGAACGAGGAAATCAAGAGATAGGTAATGGAACTTTTGGCTCAAGGTATAATTCATCCAAGTACATCCCCATGTGGATCACCAATTATATTGGTTCCTAAAAAGGATGGCACTTGGTGAATGTGTGTTGATTTCCGTGCTTTAAACAAGATTACTATAAAGAATTGTTACCCTCTTCCTAGAATAGATGATTTACTGGATCAATTAAGGAATGCAATTTATTTCACTAAGTTAGACTTAAGAAGTGGTTATCACCAAGTAAGAATTGCAGAAGGTGATGTTTGGAAAACTGCTTTTAAAATGAAATAGGGATTGTTTGAATGGTTAGTGATGCCTTTTGGTTTGTGCAATGCACCGGCAACATTCATGAGAGTTATGAATGAAATTTTTAGACCATTCATTGATAATTTCGTTATTGTCTACTTAGATGATATTCTTATTTTCAGTAAATCATGGGATGAACATATTAAACACATCCAGAAAGTCTTAGATGCACTAAGGAAAGAGAAATTGTATTTGAAGATGTCAAAATGTGAATTTGGAAAAACATCTTTAATTTACTTGGGGTATATTGTAGGAAATGGAGAATTGAGAATTGATCCTGCAAAAATAGAGGTTATTGTGAAATGGCCTAGACCCACAAATGTGACGGAAGTTAGAAGTTTTCTAGGTGCAATTCAGTACTGGAGGAAATTTATTGCTAACTTCTCATATATTGCATCTCCTTTGCATGCTTTGACAAGTATTAAACAGGTCTTTCAGTGGGGAGGAAAACAACAAAAAACATTTGATACACTGAAAGAGAAGATAAGTACCACTCTGATCTTGGCACTTCCGGATTTACAACATTCATTTGAGATTGAGACGGATGCTAGTGACTACGCAATGGGGGCAGTTTTGATGCAGAACAAATGACCAGTGTGTTACCATTCAGAAACCTTTACAAGTGCGGTAAGAAACTATCCAACTTATGATAAAGAGTTGTATGCTTTGGTTCAAAGTGTTAAAAAATGGAAGCATTATTTAATGGGAAAAGAAACAATTATCCATACTGACCATCAACCGCTTCAATACTTACAAACACAAACCAAATTGCAGCAGTCTAGACATTTCAGGTGGATGGGATTTTTGCAACAATTTCATCTTGTAATCAGGTATAAAAAAGGTATTCAAAACAAGGTTGCCGACATGTTATCCAGACCACCAGTGGTAGTAGCATCTATCCTTTTGCAGCATAGTTCTTTGGCTCATGTTAGTTACAAGGAACAATATGCAAATGATGTTGATTTTAGAGAAGTGTATGAGGATCTAGTAAGTGGGAAACAAGTAGGAGAAAAAGATTATCATTTGCATGAAGGATTGTTATATCATTCTGGAAAACTTTGTATTCCAGAAAATGAGCGTGTGCATATGATTAGGGAAGCACATACTTCTCTTATTTCAGGGCATTTTGGTGTTAGTAAGACAGTTGCACATTTACAAAAATATTGCTATTGGCCTAGAATGCATGAACATGTAAACCGATATATTAAGGGATGTGTTCTTTGTGCCACAAGCAAGCCAAGTAACAGGAAATTAGGACTTTACACTCCTCTTTTTGTTCCAACACGGCCTTGGGAAAGTGTTTCCATGGACTTTGTTGGAGGCTTGCCCATGACACGTAAAAAACATGATTACTTATATGTGGTAGTGGACAGATTTTGAAAATGTGTGTGTTGGTTCCATGTACTAAACAAATAACTGGTGAGGAACTGCACATTTATTTTTTCAGTTTGTTTGGGTTCATTTTGGTTTACCTACTTCAATCATATCTTATCAGGATTCTATATTTCTTGGGGAATTTTGGTCAACATTGTGGAGGTTAATGGACACAAAACTAAAAAGAGCACTCCTTTCATCCACGGACTAATGGTCAAACGAGAGGTTGTAAACCGCACAAAGTGGTACAATTACTTAGGGGCTATAGTAACAAACATCCTAAATTGTGGGATGAACATCTTTATTATGTGCAACATGCTTATAATCGTGCCTTACATTCTTCTACTTTGAAGTCTCCATTTGAGACTTGTTATGGATATCTGCCTAATTCTCCATTAGATATATATTATGGACATGAAACTGTTGTTAATGGTGCAAGTGATTCGACAAAGCTAAAAGATTTATGCGAGAGAATACAACAGGTTCATCAGTATGTCCGTGAACAATTGGAGAAAAGCCAGGCCAAGTACAAAGCTAGGCATGATAAACATAGAACTGATCACAAGTTCAAAGTTGGTGATTCAGTTTGGCTTCACATCAGCAAGGAAAGACTGACAGGTGAAGGTAAAAAATTGAAACCTATACGGTATGGTCCATTCCAAATATTGGAAAAAATTGGTAACAACGCTTTCCGGTTAGATTTACCTCCATATATGCAAATCTACTCAGTTGTAAATGTTGATAATTTAAGATTGTATGAACCGCCTATGATTGTTGATCATGATGATTCTAACATTATGCCTTCCATTGATGATTTTGCTCCTGAGTATCTTGATGAGTTGTAGGAAGACATCATTTTGGACAGGAAAGTAAGAACTTCATGCGAAGGGGTGATATTGAGTATCTTCATGTTGGGTTCAAAGGCATGCATCCGAAAAAAGCGCTAAATGGATGGAAACCGGAAAGGTGAGGGAGAAATACCCTCACCTATTCACCAATTAGGTTGACTTTTGGGGTCCAAAAGTTTCTCAGTGGGGAGGAATGATCCAGAGGATCCTCACAGAGAAACACTGATCTAAGATCTTCTCAGAATAAGTTGCAGTCATTTTTAAAGCGTGGAGAAAAATTATACGATTCCGATGACATCTTGTTTGCAGGAAACGGAGCTCGTTTGCAAAAGTTATAGCCCGCTGAAATTTTTGGGCAACTGGAAAATTTGGAGTTTTGTGCAGGTTGGACGTGTGCACACTCGCCAAGTGTTTCGATTATATTGCGACACATGGACGAATTGTGTGACGTACTAAAAAAATGGGTTGGAACGCCGGTCTTGGACACTCGGATTCAGACAAATGGACCCCGCTATTTACTGGCTGGGGGCCCTCAGCCAGGTTCGACACACTCGATTATGGAGGGGTGCCTTGGCCTCCTTCTCATTTAATCATTAAACCAACTTGTGTATATAAACTCCTATATTTGCCTTTGCACCATGCATGTGGGACATTGGGCATGCATTATTTAAATTATCCACGCCTATTTACCTATTTCCAATTTTCCACGCATTATTCTACACTGTTCACGCATTAAACTGTATCCATTTACCACGCATATTTCTTGGGATTGTTTTAGCGCCTAAAACTAAACAATGCGCCATCCCCAAGAAATGTGCCCCATATAATGCGCCTCCACACAAGCATAAAGGTGGCTCTTTAGCCAATGTAAAACCGCCCTCCATGCATTTTTAAATGCATTCCATTTTTCACGCCCCCACAATGTGGGATAAAACTCTTAAAATGTGCCTAAGGAGAAGGAGGAGAAGTGGAGGGGATTGGAACAACTGACCTCCCATCCAAAAGTATAGGCACCTAACCAATGCGCCAACTGTTTGGAAACAATATAAAAGGAGGTTTATCATATTTGTATAGTATTCGGGACTGTGTAAAATTATTGTAATGCTCATAACTTGAGCTAGGAGTGGAATTTGGAGGAGATGTAAAAAGAAACCCCTGTTATTTTCGACAGAGGAAGACTGTGAGAAGGTCAAAATTTTGTAGAATTCTTTGTAAAGAATTATTTTCAAGATTTTAATAGATCGGTCCCATTCAACTGGACCCGGAGACGTAGGCCTCAAGCGCCGAACTCCGTTATCAATTCTTGCGTCACATTGCTGGTGAATCCTCTTCATTTCTTTCAATATTTGCACAGTACTTGCAGTTTTTATTCTTTTATTAAAAATACAAAAAGAAATAATGCTCAAATTTTACATCGAAAATCAATACAAAGCAAGAAGAATGTGTGTGCACAATTGCTAGTTAAATTTGGTTTTCGATCAACTTTAGAAATTGGTTACTAAACTTAATACCCTTAGCTTATTCTTAATATCTATCCAAAAGGGGGATTCAAGTTATTTGACTATTTCAACACTATTATTATATCAATATAATTATATATTGATATTATGTTCTTACATTAAAATACAAACAAAATTGAAATGGTACTAATGATACACTTATATTAATATATATACCTATGTTAATACTTTATATATTAATATGTATATTTATTAATACATAATTATACTTATTACTATTGTTATCCTTAATAAATATTATTACTTTTAATATTAATCCTTTTATTAATATCTACATTTTCCAAACTTTGAAATAAATAAAGTTATGTAAAATTAATGTGGTATGCGTGGGGATTGGTCGTAGGCTTTGTTTAAAGGAATGGGGTGGGGAAGGGTCATTGACCCCAACCCCCACCCCATAAGACTATGGGATGGGGGTGGGGTTGGCGACCCTTCCCCCACATTGCATTGTTTAAAAATATAACAGTGGGGGCGAAACCCCCACCTAATACCTTTGTTTCTTTTTAAACCCTGTTACGGATTTTTGCAATGAAGTTTTTGTTTTGACGCAGTTTGCGTAAATGTGACTGCAACCTTAAAATCCTCTCTCTCTCTCTCTCTCTCTCTCTCTCTCTCTCTCTCTCTATATATATATATATATATATATATATATATATATAATGGTTAAATGTATATATTTATACATATATAAACACAAGTGTAAATACATATACATATACTTATAAATATACTTATATTTGTGAAAAAATAAAAAAATGTTAATATTACAAATATAGATCTTTTAGAAAATGGAGAATACCCAAATGGGTAGTTTTGGTTGAATATTGCCTTTAACAAATTGGAAAATTTACAATCCCTTGGATAGGGTAGAAGGGAAAACATTGAAAATAAAATAAATAGCATTGAAGGGATATGTGTATCCATCCCCAAGCTTCTCCCCTCTCATCCATGGCTTCCTCTTCTTCCATCTTCCATTACCCTCAAAACAAAAAAAACAAGAATGAATGAAATGAACAAAAGAGAAATGAAATAAATCCTTCCTTAAGGATTTTTAGGTTTAGTTTGAATTCCCCCATCTAATGGTTCATATTGGTCTCAACCAAGGGCCGAGATTGTCCCCTACAAAAGTTAGGTTGGGGTAGGTGAGGTGATTATTTGATCACATGGGTCCCCTTTTTGAATGGGGCCACTAGTGTGTTTTGAAAGTAATTAAGTTGTTGCCTTTTATCTTTGAATTAAATTAAATAAACTTTCCCTTATTAGTTTAGTTTACTTTTACAATGGAGAATTAAATAATTAGCTTGGTGTAATGAAAGGGTTATTGGGCTTTAATTATTTAATTTTACATGACCTTAGGAAACCATTGTATTAAATTTATTTAGGATCATTTGAATGAAGTATGTTAAACCTAATCATAGATTAAATCAATTATTTATTTAAATATTATTATTTAATTAATTTTGTACGATCTTTTATTAACCTAGGGATTAACTTAACGTTGCATTTGTCCTTTAACAAAAAAATTATTCCACAATTTTTCTAGTATAATCTATGTTTGGTTTTGGATTCGTGTGCAAATTTTTTTGGGCGTTACAATTGTCGTCATTTTCATCATTGTTTTCAATATTTTCATTGTCATCGTCATCATTTTTGTCATCATTTCTAGTGGAGAAATAATTATATGGACTTACCTACATTTATTCTATGCCATTCATAATAGTAAATACCAGGTTCATATATTAGGATTGTTACTGATCGAGGATAAAATCCAAAAATTCAAGAAAGTAAAGTACAATTTATATGACATTAACATGTTAATTCTTGCACTGAGCAGAGAAATTTTGGTGGATTGTGGGCTTCCATAGAAATGAAATGATTGTATTTTAGGAAAGAGGATGATTAAAAAATCATGATCTTAAAATTCCAGATCTGACATGTTTCAGTAATTATTTTCGAACTAACACAAATGACCATATTATATGCTTTAATGGATGGCATCATAGTTCGACTCTAGTTCATGTTTTCTTAGGGTAGCATATAATATAAATGATTTTTTCGTTGCATATAATTTGACATGTTAATTTCATTTTATTTGTATTTAAAGTTGAATTAAATAAATTAGGATCTTGTCTTGTATTGTGTTGTAACGAATATACGATGCGAAAACAATATTGGGCTCTATTTCATTGTTCTAGTTAATTTAATTATATTTTGTACTAAAATTTTATTTGAAAACATTCAAAAGACAAAATTGTGATAAAAACATCTAACTACGCATAAAATTTATTGTAACGACTAAATTGTGGCATTTGTTGTTCTAATTGTGCATTTTAAAAGTTGATTCTTGTGGCCTTGGTTTTCTATCATGTGTTACTCCAACTTATTTTCATGTTGTAGTGATCTCTTTGGTGACCGTTCTATTATAAACATATAGTATTTATTGCTCACACATTGATGCATTCACAATATTTTTTAAAATATAAACACTATTCATTAAAACATCAAATGTGACAAATCATACACAAGCACCAACATTGGAGAAAGCAATGGTGGATGGTCCTTATTAGGCCTATCCTACAAAGGATGTTTCTCTAAAGTTTAATTAGACACCACCCATCTTCATCAATAGTTTAATAGAAAAAAACTAGGAAATAGTAACTTCCCAATGTCGCGATGGAGGCATGACTATTTGAACTCTATTTTGTATCAAAGAGATTGACAAAAAATCACCTGCAAAAGAATTACCATGTAGAGGTAGATACCATCTTCTACACTAATGTGGATGAGATTATATGTAGTTGCAAGATTACCCACACAATTATTTGTACATTGGCGATGCAAAACACTATAGACATGAATTTAGAGGCGCACAATATATAGCATGCTCGGAACACCAACCAATGGTAGAATAAATTTTATAGATACTAAAATTCAGTCACTTGCACCTAATTTTCCTAGGATTGTATCTCCACAAAGACTAAAGATATCACAAATAAAAAATATTTATAAAAAATTCGGGATGGATATTATCTTTACTTTAAAAAAACTACTTTTCTATATTTTTATAGCTGGAATAAAATAGTTGATCTATATAAATTCTAATGAAATGAATTTTGTACAAACTACTTAACATATTATATAAATAAAACAATATGCCAAATGAAAGGATATAGATTAAGGTTTAAAAATTCCATAAATCCACATCAATGATGAAAGAGCTCTAGGATAAAATAATAAAAATGCTTCAATAAAAAATAAGGGGGATAAAATTTTAGGCAAATGGTATTAAAGATGTCAATTAATGCATAATTCTTTCACCGAAAGGCAAGACTTAGTAGACAATATACCAATGAGATAATTTAGGTTCTATCTTGAAATTTAGAACTATTCTATGTCTAGATAGTCATGCAAAAGGGAAAGAATTTAAATTTTGTTAGCTCTTAAGATAATTCAAATCCATAGAAAAATACAAGTAATTTGATATTACATCCCAAAGGAGAATTTTTGTATAGGAAAATCCCAATTTCATCATAAATCCTTACATGAAGATGAAGGCATATCCATACCAAGTTATTGAAACTTGACATCTAGCTTATGGGCTTTGATACAAACAAAAATGAAGATATGAATCTAATCACATTTCAAAATATTTCATATTGAAACTGGTGTAGCTAGACAATCTTTAATCACATGATCCATTGCATGTGTCTTTGGTTAGTACCTATGGAATTTGGGGTACATTATCGGTTGGCGTGGAGCCATAGGTTGGGACATTTGGATTATAGGGTTTATGATCTGGTTGTGTAGGAGTTGGGATAGAGCCATCATATGTTTGAGTAGAGCCGGAATCTCCTGAGTATTTAGGGGGTTCAATCCATATCCCCAACCTGAGTTCATACCACAAAATGGTACACATTCAAATCAGCTATGTTAATTATGTAGTTTCTATTATTCTATGAAAATATTTAAGCATTTTATAACCTAAAGATGGATAATTGTCTCCACTACCATCCCCAACATCTCCACCATCAACCCCTCCATTATCGTCACTTATATGTTGTTCCAATTCATTTTGAGAGTGCACATTTGGCTAAGCCAGAGCGGTACCACCACCACTACCACCTGCGGTGAAGATGGTAATCAAAATTAAAATAACAACTAATATGGCCGCAATGACTGAGAATTTTTAGTTTAAAACACACGCAAATATTTTCAATGAAAAAATACAAAAGAATATATAGAGTACTATCCTGGAATACTATTTAATCTGTATAAGGAATATTGAGACATATGGCTCAAATTCAATAAAAGGGTTCACATATTGTAATAAAAACCAGAGCCCATGCAAAAACACAATACATGAATTCATTCGTTTCATTCCAGACCATCTAATTTTAGGAGGTATTAATGCATTATATTCATTACAACATTATGTAAACTTACCATCATTGTTCTGAGTAGCACCTAATTTTAGTTAGATTTGTGTAGGTTGTAAGGTCATTTTACAATTTATCAAGTTTCTTAGGTTGTAATTACTATTTGAGTGCGGGGACTCTCTCAGTACAAACTGCATTTGAATTCGTGCTCTAAATTTCGAGCAATGAGCCAATTATTAATTTTACTCCAAAGAATTAGTTTCTCAGATATTACATTCCTTCATTTTCCAGAAAAAAAATATCAGGGACAATTGATGTAATAAAATCCATAGCCAATGTCTCCAAGTTCACTTGGTCCACAGTTCTTGAATGAAATGGAAAATAAAAAACAAATAAGATTACAATTTATGTTAATTATGTAGTTTTTGTTAATCTACAAACATATTTAAGCATTTTATAACCTGAAGATGGATAACCACCTCCACTACCATCCCCAACATCTCCATCATCATCCCCTCAATTATCATCACATGTATGATGTGCCAATTAATTTTGAGTGTGCGCATCTGGCCGAGCCATAGCGGTACCACCACCACCACCTACGGTGAAGATTGAATTCACAATTAAAATAACAACTAATATGGCTGCAATGACTGGGTATTTTTAGTTGAAAACACACAAATATTTTCAACAATGAAATAGAGAAAACATACAAAATAATATATAGAGAACTATCATGTAATACTATTTAATTACGTTGTTAGGCCTACTCTATACTCAATACAAACCATTTTTAACATTTATCACACTTTCTCGTTAACAGCTCCTAGTGCTCTTTTCCATTCTATGGTTAACAACTCCTTCTACCTTTTTGTATTGAATCATTGACAAGTGTCAACATTAGTAACATTTCTATAAACTAATAAATAAAAAAGTTACAAGAAACCAGCTTTGAAACCGTTACATGCATTTCTTAGTAACCTATAATATTATAGTCATATTTTGCATGCATCAAAAACAATTATATGGGTATCTTTAATAATAATTTATGGATTTGAAACTGTATCGTAACTTTCGTATTCCCTTTCTTCTTTAAGTTTTATAGATTTATGACCACCATGTTGCGATATTGTCTGCAGTAGTTTTATCTCTACAATCTTACTTGCTCTTAATTTTCCATTTCATTCAAAAACAGTGGACCAGGTGAACTTGGAGACGTCAGTTATGGATTTTGTTACATCAATTCTCCCTCATATTTTTTTGAAAAATGAAGGTAATATCTGAGCTACTAATTCTTTGAAGAAAAATTAATAACCACCAACTCATTACTCTGCACTTTAGAGCAGGGCATGAAATGAATTTTCTACAGAGAGTCCCTTGCATTCAAGCAGGCATTAAAACCTAAAAACTTGATAGATTGTAAAATGACCTTACAACCTACACAAATCTAACTCAAATTAGGCATTACTTAGGATGATGATGGCAAGTTTACATAATACTGTAATGAAGATAATCCATAAATTCCTCCTAAAAGTATACGGTCTTGACAATCGACATAATTCAAGTATTGTGCTTTTCCATGGGCTCTGGATTTTATTACAATATGTGAACCATTTTATTGAATTCAAACCAGATGTCTCAATATTCCTTGTATATATTAAATGGTATTCCAGGATAGTGCTCATTATATTCTTTTGTATGTCACCAACTCATTACTCTGCACTTTAGAGCGGGGCATGAAATGAATTTTCTACAGAGAGTCCCTTGCATTCAAGGAGGCATTAAAACCTAAAAAACTTGATAGATTGTAAAATGACCTTACAAACCGCACAAATATAACTCAAATCGGGAATTACTCATGATGACGATGGCAAGTTTACATAATACTGTAATGAATATAATCCATAAATTCCTCCTAAAAGTAGACGGTCTTGAGGTGATCGAATAAGTATTGTGCTTTTCCATGGGCTCTGGATTTTATTACAATATGTGAACCATTTTATTGAATTCAAACCAGATGTCTCAATATTCCTTGTATATATTAAATGGTATTCTAGGATAGTGCTCGATATATTCTTTTGTATGTTTTCACTATTTTATCGTTGAAAATATCTGCATGTGTTTTCAACTAAAAATACTTAGTCATTGTGGCCATCTTCACCGCATATGGTGTTGGTGGTAGTGGTGGTGGTGGTAACACTCTAGCTTGGCCAGATACATATGCACATTCAAAATGAATTGGCACAACAGATAAGCGACGATAATGGAGGGGCTGATGGTGAAGACGTTGGGGATGGTATTGGAGGCAGTTATCCATCTTTAGGTTATAAAATGCTTAAATATTTTTGTAGATTAAAATAAACTACATAATTAACATATCTGATTTGAATGTATGCCCTTTTGTGGTATGAACTCGGGTTTGGGATATGGATTGAACCCCCTAAATACTTAGGAGATTTCATCTCTACTCCAAAGATGATGGCTCTATCCCAACTCCTACATAGCTAGATCATAAGCTCTATATCCCAGATGTCCCAACCTATGGCTCCACACCAACTGATAATATACCCCATATCCCACATGTCCCAATCAAAGGCATGGAGGATGGATCATAAGATTAAATATTGTTCTAGCTACATGAGTTTCTAATATGAGAAATACAATCATAATCATTTTCTAGTAATTTTAATTTTTAGGCAACTTTTCTCAAGTTCTGACTTCTTGATCATGAATTCAGATATTTTTGAGCAAGAATCAACCTTTGCCTCTATATTTGGGAAATCTACCTCGTCTATTTAAGTAGCAAGACATTCACAAAAATTTAGAACAAAATGTAATATATGAGCCTAATTTGAATGCAAGCCTTGCGCATGAATATTTAATGATCAAAAATATTTCCAAGCACTAAGCAAGTATATAAAGATAACCCTAATTGTTATTAAAATATATCCTTAGCTCCATTAACAATTCTTTAAAAAAGTATGTGATGTTAGAATATAAAGTATATATCATGGGAGCATAAAAATGCAAAATTGGTAAAATGTTTCAATATTTGATACAGAATGCACATTTGACCAATGCATCAACTGTTTATAAATTTTGAGTTTTTGTCCTCTAGGCATCAAGTGAGGTATTCACCCATTTAGTCACCTTTGATCGCTCTAAGGTCATACCAAGATTTGAGGTTGTTGTAAACCTTCCCTTGACCTCCCCCATTAAATAAACAAAAAAGATGGGTGAATTTTTACATAGGTGTATTTTCAAGTCAAAAATGGGAATTTAGATGAAATTTCACTTATTATTAACAATATTTATGTGTTTGTGGAAGGTCAATAGACACACATTTATTGTTTAATTATAATAAGAAATAAAATAGAAGTGTTGATATATATCATCAATGAATTTATACAATATTGTCTATTTTAACATGTAATTATTTGTATGAAATAGGATTTGTAAGAGAAAGATTAAAATAATGAGGGTACTATAATGGACACATACTTTTAAAACCTCAAGTTTCTTTTTAAAAAGCCATTTAAAGACTGGTTAATAATAAGTGATATCTTGCTTATCCTTTATTAATAAAGATTTTCAAAAATTTATATTTAATGATTCCCTATGTCTTGAATTTCGTACCTTTTCAATAATAAAGATTTCTAAGATGCTTTTCATTAATACCCAAATATATTTCACTATAATTCCAAGAACCTTGAGACATTTTGTAAATTGTTGACTTCTTTGTGTCCATATGATATAATTTGTAATATTCATACACTTCTACTTAAGCACTTGTAACTACAAACATATGAATAAAAACACTTTAAATTAGATATTTTACTTGGATGGATATAATTAGTTTTAGAGTTTAATTTAGAAAATGAGGATTGGATGTTAGGTCATTTTATGAAAACTATAATACTATTGTTACAATCCATAAGACCAATTTTATTATTTATTTAATAAAATAATTTGTAATAATAACAAAAAACCTTTTTCTACCTCCTCCAGTTTTATTACAGAACATGACTTTTTATGAATATAAACAATTAATAATAAAAAAATAGAAATATTACATAACTTCATCTTCATCCTCAAAAATTAAAGATTGTACCTAAAACTATGGAAGGCTTATTACTTATGATTTTTGTATCTTTTTCATTTTTTTTGCCTTACAGTTACTGAATCAACAAATGGGAATCCTACAATGAGTGTACCAATAAGAGATGAAAGTTTCCTAGAAAAGTTAAAAGCACACCAATCATCGTCATTTTCGAGAAGCGCATGTTTGCGAGAAAGAAAAAATGAAAGAGACTGATGGGAATGCTTATACGCGTCTTTCGACTGAAGGGGCCACTACGAACATTTTTCATTCTTTGAGCATCATAAAAAATTAGTTCAGGGGAGACTGAAGGGGAATCCATAAATACGATCGATCAAAGAGCATTCATGTCAGATCTACATATGCAAATAGAACATGAAGATGGAGTGCTTCCTTGTATTGCAGACACAAAAAGTAATTTTCCTTGCATCTTCGTAGTGCGTCAGTTTGCATACATCTCAAAGGCTATCAGTTTGGTGGTTCTGTTATGGTAAATCTTGATAACTATATAGCCAGTACTTCCGCAATTGACACAGATGCACGACCTACAAATTTGAGATTGAAGGACTATAGTCGCAATAGAGACTCATTGCAAAACATTTGTGTTGGAATATCTAAATTCTTGATCCGATTATGCATGATGTTCCATAGTACTAGCATAACAATTTAGTGATATATTGAAGGATAGGTGATATTCATTTAATGGTAAAAATTCTATTTGTAGTTTTGCACAAGATGAGACATTAGAGATGTCGTTTTCTCAATTTTTTGAATTACATTCTTTTGTATGTAGGTTGTAGAGGAGATGGTTCATCTGGTGGTGTTTTGGGTCACGTGAGAAAGAGATCCCAAGGAAAACAATCACATATATGTGGATTGAGTACGAGAATTTGAAGTGAATCATTTGAAAATTCCAACAATAATGTCCATGAATGCTATCATAATTTTAGAGGTGAAATGGATAACACACATCCTATCATACGTGTGAACATCTAAGGTAGGAGATCTGTGAATAGGGAAAATATGGAATGTCGGGCAAGAGGTTTAGCACCAAATAACAGTTGTGAATCTTCTATAGATAGTATGTGTGAAGGTGAGGCAAAAGAAAACAACTCAAATCGAAGACCTACTTTCGACTAGAGATGTAACTTACAGATAGTTCTACTCATTACGTTATGGTTTACGGTTAAATAAAATGCTCAAGTCATGTCAAAAATATTGGAAAAGAATTGATGCACTAGCCATTATTCATATGTGTTGTATATGGAAAGAATCATACCCTAGAGTATCTTTGGTATATCAGTAGATCGAACAAAAAACTTGATTAATTCTTCTTAATGAATCATATGGATTCATACAAAATAAATAGGTGAAGTTGTTCCTAAAATTTAGGAAACAACTCACAATAATAAATGAGTTGTTTTAACAACTCGTAAATATAAAAACTAAATATTAGGTTGTTTATCACAACCTTACAACTCATTTAATTACCCAATACAAATATAACTCTCACTATCGTGAGCACTAACAAAGAAAATTTCCTAACATTCCCCCCTTAGTGCGAACATGGGGAAAACTTGCTTTGTATTGCAACGTGCCACTACATATCCTGCTCATGATTTGAATGGTTTCAAGGACAATACCAACAACCTCTGGATGGTTTTCCAAGTGGTTAACCAACAACCACACAACATATGGTTTTTTAGGATAATACCAACAAGCTCTGGATAGTTTTCCAGTGGATAACTAACAACCACAATATCATGATGTTGCAGTAGTATCATTAGTTCTCATCACTATCTCACTGTAGAGAATAACCTAGGAAAATCTGCTGAATTTTGTTGCTCATACACACAAACTAGAAATGGAACATTGGATCATGTTCCCCCCTCAATGTGAAATTTCCACTTATTTCGTAAACCAAAAATCCATAATACTGCATACTGAAATTTGAAGCACACCACACGCAACTAAAAGCACACTGAAAAATGTCACCAAACCTTGATGCGGCCCCGTCGTTGGCGATTGACGAGAGGACGTTGATTGACCTCCAACCTCCATTTGCCTCCATCCTCTGGTCTCATGCTGCTAACTTAGCAAATTTAGTTTTAAAGATCAATGGTTGCCAAGACATCATGGGTAACACCGAAAATGCGTCCATAAGGCAATTTTTTATTTTTATTTTTACAATTGTTGACAACTTTGACATTGGCTAGGCAATGACAATCAATTTTAACTCTATACAATACAAATACTATTTTGATGACAAGAGTTTTCATGATACTTACAAGTAAAAACTTATTTTTTAAATGACATTTTTTGATGGACTATAACTCCATAAGAACAACTGCTTACTTAAAATTTTGAAAGCTCAATTTTCTGATGACTTAATAACATTTGACTATAACTAACATTTAAGTCACATGACTTTTAAATTCCCTTATCATGACAACTAAGATTTTTGACAAGACAGGATTAACAATAAACCTACAACAAAAGGGCATAAACAAACTCGTATATTACACGGATTTGGACTTCAACAACAAAATATCAAAAGCGATGAAAGGAATGCAACTTTACATCTCAATCACCTTTTAGTGTCAACAAAGTTGACAAGTTGAAGACTCCTAAAGGTGGAGTGAATATAATGTGAACGTTACTACGTGGCAAAAGCGAGATACAATTCTAGATCCGCAAAATAAATCAATGACCAAAATTCCTAATATCAGAAGTCTTGTCAAAGATCAATACAAATCACCAATGACGCTAGTGCCACAATATGCCAACAATAATTGAGAATGCTCATTGGTTAGGAAATTGCAAAGTAAGAACAAAGCCCCTCACAAAAATTCACAGAGATATTATGGCTTTGATACCAAATCTTGGTATATCAGCAGATCGAACACAAAAAGTTGATTAATTCTTCATAATGAATCATACGGATTCATACAAAATAAATACATGAAATTGTTCGTAAAATTTAGAAAACAACTCACAATAATAAACAAGTTATTTTAACAACTCATAAATATAAAAACTAAATAAGGTTGTTTATCACAACCTTACAACTCATTTAATTACCCAATACAAATATAACTCTCACATCGTGACCACTAAAAAGAATATTTCCTAACAGAGTAGTCATAACCCTCTTTGACATAGGGCCTACTTTGTAAGAGTTGTAAGGGTGAACGAGGAGGTCATCAATTTTCAAAGTGGAACAATATGGATCTCGGGAATAGGTGAATGTTTTACGTATACTGAGGAATGTTGATGGCATGTGTGAATCTCGTATTGTAGGTGGATCATGCATGTGGTTGCCAATATAAATATAGTGAACACACAATTTGCTTTCCGCAAGACATATTCCACGTTGAGTCGAGGATTCTTATATTCTTATAGTAAAAAAGAAGAACATTCAACATAGGGAATATGAATGTGTTGTTAATTGATCGTGTATGCTCGATGTTTTATGTTATTAAATTTTGAATTACAGGTATTATAGGGATGTGGAGATAGACTACGAAGCATTACACAATCTCCTAGAAATAGATGGAGATGTATCGCATAGAATTTGTCATATAGAATCTGACATATAAGATTGGACAAACGATCACACAACGACATATGTAGTAGGGAATATAGAAAGTGTGGATGAAGAACAAATACAAAATCATCCATCATCATTTTCTTTCAGATTTCCTAATCTGTGGAGGGAGATGGATGAGGTTAGATTATTTGTTGAAATTATAGATGTGATATTTGTTGACGTTGTTGAATGGCCGCCAATTGCCTCTTCACCGATAAATGAATACAATATGGAGGGAATGTTATCCATGGCATTTCCAATCTTTTCCCTACAAGAGATGTGAAATGGCTACAACCGAGAATGAAACGAGTGTAGATGCATGATTATATAAAGCATTTGATCAGGTATCATGACAATAGGTTTGGAAAGAACCCTATATTTAGATATTATGGACATAATATATCGGTTCACCACCCATCCAAACCACTACTTTTGTTTTTGTTAAGAAACATCTGGAGGACAACGTTCACGACTATTAAAGACTTGCGTCAACACATTGATAGTGCAATAGATGAGAATTTGGCAGAACAAGTGATTTGTTTCTATGCAAAGCAAAGCTTCATGGGAACTGGACTATATTGGTACTTATGTTGTAGTTAATTGACAAATATGATAATTCAATTGGGTGGCCTGAGTCTATTCTTCACACTTACGACGGCTGACACTAAGTGGTTTGATTTGCATCAGCTAATGCCCAAGAAACCTCTTTCAGATTATTCAAGGGCATGCAAATGGAAGACTCAAAATGTAATAGATTACCCTCATATTGTCACAACATATATCCACGAATGATTTAAAAATATTTCGTGAAGAGGTTATACATGAACTAATTGGTGCAATAGACTTTTGGTACATGTTTGTACCTTTTACATCCTCTAATAAAATGTATAATAGTATTGAAGAAATTTATTTTTCTAACACATTATGGAATTTATAAATGGAAGGTTATGTAAGTCTCTCATCATTTGTGTGGCTGATGTTGTATTTGTTGGAGTGGAAACATCGAGGATCTACACATGTACATGCAATCATATGGGTCATGAGTTGCCCTATATGGAAACATTGGATTGGATGAATGAGAGTTAGGTTGCATCTGTGAGATCATTTTTTGATAGATATGTGACGTCATAGAATCCCTGTGATAGCCATCAAATACATATGAAGCTCGGTCAGTCTAGAGATGACAATCCATGCTCGATAATGTCGTCCCATGTACTACAACGCAACCCACTTCGTGACTATAAAGAGCTTGTCAACCTTGTTCAGAGACACACTACTAAGATGTCTTGTTTGCAAAAGAAATGATTGTCTATGGTTTTTCGTTACAATGTTCCGTGCGATCTTCGGGATGAGTTAGAGTTGTGCATTGATAGGGACAACCAAAAGAAATTTTAACCTTATCATAATGATGTGAGACTTAACTTTCACAACTCTAACATGTTATCTATTTGGCGTGATAATGTGGATTGTCAACCTTCTTGGGCTCAACCTTCTTCATTTTCTTTGTGGGGACACACATGTATGTAGTACTACCAAACACATGAAGATGAGAGATTGATGGCTTACAACCACTCCAGGCTTCTTCGAGCATTATGTTCTTTAGTTCCTTTATAGGATACCTGTTAAGAAGATACACCATCGCTTGAACTCCTTTTTCCCAATACTTCTCCAATCTCGCTCTAAAAGCATGCAACAAACCATTTCCATCATTGTGCAATTGTGATGTTCTATGACTTCATTCTATTGAGGCATATAGGTAGTAGTCAAATGTTGTTTGATATCGTGCTACTTTAGGAAGGCCACAAACTCCTTTGATGTGAATCCCCCTCGATCTAAGTGGAGTATATGGATGCACCTGTCATACTGGTTCTCAACAAGCTTCTTGAATATTTTAAAGTGTATGAATGCATCACTCTTCTTTTTTAGGAAGAACACCAACATTTTCCTAGATAACTCATCCACAAACAATTGAAAATATTGGATTCCTTACATCGTGATAGGTAGCGATCCACATTTACATTAGTGTGTATCACATCCAAATGATCCATGGCTTGAAATAAACTCACCTAAAACTCGATGTTGCTTTCCTGCAAGACAACCTGAACAAATAGGAAATGTTGGAGAAATTGTAGTAAGGCCACGTACCATACCTTTGGAGTTGAGTTGATGAAGGGAACCACTAAATAGGCTTCCATAGTGGAAATACCAAAGTGTGGTGAACTCTTCTATTGAGGAAATGAGAGAAACTTTGTGCCAGGATAAGACATCTAAGGAAAACAACTTATCTCAAAAAAATGCTCGTGCTATGACCTTTCCATCTTTAGTGATAGACATGATTTCATACCATTTTAAACTTAGAACTTGACCTTAACCTTTTGATTCAATAGTTGATTGATATATAGGAGTGTTTATGTCAAGTCAGGTATGTAGAGAAATTTGATAAGTGTATAATTGTTTTTACTGAGAGGAATGGTGACATCTTTAATACCTTATCATCTGCAACCCTAACTCGATCTCATGTGGGTTGGTGGCTCAACTTTTGGAAGAGTTATTTGCATCTTGTCATATGCTTTTGGCACTAGAATAAATCAACCAAACATTCTTAGAGGGTTTATAAGTTTGGGAGATAAGTACCATGCTTTGATGATTGTAATTTGGTTCTTCTTCTTCTTCGGGTGCATCATTTTTTTGTGCTACTGCGTGTCTTTTGTGTGCCATCTCAACTAGAAGAGGCTTGTGTACGGCCATTGTAGTATCACTCGGAGATGTCATGAGTATAATTTGGTTCTTCTACCACTCCTATGTGTGTAATTTCATCTATAGCAAAAATGTTAGCCTTTAGAGAGTGGGTATGGTGAGGAATTTCCCTCTGAACCTAATTGAAACTTCTAACCCTAAATATTGGACCTTATGACCTCTAATAATTATTAATAAAAGAAAAATATATTCCAGAGATTAGTTTTGTTCTTAAACTTGGTAGTGACAATGTCTTGTAACACGGTTGTAGATTCGTTTAAACAAAAAAAAATTATTTCATAATTTTTTCCTAACCAACCCTAGTTGTTTCTTGGGTCTCAAGTGGGTTGTTTTAGTGGGCCTTATAGTAATTCTAAGTGAGCTATGATTTCCCATCTTAGGCCAAGCAAGAAAAGAGTCTTTAATATTGTTACAAGGAACCCATGCTAAGTTAAGCTTACCTAGGAGCCAATTCCACCCCTGAACTGTGAAGGAGCAAAAGAGAAGAGATGATCAATGTCTTCTTCTTCATTACCACAGAGGACACACTTAGATGGACCAGCATAGCCCCAAGTTCTCCTACGGAGTTGCGTAAGAATTTTTCTTTTGAAGACCAACCATCCAAATATAGCCACTTTTGGAAGGAGCTTAGAATTCCAGCAAACGGTCCAACTGAGAGCCCCATTACCTAACAAAGAGATGAGTTTAGAGTAACCCACTTTAACATTGAAGATGCATGTAGGTGAGCCTAACCAAATAAAATGGTCCTCGATATCCTTGAATATGACTTTGCAAGAAGAGAAGGCCTCTTAATAAATGGAGACTTCATAATAATTTTCACCTATAAAAGTGATACCCTTCCATAGCAAAAAGGAGAACTGTCAGGATTGGGAATACTATAGTCCACTACTATACTACCCTAATCCCTCTCCTTATTCCAAACCCCTTATTCCCTCAAAACTCCTCCCTCCACACCCCTTCCTCCTCTTCCATCTCCTACATCCCAATCCCTTCCTCCTCTTCCCTCTCCTGATTCCACACCCCTTCATTCTTCAACACTCCTCCCTTTCGCACCCCTTCCCCTCTCTCTCTCCCTCTCTCCCACCCCTCTATACCCTTCCCACCCCTTCCCTCTCCCTCTCCTCCGTCCACACACCCCATCCTCCCCTTCCATCCTCTTCCATCTCCTTCCAAACCCCTTCCTCATATTCCCTCTCTTCCCTCCACCCCCTATGTCCTCTTCACTCTCCTCCGTCCAAACCTATTCCTCCTCTCCCCTCTCCTCATTACACATCCCTTCCTCCCTCAACACCCCTCCCTCTAAACAACTCCCTCCACACTCCTCCCTTCTCTTCCCTCTCCTCGTTCAAAATGCCTTTTTTCCTCTTCCCTCTCTTTCGTCCACACCTCTTTCTCCTCTTAAACCCCTTCCTCTCTCCATACCCTCCCTCCTTTCCTCATTCAAAACCCCTTCTTCCCTCAAAACTCCTCCCTCCACCCCTTCTCTTTCGTCTCTTTTGTCCTAACCCCTTCCTCATGTTCCCTCTTCGTCCTATTCCATACCCTTCCACCCTCCACACCCCTTCTTCCCTCAACACTCCTCTTTCCATAACCCTTCTTCCTCTCCACATCTCCTTTGTCCTAACCCCTTCTCACTTCATCTACATCCCTCCTCACCTCCCTCCTCCTCTCCCTTCTCCACCTCTCATCTTTCCAAACCCTTCCTCTCTCCACCTTCCCTCTTCTCACCACATCGTCCCTCCTCTCCCCTCTTCTCATTTCACACCCTTCCTCCTCATCTCCTCCCTCCATACTTGTCCTTCCAAACCCCTTCCTCTCTCCACCCTCCCTCCTCTCCCCCTTCTCATTCTGAAAGTCCTTCCTTCTTCCATTTCCTCAATCCAAACCCCTTCCTCCTTATTACACACCCCTCCCTCCTCTCCCTTTCTCATTATACACTCCTCTTTCGAAATTGCTTCCTCTTTCCACACCCTCACTCTTCTCACATTTCCTCATTCCACACCCTCCCTCCCTCCACACCCATCCCTCCAAATTCCTACCTCCACATCACTTCCTCCTCTCTCCCTCCTCCACCCAAACCCTTCCTCCATCATTACACAACTATCCATGTTCCTCCTCATTTGATAACCTTTTCTTCATACCCTCCCCCTCCCCATATTCCTCCTTCGTACCATTTCTTCATCTTCCCCTTCCTCCTCATCTATTCTACACTCATCCCCCTTACCCCTTTTACTCATTCCACACCCCTTCTTCCCTCCACATGCCTCCATCAACCCTCCACACCCATCTATACTCTTCCATCTTCCTCCTCTTCCCTCTAATCTTTCCAAACCCCTTCCTCCTCCCCACCTTCCACCACTTCCTTTCCTCATTCTCCTTACTCTTCATTCCACACCCATCCCTCTCTTCCTCTTCCTCTTCTCAATCCTCTCTCCAAACTCCCTCCTCATCACCTTATTCCAAACTTCATCCTTATTCCTCATCACTCCTCCCTCCACTTCCCTTCCTTCCTTCCACACCCCTTCATTTCTCTCCCTTCTCATTCCACCCCTTCCTTTCCTCCTCATTCCACACCCCTCCTCTCAAACTACACCCTCCACACCTCTTCTCTTCCTTGTCCACCATACAAAAACCCTTCCTCCACTTCCTCTCATCACCACACCCCTTCCTCGTCTTCTCTAAACCACTTCTCCCAAACCCTTCCTCTCTCCATACCCTCCTTATTCCAAACCCCTTATTCCCTCAAACCCTCCCTCCATTCCTCCTTATTCCAAACCCCATTCCCAATCCCTCCTCCTCTTCCCTCCTCCCCCCTTCCTCCTCCTCCACACCCCTTCATATTCTCAACACTCCTCCTCATGTACCCCTTCCCACTCTCCCTCTCTTCCGTCTAAACACCTTCCCCCTCCCTCCCTCCACACACCTCTATACCCCTTTCCTCTTCCCCTCTCCTCCACTTCCTCCACACCCCCCATCCATCTTCCCTCCGTCCCTTCTTCTCTTCCATCTCCTTCCATACCCCTTCCTCATATTCCTCATCCCTCCCTCCCACCCCCTTTCCTGTCCTCTTCTTCTCTCCTCCGTCCAAACCTCCTCTCCTCCTCTCCTCATTACACCCCTTTCCTCCCCTTCCTCCCCTCCTCCCTCCACACTCCCCCTTCTCTCCTCTCCTCTCCTCATTCAAAACCATTTTTCCTCTTCCCTCTCTTTCATCCACACTTATTCCACACTCCTCCTCTTAAACCCCTTCCCCTCTCTCCATTCCTCTCCTCTCCTTTCCTCATTCAAAACCTCTTCTTCCCTCCTCCCTCCTCCACCCAACACTCCTGCCACACCCCTTCCTCATGTTCCCTCTCTCTTTTCCATACCACTTCCACCCTCCACATCCCTTCGTCCCTCAACACTCCTCTTTCTATAACCCTTCTTCCTCTTCCATCTCCTTTGTCCTAGCCCCTTCCACTTCCTCCATCTACATCCCTCCCACCTCCCTTCCTCCACACCCATCTTTCCAATCCTCCACTATCCATTCTTCTCACCACATCGTCCTTCCTCTCCCCTCTCCTCATTCACACCCCTTCCTCCCTCCATCTCATCCTTCCAAAACCCTTCCACTCTCCAAACCCTCCCTCTTCTCTTTCATTACAAACTCCTTCCTCTTCCATATTCTCAATCCAAACCCCTTCCTCCTTATTACAAATCCCTCCCTCTTATGTCCTTATTATACACCCATCCCTCCTCATTCCACACTCCTCTTTCGGATTTACTTCCTCTTCAACACCCTCCTCATCCCTCTCTATATCTCATTCTCACACACCTCCCATCACATCACTTCCTCCTCTTTCCTCCTCATTACAACACTATCCATGTTCACTTCTCATTTGATAACCCCTCCTCCATACCCTCTCCTCCACACATCCTCCTCCCTCCACTCCTCCTCTTCCCCTCCTTCCTCCAATCCTTCCCCTCATCCTCCTTCCTCATCTCCCCTTCCTCCTCATTCTCGCCCATCCCTCTCCATCTCATTCCACAATTCTCCCTCCCTCCACACCCATCCCTCCAAACTCCTACCTCCACATCCTTCCTCCTCTTCCCTCATCCACCCAAACCCCTTCCTTATTACACTCTCTCACTATCCATGTTCCCTCCTCATTTGATAACCCTTCCTCCATCCCTCTCCACCCTTCCCTTCCTCTTCCCTTCTCCTTCCCCAAAACACTTCCTCCTCATTCCACACCCATCTCTCTCTTCCATCTCCTCCTCTTCCCTCTCCTCTCTCCAAACCCTCCTCCTCCTCCCCCCACACCACCACTTTCCTTTCCTCATTCTCCTTACTCTTCATTCCACATCCTCCCTCCTCCACACCCAATGTACTCTTCCCACTTCCTCTTCTCAATCCTTTGTCCAAACTATTTCTCCTCCACTTCTCCCACTTCCCTTCCTCTCCATCCACACTCCCTCCTCTCCCTCCCTTCCTCCTCCATCCCCTTCTCTTCCTCTTCCACCCATAAAACCCCTTCCTCCTCTTTCCTCTCCATACCAAACCCCTTACTCCTCAACACCCCTTCCTCTTCCATCTCCTCCATCCTAATCCCTTCCTCCTCTTCCCTCTTGATTCCACACCCCTCACTTTTTACCCCTTCCTCCTCTCACTTCTCTTCCACTTCTCCCAAACCCCTTCCTCTCTCCATACCCTCCCTCCTCCCGATTTCCACCCCTCACTTTGTCCCCCTTTCTCCTCTCACTTCACTCCTCTCCTCTCTCCAAACTCCTCCTCATCCCTTCCTCCCACTTCCCCCCTTCCCTTCCTCCTCATTCCACACCTCCCCTCATCTCCCTTCTCCATTCCACACCCCTTCCTCCCTCTGTCCACCATCCCTTAAACCCCTTCCTCCTCTTTCCTCTCCTCCCACCTAATCCACACCCCTCCTCTCTCCATACCCTCCCTCTCCTTATTCCAAACCACTTATTCCCTCAAAACACCCCTTCTCTCTTTCTCCTCCTCATCCTACCCTTCTCCCTCCTCTCCCTCTCTCCTCATTCCACACCCCTTCTCTTCCTTTCCCACCCTTCATGCCCCTTCCTCCTCTTTCCTCTCCTCCATCCACACCCCTACCTCTCTCCATACCCTCCCTCCTCCTTATTACAAACCCCTTCATTCCCTCGAAACACCCCTTCCTCCTCTTTCCCTCTCTTGATTCCACACCCCTCACTTTGTCCTTCTTCCTCCTCTTTCACTTCTCTAAACCACTTCTCCCAAACCCCTTCCTCTCTCCATACCCTCCCTCTCCTCTCTCTCTTCCACACCCCTCCTCACTTTGTACCCTTCCACCTCTTTCACTTCTCTAAACCACTTCCTCCAAACCCCTTCCCCTCAACACTCCTTCCTCTACCATCTTCTCCATCCCTTCCTTCTCTTCCCTCTCTTGATTTCACACCCTCTCCTCTACCCCTTCCCCTCCCTCCTTTCCATTTCCCATCTAAACCCCTTCCCCTCTTCCCTATCCCTCTCCCCCTCCTCTCTTCCATTCACTACCCAAACCACTTCTCCCAAACTCTTTCCTCTCTCCTCCTCCTCCTCCCTCCTTCTTCCCTCCTCCTTCCCCTCTCCATCCCTCCCCCTTTCACACCCCTCACTTTGTACCCTTCCACCTCCTCTTCACTTCTCAAACCACTTCCCCCAACCCCTTATTCCCTCCACACTCCTCCTCCTCTACCATCTCCTCCATTCCTTCCTTCTCTTCTCCTTCCTCCTCTTGATTCCACACCCTCAATCTATACCCTTTCCCCCTTTCCATTTCTTCCATCTAAACCCCTTCCTTCCCTCTTCCCTCTCTTGATTCCACACACCTCTATACCCCTTCCACCTCCTCTCTCCCCTCTATCCACCTTCCCCCTTCCTCCTCTTTCACTTCTCCAAACCACTTCTCCCAAACTCTTTCCTCTCTCCATACCCTCCCTCCTCTCCTTATTCCCTCAACATTTCTCCCTCCACACCCCTTCCTCTTCCATCTCCATCCCAAATCCCTTCCTCCTCTTCCCTCTCCTAATTCCACACCCTCACTCTCCTAGCTTCCCATTCCACCTCTTCCATTTTCTCCGTCTAAACCCATTTCTCCTCTTCCGTCTCTCCTCCGATTCCACACCCTCTATACCCCTTCCACCTATTCCCTCTCTTCCCCTCCACCCCCCTGTCCTCTTCACTCTCCTTTGTCCAAACCTACTCCTCTCCTCATTACACATCCCTTCCCTCCCTCCTCTAACACTCCTCCCTCCCTCTCTTCCCTCTCCTTTTTCCTCGTCTTTCACTTCTTTTAAATTTAGAATTTGTTAATATTTTTAGTTTATATTGATTTTACTATTTAATAATGTTAATTATTCCCTTTAATTATTATTAATTGTAATTATAACTATAATTGTATTTTAATTTTTAATAAACCTATCTTTCCTATTAATATCTTCTTTTTGCTAATATTATGATAAATTTATAACATCAAGATATTTATTCACCAAATAGTATTTATATTGGTCAATGTAAATTCATAATAAATATACAAATTTGTAATATATTCATAAAAGTACAATCCATTTTCTTTTCAACAAGCCAAACCATTTTCATTTATTATAGTATTTTAAAATAAACAAAATCCAATCAAGACATGGAAATTTAACTATCAAAATTAAAGCAAAATCCAATTGAAAAAATAATTTATATTTAATAGCCAAAATTTAAACATATTAGCCACCCATTATTATTTATGTTAAACTATTAAAATTAAAAAAGACATCATTCATAAAAAATAACAAACATTTATAATGTTCACTAGTAAATAGTTAGTTCAAACATTGATAAATGAAATATAGTTCTCAAATATATTGCACAATCATAAATGTTTTCGTGGGCAATATTATCACACAGCGGTATATCAAAATACAGAATTAAACAATTTTTGCAATTAATAATTTTTACAAATAGGTTAACAATAATAACAAATTGCAGAAAAACAATCATGGCACTTAATCAATGTCAGAGAAAAAGGACTATCAACGGAAAGAAATTTAAATCATAAAATCTAATGTTTAATCAATTTTACCCACTAAATTAGGACAACATAATATAAAGGAAATAACCAAACAAGCCATAAACTTTGAAACAATACCCATTTTTAGACCTCTCAAAAAAGTATTTTAATAACAACTCATTTTAAACGTGCTAAGATTTGATACCTGATTGATTTAAATATTTGGCCATAAACATCTGAATATTGTCTGCAGTATACAAATAGCTCATACATGTATGTTTACCTCAATTTATTTTTTTGAAGGAAAATATCAGTTGCCTCATGTTTATGAAGGAGACAATAATTCTTTTAATAAAAATGTAAATTTAAGACATTCTACAACATTTTAATGGCCCATTTTCACAAACATCAAAATTTAAGTTTCAATAACTTAAGGCCGTAATAAACATTCCCCTACATCAACAACATATAACAAAACAATTATTTGAAACAATAATAACAAAACAAAAAAATGGCACACATACTTTGAATCCCCAAAGAAACTTCAAAGCTACACAAAAAAACTCCTACATACAATATATTACATTCTTTCTATAAAAGTAAATATTAAAACTGAAATTTTACAGAGGAAAATTTAAATCTAATCTAGGAAAATAAATTAAACAAAAATCTAGTGTATTACCTTAAATTAAGGATGGAACAAATATTCCATTATGATTATTAGAAACAATTTAATAAAAAAACAAAAAAATGGCACACAAATATGTTGAAAGCATTTAACCCCCCAAAAGACTAACAAAATAAATATCTCAAATGTACACCAAAAAAAAAAACCTCATACAATATAAAGTATTATTTCTATAAAAATAGATCTTCATTTGAAATCTTAAACAGAAGAAATATAAATCTTATTTACAAAGCTAAAAATTCAATACTTAAATCATGAAAAAATAAATTAATGCACTACCTCAACTTAAGAAGGCAACAAATATTCCAATGAGAATATTAGAAGCAATCTAATAAAAAACAGAGAAAATGGCACACATGCAAGTTGAACGCATATAATCACCAAAAAGACTAACAAAGTAGCTAACTCGAGCTTAAACGAAGAAACTACAATATAAGGTATTCTTTCTATACAAGTGAAATTTTAAATAGAAAATATTTAAATTCTATCTAAGAAGCCAGAAATTGAATATTTAAAACATGGATATAAAATTTAGTGTATTACGCATATTTTACCATAGTATGGTCTCATGCTTTCCCTACAATTTCTCAAAAAAATTGGAGAGATGTTTTAGGTCCTCTACCAGTTGAATGATCCCATCAAAAATAGAAAAAACATTTTATTTGCTACAAGTTTCTACACAGAATAGTTACTCCCTGTTTTTTGGGTACACCCTAACAACTGCTATCTATCAAAAAAATATTCACAGAACGCCTGCATAGTTGAATCAGCAGTGGCAGCCTGTTCCATTGAACCCCTTTAAGTCTTCAAAATGTGAATTCAAAAGAGAACACCATAAAACCCGAGAATGCCATAATACCCAACAAAGTAATGGAGCAAAATCTATTGTGTGTACTAACTTCTAAACATAAACCCATGCATAAAATGCTAACATGTGTAATTTCCATACGTGGCTTATACATTGGAATTTGTTTATACTATAAAAAAAGTCCCTAAACACAAAAAGCAATCCTCAAGGCTTTTCAATGTAATCGGCAAATTCAAACTTATGCATCCCACCTAACTGTTGATTAACAATAGTACCCAAAATGATTGCAACACTACTAATTAGGAGTATATGCATGCATGACAGGTCGATAATACAATATTCACGATTCCATGAAAACAAAGATTGTTGTAACACATGAAAAGGCAACAACTATATATATTTTAATTCATAAAATAATATTAACCAAAACCCAAACAAAGTTAACTTAATAGAGATGCCTCTACAATGAATAAATCTACTACTATAAAGACTGGCAATAATTAAAGACTGAACGCTGTTCTACATTAGCTAAAGACTTTTCACTATTAAATTCAAAATAAATAAAAGATAACCATTAACAACAACCCATTTGACTAATAATTTGATAAAAAGCACAGCAAATATCTTATCAATATTAAAAACTAACTTCTATAAAGATCAAATACAGAACTGAAAGGCACAAAAATCGTCTGGAACAAAGAAAATTTACCCTAAGTATTTACTTTCAGCAATGTTTTGTAAACTTTACCCTACAACTAAGGATGGATTTCAGAAGGAACAGCTGTGTATATTTATTTATTAAAAACCAGAACTAAATCTTGCACTAAACAATATTGACCCTGTACATTTTCCTGAATAAATATTCTTTATGAACCTGATTTGATGGTCTAATTGAACTCAGACATCACAGAACCATCTTTCTTTACAGAGTAAACAATTAAAAAATATCCAGCTGAAAATTTTCAAAATGACACTTAAAACAGTAAGAAATAATTAACAATTTTGAGAAAGATTATTTTGACAATTTTACAGTTATGCGGCTTGCGACTGCTGTTTTTCGGAGGAGGACACAGAAAAACAAAAACTAAAAAATAGTCCACTCACAAAAAATAGCACCGAAAACAGGGCACCATATAGGTTGGAACAACACCGAAAACAGGGGAACATATAGAAATAATGCACAATTTATTCATATAAATAATGATCCCATTAGCCAAAACATCCAGATCTGGACAACCCTAGATCTGGACAACCCTAAGCGAAATAAGAAATATAAATCTTAACCAGAAATAAAATCCAAGAAACTTTAGTAAAATCTAGGGATAATGCAATTAAGATGTTAGCCCTAATTGACAACACTAAAACAAATTTAAATTTCTGCAATTATATGTAAACTTACACTTCCAAAATTGCAAACAGGATGTAAAATTGCACTTCCAAAATTGCCCCTATGCATTTTCCCAAATAAAATTCATTGACCAGATGGTCTAATTAAACACAGGCACCTGGAACCCTCTACATTTATAGAATAAACAATTAAAAACATATGGCTGAAAAAAGGAGAATTAAAAACATTTACAAATTCAATTAAAATAATTCTAGCACTAAAAGTTGGAAAGGATTTTACAGACCTCAAACATTGCTTTGTTGTTCTGCTACCTTGCTGATGTTCTGCGGCTAGATACTGTTGTTTTCCACTTCACTGTCAAATATCTCCCTGAGATTCCTGAAATATCACGAATGACTGCGTAACTAATGAACCCGGAACCGTAGAATATAACAAATTCCTATCAACATCGAACTAAGCAAGTATATGGAAATTTAAGCCCACAGTGAAAATACTAAATAGACAAACGATACAGTGCAAAATTAGCCCTTCCGCATTTAAATGCACTCTAACAAATAACTTTAAATCGATTAAAATCATGTGTAGCAAATGAACAATGAAAACCCTGAAATATAACAGAGGATCGTTTAACAAATGAACCCTATGCAAGTATTTAAGCCCAAAGCGATTATATGAAATAGACAAACCCTACACTGAAAATTTAAACCCTAAGCGAATGTAATAAAACATACACAAAATTTTTAGCTATGGCGCCTTTAAACGCACTCTAAATACTACTTTCAATCGATTAAAATGAGTCTTACCCTGTGCAATGGAGGACTTTACGTGCTATTCTGATCGGGACTGGTTATGTTCGGCCCTCCAATGCTATTCTTCTTCAGACCACAACAACGAAAACAGAGACATCATACGACAAAAACAAAAAAACAGAGAAAACACCAACACACCATAATGAACATTAAAGAACACAGACACATATGTTGCCCACCACAAAAACAACAGAAACAACAAAGACTCAAAAACCAGCACTACATAGAAAAATTACAGAGGCACAATCGCTCTTAGAGGAACAGAGAGACAACTGGGGTTTTTTTATAGAGGACGTGTCAACGGCTCCTCGGAGCGAGACATATGCTTTCCAGCTATTCACCACTTTGTCCAGAAGCTTCCGCATTAACTTTCCTACTTTTTCTTTTTGCCCGTTGGATAAAAGCTTTTTATACGCACATTTATTTGCCCGTTGGATAAAAACTTTTGATATGCACATTTATTAGCACGCATCCTTGTCGATACATTTTGATGGCCACTTACATTATTAAATATTTTACGGCTTAAAAATATTTACACAGTTTTCCAAGTTCCAACTTACATATTTACTAGCAATTGCACGCGGGGGCAATGCAATGTGAACATGGATGGGGGAGGGAGATAATATAAGAAAAGTAGGAAAAACAAGATAGAAAGGGAGCGAAGAGAGGGAGGGAAGGATATAATGTAAGAAAAGTAAAGAGAGGAAGAAGTGGGAGCCCAAGATGGAAAGTGTGATTAGAGTAAAGTTTGAAAGTTTAACCTAATATATATATATATATATATATATATAAAATAAGTAGGAGCCTAAATTAAAAAGTATTTATATATTGGTAGACATAACTTCATTCACAAAAATAGATGTTTGTTACGATTCAAATAAATTGTGACACGTAAGATAAAAAAATGATAAAAATGCATTAATTTTTCCCATCATGTAGCAGATGTAATAATTAGTTTTTAGAAACAATAAATTTGGAGTATTTATTATAAGAATGACCAATGTGTCAAGTTTTGTGAAATAGGAGTATCCAATGTAATAATTGTTAATGTTTTAAGTCTCGCAAGTCCAATACTAATGAAGCAACAATTAAATAGACCACACAAAACAAATAACAATAATTTCAAGACAATAAAAAATAAAGTCATGTAAAGGTAAATACGAAATGGATGATTGGTTCTTGGTTTGAAACCAGTATAAAATCAATATATTAAGAAATTAAGTGTGTGAATAAACATGGATGCTCTATTCTTATTTTGAAACTAATATAAATTCAACATCGATTGAAATAAAGTGTCCTGGAATGTCCTTTTACTTTTCAATTAATATATAGTGAAGATGGTTAAGGTAATGTGGCTAATATATTACAAGAGAGGCAAAGAGAAATAAACACGGGAAGGGGAGAAATAATACAAGGAGTAAGTGGAAACAAAGACAGAGGAGTAGTGACGGAAAAAAAAAACGAGGAAAGGAAAATGAGAAGGAGATTAAGATGAAGAAGGGGATGAAGGGACTATAGGCACAATTCTTAATTTTTGCGTGATCGTGGTAGAGGTGTTTTGGACATATTGGAGTAACGATCAAAAGAGAAAGGTGGGGAAATATGAATGTCCATCAAAGAAGGGACTCTAGAAATTACAGTGAAAGTAAGTCCTGGTCTTTCGGTGTTTCCAATGTCAATAGTGGCTCTTTGTAGAGTAAGGCCTTGAGACTTGTGGATAGATAAAGCCCAAGCCATTTGTAGTGGAAACTGCTACATCTGTCACAAACCCTAGTAATGGGCATACTAGAACATGAGAAGGATTGTGGGGATCCCAAGGAGGGCCAAATGTGAAAAGGAGTCAAATTTAACAATAACAAATGAAGGTAAATAAGGTGGTGGTGAGGAACTACATTAGACAATTTCTATGATAGTGTCATTTGCGCCATTAACAAAACCAATATCAATCCACAATTAGTGGAAAGCATTAGCTTTATATTTTTTCAAAGAACTTTGTGTTAGAGTTGATCATCATCTCGCATAAATAGACTCTTAACTTCTTGTATTTGAGAAATAGATACATGGCAATAGGAGAATTAAGTTCCTTCAACATCTATAGGTTGTGGTTATCACCCTGATTTTTTTTTGCAAACAAGTGTGTGGCGTTGTGGAATTCTAGGATATCTTGTTCAAAGAGGAAGGTATTTGTCTTGGACATTAGCACTCACAATATTTAAATCTATGAATCCCATTGTGGATATTGAGAAGCATGCGGAAAAATGAAATTTGTGATGGAGTGGACCCATGTTGCCTGAATATAGATCTCAAGGAGATAGAGTTCTGAAAATATTTTCAAAGTGAGGTGTCATAGGAATTTCTGGCATATACAAGAATTTCCATGACAGTGGCATTGTCCAAGATCTTTGACAATAATGATGGATCTATGGCCGAATGGAGAAGTTTTGAAATGTGGAAAAGCCTCTTGAAGATGGTAGTCGATTTTAGTGAGCAGCTTAGGGACAACAAAACTCATTTCATCAACAAGAATATATTTGATATTTTTAAAGGAGTCTTGAAAAGTGGATAATGTTTGGCCTTCAAGGTTTTTCAAATCTTTAATGGGAATGCGTAGGTAGGCATGCATAATAGAAGTGAAAGTGTTAAAATCGGTAACTCCGATAGGGTATAGTAAAAGGAGGTGAAATATCAAGTGCTATGATGGAGGAGAAGGAAGACTTGAGAGAGTGAATAAGGAAGGAATTTCCTATTCCTGTAGTCCCTTGAATAATGATCTTAAGGGGTGGGAGGATATCATTGCAAGAAAAGTGATGAAGAATAGTGTCAAAAGCCAATTGCTAGCCTTCACTGAATTACAAAGGTCTAGATGTGGTTGTAGCATCCTAAAATTGACACATAAATTAGCAGGATTATTTTTATAACAACATTTAGACATTCCTCTACATATACAAATCAGATAACTAGCTACAGTTAGTTAATGCAGCAAGTCAAATTAAATTAACAATAAACAGACATTCCTCTGCATAATTAAATCAGGTAACTAGCTACAGACTAGTTTATGCAGCATGTCTTAATAAATTAATCCATCCTATAACATTGTGATAAACCTTGTGTAGTTGTAAGGGTTAGTTATCCCTAATCTCCATGATCACCCTTAACATTTGTTTGAATGTTCATACTTAGCCTTGCTTGGTTTTACCACACTGTGGTAGTGAGAACATGTGACTGATCCTCTAGTGTCTACCTAGAGTTTCATTTAGTAAAAATCCATCTTGTATCCTACACTTTGGGATTTGAGGAATCACGTTGATTAGACAATGTACCCAGCAAGCACATTACTTTGGAAATAGTTTTTAGTGATCTATGTACACTTAGTTTAGATGATTGCACATAGCATCTAGACATGTCTTCCCATCACCGTACAAACCTCTCATCGAGTTCTCTAGATTTATTAAACTTTAAAATTTAGTAAGTTTAATGTTACTCACCACTTGATAATTATAGAGTCCAAATAGATTCTTATAGGCACCTTTGAGCCAACATGAACATTGATGCAAAGTCAATCACACAACAATCTAGATCAAAGCTTTCGTTGCGGGTAGGTCAACTATAATCAAAACACCCATAGACCTATCAATCCCTAAAAAAACTTTGGGCTCCCAAAACTCCAATGGAAGAGCCGGAGATGGATCCAAATGGGTAGTTCCTAAAATTTGGCCATGGTAGCTTCCCGTGTTGCCGCATCGAAGGTTACAGGGCATCTCTCCATAGAACCACGATGCTCCATGAAATTCTTTTTGTAAATTCCGCTCTGGAAGGAAACATAATAGAAATTCATTCCATAAGGGCTCTAACCTCCACCTTGCAACCCCATTTCCTTTTACACCATTCTCTTACTAAATCTATATTTGGCCTAAGACCAGTAAAGCTTCCTACAGTCATGAATTTAAATCTAGCTCTAGCCCTATCAATGACTCGCCTTTGGAATGGCTAGATGTAGACCATCCACACTCTAGGTTGGGAATATTTTGATGAGCTCTTTGAGTTCTATCCCAAATAGTCTCAATTTTAGAGTAACATCCTTTGTTGCATCTCCCCTCTCCTTCGGTTCTCCTTTGTTTTCATTTGTTGCTCCTTCATGCAGCTCCCATTCTCCGATATTAGCCATTCTCCAAAAACCTCTTCGCTCCGCTTTTTAATCTTTGAAGAAATGTTAAAGAATCATTTTTTTAAATATTGTCATATATTTTATTTATTTTATTAATGATATTTAAAGTTGTCGAATTTGTTCTCTTACAATATGTATTGCAATTGATTCTTAATATATCATGTTTTTTAAAATATTTTCTATTTTTATTAGGTTTAAGATTTTTGGTGGTATTGGTTCAATGGTACATTATTAAAATGCATAATGATATAATTGTACTAATCCCAAAAATTGGGAAGCCATTAAAAGGTAGGTATTTTAGGTTGGTCAATTAAGGCAAATATAATACTCTAGGAACATTTTATTTGATAGGATGATCATTTGTAGTACATTAATATCTACATTTGTAACAACACAATTACATATTAATTTTGATATAATTATTAGTGTGCTTTGTGGTTAAGTATGGTGAATTGAATTGAAAATAAATTAAAATGAAAAAGTTGAGGCTTCCAAATAGGCTCATCATCTCTTGTTGTTTTAGCAGTTGTATTCCCTTTGAATCACTAACCTTTTGCTAATATATTTGTTATTTGTTGTAAAATGTCACGAAAATTGTTGCTCCATTATACCACCAACTCATCAAAATTATGTGGGGTAAAAATGGGTCCCAAAATTATTGCATTCTCACATAATCCATCAAACCATAAAGGATGGTAGGTGTTATATTGTGGTCATCCTCAAAATTAACTTTCCAATCAGTTTTAAGAATCTTTGCAACTTTGTCATAGATATCATGGTTATAAAAAATTTGATAGTTCCCAATCTTATCATTGTTCTCGAGCATCATCGCCCATCAACATCAATGTGTTAAATATTAATATCCACATATATATTATTTCTTAGTTGTTTTTCTACTTCTCCTACTCCTAAAATATTTTGAAGCCCATTTATCATTGTTCTCAAGCATCATCGCCCATCAACATCAATGTGTTAAATATCAATATATTTTATGTCTTATTCTCTTTGTACTAATTATCCTACTTCTAAAATATTTTGAAGCCCATCTAGGAATACTACCACAAGAGTTGACATGAACTAACATAGCATATAATAGCTCAATGCGTCCATGATTAAATAAATATTTGGTAAATTATACACATATACATCATTTGGTTTAACAATAACAAATAAATTAATTTCAAATTACATGCATATACATGATTTGGGTTAATAATAACAAATAAAATAACTTCAAATTTCGAATGAGAATTTTATGTGACATATTTTCTTAAGTTATTGTGTTCCTATAGACCAACACACAAAAGAAAAGAAATACACAACTAAATTTCTAGCTAAATGGCCTCTTATTAATATTTAATAGTTAATAAAGAGAGGCACCTCAAATTCAATCTCTCAAAAAATTTTAGATAAATATAGTTTTGTATTTTTTTATTGAGAACCTCTATGGGTGTTACAATTGGGCACTCGATTACATAGTTTAATGGCATCTTTACCTAAGTTCCAGAGGAAAATATAGATTCAACAATGCAAAGTAAGGAAAGAAACTAAACCAGTGACCACCTTCAGCTAAACAATTATAAGTAAGGGGCATCCATGCCGTCAAAATCACCTTGGGCACGATCTTGGCCTCAACCATTTGACTCCTCCGTGGCGGGTGTCTCTAGGCCTTGCACTCAACAAGACTTGATCCCTAGTGGGATCAATGAAAGCCATACATCACATAAATAGACCAAGGGCCATTCAACTAGTTTTATTATTTTATAACATGAAGAAATAAAGTAAACAATATCTTAGTTAGCTTTAATTTACCAACATTTTATCCCTTATTTTCTTAACTGGATAAGTATCAACCGAACTAATATGGTAAGTACCAAACATGAGAGTTTTCAATGTTCTCTTTCTCTAGATATTTTATGCCATTCTTTCCTCCAAAATATTCCCTGGTCGAAAATTGAAACATTTATTTTCCATACAATTTTCATTTATTTTCCATACATTCCTCCAGGAGCAACCACTAGTATTATACTTTTCATTTATCAAATAAAAACGAATTGAGTGAACCGTTGGGCATGTAGTCATATAATAGTAGATACTATGACCACTCCTAATGGAATCCTTAGAGATCATTCATTTTTCCATTTTTATTGTCCACATCATGTTCAATTCATTCTTAAACGTCTTTTCTCCACTCCTAGATCTCTCGAATGCCACCACGGTTTTATCGTGTAGAGACCCCTTTGCATAAATTGTTGAATTCGCTACCTCCCATTTATTTGAAAAGTTCTTCATTGCAATGTTGAGCTATAAGGACCCTAGTGGGTGGTGGGAAATTGACCATGTCCACAATATTAAAAACTAACAATCATACGTGAAATATGCGATATAAGCACCGAAGGCTATGCATCAAATAAGCCGAATAGGGGGAGATAAATTATGGGAGAGAAAGAGGAGTGAAGAAAATGAGGTTTAGGGGAGGAGAAGAGGTAGGGTGATGTAAGTGGAAAGGGAAATAAATGCAAAAATATACTCTCCTATAACTACATTATGTTTTTGATGTCAATCATCAAATAAAGGAAGGGTGTGTTATGTAATTCGGTGAGGAAATATATTTCAAAGATATCTCAAAATGTTAGGAGTGGTCGAATAGTACTGCCAATGCCAATGGTAGTTTATAATCTCAGGACTTATGTTATTTATCTAGTTTGAAAATATGTAAATGTAAGGCAAATTTCCATACACATCCCATGGAGCATTTCAGAGACAAGGAGATGTGGAGTGGACATAACATCCAAAGGTAGAGATTTTATGGACATTTGAAAATAGGATTTCTCTTTAGCTATGAGGGAAACGATCAACTGTCTATTATCAACAACCTTAAAATAGATGACCATCGCCATCAAGGATTTCAATTGGGTGGCATTTAATTTGTTAGATATTAAGACAAAGACATGAACAAAAAATTCCAATGAAAAGGTGGGAATTAAATGCCTTCATGTCCCACACCTATTCCATGGTTATGATTGTTCTTTCAAAAATAATATCTGGTATATGTGAACCACTTTTGTGTCTCCATCTTGTTTGCATTATTCAAGTGAGTGCAATTTTTTCTAAAGGGATCAAAATTTAAAAATAGGGAAAATTCAATAGGTTCTAGATTTAAACACTATTGCAATGTTGTTTTTCTTGTATCACTTTGTAGCCCCCTATTTTAGTTTTAAGCTCGAGTAATTACAGGAAAATAAGAGATGTGAAACCCTAAACCCAACGAAAGCTTTTCAGCCCCCTTTTCAATTTATTTGTCTAATAGTTGACCATACATGATAGGTAATTACTAATGGATGTGGTAGGTAAGACGAAGCAACAATCATTGGTAATATTACCACACTAATAGTTGACTTTTATAATTTCATAACATTATCTCTCGATTTACAGATTGAAACCCTTTTATTTTTATGGTAAAATATCTCATTGGATGATTGCTAATGTGGTAGGTAAATGAGAAGACATTAATGGATAATTGGTAACGATACGATGGAAATAAAACACATACATTCCCCGAAACTATTCCACAACTCGATATTGCTCAACCCAAATAATGTCCGCCATATGTGCTCCACTTTTATAATTTCAATCTCATTCGCCGTATATGTTATATGTTATATATATATATATATATATATATATATATATATATATATATATATATATATATATATATATATATATATATATATATATATATATAAACTATATATAATTAGTGTAAACTATATATTGTTTCGATCTAAATATTTGGTGACCTCAACTAATATTAGATTTTAATAATGAGAAGAACCCGCTTTTTGGCATCAATGATTTTAATTAGGTGATATTTAATTTGTTAGATATTAAGACAAAGACATGAACAAAAAATCACCAATAGAAAGGTGGGAATTAAATACATGCATGTCCCACACATATTCCATAGAGTTTAGATTGTTCTTGCCAAAATAATATATGGTATATGTGTGTCACTTGTGTGTCTATCTCATTTTCATTATTCAAGTGAGTGCAATTTATTCCTAAAGGGGTCAAAATAAAAAAATGAGGAAATTTCAATAGGTTATAGGTAAAAAACCAAATTGTAGTATTTTTTCTTGTAGCACTTTATAGCCCCCCATTTTAGTTTTAAGCTCAAGTAATTGCAGGAAAGAAGGAGATGTGCAACCCTAAACCCAACAAAACTAGAGGCCCCCTTTTCGAAATATGAAGATGTCCATAATTATAGGGATGCGAGAGATATATGAACAATCATTGGTAATTGAGATCATCTAATGGTTGAACATACATGTGATATTATCTATATATTGAACTTTTTTATGGTTTCAAGGACATATATTAGAGGAAGGGTTCATTTTAAGAGACCTCTTGGAAATTGGAGGTGGAAAATACCTGGTGAATATCCCTGGAACCGGTTTCACTGAAAGGCAAATTTACCAATTTTTCATAACTAAATTTTCTCCGCTTTTTTTTAGTTAGAGAGACTCAAGTTGCCTTGAAACATCGACGTGTGGTCGACGCGCATCAATGAGCCTTGTTGACACATGCCAACAAGGCTCATTGATGCGTGTCAACAAGGCTCATTGACGCATGCGTCAACAAGGCTCGTTGACGCGCATCAACGAGCCTTTGAAACCCTAGTTTTGTCCTATAAATACCCTCCCACCGGTCATTTTCACATTTACACTTTCCGGCTCTCAAATTTTCTTGTATACAGGAATCCATTATCCAGGTCAGGTACAATCAAGCTCAAGGACAACTACAATGGCAACTACAAGTGCATCCCAAGCTCAAGACAAAAATCAAGAGGAAAATCCAGTCAACCCACAAGCCCTATCCACGGCAAGATACTCTACAGGAACCCTTTGTGCCCCCACATCCAGACTATTTTACAAATGAATTCGAATACAAGGATTTGATCGATGCATGTGAGTTTGGTGGGCTCATTAAGATGCCCCATTTCAAAACAGACCAAGATATTTTGAACTACCTTCTCTCCGTATAATACAAAGGATGATATGTTTAATGTTACTTACTATGGATGATATGATAGCCGATTGTTTCAATTCGGTATCGACCCAACTGATATTCATCTATTTACAGGACTCCCATTCAAAAATTTACCCATTGTTACAATGAAGGCAACACTCGTCGAAGACGATAAGAAATATCTCAATCGACTTTCGGTTTCCATGTTGATTGTAAGTGTAAACTATTTTCATTCGTCATTTTGTATTCAATTTTTGATTTTGATACAATTCAAATTTATATTAATTCCAATGATTTTTTGGCATTTGCAGCTCATGTCAATAAATCTAGATGTGGTGTGGATACGCAAGGAATTGCACACCACTTTCTTGCTGCTATGATTTCCTTCTTTCAATCCAGAATAGTTTTGCAGGGTCGGAAAATAGATATACCAAACTAGGCCATTGCATACATTCTTACAACTATCGCAAAGCAAAAATTTGATTGGTGCACCTTTTTATAAAAAAAATAAGAACTGACATTACAAATGCAAAGCTTTTAGAAAAACCAGTCATTCACACCACAAACTATCTCCTTGGCCTTTATTACGAGGATCTTTTAAATTTAAAAGACAAACCAATTCCCACTTGCACGGATGAGGCGTTGATGAATTTTTCAATTCCATTTGAAGAACAATAGGTATAAACTATAAATTTTGTATTTCGACATTAGATTGACAACAAGTATTAACTATTTACTATTTGCAGAGAAGATTTTTGGAGGCCCTTCCCCAAAAAAAGGCGACATCAAGAGGAAGAGGCCAACAACACGCTGAGGCATCGAGAGATTCACAATCTGAAATGGAAGCTCACTCATCTCCGAACCCCCAACCGTTTGAATTCGTTAAACACCAGAGAAGTAATACCCTTACATGTATTATTTACAAATTCCAAATTTGTATTTTCATTTTCCCATTTAAATTTTACCATATTGAATTGACATACAATCGTATGTTGATGAAATTGCAGGGACTTTGGACCATACGCATGCTTCTCAAATTCAATTGTCTTCCCCAACTCACTCAGTTCAGTCACATGCATTTATGTCTTCTCAACAACCACCTCAACAATCCCAATAACAGACAACTCAAAAACCACCAATTACTACTCCAACACGGCCACCTCAAGCACCGCGACAAGCTACCCCTCAACAACAAGGTACAAGTTTTGAATAGTAATTCATTTAATTTCATAGTTTTTGCATAATTTTCTAGTTTTTCATATGATTTTTCTTGAACTTTTCAGCACATTGCAATCCTCTACCTTATGTACAAACAACGAAAACACCCCTCCTCCACCAATAATATTCAAAATGCCAACTAGAGGATCAGGAAAAAATAACATTGGTAAACACATGCCAATTCCTTCGGCCCCTAGTGGGACACTAAACATTGCCTCCTCATTTCAAATTCCAACCCTCTCACTTTGTGGCTTGCCCAGTGTAATGGGCATATCGGTTTTAAATAATATAAATTTAGATGAATATTACTTGGGCATTGTTAAAAATGACCAAACATGATTTTTCAATACACGTGAGATGATTCAAGGCTAGCAGGTATACTTCTATTTCAACATAATTTATTCAACTTTCACTACATTTCACTTTAGATTTATTTGTTTGAATATTGATTTATTTTATCACAAACAGATCAGGCCACCCAAAGGTAAAAACAAGTAGCATTCGATCAACCCAAAAGCCCCCATACCTCTCCAATGAGATCATCTTCTTTAGATACAAGATGGTGAACAGTTGCTACCTTTTCCTTTAGAGAACTTAATTGGTTATGATTGTCAATCCCATGTCGATGATTTTATTCTACCTCATATCAGTCAACTCATAGAATGGGAGAGAAGGGCTAAAGTACTTATCAATGAGATAATAAGTCATTATGAAAATTATTGGCAAAGGGATAGTTTATACGCTGCAATCCAGAATCAACCTGCGAAGATGGATTCCTTACTTACCCAAGTAAGAAGTGGGACTGTCACGTATAACAACAACTATAAAGATGACATTTTGGATAAGACATTAAAAAATTGGAAAATATTAGTGCTGAGGCCTAGGCATATTTTAACAAATGGTATAAGGACAAGGATCTGGTAGCATTTACAAATGCCAAGAGAGATAGAGCGGTCATAAGTATTATCACTTTCAAACAATTTTTTTTAATTTGAATTTTTTATTTTAGTAATATGTTGAATTGACATAACTTTTTTGTGCATTTGAAATATGAAAATTTGAAGAGTCAAGCAAAGGTTTTCCAAGTTCACTTGGAAACCGCAAAGAACAGTTTATCCACAACGAAGAATTTGAAGGAAAATATTGTTTTGGTTAACAAACAAAACAATACACTAAAGCGGATAATTAAAGAGCATGGCTTTGACCCTGAAATTTTATTCAAAACCAAGGCAACTGTTGATCCAAATTTTCTATCCCATGGAGATGTGACAAAACAAGAAGAAAGAATTTTAAAGAATCTAGATAGTGTTGTAGAAGATCTCATAAGTTCTGGGATTATTTCTGTCATTGGGGAAAGGGGTAGGCATAGAAGCCATTGGGGAAAGGAGTACAGAGTGGAAAGGGGTACAAAAATTGAGGGTTGAAAATTTTCATTATTGAGTGTGGAAACTTGAAAAATAGAATCTATATTTGAAAATTTGAAACATTGAATGTGATGGTCATGGCATTTGAATTTTATTATCTGGATTTGAAAGTTGAAACTTGAATTTGATAGCCTTTGAAAATTTGAAATACTATATAATATTAAATTTTATAACTTCTTATATATTATGTATAGAATTTCTAGATTGTATATGGTGTTTATGTTTCTTCTCTACTTGTAATGATGATTGCATTAGATGTGGATGATGACATTAAAATAGAATCATAGTCTCATAGATATGGATTATCATGAATTGTATGTGGACATAGATTTAGCTTCAAACATGATCATGGAATCTGGATGATGATAATGGATAATTGTTTTAAGAAAATTTGGAATGTAGTACGATAGAGACATTTAAATGTTCTCAAAATCTTCTTCTCTATACTTGTAATGATATGATGACATTAGAATGGATATAGATGATGATGAATGATGATAATGGATAATTGTTTTTTTTTTAAAATGGAATGTGTTAGGACAGAGACATTTCTACACATTTAAAATAGATAAATAATTGTTTTAATAATAATTGGAGTGTCAGGATTATGATAATGATATGATGAATTTAATAATAATTGGAGTGTCAGGATTATGATATGATAATGATATGATATATATGGATGATGATGAATTTTATGTGGACATAGATTTAGCTTCAAGCACGATCGTGGATGATGAATTGTATAATGGATCGTGGATTATGAATTGTATAATATGGAAAAATCTTCCTCTTTGTAAAATTTGATTGTGTGATTTTATCCCATAAAGTTTTAAAAATATATCAAAGCATTTTGCAAATATAAAATAAATTAAACATAATTGTAAAAAATCAAGAAATGTCATATGATAGGGTTTAAGTTACCTCTAGTGTTTTAGATGGCTGTGAAATCATCCTTCGTAATGTGCTAGATCTTTGATTTAAGAAAACTCAACACGAGAAATGGATTAGTAGATAGATGGTGAATTTCCTGACATTTTCAATCCCGAGAAGTGCGAGCTTCCTCGGATGGATGTCAACCCACGCTTTTAAAAAAAAAGATGAAATAATTGTATTTAAATAAATGTAAATATATATACCTTTAACATTTTTAATGATAACAAGAGCTTAAACAAAATTTAAGGTGATAAACAATAAAAGTAAGGTGAAGGAGATACCTATTTAAAGTTGAAACAATCCATTATCAATAGCTTCTTCAAACTTGATGTTCTCTTCTGTAGAGTGTGACGATGCACCAATTCCACTCTCATCGTTGTGAATAATTGTACTTGTAGTTGTATTATTCACACCTATTCTTTCACAAAGGGAATTCCAATGCGCAATTGCTCTGTTGAAAGGAAATGTTTCCATGGAGTAGCGAGATACATAACACCTCATGCAACTTTCTAGATTTTTATCCAACTTGTTTCTTAGTTTTGATTTTATAAATGATAAAGCACTAAAAACCCTTTCATCCTCCATAGACCCCAAAATCATTATTTGGCATAGCTCATATAATCTGAAATATTCACTAATGTATTCTTGTAAGATAGAACTTTGATAGATTCCTCACCACAGCCTTGTAATAGCACCACTTTCAAGGTTAGTCTAAATTTTATATATTGGTTCCTCATTCTTTTTGCAAAATTTGTTGATTGAAACTTTAATAAATCATCATTCAATATACCTTTGATTTCCATACCCTTGAACTCTGAAGTCTTTGTGAAATGTTCCATTATTGTACCCATGGATTTATGGAAATGCTTTCTTACAAAGTCTACACGACCACCTTCAATATTCCAAAAATTAGGATTCATCACACCCATTTCTTCAAGAATTTTATCTTTGGAGAAACGTTCTCTAATTTCTGATGATAAGGATTTTGAAAAAAATTAAGCTTTATTCTTGTTTCAACTATAACAGACTCAAAGAGATTACGTGTCATGGGAACATCTTCTCATTCTGATCCTATAATATCTTGACATTTTTACAAAATGTGCAGTGGTATGTCCCTCCCATTAATAGTGATACAGAGGTGATCATGGATATTAAATCTCAAATAGTTACTGGGATTTTTAAGATCTAATAAAGCTTTCCAATTCTCAAAAACAAGTGTATCAAAACTATCTTGGGAATAGTACAAGATATCAAGACTTTGACATACCATTTTTCTCATCCATATAAAATCCACAATATAGATTAATCTCCCATGTGCATGCTTCATCAATGTATTTATCTCTTGCACATTGGAAGAATACTAACCAATGTAAGAAATGTCTCCAAATTAGTTAAATGGAACAAAAAGTCCCTCGCCCTATCAACTTCATGACGATATTTGTACACGAAACCAACCAACGAAGGATACTCCTCACGAACTCTGCATGCAGTTCATACAAAGAGATCCATCTCGTCTCAACATCTTTCAGAAGATTTTATCCATTTGTAATTCCAATTGTGAATTTTGGAACTCAAGAAATCACTTTAGGTTACTTGTCATATAGGCATGAAGTTCTCTTATAAGGTCTTCTAATTTAGTAACATTTTCGTAGTTGCTTACCATTTTATACGCTAAATTCATTCTATGATCCATACAATGAATTGGTAGTATATATGAGGCCATTGTTGTTTGTAATCTAACACAGACCTTGTTCGGTGACCTGCATGACAGATGCACCATATGCTCGACGCATATTAACTTCATAGCAATTTCATAATCGGTCATTCCAACAATATCTTTCAAATGAGAAAAACTATTTTATATAGGTTTTTGGCATTACGATTTTCAACCATTTTCATAACACCCACAGATGAGGTGTCCTTATATGATTTCTAAAGTATAGACGTTGATACATACCCATGCGGTGTTGTCGATTGCTTTGTCACTTCATCAATTGAAAGAGAGATAAACTTTTATTTTTTTACATTCTCTTTCAAATCTTCCTTCTCTATCATCGAAAGGAATTTTTCCATTTCCCATCCACTACTTTCAAACCAATGAGACTGAGGTACATTTGGCATTCCATTATATTGATACAAAACTTTGAAATCGAGGAAATACGAAATCAGTCTTCCTTTCTTTAGTATGTGAAATAAAGTAGAGAATCTGTATGAGTTTTGCATGTAGATTTGTTTGATTCATCTTACCAATTTGCGATGTGATCGTTCCTCCCTTTTCCACGAGATGTCTACATTTTTTCTACTTTGCTTCATAATCCACTGTGTATTTAACATGCATGCATTATTTTTCAGTTTTCCACCTGTGTGTTTTGATTTTCTAGCCATCCGCCCCCATTACAGTCAAATATTGTTTTCCACAATGTTTTTCTATAGTGTCCAGCTTCATTTGCATTTTTGTTTCTTTCCCAATTTCCACGTACATATTATACATGTACATTCAGATGGGATCTCTTTTGAATTAGATGATTGTACAGGTTCGATAAATGGAAATTTGGTAGCCCAATCAAACTTGTATGTCCTGCCAATGGTCCACATATTCTTGTTCATTTTCAATGTTTTACTTTTTTGAGTAGAATTTTGAGCAATATCACAATCACCTAGTTTCCTCTTTCATGAACTAGAATTTGAATTTGATTTATGTGTTCCATTTTGCTAAGTATTTGTATGTGTGATATCTTGATGCACTCTGGTTACACCCCAACAAGAAGAATATCTTTAGGATATGGCATCTCAACAGTTATATCTTCAAGATCGGCATATTATCGTAGGTGTCATTTGTTTGATATTGTGCATAATGCATGTCCACCTCAATATTACCTTCCACACAGTTAGTATTCTGATTCTTTCTGGTGGCAGCTATATGGTTGTTGGTAGTTGCAATATCTGTATCAGCAGAGTTTCCAAAATACTTGAATAGGGACTTCTGATATTTCTTAGTTACTTTTAGGGTCTTCACATTATGAGGACTAGCACCTTCCATTATTCTGAACAGAGTCCTGTGTCAGCAAAAGAACCAAGTTGCGTGTCAGAGACAAAATTTATGTCACACACCCACATACCTCCTTGTTGCATGTCAACTATATCCCTATCGCACATCAACTATATCCCTCAACTCTATCCTATCACGTCATATAGCTAACCCCCTTGTCATGCATCAACTCAACTATCCATCACGCATCAACATGCATCAACTATATCCTTTTCATGCATCAACAACTAACCCCTTGTCACGTGTCTACAATACCTCCTTGTTGTGCATCAACAACAAACCCCCTTGTCATGCGCGTCTATAATACCTCTTTGTCACGCATCAACTATATCCCTGTCGCACGCATCAACAAATAACCCCCTTGTCACGCATCTACAATACCTCCTTATCGTGTGTCAACTACATCCCTCGCAATCGCGTCAATAACTAACCCCTTTATCACACATTAGCAAATTCAATGGGTCACGCGTCAGCAAATATCATCTGTCGCCTGACTCTAAACTACTAATAGGCTAACATCAATCGCTGGTGCTTAGAGTATGAGAGTTCACGGTATTGGTAAGCTACTACTAGTAGTACTGTAGGATACTACCCGAAATCACCTAGGTTTTTATAGGAGATGTTTTCAAATGTAGGCAAAGCCAACCCCAAAAAAAATATATACTATAAATTTTAGGTGAACAGGACACCGACCCGCTCTAAAAAAAATCACCTTTTCAAATTTTCCTAAAATGAAATTTTCTCCATATTACAAATATTCACCACTAAAATTATCCCTGATTAAAGGGTGAGTATTTTGATAGGTAAGACAAAGGCATTAATGGATAGATAAAAATGACACATTGGAAATTAAACACGTATATGCCAAAAATATTCCATATCTCATATTGTCCCCACCCAAAGAATACAAGCTATTTTTTCTTTATTTGATAATATTGATCTCATTCACCCTATATATTATACTATTTGTAAAAAACTATATTATAAACTATACATATTACGAACTATATATATATATTAAAAATCTATATATAATTAGTGTAAACAATCTATTTTATTCGACCTCAACTTATATTAGATTTTAATAATGACACAACCCACTTTTGCGATCTTTACATCGTAGGCATTTTTTTACTGGCAACTTCTTTTCCATTTTCATCAACAAGCTTACATTGACCCCGTTTATTTATGTCGTTTCTGTTCCAATAGCACCTTTCTATGTTTCCCGCCACTTCACTCCACTCCCCTATTTCTGTTGAATGCATTTTCCATGACCTATTGGAACCTCTGTATCCATGCGCAACAGTTGGCGGATGTGTTTTTATGCTCCTCCCTCACCTTCTACTGTTTTCGAAGATAGTTTGGTATCTAGATTCATATTATGATTCAGTGGGAATGTCCAGTAGATGTGTTGCACCCCTTTACCTTTTCCAGCATACTCTCATCCTGTGCAAAAAATGGGAACTTTCCCAATCCTAAAACTTCAGCCCAGGGCATCACATCTATTATCTAAACCCCGATCAATGTCAAGGGATTATCCTTCAATAGCGAAACAAAATGGATTCCTCATGCCCTTTTGTTTTTCCATCTCACCGTGGCATAAATATGAACACATACATATAGATTAAGGTTATTTCTACATTTTTGAAATAGCATACGATGAAGAAAATCCTTCAAATTCATTGAGGCTGATAGGTTAGTATCATGCGAGCTTGTGTCCGCCTGAGAAAATGAGAAAAATTCAGGTTGAAAATAGTCTATGGCTAGAGTTATTCGTAGTGATGAAGGCTTCCTCTCATTTTCTTGACGCTTGTGGAGATTGTGGGTGGAGCCTGAAATCACTTTTGATGCCTTGACCGGAATAGCCCAAGGCATGTGAGTTGTTTGACAAAATGCCTCAGGAAGTTGTCATCTCATAGAATGCAATGATTTCAGGGTATTCAAAAATAGGGATTGTTGAGAAGGGCTTGGAAACTTTTAAGTAAATGAATTTCAAAACCAAGCTCCACAAGATTTGCAAGCATCGTCTTACCCTGTGCCAAAGTGGGATCTTTAAAACTGGGTGTGTGCATTCATAGGAGAATTTAAAAAAGGGATTGTTGACAAATGTTCCAGTTTGGAATGTCTAATGGATATGATAAGAAGAGTTTACAAGGTGGATCTATGTAGTGAGCAGAATGTGTAGCGTCATCCACTGCCAATCTCAACCTCACGAAAAAAATGCAAAATGTTCTTGACTTGTTAATCAAAATATTTTCGGTAAAAGATCTCTTAATGCGTAAACAATAGGGAAAACAAGATCCATGGAAAGATGGAAATTTAAATCTAATAATAAGATCAAAATCAAAGGGTGGAGACTTTAGAATATGGTTTTTAAATTATACTTACAACATTGGAAATGTACATTGTTATTCAATCTATTTCTACCACGCATACTCCCGACCTATGGAAAAATAATAGATTTGGAAGAGGGTATGGACATTCATCAAAGGTTTGGAATGGTGTTGATACACTTCAAAATTGTGGTGCCTCTACAAGCTCCTTCCCTACCTTGTGGTCTGTGTAGAACAAAGGAATGACACCTTGGTCATTCTTCGGGGAAGTTGGTGAGATGGGCATCGCAATAGGCATGCTTGACATGTCGAGTTAGCTGACAGGGTATTTAGCAGAGGCGTTGGCGATGGCATGGCTATGGGATATGCACAAAAGGAGTCATCCTCAAGAAGCATTGAGACTATTTGACCAAATGCATGGAGCATATGACCAATATGAAAATTGTGGAGATATATACAAGGCATGTGAATTGTGACAAAATGCTTCATCTCACATAATGCAATTATTTCAATAAACAAGGCACGGAGATGAATTGACAAAATGTTTATAAAAATGTGGCATGTTTAACAAAAGGCTTTTCAAACTTTAAAGAAAATGCAATGCAATTGGAAGGTGTAAATCCAACTCCACAACCTTTACCAACATACTCGGTTTTTGAACATGGGAGCTTCAGGGTAGGTATGGATATGCAACAAATTATAATGGAAATGGGCTTTTTGTTAGATGTTGTAGTTACAAATGCTTTGATAGGTATGTATGTAAAATTTGCAAGTATATACAATGTATGGGAACCATTTGATAAAATCCCTCAAAAAATGTGGTTTTATGGATTTTTACAATTGTAGAATATGCACAAAATAAAGTAAGCAATTCCCCACAAGTAAGATAAGTTTAAAAAAGGTTGCAGGATGAGTATGTTAGCTTGCTCCGCCTTCCCCTCTCCTCTTTACGACGTGCATCATCTTGAAATTGCTACTACCACTCTTAAAATGCTCATTCACATTTAGTTAGTTGGCTTTGTCAATGGTAACATATAAATCCTAATATTTAACTATTAGAATGAAAATTATTCTCTAATTAAGATAATATGTGAATATGGATGATGCCTCATATTTTACTATTGACAATGCTAGCCATTATGTAACCCTTGTTTATCTTTTATCTATTTCACCAATTTTATTAGTAGCACCAATTAGGAAAATCTATGGAGCATTTAATCATGGTCACCCGAGCCAGGGCTTAGAAACATAGCAGAGAAGAGCATGTATAGTCAAGATTCATTACCTGTCTAACTCATCTTTATTGTTTATTTATGCCTCTTACTAACAGACTTGATTCTAAAGTCTAAAACCATAAAATACATCACAACACGCTATCATTTAAAGTATAAACTTTCTCAAACCGAAAAGGAAAGAGAGTGTTGAAGCAGATGGGTATCAATGAATTAACATTGATTCACAGCAAAGCCCGTGAGATGGTTGGCAGAATCGATAGAGACTCAAATTCCTTATTGCTGAATATTCCCTATGATTGACATGTTGCTCAATGTGGGAGCAAAAGAAAGGAAAAATGTGTCCGTGATATCCACATGAATCAGATAATTCTTTGCCGGAAGAGTCAAAGTGGCCCCGTCCAAAAAAAAAACCACGATCGGCAGGGTCATTGTTTGATGCCTGGATAAATCATAACAAGTGTCGAATATTTACATTCGTTTTTCCCAGGGAAGATTTCGGGTTCCTTCCATAAACGTGTATCTCTCACGGCTACGTATGCAACCGCCTACAGCCACGTCACAGTTGCTCCAGAGTCCAAAATGACAGCGCCCCTCCCTGACTCATCGAACTCAAACACCTTCTATGGGAGAGACAATAGTGTCAAAAGGATATAATAGAAAGAAGGGAGTCACAGGTTTCTGAGAAGTGGGGTCATGATGGCCCCGACGTGCGAGATGGACTACGGGCAAAATTAAGAGTTCTCGTGGATTTATACACCTGGTCGACAAGGCAATGAGAAAACTGGGTGTCGTATTTCCTGAGCTGGGTGGGGAAGGAGAACGGTCCTTCCCCCGTGTCTGAGCAGCCCTGCGGCTCCCACAAACATCCCTCGATTGTCATGACCACACCCGATACCCATGTTTTGAACAATTGTGCTTCCAAAAGTGAGTTTCTCTATAGAGAAGCTTCCGATGGAGTATGACCCGTCTCTGTATGTGACCTGATACGCACACCCACGGCTGTTGCAGTCCGACATCGCCAACTCACCACAGACAGTCAAAGTGCAGGAAAACTAAGGTGAATGAAGTGGAAGAGGAGGGATCGAAGAGTGGGTCGGCTTGGTTGTAGTAATCGTTGCATGGTTGGCACTGCACCCACACCACGACCTTACCTATGTCACAAAACATGTACTTTCCTCTCTTTGGTGCTCCCATGCCTATGTGTGTGAAGCACGATAGCTGCAACACCCCCTCCCCCAATACCACAACGTATCTTTTCTCCCCCAGGTGGAGCAACTGCTAGTTATAAGACTCGGTCAGTTTAGAAGAGAAAAAGGTGCGTGTTTTGATTGATCATAGGTTTATTTTTAAGTATTAAAATTATTTTTTCAATCATGTGATAAGTTTTAGAAATTTATAATGGAATTTTAATTTTTAATAATATTTTCAAAGCCTATTAGACATGCTTATACATTTTTTTAATTATAATATATATTTCAAGGAATAGAGGCCAACACAAATGTTAATATATATTTATATTGGATTATGTCGAGAACATCATAGTGTCATGAATAAGGTCTCTGCAAAAAATTATTGAAGATTAATAAATTGATTTTCTTTTCACATTATTACATTTTCAAATAAATAAATTTGAGCGTAGCGGTGCTATAATTTTTTTGGTTGTGTTTTTTGGGAGATTATGGTTGGGAAAAAATAGCTATGAAATAGCAAGGGAAAGTGGTCATGGCTGACCCTACCCCTTCCCCTTTGAAACGCATGGCCGACACCCTTAAACCCATAATGGAGAAAAATGTAGAAATAGTGACAATGACAAAAACAATATATCATTGATACGTCCTCTCACTCATTTGTCATTAGTGGTAATTTGGGTCCAATATAACTTGATTTGGAACACACCTTCATCATAAATTAATTATCTTTAATTTTTAATACATTAGATTTATCTAAATAATATACTATTTTACATATTTTGATGAACACTTTTGAAATATTGTTGTTATTGAAAAAATATTTGTCGGAGCATAAGAAATCATTTAATTTAAACATACTTACATATATGAAAATTTTAAGTAGATAGAGATGACCATACCCTCAAGAAATAAATAAATTATGGTTCCCTAACTAACTTGTAGGGTTAAAAGAACACTCATATGGGTCACCATTATATAGTGCTTAGAGTATGCTTTATATTTTCTTACATTCAAATGCATAGGTTATGAAAGAAAGTACTATAAATGGTAAATACTAATAATAACATGCAAATAGTGAAATGGATACACCGACAGTAGGAGAAAAGGAGAGACATTTCACAAGAAGAAAAAGAAACATTGTTGAGTAATTAATTTGTCTTACGATTTTCAACCTAAAAAAATCAATGTATTTACATCTTTGTGGGATTTTTTAGTTGGATTTTTTACACATATTATAAAGGCTATAAAAAATTCAATACTTACTCAAATATTTCATAAGAAAAAACATGTTCACACATGTTCATTGGCTCGAGAAATTAAATAAATATTATTTTTGCTAATCATTAAAATAGAGGATAACTTTAAATATATGTCCTGGGTGTATAGAATATATATGAAAAACAAATGATAGATTTAAACATGTATCCTAGGTGCAAAGGAGATCCCATGAGAAGAGGTGATCGATTGGATATATTTGCAGTGTCTCCTTCACCACTACCTATAAATATTGAATCTTGTATATGTTTTAGTCCCCCACTCTTTAGTTGTTTCCCACCACACCCTTCACCTTGTCCTGTACAACCAAACATGAATGAACTCCCAACATAATACATTGAAATTAAAAAAAAAAGGTAGAAATATAAAGAATATGTTATGTTCTTTGTAGAGAACAAACACCATCCACATGATGATCACAATTGGTGAGACATTGCATGGTAGACCAAAAAACATTCCATAAACCATTTTGGTGTCTTGGGTGGATAGGTGTGTCCACAATAGGAGAGGACTAGATGGTGACATTAGCAGTGTCCTTCACCACTATCTATAGCTAATAAATATTTCCTCATGCATTTTCCCTTTCCCACCATGCCTTTTAGCCCAATACTATACTTTGTTGTAGATGTTATCATGTCGATTCCCGAAATATCATTTCATATCCATATCTTGTACTCATGACACTCCATACTAATACATCTCCATTAAGGAATAATAATTAAGAAATAGACATGCCTTGCATAGGAAAAAACAACTTGCATACAAATCTTTAATATTGCTTGTAACTAAAAATATAAGAAAAATTACATTTTTTAATTCAATGATGGGTAGTTAATCCCTATTCAAAGCTCTCATTTTGGTGTAGCTGGGAAGGTATTGGATTCTTGAGAGAGGTTATATTAAATCACATTCACTTTCAATCAAGCAAGATCCTCTTAGAGTTATATCCTATAACAACCACCCACATGCCCTGTGTATGATTATATATATGCATTCATATCTATAAAAGCACTTTCATGCAAGCATATCTAAAAAAAGGAACCACCAATCTTGTAAAATAATAAATAAAAAACCCATAAATCTCCACTCTTTGGACAATAGTAAGTAATCCTTCAAATACTTGGCCATTTTCTTCATCAAAAGTCCCACTAGAGCCAAAATCTAGTTGAAATTCCAAATCTTTATGGGTGAACCGATAATGCATCAAGCTAGTTGAGAAATAGAGGATAGCAGTAATTAGTCTTTGAGTGGCACCCAAATGTGTCCTAGGTGGAGTAATGTGCCAACTAATCACATTACATATTCTCCTTTGTTACTTTGTGTATATAAGGAAACTATCACATGTTTAAATCCATCATGCTTATGTTGTTTCCCTTAGTTCTTGCACTCCTATTACCCATAAAACTATAAGATGTAAAAAAAACAAAACAATGGTGGTTTACTATTTCAATTTTGTTGTGTTAGAAGGTAAATTTAACACTCAACAATGTTTCTCTTGCTTCTATTATAATGTTTGTGCTCTGCTCTTTTGCTATTGATGTATCAAGTAGGGTTTTCATCCCCACGTGGACATCTACCAACCTTCGTTGTGCATCAATTACTTCCCCGAATTCGGCGAAAGAGTTATATATAGATATTTATATAGTTCAACCGTGCACGTCCAATCCCTATGTTATGTTAGAAGGTAAATTTAACACTCAACAATGTTTCTCTTGCTTCCTATTATAATGTTTGTGCTTTACTCTTTATTTTTATATTTTGCTAACATATGGTATTTTAGGACAATCAATTGTACAATTGATCCATTCGACCATTTAAGTGTAATTTAATAAAAACTTTCAAAACCCAAAGTTCATATTTGATAAAAAAATATTTCTTGTGTAGAAAAATCAGACCTGATTTTAAAAGTTACACATAACATTTGTACACCATTTATTTGAAAATATTTTACTAAATAATTAATTAAAAAAATTATAAGTCCAAAAAATACTACACAAATCTTAAAATCATATGCCCAAAATCCACCTTTTAAAATATAGATTTCTTCTTTTGGTTTATTTTTCAATCCTCATTATTTTCAACAATATTAAGCACATCCAAAGGCCCAATTTCCCTAGAGGAGGTATCTACTATAGAAAACATACCCACATTTTATTTAAGGGTTTTCTTTGTACCATATTGGTTGACAATTTTTATAACTTCTACCGGTTTATGACTTTCTATATCCTTCCTATAAGAATATTCAACAAGGCCCAATCACTATTTTATAGAGATTCCAAGAAGGAAGATAATATATCATTAGAACCTAGAAGAGGAAGTACAAAAAAATTAAATAATGATTCCATGGGAATATTTAAATCCAAGTTTGAAACATCATCTTCAAAGTAAGGAGAAGTGCTCATGATAGGAATAACATAAGATTCATATGGATCTCCTGCATATATATCCATTAGAGAGACAACTTTAGTCTCCAAGTTTCTTATTACAAGGGGCTTGACAAAATCAAGATTGTGATCGATATAAAGACAATGTGATGATGATGAGTAATATTATGCCACTAGGTTAAACTACTAACCTTCCTACTTCTATCACTTGTTGATGCTACCCACTTCTTTAAGAAATAAGTTATCAAGTATGCCTAGGAAAAGATATATCAACATCTAAAATTTACACGTTTATAGTTGTAGACACTCAAATTTGGCAATCTATCCTTTGAAAATTTCAATCTCAACATTGCACACTTGCATGGACAAATATACTTTCCTCACTCTTACTTGGCACACCCCGATAGCTCTTAAGTTATTTTCTTATCTTTTCTAGAAACAAAAATATGCAATTCTTACTATTACATCATTCCTCTAGTATGTTTCTATATACATGATTTCCAAGTGGAAAGATTAGACACTAGTGATACATTTTCTTAGTATTTTTATTGGTTTTGACTTATTTTAATTGAGACTTTACCTCTTATTTCTTGCATTCATATATTTTTGGTCGTGTCACAGGTATCCCTATCCCCATTCTTAGTTCTATTTTTAGTTCTTGTCTTTAGGACATTACAACCCAGCTTGGAGACTAGCACTCGGCGTTGTTGTCCCTTATAGACATTTTTTTCCATCTTACTATTTTTCCAATATGTCGGTTTCTTCTTTACTTGGGGTCTTTTCTTGTCTTTATCTCATGACCTAGGTAAGATTTTAGTGTCACTAAGTGTTGAAATTTAAGCAAGGAAGTCATATATATATACACAACTTACTCATTATTATTGAGAGGAGGATATTTGGGACTATCATTATTTATCTCCTAGCTATAAGAAAATACACAAGGACTCCATTTTCGTTGCATTATTCACTGCATAGGAGGGTTTATTTTGAATTCCATCTCACACATTCATCTTGGGGTAAAATTTTTATATCCCACTATCTTGGTGCCACTAGTACAAGGGAAACCTAGCTTCAAGAGACACAATTCAAATCACACATTCATAAGAATTGCATAAAGTTTGTGTTGGTGTGAGGGATTTCATCTATGATCTAAAAATCTAGGTAAAATTTGTAATGACCTTCAAAACCCTATAGGCTTGTTAATATTTCCATAATATTATTTTTTTATTAAGTAAAACAACCCAAAATAAAGCAAGAATGTAAACACACTACACACAGATTGATTATGGAGTTTGGCAATAACCTATGTTTCTAGGTTCTTATAGACAATTTTAAGTACAACACTTGTAAGTACAATTTTAGTCTCTTACAATAAAACCTAATGGAATGTAAAACTTTCCTATATAGCACTCTAGTTCTTCGAAGAACACCAATGACCAATCAAAATATTCCTCCACCTTCCTGCATACATGCAAGCTCTGTGGCACTATGGTCCTATTGGAGAGTTTTGCAATAACTCCCAATTTTTACAATTTTCCTATTAAAAATAATAGGACTTATCTCCCAAAAAAAATTGCCTATATATATAAATAGGACTTACTCCCACAAAAATGCCTTTGAATTATATGGCTTTACAAAATAGCTTAGAATCTTTTTATCTCCTCGTTGCCTTTAAATTGGCTTAAAAGCTCAATGCCTTAAAATTATGTGTAGAGTGGTATGGGAAGGCCTTTATATAGGCCTTAGGCGGACCCAAAGTTCACGTTAAAACCCTTATCGCTCCATCCATATCCCAACCAACTTGTTGGCCAAGTTGGTTGGGCCGTTCACATTCTTCGTTGAGGTTGCGGGTTCGAAACTCATTCCTACAATTTTTTCATGGACCACTTTTTCACTATGTGGGATAAGTCCCACATCTTTGGCGTTGTGGACGCGATTTTCATCTAAATAGGGCTCGACCACCCATGTAATGCATGACTCAGGTCACACCTTTCCTCCTTTTGTTTGGCCACATATATGTGGTGAGTTGTGCATTGTGTTTGAATTTCCATAAGTTGGGACGGTCATGTGGATACCACGTTGTGGTGAGTTTTTATTGCGTCATGTAATAAAGGTTTCAAGCTATGTTCGAACCGTTTAATGTGAGATACATAGCCGCTTGAAGTTTGGTAAGCTTGACTCCATCTAATGTGGAAATAAGTTGATAAAGCCAAGGTAATAGAGGATAAGACATCCCGAACCATAAGAAAATGGATAACATTGTGATCAATTCGACCGTTGAGAATAATATAGGCCTCGGTGGGGATTTGACCACCCCACCAAGCTAGAAACATAGCTCGTCGAGCTCAAATTAATCATAGCAAACTTGTAAGGTATAGTCCACTTGTCACTCCTCGATAGGCATATCAAGTGAATTCAAACTCATGGTGGCAAGCCACGTGGTGGCTTGAGGACCCAACACATCGATAACAATAAAATAATCCTCATGGTGGCAAGCTCCCCTTCCAATATAAATGCGGATCCCACTGGATATGGATTGCATAGATGACATTTTATAATGACCATTGAAGAACGGAGGATCTAAACCCCATTTTTACTTTTCACTCGCTTTGTAATTTTCTAGTTGACTCGGTCCCATTTAGGGTTGACTTCATCTTTGACCAATCACCATTTGCATGTATGGACTATGTTTATAGTGTTTAGATAGTCGTCGAAAGTTCTCATAGTGATCTTCCATACTCTAGCAATCTGGGGGAGATTTAAGGAATAATGTTTCCTTTGTATTGTCCTCTAGATCAATCTTCCTCTTATCAATTTTTCCCTCACACATGGTTAGTCATATCACATTAGGTGAATTCATATGCCTTTAAGTATAATTAGGAATTATATAATGCATGAAAAATTCCATCATAGAATCTATTATTTATGTAAGTGTGTGTTTGTGTGTTATACAAGAGTTACATTCCATTTCTGGATTGTAATTCCTTTATCCTTGTGGAAGTATGAGGGGTATTGCATTGGGAGTTACACAACACTCCTATTTGTACTTCTTTTTATAATTAATCAATTTGATCAAACTGTTATCTCTCGAAAGTGCACCCTGTAGAGAGATGGTTACAGTGTTCTAAGCTTATAAATTTTATCTCTCTCTTTCGTATATACAATGGAAACACCTCAGGTCTATGTGGGTATACCTATTTTGAGGTGAGTCTCTGGTATCAAGGCTGGTTCCTTATTGATGTATCCTAAACTGATTTTCTGGGGTTTAAGGGTAAAAGATGACTGTAAAATGAAATTAAAACTAGGTGATACACCAAACTTGTATGAGGTCTTTGATTGAGTACATGTACAATTGATATGGAATAAATTTCTGATGCACATGCCAATAGTTTTCTGAAGATAATTAAGGATAAACACTTTGATATATTGAGGGATAAAATCACAACAATACTACTAAGTTACACATACACATTAATATCATACAAAAATTACTAAATTTGCAATAGGGTAAGATGATTAATCGTTAGGAATTCAAATTCACAAGATTAATGGAAACATACACAAGACTACAAATAATTGGAAAGGTAGAAAATACTTCACATTGAAAGGGCAAAACTGGCAGAAAATTGCTTCAGCACTCCTGTATCTAAAATGTCCTCTTTTGTGCTTTGCTAAGGCACACAATATATATCAAAATTAATTTACCCACCCTTCCTAAAAATAAACTAAGGTTGTATTCGCCCATGCATTCTATTTTTATCCTTTATTTAATAATAAATAAGGAATAAAATAAAGAAAACTAATACAAGAGGCATTAATAGCCTTTGATTACATCACAATCAAATTGCAGTTGATTGTCCTATTTTTAAGAAAAGTCATGGGTGAATAATGCTAAAAATAAACCTTGTTTGATGAGCAAGTTTCCTTCTGGGTGCATGCAAATTTGTCTTCTTGTGCCTGATGTCACATCTGTCATTTTGATCCACTTACCTCCTTGGATGCACATGCAAAAGCTATCTCCCTATGAGTGAGCAAAATTAATTACATTATTTGCAATACTTTGCAAAATAATTCATCCAAACATCTATCATGATTGGGATCACCTTTGTTTCTGATGTTGACACTTGTTATCTTCTTGTGGTCACATGGAAAACACATTGTGAATCATCTCCAACCTTCCCACTAGTGGGGACCACCTATGATTGTGAGCACTTGTATTCATTGGGTTTGGCCACTCTTGTGGACTTAGCAAATTATTGTGTTTTGAAATAATACAAGGGGCACTTTGTTTTAAAAGGGGTACCATGTTACATTCGACCACCTTTGTGGACTTAGGCATATTATAAGGTATGTCACCCCTTTTTACTATCATGGTATTATATAGCTATCGGCCCCCTTTTTCCTTTGATTGGAATAAGGTTATACTTTACCTTTTTTTGTGATCATTGTTGATATGCATGGTTTTCGGCCCCTTTGATCATTTGGGACATAGACTATGGTTAGACTTTTAAAAGTCAATTATGTAATGATTTTGGTTTTAAACATGGGGCTGGCCCCCTCATGATGGTGACTCACCCCTCCATATGCTTTTTCAGTGGCATCTAACTCGGGTTGAGTTAACTGTAACCCTGGTGGTTTGCTTTGAAAGTTGGTGCCTTGATTCGGCCGTTGATCTCTACTTTTGATTCATGGTTGTTGATTTTTCTAACCCTCGGTTAGGGTTTCCAACCTGGCATTTAATGTGGTAGCTATTAATGTGACCATGGTGATTTGCGTTGAACTCTATTGATTGGTTTCCAATCGTTGATCTCTGATCCATTGAATCTCAAGCCATCGATCTTTGACTCATGGTTAGGGTTTCTAACCTAGAGTTTGGCATAGTAATGGCATCTAACCATGATGGTTCTTTGAAAGTTGGGATCGATCCTTGAGCGTTGATCTAGGTACTTTTCCTTCTCTACCTTTGATTCTCTGACTGCGGTTGGGTTTCATTTAACTCATCTCTTGAGTTTGCGTGGTAAAGATCACTTGACCCTAATGATCACTCATTTTGGATTTTCGTCCTGCGGGTGAAGCCTGACAAATTGTTGGCTTGATGTCATTGTTGAAGTTTTTCAACTCGGATCCCCTCTGAAAATGGCTCTCTGTTCTCTCAGGTATCTGTATCATCATTGTTTCTTTGTCGAGCTTGACTCTTGAAATATCAATTGCGTTGCTTCGAGTTCAACTTTTACCGTAGAGAGAGGTCTTTGTCTTCTTTCTTAGCCACCATTGTTGAAGTTTGTGAACTCGGACATTCTGTAAAAATGATCACCTATTGCTCTATGTCATCTCGTATCATCGTTATTCTCATAGCCTTTGAGACTCATTTTGTATCACCTTATGAAGCTCTAAGGGTTCAATACTTGCATATTTTTCCACTTCTATTCTTTATGTGAGCTCTGCAAGAGGGAGACCACCATTTTGTGAGATGTCGAGCTTGGTTCTTCTATAATCTGTGGTCATAATAATAATGTGTGGGTGAGTTCTTTACATTGTAACTATAACTTTGATGATTTCCTCAACTTTTTTTTAGAAACATCTGTAAATGGTTGAAGCGTTGGCTTCATAGTGCACTCATACCTGATTTTTCTGTTTTCTTCGTATTTTCATACTTGGCCAGTGGTAAAACGAGTTTGAAGAGCCTATGGTTATTGTGTTTTATTTTGAATTCTACTCAACGAGGATCTTTGGCCATACCATTCTCTATAAATGGCGAGTTTTATTTTTCTTGAAATACTTGGCTTCAATTATGGCAAACAAATCATTAAAACCATCGTCGATATGATCAGACTTGTATTGCTTCTCGGCTCCTAGTTTCTTTCATGTTTCTTAGTTGTTTGGAGATAACGACACTAGGTTGAGTTAATTGTAACCCTGGTGGTTTTCTTTGAAAGTTGGTGCCTTGATTCAGGCCATTGATCTCTGTACTTTTGATTCATGGTGATGATTTTTCTGACCCTCGGTTAGGGTTTCCAACCTGGCATTTAATGTGGTAGCTGTTAATGTGACCATGGTGATTTACGTTAAACTCTATTGATCGGTTTCTAATCATTGATCTCTGATCCATTAAATATCAGGCCATCGATCTTTGACTCGTGGTTAGGGTTTCTGACCTAGATTTTGGTGTAGTAATGGCATCTAACCATGATGGTTTGCTTTGAAATTTGGGGATCGATCCCTGAGCGTTGATCTTGGTACTTTTCCTTCTCTACCTTTGATTCTCTGACTATGGTTGAGTTTCATTTAACTCATCTCTTGAGTTTGCGTGGTAAAGATCACTTGACCCTAATGATCACTCATTTTGGATTTTCATCCTGCGGGGAGAAGCCTTGGAAAATTGTTGGCTTGATGTCATTGTTGAATTTATTCAACTCGGATCCCATGCGAAAAATGGCTCTCTATTCTCTCAGGAATCTATATCGTCGTTGTTTTTCTTTGTCGAGCTCGCTCTTGAAATATTAGTTGCGTTTCTTCGAGTTCGACTTTTGCTGCAGAGGAGGTCTTTTTCTTCTTTCTTAGCCGCCATTTTTTAAGTTTGTGAACTTGGACATTCTGTAAAAATGATCACATGTTGCTCTATGTCATCTATATCGTCGTTATTCTCATAGCCTTTGAGCTCGTTTTGTATCACCTTATGAAGCTCTAAGGGTTCGAATACTTGCATATTTTTCCACTTCTATTCTTTATGTGAGCTCTGCAAGGGGAGACCACCATTTTGTGAGATGTCGAGCTTGGTTCTTCTCGTAATCCGTGGTCATAATAATAATGTGTGGGTGATTTATTTACATTGTAACTATAACTTTGATGATTTCTCGCTTTTTTTTTTAAACATCTCGTAAATGGTTGAAGCGTTGGCTTCATAGTGCACTCATACCTAATTTTTCTGTTTTCTTCGTATTTTCATACTTGGCCAACATGGTAAAATGAGTTTGAAAGAGCCTATGGTTATTGTGTTTTATTTTGAATTCTACTCAACGAGGATCTTCGCCATACCATTCTCTATAAATGGCGAGTTTTATTTTTCTTGAAAGACTTGGCTTCAATTATGGCAAATAAATCATTAAAACCTATCAATATGAGACTTGTATTGCTTCTCACTCCTAGTTTCTTTCATGTTTCTTAGCTGTTTGGAGATAACGACACTAGGTTGAGTTAATTGTAACCCCGGTGATTTTCTTTGAAAGTTTGTGCCTTGATTCAGCAATGATCTCTGTACTTTTGATTCATGGTGTTGATTTTTCCGACCCTCGGTTAGGTTTCAAACCTTGCATTTAATGTGGTAGTCAGTTAATGTGACCATGGTGATTTACGTTAAACTCTATTGATCGGTTTCTAATCATTGATCTCGATCCATTAAATATCGGGCCATCGATCTTTGACTCATGGTTAGGGTTTGTGACCTAGAGTTTGGCGTAGTAATGGCATCTAACCATGATGGTTTGCTTTGAAATTTGGGGATCGATCCTTGAGCATTGATCTTGGTACTTTTCCTTCTCTACCTTTGAATCTCCTTTGCATAGGTTGGGTTTCATTAAACTCATCTCTTGAGTTTGCGTGGTAAAGATCACTTGACCCTAATGATCACTTCATTTTGGATTTTCATCCTGTGGGCGAAGCCCTGAAAAATTGTTGGCTTGATGTCATTGTTGAAGATTTTCAAATTCGGATCCCCTCGCGAAAATGGCTCTCTATTCTCTCGAATCAGATTTATCATCGTTGTTTCTTTGTCGAGCTCGACTCTTGAAATATCGATTGCGTTTCTTGAGTTCGACTTTTACTTTGCAGAGGAGGTCTTTTTCTTCTTTCTTACCCACCATTTTTGAAGTTTGTGAACTTATACATTCGTAAAAATGATCACCTATTGCTCTATGTCATCTATATCTTCGTTATTCTCATAGCCTTTGACCTCCTTTTGTATCACCTTATGAAGCTCTAAGGGTTTAAATACTTGCATATTTTTCCACTTCTATTCTTTATGTGAGCTCTGCAAGAGGGAGACCACTATTTTGTGAGATATCGAGCTTGGTTCTTCTCGTAATCCGTGTTCATAATAATAATGTGTGGGTGAGTTCTTTACATTGTAACTATAACTTTGATGATTTCCTCGGCTTTTTTTTTAGAAACATCTCAGTAAATGGTTGAAGCGTTGGCTTCATAGTGCACTCATACCCGATTTTTCTGTTTTCTTCGTATTTTCATACTTGGCCAAAGGTGGTAAAACGAGTTTGAAGAGATGTGGTTATTGTGTTTTATTTTGAATTCTACTCAACGAGGATCTTTGACCATACCATTCTCTATAAATGGCGAGTTTTATTTTTCTTGAAAGTCTTGGCTTCAATTATGGCAAACAAATCATTAAAACCTGTCGATAATAGACTTGTATTGCTTCTCGGCTCCTAGTTTCTTTCATGTTTCTTAGCTTGTTTGGAGATAACGACACTAGGTTGAGTTAATTGTAACCCTAGTGATTTTCTTTGAAATTTGGTGCCTTGATTCAGTGCCATTGATCTCGTACTTTTGATTCATGGCTATTGATTTTTCTCGACCCTCGGTTAGGGTTTCCAACCTGGCATTTAATGTGGTAGTTGTTAATGTGACCCATAGTGATTTACGTTAAACTCTATTGATCGGTTTCTAATCATTGATCTCTCGATCCATTAAATATCGAGCCATCGATCTTTGACTCGTCATTAGGGTTTTGACCTAGATTTTGGCGTAGTAATGGCATCTAACCATGATGGTTCGCTTTGAAATTTGGGGATCGATCCTTGAGCGTTGATCTAGGTAATTTTCCTTCTCTACCTTTGATTCTCACATCGATTTGCTTGGGTTTCATTAAACTCATCTCTTGAGTTTGCGTGGTAAAGATCACTTGACCTAATGATCACTCATTTTGGATTTTCATCCTCGGGTGAAGCCCTCGCAAATTGTTGGCTTGATGTCATTATTGAAGTTATTCGAACTCGGATCCCATGCGAAAATCGCTCTCTGTTCTCTCGGAATCTATATCGTCCGTTGTTTCTTTGTCGAGCTTGCTCGGCTCTTGAAATATCGATTACGTTTCTTCGAGTTCGACTTTTACCAGAGAAGGTCTTTTTCTTCTTTCTTAGCCGCCATTTTTGAAGTTTTGAACTCAAACATTCTGTAAAAATGATCACCCGTTGCTCTATGTCATCTATATCATTGTTATTGTCATAGCCTTTGAGCTCATTTTGTATCACTTTATGAAGCTCTATGGGTTCGAATACTTGCATATTTTTCCACTTCTATTCTTTATGTGAGCTCTGCAAGAGGGAGACCACCATTTTGTGAGATGTCGAGCTTGGTTCTTCTAATCCGTGGTCACAATAATACTGTGTGGGTGAGTTATTTACATTGTAACTATAACTTTGATGATTTCCTCAATTTTTTTTAGAAACATCTGTAAACGGTTGAAGCGTTGGCTTCATAGTGCACTCATACCTAATTTTTCTATTTTCTTCCTCGTTTTTCATACTTGGCCGCTGGTAAAATGAGTTTGAAGATCCCGTGGTTATTGTGTTTTATTTTGAATTCTACTCAACGAGGATCTTCGGCCATACCATTCTCTATAAATGGTGAAACTTTGTTGATATGATATTCCATTTACTTGTGTAATGAAACTGGAAACATTTGCTCGAGTTAAATTCTTGAGGACCTGTAGCCTGAAATGATCAATTAGATAATTGCATCTTGACCAGAATGGCTAACTGTAAATCATGAAGCTTTATGATAGTATCCCTTGAAATTGTTGAAACTGCATGATAACCCATCATTGTTTTAACACTGTAACCTTGCACTTTTGAATCTTATTCTGATGCCTGATCGCTAAGACTCCTTTCTTTACTTTGTATTTCTCCCTTTGCAATGGAAACTCGAATGTTGCTACTTTTGAATTTCTTATACACTAGGCATGGAGTTAAAGATTGTATTTGTTAGATTTGTTATATATATTTAGCTTTTGAATTCACTAATTAAACTCTGAATGGAAGTTGTAACCTGCACTTAATCTTCTTATTTGTTTTCCTCCATAATGTTGAGATACCCTATGATCATTTGATATGAACCCATGATATTGTTGCTTAAGTGTTTTTCTTATTCTGTAACTTGTAATGTGAATACAAAATGAACACATATGGATGAGCCTATAGCTAAAAACTAAAAACTTGTACTTTGTTTTCTTGGAAAAGTAGTATTTCCTACTACCTCTACAATAGCAATTTGAATGTTGCATTATTTTGATCTGTAACATGAAGTAACTTGTACATGTCTGAATCTGTATCTTTTACCATACCATGCATTTTCTCTCTTTTGTATTAATATTTGATTTATCTGAGCATGTACTAGCTTGAAATAGCATGATGGAAAGATGAAAAATGTCCATTTTACATGGCGAAGCCACAAAAATTTTCTCACATTTCCTTCTTTTATTTCTATTTCAGCTGTAATAGATGTAATTTCGATTCGAAATACAAAATGTATAACTTTTTCTGTTGAAGTTGATTTATGGTTGGAAACTGAAACATAATAATTGTTATCTTAATCATGGCATGCTTTTTTGCTTTCTTGTATCACTTATTTGATTTACATACAACTTTTAAAGCATGTATTAGTTAAAAACAACATGATGGAAAGATGTAAATGTCCATTTTACATGGCGAAGCCCTATCAAAATTTTCTCATTTTTCTTCTTTATTTCACTTTTAGATGTAATAGATGTACTTTTAATTCGTAATACAAAATGTATCACTTTTTCTCATTGAAGTGATTTATGGTTGGAAATCTGAAACATAATAACCGTTATCTTAATCATGGCATGTTTTTATGCTTTCTATATCACTTATTTGATTTACATAAAATTTTAAAGCATGTATTAGTTAAAAAACAACATGATGGGAAGATGTAAATGTCCATTTTACATAGCGAAGTCCTGTCAAAATTTTCTCAAATTTCTTCTTTTTCGCATTATCTATAATCTTCTCTTTCTAGTTAACTTCAGCCTTTAAATCCTTGACTCTTCTTCTTCAGTTGTAATCTGGAACATGTACTTTTATCTGCAAGTCTCTCCTCTGTTCTATAATGCAACTTCTTCTATTTCTAAAATAGTTGCTAAACTTTGAGTTGCATTCTTCCTTCATACCAATATGTACTTGCACTTATCTGCTTCATGTACCATAGGATAGAAGTCATTGAACTCTGCAATCTTTATCTATAGTGAGGACTATAAGACATGATTTATTTCTTCTTGGCTACAACTGTACCTACACACTTGAGAAAACAGTTAGAAATATTTAGGCTTTTTGGCCTCTCTTATGTCCATGGTTTTTCTTTTCTTCTCTCTCCTTCTTTATGAGTGAGTGAATCATGTATACTTGTTTGATCTCAAAGTAATCTATGTCTCCTGTTATTAAGAGATCCATGTGCATGAATTAGGATAGTACAGGAATATGGATTAACCCTGAGCTCATAACTAAGGAATTTCCTCTTTTCTTCTTTTCAGGTACGGTGCTTTCAGTAGTGAAGATCGAGAGGGAACAAATATGAAGATGAGAATGCATCAACCGAAAGAGAAACCTCCAAGGCAATGATGGGTTCACTCATACTCCTTTATTTTCTCTTTCATGCAAGTGTACCTCTCATTTCAGTAGTTGTACTTTACTTTCCAGTTACATCCCACGGCTTGTGTGGGAACATTGAAAATTCCTTATGAATAAAACATTGAATTGTGAAACTAAGTTGTGTATTTCTTTCGTATTTCTGCTTTATGATATGGATTGTATGATGAACTAAACAACCCAATAATATAATTGAATGTATTAATCATAAAGGAAAGGACATTAAAGAATACCTATAACATCCAAAGTAATGAACTCGATTTACGTGATTCTACAATCATGATTATCGCTCCAAAACATAACACTTCATCTATTCTGCAATTTCGTGTCTTCATCAAGGCAACAAAGTTGTCCTTCGGGGCTTTGTGTTCTTTTGCTAGAGATAGCATGAAATTGCAGGCTATGTGATCTGTTATGTTTTGCAACAGCACACATAGTTGCAGATTTCATGTAATAATTAATTAATTCAACAGTAACAATATTGTCTAAAAGAACCTCCCCTAGCTTAGGTATACTTCACCCATTATATCCATCATAATGAAGTTTCGAGTTGGCCATTTTTGCACAAGTGCAAGAATTGTCAACATTTCTGGCGATCCTATGGGGAAAGCTTCTCTGCTAGCTTATAAACCAGTGTCTTGATCTTGTCCATTGGCATGGAGTATAAATCATGCAACCAAAATCTACCATCTCGAAGGTCTAACCCTTCCAAAACGATGTAAAACTCGGGAAAGATCTCGTAAACTGATAATGTGCATGAATGCACTTATTGAATTAAAAAATATTACAATGTGCAGGAACTGCACTTATTGAAGGGAAATCCTACTCTAAATAGACACTATAGGATTTTCAATAACAGTGTTTGAGAAACATACCATTCATAGGAATTGGAAGTTCCTCTCCATTCAGCCTCAAGAGATGAAAAGTATAGTGTTCTTTGCAAGCTGAAATCATGTAAGGACCACTCCAAATTGTATCAAACTTCATGTGTCTTCCTTGCTTTTCATGATCAAGCATCCCATTTTAACACAATATCTCCTTCATTGAGGATTCTTAATTTGAATTTCTTATCAAAATTCTTCTTCATTTGTTTCTGATTCTTTTCCATGTTTACATGAGCTTGATCTCTTAGATCTTATAATTCCATTAATTCTGCATAACGATCCTGCAATGGTTCATTTTCAAGAAGCTCTATTTTATGCAGCAATTCTAATGCAGGTAACTCATCTGAAATAGGCATTCTTGCTTCTCTTCTGTAAACAAGCTTGTATGGTGAATTGCCAACTGATCTTTTAGGAGTCACTCTATCAACCCAAAGTGTTGAATTCAACATTAGATGCCAAGCTCTCTGGTGATATTTGAGTGTTCTTCTGATGATCCTTAAAAGATTCTTGTTAGTACTTTCAACTAACCCATTACCTTGTGGGTAATAATTAGATGAAGAACTTAGATAAATTCCATGGTTAACAACCCAATATGTTACCTTTGCACCAAGAAATGATAAATCATTATTTGATATGATAGTTGTTGGGACACCAAATCTACAAACTATACCTTCATAAAAGGATAGTATCGAAGTTTCATTTACATCTTTCAGGGCTATTACTTCATCCAGCGTGTAAAGTAATCTGTAGCAGTCAAAATCCACTTGTGTCCTTGTGACAAAGGTGGGTTTATCATGCCAATAAAATCAAGGCCCCACTACATAAAAGGTTGATCAATCAAACAGGTTGTAAGGCAGTGAAGCTAAATGTTTTTTTCCAACAAAGAAAGCACATTTATTACACTTTCTAATCCATTCAAAACAGTCCTTAAATATGTTGGGCCAATAGTAACCAGCTTTCATAATTTTTAAGGTTGTTTTACGTGCTGAGAAATGACCTCCCAGCTCCTTCATGGATTTTTATAATAATTACTGAATTTTATCATAGTCAACACATCACAACAAGATTCCATTTATATCTTTTTTGAATAATACACCATCAATGAAAACATAATGTACAACTTGTAATCTGAAATACCTTCATTTATTCTTATCCATACCTTCCGGATAGATGACATGTTGTAGATAGTTAACTAAATCAGTCATCCATCTTAATTCCTGGATTTCCTGAGCAAGTTCAGGTTGCTGATTTTCTAGCTGAACCATAATGTCTGATTGCTGATACGTAATTTCAGCATGCTGTTTTGAATCTTCAGGTTCTGCAGTCTACTATTTTTCCATATCAGCAATTAGATGTTCACACAAGCCTTTTCCTCAAACTGTCTTCACAACACAAATATCGACATCATATTCCATGACCTTCATTATCCAACTAGCTCTTTTCTCATTCAATCCTTTATTTAACAAGAAAACTTTTACACTTGGATGAGAAACAAGAACATGGATTTTGTTGTTTGAAAGCATGTACTTAAAATTATTTAGTCCTCTAACTACTGAAAGTACTTGTTTTTCAATAAATGTGTACCTTGTTTCATAATCATGCAAGCTCTGTCCAAAGAAAGCAATTGGCTGCTCAACATTTTCATCATTAACTTGAGTTAATATGGTTGAGATTGTTTCAGCTCCTGCAAGTGCATACATTGTAAAATATTTATCGAAATTTAGATTTGCAAGAGTAGGAGCTTGAGAGATGGTTGCCTTAATTGATTCAAACCCTTCTCTCCCTTCACTAGTCCAAGAGAAAGTTTTCTCTTTCTTTAACATAGTTGTCAATGGTTTCACCAATGCTACAAAATCTGAACAAATCTTCTAACAAAGTTGATTTTTCCAAGAAAACTCTGTAATGCCTTCTTATGATGAGGTAATGATAGTTGTGATATGGCTTTGATCCTGAAAAGGATCAATTGCCAAACCTTGTTTAGAAACAATATGACCAAGCAATTTACCTTGATGTACTAAAAAGATAGACTTTAGCAGATTCAAAGATATTCCAAATTGTCTAGCATAACTGAAAATTCTGCCTTAGGTGTATTAGATGTTCTTCTAAATTTTTGAGAATATAGTAACATCATCTAAATAAACAAGGATGCATTTATTTAACAAGTATGCGAAAAGCCATGTCCATTGCACGTTGAAATGTTGCACCAACATTTGAAAGGCCGAAAGGCATTCTTTTGTAAGCATAAGTACCCCACTTAGTGGTGAAAGTTATTTTGTACCTATCTTCTTCTTAGACTAAAATTTGATTGTATCCACTATAGCCGTCTAGAAGAGATAGTCTATTTGAACCAGAAACTGTTCTCAAAATCTGATCCATATTTGGAAGTGGGTAGTGATCTTTTAATGAAGCTTTATTAAGATCTCTGAAATCCACACATAATCTGATTTCTCCATTCTTTTTCCGAACCGGAACAAGATTGGCTACCCAACTTGAATGTTTAACTGAAATATAATACCTGATTCGATCAACTTAGATAACTCTTTCCTCATTAGAGGTTCTATTTTGGGATTCACAGCCTCTATTTTTTGCTAACTGTTTTGGAATTTGGCTACAATTCAATATTGTGCTGTTCTAAACTAAGATCAAACCCTTTCATTTCTTCGTATTTCCAAGCAAAAACATCTTTAAATTCCTTGCAAAGATTAATAAAAGAATGTTTTTCAGCTAAAGAACATACCTTTCCGAGAAACAAATTTTTCCTTCATCAACTGAGATCTCTTCATAGTTATCAACATGTGTTGACATCTTAGTTTTGACCTTCCTTAACTGATTTTCAGTGCTAAAGATGTCTTCTAATGTGACCAGACCTCGAGGTAGTTTAATTGTCTTTAATTAGACAAAATTGGTCACCATATAAGTGCTATAATTTATCTTGATTTACTACAAAAATTAGCTTCTTGCTGCAAAAACCTGCAGATTTGATCATCACTTTCAAAAACCTACCAATTCAAGTCATTATCAGGTATCAAGGCCTAACAATCAACTTTATATGAGGCTGAATTTTGTTATTTTCAATCTGTTCTAGCACTTCAAAAATGGCACCAATTGTTGCAAGTCTATTTGCATGCTTATTTTCTATTCTAGGAATGGACTGGATGTTAATAGCTTTGAAATCTTCCATTAAGTCTAAAAATCATGTCTGTAAGACTTCATTAATGGATTCTTACAAACATTAAAATTTTTTACTTTATTGATAACCAACTCAGAGTCACCAAAAATCAGAGTAGATGCTAATACCTCTCTTTTTGGCCCAAAGTAAGCCATAAATTAATGCGTCATATTCAACTACATTGCAAGTGCATGAAAATTGGAGACTCAATGCTGAGAAATACCTTTCATTTGTTGAGGAAGTGAGCATCAAACCTGCTCCTTGTCCTTTCTTGTTTTTAGCTCCATCAAAATGAAGCTTCCAAATCCCTTCCACTACATTTTTTGTTTTGGACAACAAGGGAATTGGTGTGTTTTCTTCATGCAAGCAATACACACTAAACAAATTTTCTTCAACTTCTTTGAAAGGATCATGAGCATGTTCTTCATGTGTCTTTTCATCCATAAACAAGTTAGAAACACCATCCAATGCTGAAATATGAGTTGTATTATCAAAATTAGACTGGTCTAAGGCTGCATAATTAGCTACTTGCATTAGAAGCGTGAGGCTCAATGTGAAATATGGCCAACGGTTCTGAATTGATAGTAACCTTGGTGCCATAACGTGTAGTGAAAAATAAGAAGGACCAATCTAAAGAGAGATAGCCTCCTATCTTTATTGTGAAATCTCTTGATAAACATATAACAAAGTAAGGAGGTAAATCTACAACAGTAATATCTTGCAGAATGGAAACATTTGGGCAAGCATGTAATGTTACCTCTAGATTTTTGATGACATTGATTGCCAAGCTCAAGTATTGATTGCGCTTAGTTCCATCAAGTTGTATGGTGGACAACGGTGAAAGTAGCTTTAAAGCTTATGCTAAAAAGTAATTGCTTCATTTTATGTTGTTTTAAAAATTGGAGTGCATGGTATGAACCAGAACATTGTTCTCCAATAATCAATGATAGATAAAATGGTGGTGGGGTGAGGCTTTTTGAGATGTTAACCATTACATCAGAGAAAAGAAGATCGGGTTGATTGCGAAGAACTCCTTTTGTCTTAAGGAAGGATAAGGTACTTTTTGCTGCTCTTTACAAATAAGAATACAAGACCATCCTTTCATTCCTTTTAGATTTTAGAGGAATACAATAAATGAGGAGAGAGATCGGGTGATTGCTCCTTTTTGTCTTGGAAGGACTACTGCAAATAAGAATACAAGACCACCCGATTTTGATTAATATAAAACTTCCTTTATAAAACTTCCTTTCGAAGGTGGTCAGTTCCCCTTTTAATATGAATTAACACAAATGATAACAAAGAAAGCTATTGCAAAATCACGATTTAGGTACCTCGTTACAAAGCAATAGAGGCTAAACTATCAATAATAAAGAGTCACGTTGTTTGTTCGGTTACTGGTCGTTGATACATTCAAGTTGAGTTACAGGGATAAACCAGACTGGACCTGAGGTTGTTAGGTGACAAATAGGCGAGAGGAAGGTTTTGGGGTATAAGTCACAGTGACCGATGCTGGTCACTGGATAACCGACCGCGGTTAGAGAACCGCTGCCGGTAGGGGATAACCGACACCGGTAGGGTCAGTAATCTAGGTGCTTCTGGATAGAGGTTGGTTGCAGGGTGATTGTGGGGTTATTAAGACTAGCGGATGGCTGAGGGGAATAGTGAGAGGACAGGGAAGACTCAGAGTGTGATAAAATGGTCTTATGGGCAATACAAGGATGTATGGATGAAGGTTAAGTGCAGGGTGCTGGTAGGTGGTAGATCTAGGAATGAGTTTATAATTACTATCAATCCACAGGCTCAAGAAATGGTGCTTAGAAACATACAAGACACTACTTACTCGTTCCTGATGAAGATGCAGGTTCCACGACTGTGATGACGAAGACAGGGCTCAAGTAGGATGATCTGACAATCCAAGATGTGCTATCTCCTCTTCTGATGCTCGGATGAGTGTCACTGGGCTCTGGTTATTCAGTTGCAGTCTTGGGCTTGATGTCCTTCTCTGCAAACTCTTCTTGTTTCTTCACTTGTCTCTGTTCGGCCAAGCAAATCCGGATCCTTTCAATGATTTCTCCTCCTCCCGATCAAATGAAAATCCGATCCCTTGTTTTTGGTTGGAGGTGGTCATTTACAGGGAACCGATGGCGGTTACGCAACCGACGGTGGTCGAGTAGGAACCGATGTCGGTCAGGTCAAAGCGGGCTATTTTTGGTAAAATAGCCAGCTTTCCCTCCTTTTCTCCCGAGGGATTAGTTGCGGGCTTGGTCAAGTCATTATGAGGTTGGTTTTAGGTGCGGGTGAGGAGTAATTAGTCATGGGTGTGGATGTGGACCAAGTTATAGGTCTTAATTAGGTTAGTTTAGGGTTAAGACTAGGTTATGATGAGGTGGCGAAATGAGGTGGCAGGTATGGCGATGTGGATTTATTAATTATAAGGTAATTAATAAATAATTGTGTAAGGTTTAGGTGATGAGGTTAGGTTGCGAAATGAGATGCGGGGCACAGGGGGTCGTAAGACACAAATTTGGTGTCTACATTAGCCCCTTGTTGTCGTGTAGCTTGTCTTTGTTAAAGCTGCACGGACAATAATACGAAGTGGTTACCCCTGTTAAGGGTATAGGTAATCCCCCTCAAATCTATCACAGATTGAGGTAGCGTGAAATCAGGGATAGGGTTGATAAAGGGTAAATGGTGTTTAGATAATGGTAAGATGGTGGGGTAGGTCCAAGGAAGCAGACGCACGTTGACATGCAGTAGTGCGACCAGGGTACATGATTTGAAGAGCAAACAAGCAATTCATAGGCAAAGGTCGATAGTTTATCCAAACAAGGGTGATATAATCCTGGTATCCAAGGCATAGGAAGTAGCTCCAGGGGATATAACGGGTAAGGTACAGGAACGTTTAGGCATGTTCGGCAGTACCAAATGGTTGGTTTGGTTGAGATAAACGTCACGGTCTTGGTCTAGGCAAAGTTTGTCGACTGATCAAGTCAAGGACCCTAATCATGCTAAAACACGAACAGGTGAGCTCGATTGAACAAAAAGCTACATGATGGGTGGATAAAATTGTATTGTGTTGAGGTTGGGCGAGGTATTTAATTGGTGGGCGGCCTTGGGTGCGGCCTTGGTCAAAATGGTTGGAGTGTGGCCTTGGGTGGGCCAAATAGGTTGGTTGGTTGGTTCTGGCCTTGGGTCGGGCCAAATGGTTGGTTGCGGCCTTGGGTCGGGCCAAATGGTTGGTTTGCGGCCTTGGTCGGGCCAATGGTTGGGTGCGGCCTTGGGTCGGGCCAAATGGTTGGGTTGCGGCCTTGGGTCGGGCCAAATGGTTGGGTTGCGGCCTTGGGTCGGGCCAAATGGTTGGGTTGCGGCCTTGGGTCGAGGCCAATGGTTGGGTTGCGGCCTTGGGTCGGGCCAAATGGTTGGGTTGCGGCCTTGGGTCGGGCCAGGTTAGTTGGTTGCGGCCGTGGGTCGGGCCAATGAAGTTAACAAAGGGTTTTCAGCAAAGGTGGATATAGGCGATGTTGTGAGAAAGGGCGAGTAGTAAATAAGGGCAGAAATTTGGGGAAGAGTTGGGATAAAACCGGTGTCGATTGTCTATGACCGATATCGGTTAGGTGACCGATACCGGTTCCTTAGGGCACAATAAAACCGATATCGGTTATAGGTGAAAAACCTATAAAAAGAAAAATACGGCCTGTCATTGTCACATTGTCACTTTGAAACACAATTTGAGTTGTCTGAGGTGGAGTGTTGAGATTGGAGCATTTGTTGGTTGAGGTGGCGCTATTTGAGTGGAGAAGTGAGTGGTTAGTGGGCCCGAGTGAGTAGGAGGCAGCAGTTGATTGGTGGAGGACCCAGCAGAGGAGAGGTAGAGCTATGGCACAGCCAGGAGGAGCAGGAGGTGCTGGACCAGCTGGACCACCACCACCCATCCCACCACGACGACGTGTCGTCGTACCGGTAGGTTCGAAACCCTTCATTGTGTGAATTTGATTGTGTTAAGCTGGATTTGGGTTTTGGGTAGGAATGTAAGGTTTTTAGAAAATAATTAATAAATGGAAATTATTTGAAAAAAGGAGAGGGTAGATAGGTGAAATAGGCCAAGGCGGCAGGGTGGGTAGGTTTTTAGGGTGTTTGGGTGGGTATATAGGGAGAAATAGGAAAAAAATGCATTTGGGGGCCGCGTCGGGTTCGGCTCGGCTATTTTCCAGTGACCGATGCCGGTCACTAAGCGACCGGCATCGGTCACGAAGTTTTGGGGCAGGTGGGGTTTGTGGGTGACCGGTGGCGGTCGAACGTTGACCGGCGTCGGTGGAGAGGGGACCGGGGTCGGTTATGGGTGACCGGTACCGGTCCCTAGCCAGGATTTTCTATTTTTGTTGCATGGTTTTGTTGTGGTTTTGGGTGTTAAGTTCTTGTTGGGGTTGGCGTGTTGTGTTGTTTGTTGTTAGTTATGATTGGGTTTTGTGTTTTGGGTGGGAAGATGGAGGGGGATAGTGTAGAAGATAGGTGGGTGGAGGTGTGTGTTATAGAGTCGGGGTGTGGTCGGGGGATAAAAAAGGGGGTATAGAGGGTTAAAGTAGTTGTTGTGATAAAGAGTAGGGCTAATGCAGTTAGGTGGTTTTGCAGGCACGTCAGCAGCTGACGATGCGGGACAGGATGCCCCCGCTGTTGGGACGGATGCGGCCACACGTGTCCATGCCGCAGTGGGGCATTATGCGCGAGGTGGGACTCGGCGGAGTCCAGCGGTATAGGGCGATCGATAGGGATCACAGTCTGATGGTCGCCCTCATCGAGAGATGGGATCCGGCGACCAATGTGTTCCATCTCCCGACTGGAGAGATGACCATTACATTGGAGGATGTGTATCGCATCCTTAGATTACCGATTGATGGAGAGGCAGTCTTCCAGGTGGACGCAGAGACAGCCATGGACAACATCTTACAGTATTCGGGGATGCAGCCGTGCTATTGACTTATCACAGCGCGAGCATCACCTATGGAGATATGTACCATGCCCACCGACATGAGACACGGCTTGCCGTGTTGATGATGATCGGCATCACATGCTTCGCCCTCCCGGACTCAGAGGGAGGCCGCTTTCCACGGCGCTTGATGGGGGTTTTACACGAGATGGTTGAGGAGCATACATGTTATGCGTGGGCACCAGTATACCTAGTGCAGTTATACCGAGAGCTGTGGGGCTATCGCCGGATGAGGCGATTCGGGATTTGCTCTACGTTTTTGTTACACTGCTGGGCATATGAGCATATCATATGCATTCGACCAGTAGGGCTGCCCCAGCAGCCAGGGCCACAGGTGATTTACAGATATGGCTTTCAGAGGTGGTTGGGGGTCGTGGGCCAGCCACGAGCAGTTCTCGCCGGACGAGATGTAGCATATTACCGGCATGTATTAGAGGGCTTGACAGCTTTAGATATTGTATGGAGACCTTACAGAGGTCATCAGCCCCGCGGAGGAGCCCGATCACAGTTACGGTGGATCCAGTATACATTCTGGATAGCGGGACGGAGGCCGGGAAAGTGCACGGCGGATACCCACAGAGAGGGTACGACGCAGCAGTAGAGGGCTACGACAGGATGAGCCACCTCCCTTCCCTCGATCTGGAGAGGATGATGTAGAAACTCTCCACTACTGCACCATAGCCTATGGACCCATATTGGTAGCCGAGTAGCGGCGAGCAGTCTGATGGATGACGCCTTGGGTGTACGAGATCATTTTGGTATGGTGGGCGGGGAGAGAGCGCGAGAAACACAGCCCACACACAGCCAGACTTAGCGGCTGTTAGAGCGAGAGAGGACCAGCTCGAGAGGATAGAGTACGGTTTATTACGGGCGGCTTGCTTGCCACCACACAGCACGAATAGGTGTCTACGAGGCGGTTAGCTTGAGCAGTACGAGCCCAGCCACAGGCACCACCACAGTGCAGTACACCACGAGGCACCACCACAGTACCGCACACACCACGGCACACCAGCGGCACACAGCACAGTACAGCACCACCACCGGCGTAGCCACAAGCACCGGCACAGGCACAGGGTGTACTAGTGGTAGGACAGGGGCCATTGGTATTAGGAGTCGGGGGACCAGCCCCAGCAGCTTTGGTGGCACGGGCCCGGTATATGGAGGCGAGAGCGGAGGCCCGGTACTATCAGGACATCCTTGATGGTACCGGGGCTGACTATCAGCCATATGCGGCGCATAGAGCGGAGACCTCGCGTAGCCAGAGATCCCAGGGTGGTGCAGCCACAGCCGGTGGGTCTGTTACAGGGAGGAGATGAGAGGCAGCACAGGGACCCGCAGGGAGACAGGCAGAGGGCGGTGGGGAGAGCTGAGGGATCCCTGGGTCAGAGAGAGATGTTTTGTTTGTAGATGGATATTAGATAGAGGCACCGGTGCGAACCGGCTATGTATAGAGAGGCCTGCGTGCCCACATATGATTCTTTCATTTATTTATTCATTTATTGTATATACCGGCCTGCGAGCCGAGTACAGGTTGTATAGTTGATACCGGCCTGCGAGCCGAGTATATTTTTGATATGAGAGACCGGCCTGCGAGCCGAGTCGATATTTTGACAGTTGTTGAGGCCTGCGTGCCGGCTTTGTATTATTATGAGATCACAGAGGCCCCTATGCAGGGCAAGTTGTATATTTGAAACCTTTAGTATATATATATGATGATTTTGACCCACATGGTGTATATGAAATGGTGTTGATGTCTTTTGTTGATGGCTTTTTGAAATGGAATGTATGATGAGTTTGATCCACATGGTTTATATATTGATGGTGTTGATGTCTTTTGTTGATGGGATGTATGTATATATAGATGATGAGTTTAATTGACATGTTGTGTTTATGAAATGTTGGATGTGTTTTGTCGCTGGTTTGTGAAATTGAATGTATGTAGCTGCTGAATTGGATCCAAATGGTGTATAGATTGATGGTTTTTGATATCGTTTGTTGATGGCTTGGTTGTTTTTGTAATATGGATAGATGATGTTGATGAAATTGTGATGAGATATGGATTTAATGAAAAATTATAGATAATGGTGTTGTTTATGCAGGAAAAAGGGACGGGCGCCACAAAAATTTGCAAAAATGAAGAAACGGCTTAGGTTTAAGCAACAAGGGGGTACATGACCGATATCGGTTATCTAACCGATGTCGGTATCTATATGACCGATATCGGTTATGTAACCGATATCGGTTATGCAAGAATTATTTTCCTAAAAATAGAACTGCTTGGTTGGCAACTTAAGTTCTTATTTTTAGCATTCTTATTTTTAGAGTCATGCAACAAGTTAAATATGTGAATGCGTATTTGTTTGGCAAGCTACTACGAGTAATTGCATGAAAGAATTTGAGTGATAAGGAGGAAAGAGACAGGTGAAGTGAGCGTGGGCTGAGATTCAGAAGGCAGAAAGACAAGTTATATTTGAAGAGGGTAGTGAACATGGCTGAACGAGGAGAAGCATCCAGCAGGCAGGGACGAGGGGGAAGACATGTTCCGCCCCAAGCTGCTGCATCCCGAGAGGTAAACTGTTTGGTTGTAATTTGATTCTTGCATGTTTTGTGAATAGGATGAGAGAAGTGTAAGTGGGTAAAGATGAGAAAGAAAAGGTGATAGGCAAGGGTTGGGGATGGGGTGAGTGCTATGGGGTAGGTAAACAGGGTGGTCACGTATGTTTTTAGGTATAAATAGGAGTAAACGGGCAAAATTATCGTAGGTGTATGTTTTAAGCAGGGTAGGTATATTTTTGACAGTGACCGGTATCGTTTAGAAATAACCGGTATCGGTTAGCAAACCGGTATCGGTTATTCATAACCGATATCGGTCACTGTAAGAGTTTCCAGAACTTGAAAAAAACCGTAGAGATTTGTTCTTTTGAATAATTATGTGTCGTTTTGATGTATGCAGGCAGAAGCAGGGTTAAGGATGAATGATACTGTGCCAGCGTTGTTGTCACGAATCCGAGCGGATGTAACACCAGCTGAATGGGCATTGATAAATCGTTTGGGGTTAAGTGGAATCCGCTATTATTCAAGAATCACGCGTAACCATGCTATGTTGCAGGCGTTGATTGAGAGATGGAATCCAGAAAAGAATACCTTCTATCTGCCAACAGGGGAGATGACAGTGACTTTGGAAGATGTGTTCCGTATTTTGAGACTCCCAATGATAGGAAAAATAGTGTATCAGGCATTGCCTAGCGCGGGGCGGGCAGCGATAACAGTAGTATTTGGGTCAGCTGCACGAGATTTGACACAGCGAGGTTTATCTTTTACGTATGGTACAATGTATGCAACACACCCTGAGGAAACAAGGTTGGCCGTGCTATTAATGATAGCGGTGGGGTATTATGCATTGCCGAGGCGGAAGGGGGAAGATTTCCAAAAGCGTTGATGAGTGTTATTTGGGAAATGATAGAAATGAGCGTGACTTTCGCATGGGCACCCGCATATCTGGCAGAGTTATATAGGGGTCTATGGGCCTGCAAGTGAAAACACAGGACGACACTGGATTGTTCGTACTTATTACATTGTTGGGCCTATGAGCATATTGTTTGTGTGCGTCCAATAGGCCGACCCATCGAGTCGGGAGAGGTAGGAGTGCAAAGGTTGGGATTCAGACGATGGGTCCAGACAGAACAAGAAGCGAGATCCCAGGCCGTGATAGATGACATCGAGTATTATAGACAGGTATGGGAGATGGTGACGATTGCGGATATTTGTTGGAGGCCTTACGGGAACTATATGGTGACAGAGCACATAGCTGAGGAGTTGAGGGGTGTAGAGCGATTGAGATGGATCGCAGGGCACAGGCCGGGTGAGTACGAGAGGATTCCTCTAGATCGCGTGCGGCGACAATTTGGGTTCGTTCAGGATATACCGATGACATATAGACCATACATGAGGATCGATGCCGAGGCAGCATTCTCACCTCCCCGGCCTACACCTCCAGAAGGGCCAGAAGAGATAGCAGCCGATCGTAGGGTAATGGATGCGGGAACGACAGAGGCCTATAGAGTATGGTGGGTAGCAGAGCTGCGAGGTGCACGTGAGCGCCCAGACATAGCTGTGATTACAGCGGAGAGAGATCATCTGCAGGAGTTGGCTCACCAGCTTCAAACACAGGTGAATGAGACAATGGGATTGTTAGAGGTTTCACAGTTACGAGTGGAGAGACTGGAGGCAAGATTCCTCCACGCGAGAGGACGTATTCGTATGTTACAGGAGATGTTGGCGGATCAATGGGAGGAACCAATGGCAGTGGCACCTTTGAGGATGGAGAGGCCAGCTGAGGGGCACCGACGATCACGATCACCACCTGATTCGGGAGGAGGTGCAAGGGTCTAAGTGAATTTCATAGGAATATAAGAATAAATAAGGATGCCGACCTGCGAGTCGATGATAGAGAAGATGTATTTGTTTAACATCTAAAATAAAACTAAAGATGTATGTGGTTTTGAGTGATGATAATAATAAGAATGGTTGTGTTTTGAATGTTGTTTTTGTTTTGTTTGAAAAAGGATAAAGATGAATGTTGGCAAATAGAAATACACAAAAAATATTTATATTTACAACACATGATAGGGTATGGTAGGGGATGGTCGAGCTAACCTTGGGAGACTCCATGTCTCCTAAGTGCTGCCTACATAGCCCATTGCACAAAGCAAGGAGGGGCCTCAGACCGATGTAGTTCTCCCTTAGGACCAGGGAGAGGTGAATTCAGGCAATTTAGGTATGGTTAGGCAATTTGTTGGTTGGTAAAAATATTGATATTGATATTGGTAGGGTAATGTTGTTGGTGTTGGTAATGAATTGGTGATTTTGGAATAGGTATAAGTGACGCGAAAGTTAGCCTACCCAAGTGGTAGGGAACCATGTCCTGATTAAGATCAACACATAATCCTAGATTCGAGTCAAAGAGGAAAGAGTGCTCCGTAGGTGAAAAGAGCTAAACAAACCACATAATAACGTAGAATGAGCTTGAACCCCTAGGTACCGTGCATAGACGAGAAGTCAATAGGTGAAAAGAGTTGTATGATCACAATATATCGGGTGTACGTCACGTCCCTTGAGTTGTGTTGTTTTAACAAATGGTGAGGTGAAGTGGATGGTGTAGCTGAGACACAGAGAACTTGTTATAAAGTGAGTATTCCGACGAAAGAGAACCTAACCCAAATAGACAAGTCCATGACTCAAAAGTTCTTTTGAATGTGGCTTTTATTTTGCTGAATATAGACTGATCGATGCGGGAAGTCTACAAGGGATATTTTTTTTTTTTATTCTTGAGGTCTTCACGAAGCTGATCAATGTGAGAAGCTTCTGATAAAGGCTGACTGTGTATAGCTGTCCTTCAAGGGAGCAGTCTATTTATAGTAGCAGATGCGGTTTTAGTGCATAGCTGTCCTTCGGGGGAGCAGTCTATATATAATTTAGAGAGCTAGATGTCCTTTTGGCGTAAAGCATCTAGTTTGGTAGGAAGTTTGACTCAAGAAAATCCCATAAGCATATAATTAAGAATGTGTCATTTTAATACTTTGAAGTCATGGACTAGACTAAAAAGGGAAGGCATCTTTAAGGGGAGGTGAGAATCAAACTATGTGAGCTTGATTTTATTTTGAGATGTAGGAAACAACGTGTATGTGGTGGTAAAATGAGCTCAAGGGACGAGCGGTAGGTAGATAAGAAGTGATATAACACTAAATTCAATAGTAGAATGGTCGAAGATGCAAGGCATTAAGGGGTTCAGGCTCAGGTTTACCATTAAGCGAAGCTAAATGATAAGTGCCTGATCCATAAGTGTGAGTGATTATGTAAGGCCCAATCCAATTGGGAGCAAATTTTCCACGTTTGCTCTTTTCTAGTTTGGTTACATGTTGATTCTCTTTGAGGACAAGATCACCAACCTTAAAGGTACGCTCATGAAGTCGTTTATCATAAGCACGCTTGATGCGTTTTTGGTAGATTTGAAGGTGGTCAAGAGCCGTAAGACGACGCTCGTCAAGAAGCTCTAATTGGGCTAACCGCTCTTGGCGGAAATCATCGTTGGTGAGAATATCCTGAAGAGATATTCTGAGGGAGGGTATTTGTATTTCGAGAGGCAAGACCGCCTCGGTACCATATACCAAAGAAAATGGTGTGGCATTAGTGGAGGTACGAATGCTAGTACGATAAGCCCAAAGGGCAAAGGGAATGTGATCATGCCAATTTCTTCCAGAATCATTAACAACTTTCATGAGGATTTTGGTCAGGGTTTTATTAGAAGATTCAGCTTGTCCATTCGCTTGTGGATAGTAGGGTGATGAGAAGCTAAGTTTGATACCAAAGTTGTCACAAAGGTCTTGCAACAACTTATTTTTGAAAGATTTTCCATTATCTGTTATCAGGCGATGAGGAACACCAAAACGACAGATAATGTGGTGGTTAATGAACTCTACAATTTTTTCTTTTTTAGTTGAAATGAGTGGAATAGCCTCCACCCATTTTGTGTAATATTCGGTTGCTGTGATTATCCATCGGTGACGTTGTGAAGAGGGCGGATGAATCTCACCAATAAGGTCTAAACCCCATTGTGAGAAAGGCCAAAGATCTCGTGCGACCTGTAGCGGATGGCTAGGAGTATGTTGAAGGTTGGCATGTTGTTGACACATAACACAACGCTTAACATATTCATAGTAGTCGTTATTGAGAGTAGGCCAATAATAACCTAGGCGAAGGATTCGTTTGGCCATGGCAAGGCCGCTAAAATGTCCACCACAAATACCGTCATGGACCTGTTGGATGGTATAGGTGATCTCCGCGCCGGTTAGACATCGAAGGAGGATACCATCAAAGCCACGTTTATAAAGGAGTCCCCCCATGATGACATAACGAGAAACACGTTTAAGAAAAGTGCGTTTGCGGTACTAGTTAGGTCAGGTGGGAGAACAGAGGTTGTAAGGTAGTCGTGAAATTTGTGGTACCAGGTATCCTGCGAATTAGCAGACACATTATTTATCATACAAACAACCGAGGCTGAGTAAGATGGGGCAAAGAGTTGTTGGACCAAGATGAATATGTCAGAGTCAGTTGGTGAGGCAGGAATTTGCGAGGCTAAGCAAGCCATAGTATCCATAAATTTGTTAGTGGAGCGGGGAATGGTCTGGATAGAATAACGAGTAAATGAGGTCAAAAGTGAATCCACGTAATGTTTGTACTTTTGAAGTTCCTCATTTTTACATTGGTAGATGCCCATAACTTGATTGACTACCAATTGAGAGTCACCAAAAATATTAATAGATTTGACACCTAAGTGTAACGCAACTTGGAGACCCAAAACAAGGGCCTCGTATTCCATTGTATTATTAGTGCAGGGGAAATCGAGCGGAATGAAAGAGGCATAGGCTCAGCGTCGAGAGGAATGAGAACAACACCGGCCCCTCCACCGCGGCATTTGGATCCATCAAAGAAGAGGGTCATTGGATACGACTCTTCCCTGAGTGAAAGAGTGGCGATGAGTTCGTCGGGAAATTAAAATTGGTAAATTGTTCCCCAGGTAAAGGGGCCTCCATGCAAGTTGGTCCGCAATAGTTTGTCCTTTGATTGACTTCTGTTGTACAAACTCAAGGTCGAGGTCAGTGAGGAGCATAAGCCATCGGGCGATGCGTTGGTTTAGATGTGGTTTGGCGTACATATAATGAATGGGGTCCGTGTTGGTAATGACAAAAGTTTTGTGATTCAGGAGGTAATGTCGAAGTTTGGTGGCTACGAATGATAGGGCTAGGCACAATTTTTCTACATGTGTATACCTAGTCTCGTAATCCACGAGAGTCGACTTATATAATAAACGGCTTGTTCTCGGCGTGCGAGAGTCCCGATGTGCGAGCATGGCTCCTATAGCATGGTCGGTGGCGAGAAAGGTAAAGGTAGAAAGGGTGATCATCACGAGGTGGAATAAGCACGGGTGGCTGCAAGAGATAGGCTTTGAGAGCTTCAAAGGCTTGGTGACACTCTTCGCTCCATTGAAAGGCAATGTCCTTTTTAAGAAGGTGATGGAAAGGTTGACATCGATCCGAGAGTTGGGAGATGAAACGCCGGATGGATTGAAGTTTACCCTGCAAACTACGCAATTGTTTGAGGTTTTTGGGTGGGGGCATTTCTAGGATAGCTTTGACTTTAGATGGATCGACCTCAATGCCACGCAAAGAGATGATAAAGCCAAGAAGTTTTCCCGAAAGAACACCAAAGACACATTTCTTTGGTTGAAGCGGACCGAATATTGTAATAGGCGATCGAAAATAATGGTTAAAACATCGAGATGTTCACTGCGATGTTTAGATTTGCCAAGAAGATCATCGACATAATCCTCAAGGATAGTGTGCATAATGTCATGAAAAATGTAAGTCATAGCCCAGCTTGATAGGTCGCGCGACCGCATTCTTAAGGCCAAATGGCATGACACGATAACGAAGGTTCCCGAGGAGTTATGAAGGTAGTTTTATGTTGATCGGCGGGCTGACCAAAATTTGGTTGTATCTGAAAAAGCCATCCATGAGAGAGAGCATCTCATGGCCCGCGATGAGATCAACAAGTTGATCAATACTTGGGAGGAAGTCATCCTTGGGGCAAGCGAGGTTAAGATCTCGGAAATCCGTGCATATCCGAAGTCCCCGTCGCTTTAGTGACAGTGCGATGTTAGAAATCCATTGAGGATAGTCAATAGGCGGGATGAAGGAAATAAAAAAGGAGTCGTTGAAGCTCTTCTTTGACCAAGAGGGCAATGCGTGGATGCATTTTCTCGGTTTTTTGTTTAATTGGCTTGGAATCGGGTTTCAGGGTAATGTTATGGACAGCAATGGCAGGATCAATTCCTGGCATGTCAGCGTAGGACCAAGCGAAAGCTTGGTTGCGGGTACGGAGAAAGGTAGTAAAGGTGGCTTGTTCTGATGTGTTAAGGGATTGTCCGATCTTCACAACGTGAGGATCCTCCTCTGTGTGGATGTTGATTTCTATAGTCGACTCATTCAACATGGTTTGAGTTTCAGATGGTAAGGCGCGTTGAATATAAGAGTCATCCGCGCCAAGATAAGTGAGGATGGAGTCATCATCCTGGCACTCAACAACATTAATTGAAGGTGAATCCTCTTCGATCATGTCTGGATACAGAAGGGGAAGAGAAGATGGGTCCTCATTATCACGTTGATAAGTGAGAGGACCTAGGAGATAGCATTTATGAAAAAAAAAAAGTTAGGAGGGATAGATTCAGGATCTATCGACTCTATGGGTGATGATGGCAAAATGGGTGATGATGGTTTGGTAGGGGTGACGTCGTCATCTTCCAGGAGAAAATGACACGAGGTTTCTTCGGTGTAAGTGTTTCCAAGAAAACCGAGACCACTACGATCATTGTGTTTGCGTGTAGTCATGGGAATGATTGTATGTCGGCCTTGTTCATAAAGACCAAAACCAAAGCCTTTCCAAGCACAGCGAGTCAAGAAGGTGAGGGTGAAACGATGATTTGTTAGGTATTGAAAATCAGGATTGGAAAGGAACCACACCAAGAGGAGGTTCAGGGGTAACGGAGGATGCGTCGACACCCCCATATGTTAGGTTGGTGCGGCAATGAGGTGGTCCATAGAGATTACTTCTCCCACACGACGGTCATAGGTAGGATGTGCATGTAACTGTCCAGTACTCCTGTGGGGTATGGAAAGAACTAACGTTATATAGGTGATACTCCCCCAGCGTAAGGCGTTGAAAAACATCTACTAAGGGGTCGGAGGTTGGGATGTTATCTGCGGGAAAGGAAGTGGTTTTTGTGACGGCGGTTTCATTGGTTGAAGGTGTAGGTGCGGTGAAGTGAATGGTGGATGGTGTGGTTGGTTGGATGGTTGGGTGGATGAATGGGTGTCTTGTGGTATAAGCACATCATTAGGGCGATATAACATATTGCGAGGTTTTGAAGGGGGAGGATCAGCTTTTACGGTGTAGGACTTCCCCTCGTACTCAAATTTTATGCATCTATGTAAGTGGAAGGCATCCCATAGCCGGATCGAGGCGGCCTAACAACATATTGTATTGGAACTCTCCCTCAAGGACATAGAAGAGTTCGGGTAAAGTGCGTGGCCTACCACGAATGTTAAGGATCACGGTGCCTAAGGTAGAAGTAATAGCATCATTGAATGACCGCAACATGATGGGGTTGGCACACATGTAACTAGAAGGGATATTCATTTGTTGGAAGGCTTTTGAAGAGATGATGTTTAGGCTAGCGCCCCCATCAATCATAACACGACGTACCCGAATGTCCCGGACATAAGCTGAGATGAAAAGAGCAAGGTCAGGATCTTGGCACCAAAAGTCAATAATTTCGTCTTGGGCCAGCGAATGCGGCTTGTTGTATGAGAGGCAAAGTGGTTGGGGAGATAGGTTGTTTGGTGAGTGAAGCAACGTGATTGGGTGTTAGAATAGAGGTAACAGGAAAGGTTTCATTAGGTAAGACCTCTATCCCTTGAAGGATTTCAACGAGAGCTTGTCGATGAGATTCAGAAGTCTGAATGAGATCATACAGTGTCATTTTTACAGGTGATTGGTGAAGCTGTTTGATCATGGTTCGGTGGGCAATTCCATTAGAGACGGGGTAGGCGGGTCCACGAATAACCACTTTAGGTGGTGGTGCGATCGGGATGGTGGACGGAGAAAGAGATGCCGCAGGTGTGTTTTCTTTCGCTTTCTCATTGTTTTTACGTCCTCGTAGTAAGCAACACTAATCATGTTGATCTCGTGAACATGAGAGGAGGAAGATGGTAGGGATAAATCATGGTCTTCGAGAGGTGGGGTTGTAATAATGATAGATCTTGGTGAGGCGGGGACGGGTGGTATAGGAGAGGAATTGAAGCTAAAGGTCTCTCTCTTCGTAAGTTGTCTTTCTTAACTTTTCTATCTAGAGAGAGTGGTGACGAAGGATGGCTTTTAAAGCTTTGCATCCCTCTACATCATGTCTGGTGTGCGGTGGTAAGCGAGATTTTAGACTCATCATAACCTATAGGTCGAGGTTTAGATGGATCATAAAGTCTAAGTGGGGGTAGGGAAATGGTCGCATTCTCTACCAACATAGCAAGGATTTTGGCGTAAGACCCTTTGAGTGGGTCAAAGTCAGAGGAAGAGGAGGCTATTGATTGGGTGGGTTTTGGTGATGACGTGGTATGGTTGGTTTGTATGGGTGGTGGTTTAGCCAGGGTTTTGATAATGGTTTTAACTAAATGTGGCTTCTTTGGTGCGAAGCTATGTTTAGCTGGTTAGATGATGAGGCCACAGATGATGTGGTATCAGAAAACAACCACGGAGAAATAGGAGTGACGAAAAACAAATCTTTTGATGATGGAATTTGTTTAGGTTGATAGGTGGACGGGATACGTGGGGTATAACGGTGTTGATATACCCTTGGATTTACTATATGGGTGCGAAAGGCGTAGGTCGCTTTAAAGAAAATGCGGGAGGTATGATATATTGATGCAAGGTGGAGGATGGGGTCCCAATATGGAAGGTAGGTGTGACGATGCGAGGGTTTTAGTTGTGATAGAGGCATAGATTGAGGAGATTGAGTCTGTCTCCTAATGGATGGACGCTTTATTTTTAGATAAATCAAGCCACTTAGGTGGGTGTGTTAGGCCCAGGTATTGGTGAGGTCCCAAGTGTAGGGGAAGATTTGGTTAGGTTAATAGAAGTGGATGAGGTATTTGGTAGAGATGAGGGGGGTGAAGATGAGGACATAGGCATTTTAAGCTTTTGTAAACACTTCAGGTATATGGTAGAGGCATCTGGATCGGTCATCTGCATTTGAGTAGAATATGGCGTACTCAAACATTCCCATAGGACTGTCTATCTTAGAGGGAATGACAGTCCTCACATGTGAATAGGAACTTTTGTATGGAAGAAAGGTGGGTTGTGATTCCGGTCCACTTTGTGGGTGTGATACGGGGGTAGATGAGGCCTTGTATCAATAGGTGTTAAGAGGTCAACCGGTCACTGAAAAGATTTAGGTGATGAAGAACTAATAGGTAGGAGGGTATGTTTGAGAGGATCCGTCATGATTAAAGAATTTGGTGATGTCGGTTCAAGAGGTTTTTCGTCTAAGGATGACAAAAGAAGTGGCGAGCCTTCTTCTTGTACAACAAGAATGGTAGAAAGAGACGTTTGGGAAATAGATAAGTTGGATAACATCCGCTCACAGTCTTGTAGGGATGTGGTGTAAGAAGACTCATCTATGAGAAGAGGACTCTGGCGGTTAATTCCTTTACGGATAAAGGAATGATTTCACCTTGTCTTGATGGTGGTGAAGGAGGTTCGGGCCCCTGCATCAGTGAAGAGGCTTGATTCAAAATTTTCTCGATAGAGGCTTTTGGCTGGGAGTCGAAGACTGCATGGATCTCATGAACACTCTCCTCGGCTAAGATATCTTGGTTTATGTTACTGTTAGAAGAGTGATTCGGGAATGGTTTGTTGAAGATTTTCAAATTTCGGTTAGCAGGGGCATTAGGATTATCGAGGGTTATATCCCCTGCATCAACCATTTCCTGCACTATGTTTTTCAACATCTTGCAGTTTTCGTGACTATGTCCCTTTACGCGGTGAAAGTTACAGAAGTCATTTTCTTTGTACCAGGAAGGTATAGCGCGGGTGGAGTCAAACCCGGAGTGAGGTTTAATAGGAGGCAAGGTGATAGCTCCGGCTTTGAGCAATTTTTCCAATATCACACCATATGTTTCTCCCAAGGGAGTGTAGTTGATGGGCTCGGCTTTATATTTATAGGTGGTTTTTGGTGGGGTATTAGACGGTGTTTGAGATTTGACCATCACCGCGTGGACAGCTCCTTTTGATTTCGAAGAAGTAGATGTGTGAGGAGTGGTGGTGTTTGGTTTATTGGTGGAATCTGGAGTTCGAAATTGGGGTTTTTGTTGCGCAACCGCAATTTCTCTTCTTCTAAGGCTCGAATTTCTAGTTTCCGAGCCATAGTAAAGGCCTCGTCAAATGTGCGGAAGGTTTGAATTTGAAGGGTAGGAGAGATGTGCTTAGCGCATGCCCACGTAAAAAGTTTGATAAGTTCAGCCTGAGGCAAGGCATATGTAAGTTGGTTGATAAGGCCCCGCCATCGTCCAACGAAATCTGCGATAGATTCGTCTTCAAATTGTCGGATGGCATAGAGGTCGGTGATAGATACTTTCTTGGCAATGTTAATGGAGAAATGATCCAAGAAAGATTGGGCTAGTTGGTTAAAAGAGAAGATTGAGTCTGGGTTAAAGCACTGTACCACTCCAAGGCGGGTCCTGATAAGGACATGGGAAAGGTGCGGAGTAGCAAGGCATCATCATGAGCAATCAAATAACAAGCATGTCTAAATGATCGCAAGTGTTGTTGAGGATCCTCTTTACTATTAAAACGAGTAAATTTCGGCAATTCCCATTGAGGAGGATATGAATGAAGGGGGACAGAAGGGTGAATAGGCTCCCGACAAACTTGCTCGTATGTCAAGGCGCTACGACTTCCCGAAACAGAAGCCTCCAGATTTTGCATTTTGTCCATCATTTGTTTGATGAAATCCGTGGTTGGATGAGATGATGGTGCGGTTGTGGTAAACGGAGGCAAATTGGGCCAAGGGCCTCCGCTAGACAATGGTGGGGTTAAGTGTTGATAAGGTATGGGGGACGAATATGTTGAAGCGACCGAATAGGGATGTCCTATATAAGATGTTGAGGTCACTGGATACGTGTGTGGGAATGAAAAGGTAGGCGGAGCTTGAGAAGGAAAGCTCGTGTGGACAGGTGGCAGAGAGCAAGTCATGAACAGTCGATGCAAGAGAGACGAGGTAGGAGCAGTCGGTGGTAATGACATGTGGGGCCCAAGATTAACCAAAGGAAAGCCAATCATGTCGTATGAACCTCTGAAGCCGTCGGATTGGGAGACGGGGCTAAGGATGCAGAAGGCAAGACGGTGTTATCAGGCGGAGTGGGAGCTAAATGAGCAGCTATACTAATAGGCATGCCAACAAGGAGTTGACCATCGGGCGTACGGTCAGGGGCATGAGACAAATAGTATTGTACAGCGCTAGGATTAGCATCCAAAAATTTGGCAAATTCCTTATCTCCTACAGGAATTTTGGGGATCTCACTGGTGTCCGTAGGGTTCCCTATAGAATGTGAAGGGGGTGATTCAGGCAAAGGCACAGAGCAGGCATGTGAAACCATGGCGGCGGCTTGCTTCCGAGTGATAACAACCATGGACAAGAGTACACAGTAGGGCTTCGATCTATCGGGAACAGAAACAGCCTCAGAATGGTGAAATTGGTAGGTTGCTGGTTTGTCAGGAACTGTAAAAGACAGTAACCGATATCGGTCTGATAACCGATGTCGGTTAGACTATAGCCGACGTCGGTCAGTTAACCGATGTCGGTGTAATAAGACTGGTATAAGAAAATATAAGAAGCTGCTGATTTGATTTTTAACAATGCTTAGTACATTTATCAAATTGTTCTAAGGTGATCACAGAAGACAGTGTATAACAGAGAAAACAGAACTGAAAACAAGCAAGATGCACACGCAAATCCAGAGACTAACCCTAGGGTTAATTTTAATTATTGTGGGCTTATGCCTTTAGACATAGAATGATGTCAGAATCCTAAACAAAAGACTTAGGGGAAATGTCAAGTTTGTTTTGGCTCATAAGGTTACCTCAATCGGGCGGAGGAATACCGCGGAAAAAGGGGGGATGTTTTGAGCTGTTGTGTTAATTGTGAAGTGATTCGGTATGTGTTGTGCAGTGAAAGTAAGATTAATTTCTTGTCAATACCGTGGATATCACCCCCACGTGTACGACCTGTTACTTAATCTATGTTCACTAGAATTGAAAACAACAAGCAAGAATGTGATGCACGTGTTTTAAACCCAAATCGAAAATGATATTCGATGAAGCAAAAGAGATGACTTTCACTAATGCAAAGATGTAAAAGCAAGGCCAGTTCTTTTACCAAAATAACAAAATACCTTGTGAATATCTTTAGAAGAAGAAAACAGCAGGTATGCTCCCTATATGAAAGCAAGCAAGAATTAAAGAAACCCGAAATGGGTCCCACCGGGCGTGCCAAAATGTTTCGCATGGAATGTTTCAGCTTTTGGGAATAGAGTTGCTTCTATCCTTTCATTCCTTTTAGAAACAGATAAGGGTTAGGGCTAGGAGGAATACCTGTTGAATGTCGAGAGGGTGAGGCTTGCGCGTACCGTAGAGAGAGATCAGGTTGATTGCGAAGAACTCCTTTTTGTCTTGGAAGGACTACCTGCAAATAAGAATACAAGACCACCACGATTTTGATTAGACAATAAATGAGGGAGCTGCCTTAGGCCCAGGAAATATAAAACTTCCTTTCGAAGGTGGTCAGTTCCCCTTTTAATACGAATTAACACAAATGATAACAAAGAAAGCTATTGCAAAATCACGATTTAGGTACCTCGTTACAAAGCAATAGAGGCTAAACTATCAATAATAAAACGTCACGTTGTTTGTTCGGTTACTGGTCGTTGATACATTCAGGTTGAGTTACAGGGATAAACCAGACTGGATCTGAGGTTGTTAGGTGACAAATAGGCGAGAGGAAGGTTTTGGGGTATAAGTCACAGTGACCGATGCCGGTCACTGGATAACCGACCGCGGTTAGAGAACCGCTACCGGTAGGGGATAAACGACACCGGTAGGGTCAGTAATCTAGGTGCTTCTGGATAGAGGTTGGTTGCAGGGTGATTGTGGGGTTATTAAGACTAGCGGATGGCTGAGGGGAATAGTGAGAGGACAGGGAAGACTCAGAGTGTGATAAAATGGTCTTCTGGGCAATACAAGGATGTATGGATGAAGGTTAAGTGCAGGGTGCTGGTAGGTGGTAGATCTAGGAATGAGTTTATAATTACTATCAATCCACAGGCTCAAGAAATGGTGCTTAGAAACATACAAGACACTGCTTACTCGTTCCTGATGAAGATGCAGGTTCCACGACTGTGATGACGAAGACAGGGCTCAAGTAGGATGATCTGACAATCCAAGATGTGCTATCTCCTCTTCTGATGCTCGGATGAGTGTCACTGGGCTCTGGTTATTCAGTTGCAGTCTTGGGCTTGATGTCCTTCTCTGCAAACTCTTCTTGTTTCTTCACTTGTCTCTGTTCGGCCAAGCAAATCCGGATCCTTTCAATGATTTCTCCTCCTCCCGATCAAATGAAAATCCGATCCCTTGTTTTGGTTGGAGGTGGTCATTTACGAACCGATGGCGATTCACGCAACCGGCGCGTGGTCGAGTAGGAACCGATGTCGGTCAGTCAAAGCGGGCTATTTTTGGTAAAATAGCCAGCTTTCCCTCCTTTTCTCCCGAGGGATTAGTTGCGGGCTTGGTCAAGTCATTATGAGGTTGGTTTTAGGTGCGGGTGAGGAGTAATTAGTCATGGGTGTGGATGTGGACCAAGTTATAGGTCTTAATTAGGTTAGTTTAGGGTTAAGACTAGGTTATGATGAGGTGGGGTATAGGCGAGGTATGTGTGGACATTAATTATAAGGTAATTAATAAATATTGTTGTTTTTTTACTGAGATGCTCGTAAGACCTTTTGGTGTCTACAATAACACCTCTATTTTTTAGCAACCCCCGTTAGTTGGTTTTGGGATTACGATTGTTGTTTTATCGCAATGAAATCATCCTCACCTTTTCCTGAGAAACTAACTAAGTTCTATTTAGGTGCCTTCTAAACCCAGTATCTCGCTACCCACCCTCCATTTGAGGCATGAACAATGTCTCAGATTGAGGTTGTGCAACAAGACTTATGTTTAGAAAAGCATTTGGGCAACTTGCAGTTGAATGAGGTTGATTACAAGGTTGATACCACTCCTCCGTAGCCATATTAACTAGAACTAAAGCATTAGATGAACTAGGAGCCTTTGGGTCAAACTGCCTTTGCTGATAAGGCTTCCTATAATTTTGATTTTGCTGGTAAGGCTACCTATTTTGTTAATTTTGCTGATAAGGAGCCTGATAAGGTCTACTAGGTAATGCAAGTCTATTCTCGATTGAAGTCAACTTGTTCCCATAGTCTAAAAAGCTTTAAAAACATCATTTGATGGGGCTGCAACATCAGGCTCTATAATTGTGATAGGTTGTGAGATAGGAGCTAAATCTTCCAAAAAAGGCATTGAAGACCTTGGAGCTAATTTTCCGGCTTGAATAAGGCTATTTTCAGCTTGGATGGCAATATCATACGCTGATGGGAGATTCTCTCCTCCCATAGACTAAATCATAGTTAAAATATCATGTTTAATGATTTAAGATAATAAAGAAAAGCATGATCAGCTTAAGGCTTGACACTTACATGAATTGTCTCCCAAGTTCGCAAAAGATGTTGAAACTAGACATAAATTCATTAGGAGCTCTTTTAATTGTAGATAGTTGTTCTATGAGAGATAAATGATTTGAATTATCTTGAAACCGTTTCAACAATTTATCACCTAAATCATCTCAAGTTCTTATGCATCTAATCTCTAGATTTATATATCATTACAAGGCTTGTCCTTTAAGAGATGTAGCTAAAAGTCTTAAAGCTACATCCTCATGAGTGATATTATGAATTGCACATAAGGCTGCAACATCTTTAATATGCTCTATAGGTGTAACCTGATTTTCACCAGTGAATGATGGTAAAATTTTCATGGCAACATTAGGGATATCATGATAAACTGGGATTACTAATGGGTTTTCATTAGTAAAGGTCACAAAATTCCTAGGTGGTTGAATAGCCATTTGAAAAATTGGTATCTGAATAGAGAAGTTGATATGTGGTGAAGGAATATTAGGAGGAGGGTTATCAAAACTAGGCCTATTATAAGGTAAAGTATTACCAACTCTTCTCCTTCTTGCAAAATTCAAAGGTAAAGAAATAAACTTAGAAGGAATTCCTCTTACCGATGATCTTGTAGTCACTTTAGGCATGGAACATGCTATAATACTGGTCTGAAATCAACCCTAACAGAGTCGCCAAATAGATCTTTAAATATTTTAGAATAAATTGTTGCAGCTTGTCTTGAAAGTAACTTTTATCTGTTGTAAATATGTCGTAGATCTATTGTGAATATCTGTAACTTGCATGCAGATCTGATTCGTGTCCCACCGTGTACCTCTCGAAAGTGTACCCTCTAGAGAGATGGTTGTAGGTGTTCTAAGCTTACAAATTTTATCTCTCTATTTCATAGATACAATGGAGACACCTCATGTCTGTGGGTATAACTATTTTGAGGTGAGTCTCTGGTATCAAGGTTGGTTCCTTATTGGTGTATCCTAAACTAATTTTCTGGGGTTTAAGGGTAAAAGATGACTGTAAAATGAAATTAAAACTAAGGTGATACACCAAATTTGTATGAGGTCTTTGACTGAGTACATGCATAATTGATATGGAATGAATTTCTGATGCACATGCTAACAATTTTATGAAGATAATTAAGGGTAAACACTTTGATATATTGAGGGATAAAATACAACAATACTGCTAAGTTACACATACAAATTAATATCATACATAAATTACTGAATTTGTAACATGGTAAGATGATTAATCATGGAATTTAAATTCACAAGATTAATGGAAACATATACAAGACTACAAATAATTGGAAAGGTAGAAAATACTTCACATTCAAAGGGTAAAATTGGCAGAAAATTGCTTCAGCACTCATGTATCTAAAAATTCCTCTTTTGTGCTTTGCTAAGGCACACAATATATAGCAAAATTAATTTACCCACCCTTCCTAAAAATAAACTAAGGTTGTAATCACCCATGCATTCTATTTTTATCCTTTATTTAATAATAAATAAGGAATAAAATAAAGCAAACTAATACAAGAGGCATTAATATCCTTTGATTACATCACAATCAAACTGCAGTTGACTATCGTCTATTTTTAAGAAAAAGCATGGGTGAATAATGCTAAAAATAAACCTTGTTTGATGAGCAAGTTTCCTTCTGGGTGCATGTAAATTTGTCTTCTTATGCCTAATGTCACATCTTTCATTCCGATCCACTTGCCTTCTTGGATGCATACGGAAAAAATCTATCTCCCTGTGAGAGAGCAAAATTAATTACATTATTTGCAATACTTACAAAATAATTCATCCAAACATCTATCCTGATTGGGATCACCTTTGTTTCTGATGTTGACACTTGTTCTGTCTTCTTGTGGTCACATGGAAAACACATTGTGAATCATCTCCAACCTTCCCACTAGTGGGGACCACCTGTGATTGTGAGCACTTGTATTCATTGGGTTTGGCCACTCTTGTGGACTTAGCAAATTATTGTGTTTTGAAATAATACAAGGGGTACTTTGTTTTAAAAGGGGTGCATGTTACATTCAGCCACCTTTGTGGACTTAGGCATATTATAAGGTATTCCACCCCTTTTTACTATCATGGTATTATATAGCTATTGGCCCCCTTTTGCATTTGATTGGAATAAGGTTATACTTTACCTTTTCTAGTGATCATTGTTGATATGCATGGTTGTCGGCCCCCTTTGATCATTTGGGACATAGACTATGGTTAGAATTTTAAAAGTCAATTATGCAATGATTTATGTTTTAAACATGGGGATGGCCCCTCATGATGGTGACTCACCCCTCCATATGCTTTTTCAGTGGCATCTAACTCAGGTTGAGTTAATTGTAACCCTGGTGGTTTGCTTTGAAAGTTGGTGCCTTGATTTAGGTCGTTGATCTCTATACTTTTGATTCGTGGTTGTTGATTTTTCGACCCTCGGTTAGGGTTTCGACCCAAATTTAATGTGGTAGTTGTTAATGTGACCATGGTGATTTGTATTGAAATTTGTTGATCGGTTTCCAATCATTGATCTCTGATCCATTGAATCTCAGGCCATCGATCTTCGACTCTTTGTTAGGTTTCCAACCTAGAGTTTTGGCGTAGTAATGGCATCTAACCATGATGGTTTGCTTTAAAAGTTGGGGATCGATCCCTGAGCGTTGATTTTGGTAATTTTCCTTCTATACCTTTGATTCTCTGACTGTGGTTGGGTTTCATTTAACTCATCTCTCGATTTTACATGGTAAAGATCACTTGACCCTAATGATCACTCATTTTGGATTTTCATCCTGTGGGCAAAGCCTTGAAAATTTTTGGCTTGACGCCATTGTTGAAATTTTCTGAACTCGGATCCCCTGCGAAAATGGCTCTTTGTTCTCTCAGGCATCTGTATTGTTGTTGTTTCTTTGTCAAGCTCGGCTCTTTAAATCTCAGTTGCCTTTCTTTGAGTTCAACTTTTACTACGAGAGAGAGGTCTTTGTCTTCTTTCTTAGCCACCATTTTTGAAGTTTGTGAGCTCATCCCTTCTACAAAAATGATCACCTATTTTTCTATGGAATCTGTATCATTGTTATTTTCACACCTTTGAGCTCATTTTGTATCACCTTATGAAGTTATGTGGGTTTGAATACTTGCATATTTTTCCACTTATGTTCTTTATGTGATCTCTGCAAGAGGGAGACCACTATTTTGTGAGATGTCGAGCTTGGTTCTTTTGCAATCCATGGTCACAATAATACTATGTGGGTGAGTTCTTTACATTGTAACTGTAACTTTGATGATTTCCTCAACTCTGTTTTAGAAACATCTATAAACGGTTGAAGCATTGGCTTCATAGTGCACTCATACCTGAGTTTTCTATTTTCTTCATATTTTCATACTTGGCCATTGGTAAAATGATTTCAAGAGCCTGTGGTTATTGTGTTTTCTTTTGCATTCTACTCAACGAGGATCTTTGGCCATACCATTCTCTGTAAATGGTGAGTTCTATTTTTCTTAAAATACTTGGCTTCAATTATGGAAAACAAATCATTAAAACCTATCGATAACAGACTTGTATTGTTGTTGAGCTCCTAGTTTCTTTCATGTTTGTTAGTTGTTTTGAGATAACGGCACTGGCCTAACTGATGTGTAACAAGTATTTCCACCATTAGTAGGTTTCTGTGTTTTGAATCTTTGATCTTGTGGTAACCTTCTTGATGGGAAATTTAGTCATGCTTTTAGATCTGATTAGGCTTGCTTCACTCAATTTCTCTTTTTGTGAACTGATGTGCATCTATCCGAATGGCCATTACTATACCTTCAGAGCTCTATTTCCTGGTTATTATTGGTGGCCTGAGTATTCACCCACTTTTTTCCTAGATTTGAGAGCTTGTCAAGGTTCTATGCATTCTGAGTTACTTTTCACCTGATTCTCTAACTTCTTCTTTGTATGAATTCCTTGTACTTTGTTTAAGATGAGCTCTTGAGCTTTACTTCAATGTGGTCCCCATTAGTAGGTTCTTTCTGAGCTCTAGCTTTGGAGCATGTAGTTTGGTTTCTTATTCGCTTAGTCGACCTTGAGCATCTGAAGCTCAAACTAGAAATATCTAGAAGTTCTTGTATCATGCTTTGTTATTCTTATAATTGAAGACTCTGTACTATGTGGTTCTTTACGCATTTGGCTTCAATCTTACTCGACTCTTTCCTTCTAAACTTTTTATTTGAAGCTTTATTCTAATGGGTATCCTGTAAAAGTATTTTACTAAATCTTTTAATAATTTGTAATATTTCGAACAAAATGAAGCTTGAGGCTTTTCATCCTGTTAGTGCTCATTTTAAACTTGCACCATTTGCCCTAATTTTCCTTTTGATCTGTGTGTTCTGAAATGTTTCTATCTCTCAAATGGATGAAATGAAGTTTTTATCTCCGTCTTGTATACCATGAATTGTTTACAAGTTTCCTTGTCATGCCTTATTTTGAAGAAATCCCCAAATGTGCCCTATTTTTGCCCTAAATCTTTTCAATCATGTGGGCTCTACCATATTTTCCTATCTTCCCGATCATGGATGCTCGAAAAATGTTCAAATTTCTTTTGTATGCCTTTGAAAATCCATTCCCATGGTAAAAAATGATTGGAGCCATGATTTACCTAGTTTTGTTTCAAAATTTTCCATCCTTATCGAAAAAATCAGATCCTGGGTGTGAACTAGTAAATTTCTATGTTTTTGACGGTCTGATGGGTGTCTTTTACCCGTCAAATTCTACCTCAACATTCGGAAGATACGTGGCCTCTTTTGATTGGTCTGGGATGGTGGATAAATGTTTTGAACTTATCACTTTTTGCTATTTTGGCAAGAGGGAAAATTTGGTCCCATGGCTCCACTAAGTTTTGATTGGTTCTTTTGGTGCTTACGTGGCTTCTTCCAATTGGATGAGGTGTGACGGTTTTGTTTTATGAACTTGTTATTTTTGGCTACTTTGGAAAAAATTTAAACTCACCCCGTGGCCCCACCAAGCTATGATTAAAGCAAAATTTAAGTGGCGGGAAAATTTCTTATTTTTGACCCGAAGGTGTTTACATGTTTTTTTTTATTGGATGCGGCCAGCGCAGTCTTTTTGGTGAAATTTGCCACTTTTGTCAAATTTGTAAAAAATATCAAATTGGCCCCACGGCCCCAATAGCATCTAATTGGTTATTCAACAGATATGAAGCGGCGGGAAAAAGTCTTACTTTGACCCCGAAGAAGGACACGTGGTAGTTTTTCAAGTTACAAGCGGGAAGCGGGAAGTGGGTCACAAACATTTTGAAGTTTTTTTCCTTTTTGTGAAAAAGGAGAAAAGTTATGAAATAACCCGTAACTCCGTTGGGGCCCACATCAAAATTTACAAGTGAGAAGGTGGGTCGGCGGAGGAAAATTGGAAATTTTGCCTTTTTTTTAAAAAGGGTAAAATTGCATAAATGAGTCATGACTCCATCAAAGGCCCAGATTAAGCCATGTGTCGAGCCTATATTTCAAAGATGAAGGGGGGGGAAAAATATGAAAATTGTGCATTTTCTCCAAAAGTCATAAAATACAAAAGGCAACCCCAGGCCCGCTTCAATTATAGTTTTTTCCACGTGGATGGCTCTAATATAAAGTTGAGAAAGGGCAGAATCAATGGTAGCTATGCATTTCATTTGATTTTTCCGCCATTGGAGCTCTAGGATGTTTGGAGATGTGATTTTTATATCATTCTTCATCAAATTTTGATGAATTTGTGTCATTTTGGTCTGCAAGGTGTAATTGAATAGTTTTGGAGGCTCAATTTGTAAATTGAGGTGTGAATTTAAGCATTTGAGGTGGAGTTTTGAATGTAAAATGCCAGATCCAAAAGTTGCAAAGAGAAAAATTTCAAAAGGGAAAAGGTGAAATGATGAAGGAAAGGGGGTCTGCATGCGTAGAGGATGAAAAATGTGCTCCCAGTTGAAGAAATGATGGAAATATTTGCAATGATTCACCTTTTAGAAACACCTGGCAACTTTTGGATGTGTTTCTGTTAAACGTCCCTTTCTGCGAATCATGATGGAATTTGTAACAAACTTGATGCTTAGGATATTCTTTTCTTGGGGGAAATCTTGGATGTAAATTGAGTGTTATAAAAAGCATGCTTTAGTCATGCAAAAGGTCGGGGTTGAATTCTTACAAGAAAATTTGAGAAAGCCCATCTTCTCAAGAGACCATCTAAGAAACCTATTAATCTCTTATGTTTTAGATTTGATCATGTCAAGTTGGTTGCAAGTGTACATCCATTTGACAATCTCTAAGATTGTTCAAGAAACCTTCCTTGTTGATGAATCTAATCAACTTCAAATTAATCTATGTTAATCTTGGGAAAATTTGTGTCTTCTTTATTTCGTATGTTTTCAAATGGTTTTGATGTTTCTTCTACAATCTTGTGTTAAAATCCTTCAAATCACATAGGATATCATCCCTATAATAGTTTAGTGGCATTTGCAATTTCATTACGATAAGAGACTTCATTCTGTAATGAGATAAACAATTTAAAATCACTTTACTGTCATTTTGTTAATGAAGATTGTCAGTAAGCCTTTGAGTGTATCTTAGGCATGAGGAACTAGGTCTTTAATGTTTAATTGAGTCTTTAGCTTGAGCCTTCATGTTAAATTCTTGGAGATTGTGTGAAACCATGCAAATATGGGCCTCCATTGATGCACACCTTTTGGTTGAAGGAATATTTTAGCTATTCTGAAGCATTTTGTCATTTAGTTTTCCAATTGTTGTGAAGGTTCTCAAAGATCTAGCAAAATCAAGTTTATCCTGCTTAATCTCCCACCAAAAATTATTCAAAAATAATGAATCCTACCTGAACTACCCTGTTTTCCCTATATGTCCACAAATGAATAAATTCTACTACCAAAATATGCAAAAGCAATTAGGATTCCATAATGTCTTTAGTAACCTTAACCTTGTTTAGAAAATATCACCATTCTTTAGAAGTGACAACTCGTGAGAGTTAAATTGTTGTGCATTGATCATATTTTCTCAAGGTTTCCTTTCAAATTCATGCAAAAGAAGGATATCTTCATTCTCCTTCACCAAGAGGTTACAATATGGGTCCTCTCACCTAGTTGAAAGACACAACCTAAAGTAGTGAGGATAGATCAAATCCTTTTGAAGGTGTTATCCATTTCTCAAACATCTGAGTGACAAAGAGCCAGCTGAATCACCTCCCCAACTACAAAATGACATACATGATGATTTATCTATCTCTAGGCTTCTTTTTAAATCTGATGCTACTAAGCTTGCAAAGGAGAATCAATTTGGATACCAACACTAGATTGGAATCATTATCGGGGACTCTTTGAAGTATTTTACAAATACAATACATACAAACCCTAGTAATACTTCTTACATGTGTTGTGTGCTAATACATTGTTGAAACATCATTATCTATTCAGATATGTAAGAATTGTTCAAAGTTGTAAGTTCTGAGTGTAATATTTCCAGCTTATACAGTTATTGCACTAAATTTTATATCATCATTAACAAATTTGGGTAGAAGAAGAGTAGATCTTGTAAGATTTGCATGAATCTGTATTGATAGACATTTGATAGGTATTTCATAGTGCATTTTCACAAACTAAGGTGAAAATCCTTAGTGGAAAATCCATGTTGTTTAAATTATTAATAAATACCAGTGTCTTAACATATATCAAGTAAGATTTGTCATTAATCTCTACAAAGCTAGAAGGAAGAAGATATTTCTTCACCAAGGACCCTAGTAGAAGGTTGTTTCCAGAGTTAGGAAAGTCTAATTTAGAAGGAAGAAGAATTTGGAAGGTTGTTGGAGATCAAACATCAAGAAAAGAGATCTCCATTGGTGAAACTGATCAGCCTATGATTGAAGATTGCAATACTTCCTCAAGTGAATCTGAATCAGGTAGTCTCTTTATTGAATTGAATTCTCCATCTGGAGAGGGGCCTTCATTTGTATTTGAAAAATTTCTTCTCAATCTTCCCCTGTATTTTCCAAATCTGATAGAGTTTTCCAAGAAACAGATCCTTTAGAGGGCATTCATTCTAGAATTACATCCCTATACCACACAGACTTCTCACTCCTCATCAGTTTGCATCTCCTCAAAATAATATGGCTCAACCTCCACCCAGACCTCCATTTTTTGTTAATAATTTTGGTCCCATCAATTTTAGAGGTATGGTCTGGCTATCCAAATGTTGTGCCACAAGATGTAAGAAATAGATTGCCTAAGTTTCAAGGAAATAATGCAATCACTGGTGATCAACACTTGAATCTCTTTGTCAATATGATGGAGGAATTTGAAATAGAATTTGAGGATGTGTACATTAAATTGTTTATCCATACTCTAGAAGAAGATGCAAGGGACTGGTATAAATCTTTTCCAGATAATTCCATTGATTCTTGGACAGAAATGAATAATGCTTTTAGACTACAGTATGGTGATAAAATAGACCCTAGGTTTCTTTTATCAGAGTTTGAAAATATTAAGAAGAATCCTAATGAATCAGTGCATGATTTCAATACAAGATTTAACAAAACATTGAGAAGACTACCTGTTAATTTGAGGCCATGTGATGAATCATGTCTGATAAAGTATTCAGATGCATTTGATAAGAAAGTTGCTTACTATTTGAGGGATAAGAACCCTAGAACTTTGAGGTAGGCCTTTACCATGGCTCTACAAATTGAGAACAACATTAAAGTAGTTGGAAAACCTCCTAAGAGGGAGGGTGTTAAACTGATCAACCCAGAGAATCCTCAATCAAGTAAGGTTGTGGATCTTGAGGAAGTTGTAAAGACTTTGGTCGAGCTATCAAAGAAATCTCTTACAAGCTAGCCATGACAGAGAAAGGAATTGGACAAGGTTCCCAAGGTCAATATAGGCAACAAGGACAAGATAGATTTGCAAATCATCCTAGAAATGATCAGAGATCTGATGAAAAGAGGTAAAGGACCCATGGGAGATAGATAACCCCAAGCTAGGGAAAATAGAGTAGTGCTTGATCCTCTAAATGCCAGAGTTGTTGTTGTTGAAGAGACAAATGAAATTGATTGGTGTGACAAATGTTTCTTACCCCACCCACCATGTGAAGTAGATCAACAAGTTGAAGAAGCTGATGATGATGATAACACTGATGATGATGATGATGCATGCATGGTGGATTTCTCTACAAGCTCACAACAAGGAGCAACTTCAACTGAAGTAATAAGTGTAAGAACTGCTGCAAGTTTTTGGGATTGCATTCACTGGGTACCTCTTCTTCCTCCCTCTCATACTTTAGAAATAGATATGGTACAAGCTTTTGAACTTCCTAATAATGATTTTGAGTACCTAAGATCTCTAATGATTAAGAAGTATGATGGAGGAATCCCATCAGAAGAGGATAGAAAACTATTAATGAATGTTGTTGTTGCCCAAGAAAAAGAGTATAACACAAGAAGTAAAGTTGTCAAAGGGGTAGGGCCTCAAGCCAAACCAAAAACCCCAGTTCTCACCAATATCCCAAAAGAAACTCCAAAGAAAGATGCATCTGGAAAAGGCCTTGTTGTCTCAAGTAGAACTAGTGTTCCCACCCATGCCCAAAATGTGAAAAATATTGTGCCATCCGATGAGTTTGTCAATCTTTCTCCAAATGCTGCTTTTCCCAAATACATTCCTTATGACATTTCCCAAGTCTTGAGTCAGATCAAGATTTTGTTCCAATTGTTGAACTGCTTAGGATTCCTGAGCACAAGAAGAGGGCCTTTGAGTATTTGGGATTGGAAGAAGATAGGAGTACCCAAGGTAGAAATATAAATAATGTAGACACTCCTCCAACCATTGCAGACCTAGAAAAACCACCAGCATTGGAGGAGATAGGTGAACCACCTAAGTTTACTTGGGAACATCTTTGGTTGAGTCTCAATTAAATGTTGATCCATTTTTACAATGCTAATTATTAAGGACAAATCACAGCACAATTGTATGTTTGATTCCAGAGCATCATGCAATGTTATGCCTCTAGAGGTCATGAATGAATTGAACATTAAAGTGACAACAACTTATGGCAAGTGTATTGTAATGGATTCTAGAGAGGTGCCAATTGTAGGATGTGTAAAAGGTTTGGTGGTACAACTTGCAACTTATCCGGGTAAGAACTTGAAACTTGATGTTGTTATTGTTGATTTCCCTGCCAAATGGGGCATGTTGTTATCAAGAAAGTGGGCTGCAAGTGTTGGTGGAAGTGTTCAGATGGATATGTCTTTTTCCACCATTCCAATTGAAGGAAGCCTTGTAAAGTTATATGGAGAGAAGAAGATGTTGCACCTCATTGAAGATCCCAATAATGCTTCTTATGAAGTGTTGTATGTTGATGTAGATGCTTGATAACTTTGTTGGATTTGTTGATGGAAAAGAGCACAAGATTGATCAATGTAAATGTCTTGAACAAGTAGGTTTTCATTGACCTTGTTATTCGATGGAGCTTGTTCCAAGTTTGGAAATGGTGTTGGTATTGTTCTGATTTCTCCAGGCCATGAAGAGTTTGTTTTTTCTTTCAAACTCAACTTTGAATGCACTAACAACATTGCTGAATATGAAGCACTGTTATTGGGTTTGAGAATTACATGGAAATATGGTGTAAAGGATATCATTGTCAAAGGAGATTCAGAACTAATTATCAAGATTAGAAAACTATATGCTACTAAAAATTAGAGAATGAAACAATACAAGCATGTAGTCTGGGATTTGATTGAAATGTTTGACTCATTTAATATTGTGCACCATGATAGAAAGTTTAATGTTGTTGCAGACAAGTTAGTAGTGCTAGGATCCAGATTTGGAAATTGTACAGTATCTCCATTTTGTGAGTATGATGTTGAAATACTAACAAGGCCATCTATCCCTGACAACGTTAAAAATTGGCAAGTGTTTATGATGATGCTCTGGGTGAAACGGTTTTTATAAACCAAGGTGAGTTTGCTTGACCAAAATATAGATTGGGAACCAATGGTGTGTGTTGCTGAAGGAAAGGAAACTTTATTTGGCAAAGACATCATCCAGCTGAAGACAAACACGATTCCCAGAGGTTTGGTGGCACTTGAATCAAACTTTGATAATGTTGATTGCATTATTAATAGAAGTATGTTGGTTTCAAGAGATGTGGAAGAGCACACTGGGCATAAAGGAAAAAAACCATGTAAAATCTGGTTAGGAAGCAATCTGAGCAAGGAAGAGAAGTAGTCCTATGTTCAATTGTTGAAGAAATATCAAGACTGCCTAGCTTGGTCTTACTCTGAGTTGAAGGCATATAGGGAAGATTTGTTCCAACATGAAATTCCTCTTGAATCTAATGCCAAGCCTTTCAGGAAAAAAAGAGGCTGATCAATCCATCTCCTTTCTTTGAAGATGCAAGAAGAATTGAAGAAGTTGAGGGATGGAGGGATCATTCAGCCCACAAGGTACTCATCTTGGGTTACAAATTTAGTACCTGTCAAAAAAAGGAATGGTGATATAAGGCTATGCGTAGACTTTAGGAACTTGAATAAAGCATCATTGAAAGATAATTACCCTCTACCAAACATGGAGAATATGCTACAATTGGTAACTGGTTTTGAATTGTTATCCACTTTGGATGGTTTCTCTTTGGATATAATCAAATTGTTGTGAAGGAGTCAAAAAGAATAAAGACTTCCTTTACCACTCCTTGGGAACTTATGTCTATGTCAGGATGCCTTTTGGCTTAATGAATGTTGGAGCAACTTTCCAAAGAGCAATGGATGTAGCGTTTGTTGGTTATATTAATGATTTCATTTTTGTTTATCAAGATGATGTAACTGTGTTTTCCAGAAAAAGAAATGATCACTTGCAACACTTGGAGAGAATGTTGTTAAGGTGTAGAGAGTATGGCATATCATTGAATCCCAAGAAGTGCCATTTTGGAGTGCAAAAGGAAAATTTGCTTGGTCACATTGTATCAAAGGAAGGGGTCATGATTGATCCTAAGAGAGTGGAAGCCATCAGCAAGGTTCCATTCCAGAACTAAGAAGGGATTTCAATCCTTCTTTGGACAAATAAACTTTATCAGAAGATTTGTGTCTAACTTTGTTGAGTTGACCATCCCCATTACTAGCATGCTAAAGAAGGACCAAGTTATCAAATGGGAAGAAGCTTCCATTCAAGCTTTCAATGGGATCAAAGAAGCATTAAAGCATGCCCCTATTTTGGCAGCTCCAAATTACAAGAAGCCTTTTCAAATGTTTTCTTTTGCTTCAAAAACACCATTGCATCTGTCTTGTTGTAGAAGGATGATGAAGGGGCTGAGAGACCAATTGCCTTTTTCAGTAAGGCATTACAAGGAGCTGAGTTGAAGTACACCATCATGGAGAAGCAAGAATTTTCCTTGGTGAAAGAAACAAAGGTTTTCAAACCTTACATCTTGAGCTCTAAAGTTGTTGCTTATGTTCCCCACACCATGGTGAAAGATATCTTATCAGAGATGGAGGTCTCAAGAAAAAGATGCAGATGGGTAAACAAGTTATAGGAATATGACATGGATATCCAAACCATGAAATTGATAAGAGGTTTGGGCCTAGCTAAGCTTATGGCTGAGAGAAACTTGTGAACTATTGAGGTGAATGAAGTAGAAGGAGAAAGGGTGGATGTCCTTGAAAATTTGGTAAGCTCTGAATGGTACAAAGATATAATCTTTTATCTCGAAATTTATGTTTCCTTGAACATTTGACTAAAAATCAGAAAATATATCTTAAGTTAGCCTCCCAAAAATATGTCATTACTGATTTTGGGTTAGCTTGGAAGAACCCCAAGGGAGTGCTCTTGAGATGCATCACTGAAGATGAGGCCCCCAAAATAATTTCTGATCTCCATGGAGGAGTTTTGGGGGATTTTTGTTGGAAGAGTTATAACACATAAAATATTAAGGGTTGGTTATTGGTGGCCAACTCTTTTCAAGGATACAACTCTATTGGTTAGGAAATGTGAAAGTTGCCAACATTTTTCTAGAAGACTGAAAGCTTTAGGTTCCCTTCCTTTACAGCCTATGTCAATTGAAGCCCCATTTAAGCAATGGGGAATGGATTTCATTGGCGAGATTTTAGATCCTTCCAGTGCTGGTCATAAATGGATTCTTGTAGCCACTGATTATTTCACTAAGTGGGTGGAAGCAATCCCCACCAAGAAAGCAACACACCAAGTTATCATGGACTTCATGTTGAATCAAATCATATGTAGATTTGGAGTGCCAACTAAGATTGTTGTTGATAATGCCATGAGTTTCAGAGCCAAACCTTTGGTGGCAATGTGCAAAGGGTATGGAATCAATTTGACATATGCTTCTAACTACAATCCCCAAGGAAATGGACAAGTTGAGTCTAGCAATAAAAACTTGTTGAAGATCATTAGAAGAACCTTGGAGCTGAACAAAAGAAGTGGGGTGAGCAACTGAAGTTTGTTGTTTGGGATGACATAAATCACTATCAAAAGAGCTACTGGTAAAATCCCATTTGAGTTGGTATATGGAACTCAAGCTTTATTTTCCCCCTTCATTTGCAATTGTCTTCATTTCAGTTTGTTCAACAAATTGAAGATCAAGAAGTTAGTCCATATGATGCTCGAATCAATCAGATTATTGAGTTAGATGAAGAAAGAAGGGCATCCCATCAACATGTGAAGTTCAGAGAAAATTTGAAGAAGTTATTTGACAAGAAGGTGACTCCAAGAGCTTTCAACATTGGGGATCTTGTGCTATTATGGGATAGCAGGCATGAAGATAAGGGCAAACATGGTAAATTTGATGCATTGTGGATGGGCCCTTATTCAATTGACATTCAATTGGTGAAAATACCTTCTTCCTAAAAGACTTAGATGGGGAACTGCTTGAATTGCCTATTAATGGCAAGGAATTTGAAACATTTCCTTGATTGATTTCCCAAAATCAAGGTGAGCACCATTTTATAGTGTATAGTTCTTTGGTTTCATTCTACTTTTGTGTTTTTATTTGTTTTGGTCCTTGGTGACCTAGTTTTGCTGGTTTCTCAGTTCATTTTTTGAGGGTGGTTATGGTTTCTCTACTCTACAAGTTAACTCCATTGCCCAATGGATGTTTTTGCACTTGGTCTGCTCTATTTTTTTGTGGCACTCACTGGGAGTGCCCATCCCTGAGCCTGAGCCGATGTTAGTGCTCATTTTAAACTCACACCATTTTCCCTAATTTTCCTTTTGATCTGCGTGTTCTAAAACATTTCTATCTCTCGAATGGATGAAATGAAGTTTTTATCTCCATCTGTATACCATGAATTGTTTGCAAGTTTCCTTGTCATGCCTTATTTTGAATAAATCCCCAAATGTGCCCTATTTTTGCCCTAAATCTTTTCAATCTATGGGCTCTACCATTTTTTCCTATCTTCCCGATCATGGATGCTCGAAAAATGTTCAAATTTCTTCTGTATGCCTTTGAAAATCCATTCCCATGGTCAAAAATGCTTGGAGCCATGATTTACCTAGTTTTGTTTCAAAATTTTCCATCCTTAGCGAAAAAATTGATCCTGGGTGTGAACTGGTAAATTTATGTGTTTTTGATGGTCTGACGGGCGTCTTTTACCCATCAAATTCTACCTCAGCATTCAAATATACGTGGCCTCTTTTGATTGGTTGAGGGACAACGATAAATGTTTTGAACTTATCACTTTTTGCTATTTTGGCAAGAGGGAAAATTTGGTCCCATGGCTCCGCTAAGTTCTGATTGGTTCTTTTGGTGCTTACGTGGCTTCTTCTAATTAGATGAGGCACGCAACGGTTTGTTTTATGAACTTGTTATTTTTGGCTACTTTGGCAAAAAGTTTGAACTCACCCCGTGGCCCCGCCAGGCTCTGATTAAAGAAAATTTAAGTGGCAGGGAAAATTTCTTATTTTTGCCCCGAAGGTGTATACGTGTTCATTTTTTATTAGATGCGGCCCGACGGGTCTTTTTGGTGAAATTTGCCACTTTTGTCACATTTGTAAAAAATATCAAATTGGCCCCATGGCCCTAATAGCATCTAATTGGTTATTCAATAGATATGAAGTGGCAGGGAAAAAGTCTTACTTTGACCCCAAAGAAGGACACGTGGTAGTTTTTCAAGTTACAAGTGGGGAAGCGGGTCGGCGGAACATTTTGAAGTTTTTTTCCTTTTTGTGAAAAAGGAGAAAAGTTATGAAATAACCTGCAACTCCGCTGGGGCCCACATCAAAAGTTACAAGTGGGAAGGCAGGTCAGCGGAGGAAAATTGGAAATTTTTCCTTTTTGTTAAAAAGGGTAAAATTGCATAAATGAGCCATGACTCCATCAAAGGCCCATATTAAGCCACGTGTCGAGCCTTTATTTAAAAGGCGAAGGGGTGGGGAAAATGTGAAAATTGTGCATTTTCTCCAAAATTCATAAAATGCAAAAGGCAACCCCAGGCCCACTTTGAATCAGATTTTTCCACGTGGACGACTCTAATCTAAAGTTGAGAAAGGGTAGAATCAACGGTAGTTGTGCATTTCATTTGATTTTGTCTACCATTGGAGCTCCAAGATGTTTGGAGATGTGATTTTTGCATCATTCTTCATCAAATTTAGATGAATTTGTGTTGTTTTGGTCTGCAAGGTGTAATTGAATAGTTTTGGAGGATCAATTTGTAAATTGAGGTACAAATTTAAGCATTTGAGGTGGAGTTTTTCGGGCTCGTGCACAAATGCAAAATGCCAGATCCAAAAGTTGCAAAGAGAAAATTTCAAAAGGGAAAAGGTGAAATGATGAAGGAAAGGGGTTTGCATGCGTAGAGGATGAAAAATATGCTCCCAGTTGAAGAAATGATGGAAATATTTGCAATGATCCACCTTTTAGAAACACCTAGAAACTTTTGGACGTGTTTCGTTAAACGTCCCTTTCTGTGAATCATGATGGAATTTGTAACAAACTTGATGCTTAGGATATTCTTTTCTTGGGGGGAAAGATTGGATGTAAATTGAGTGTTATAAAAAGCATGCTTTAGTCATGCAAAAGGTCGAGGGTTGAATTCGTACGAGAAAATTTGAGAAATCCCATCTTCCTGAGAGACCATCTGAGAAACTTGTTAATATCTTATTTTTTAGATTTGATCATGTCAAGTTGGTTGCAAGTGTAAAGCCATTGACAAGCTCTAAGATTGTTCAAGAAACCTTCCCTGTTGATGAATCTAATCAACTTTGAATTAATCTATGTTAATCTTGGGAAAATTTGTGTCTACTTTATTTTAGAATGTTTTCAAATGGTTTTGATGTTTCTATTGCAATCTTGTGTTAAAATCCCTCCAAATCACACAGGATCTCATCCATGTGATAGTTTAGTGGTATTTTCAATTTCATTATGAGAAGAGCCTTCATCCTGTAATGAGATAAATAATTTAAAATCACTTTACTGTCATTTTTTTATAAAGATTGTCTGTAAGCCTTTGAGTGTATCTTAGGCATGAGGAACCAGGGGTATTTAATGTTTAATTGAGTCTTTAGCTTGAGCCTTCATGTTAAATTCTTTGAGATTGTGTGAAACTTTGCAAATCTGGGCCTCTATTGATGCACACCTTTTGGTTGAAGGAATATTTTAGCTATTCTGAAGCATTTTATCATTTAGTTTTCCAATTTTTGTGAAGGTTCTCAAAGATCTGGCAAAATCAAGTTTATCCTGCTTAATTTCCCACCAAAAATTATTCAAAACAATGAATCCTACCTGAACTACCCTGTTTCCCTATATGTCCACAAATGAATAAATTCTATTGCCAAAATATGTAGAAGAAATCAGGATTCCATAATTTCTTTATTAACCTTAACCTTGTTTAGAAAATATCACCATTCTTTAGAAGTGACAACTCGTGAGAGTTAAATTGTGGTGCATTGATCATATTTTCTCAAGGTTTCCTTTCAAATTTGTGCAAAAAGGATATCTTCATTCTCCTTCACCAACAAAGGTTACAAAATAGGTCCTCTCACCCTGGTTGAAAGGCACATCCTAAATTAGTGAGGATAGATCAAATCCTTTTGAAGGTGCTATCCATTTCTCCAACATCTGAGTGATAAAGAGTCACTTGAATCACCTCCCCGGCTATAAAACAACATACATGATGATTTATCTATCTCTAGGCTTCTTGTTAAATCGTGATGCTACTTAGCTTGCAAAGGAGAATCAATTTGGATACCAACACATCCCATTTAGTTATTATACTCGATACTCTTTAGGGAAGTTTGTAACTTCTGTGAAACTTTGTTGATCTGATATTCCATTTACTTGTGTAATGAAACTGAAACATTTGCTCGAGTTAAATTCTTAAAGACCTGTAGCATGAAATGATCAATTAGATAATTGCATCTTGACCATAATGGCTAACTATAAATCATGAAACTTTTTGATATGATCCCTTGAAATTGTTGAAACTGCATGATAACTCGTTGTTGTCTTAACACTGTAACCTTGCACTTTTGAATCTTATTTTGATGCCTGGTCACTAAGACTCCTTGACTTACTATATTTCTCCCTTTGCAATGGAAACTTGAATGCTGCTACTTTTGAATTTCTTGTACACTAGGCATGGAGTTAAAGACTATATTTGTTAGATTTTTTATATATCTTTGGCTTCTGAATTCACTGATTCAACTCTGAATGGAAGTTGTAACCTGCACTTAATCTTCTTATCTATTTTCCTCCATAATGTTGAGATACCCTATGATCATTTGATATGAACCCCTGATACTATGTTGCTTAAGTGTTTTTCTTATTCTACAACTTGTAATGTGAATACAAAATGAACATAGATGGATGAGCCTATAGCTAAAAACTGAAAACTTGTACTTTGTTTTCTTGGAAAAGCAGTATTTCCTGCTACCTCTACAATAGAAATTTGAATGTTGCATTCTTTTGATATTGTAACATGAAGTAACTTGTACCTATCTAATCTGTATCTTTTACCATACCATGCATTTTCTCTCTTTTGTATTAATATTTGATTTATCTGAGCATGTACTAGCTTGAAATAACATGATGGAAAGATGTAAATATCCATTTTACATGGTGAAGCCCTGTCAAAATTTTCTCATATTTCCTTCTTTTATTTCTATTTCAGCTGTAATAGATGTAATTTTTGATTCAGAATACATAATGTATCACTTTTTCTGTTGAAGTTGATTTATGGTTGGAAACTGAAACATAATAATTGTTATCTTAATCATGGCATGCTTTTCTACTTTTTGTATCACTTATTTGATTTACATATAACTTTTAAAGCATGTATTAATTAAAAACAACATGATGGAAAGATGTAAATGTCCATTTTACATGGCGAAGCCCTGTCAAAATTTTCTCATATTTCCTTCTTTTATTTCTGTTTCAAATGTAATAGATGTACTTTCTTATTCGTATACGTAATGTATCACTTTTTCTCAGTTAAAGCTAATTTATGGTTGGAAACTAAAACATAATAACTGTTATCTTAATCATCACATGCTTTTCTACTTTCTATATCACTATTTGATTTACATACAACTTTTAAAGCATGTATTAGTTAAAAAACAACATGATGGAAAGATGTAAATGTCCATTTTACATGGTGAAGCCCTGTCAAAATTTTCTTAGATTTCTTCTTTTTCTGCATTAGCTATAATCTTCTCTTTCCAGTTAACTTCATCCTTTAAATCCTTACTCTTCTTCTTCATTTGTAATTTGGGACATGTAATTTTATCTGCAAGTCTCTCCTCTGTTCTGTAATGCAACTTCTTCTATTTCTAAAATAATTGTTGAACTTTGAGTTGCATTCTTCCTTCATACCAATATGTACTTGTCACTTATCTACTTCATGTACCATATGATAGAAGTCATTGAACTCTACAATCTTTATCTATAATGAGGACTGTAAGACATGATTTATTTCTTCTTGGCGCAACTCCACTTTTACAGCACACTTGAGAAAATAGTTAGAAATATTTAGACTTTTTGGCCTCTCTTATGTCCATGGTTTTTCTTTTCTTCTCTCTCTCTTCTTTATGAATGAGTGAATCATGTATATTGTTTGATCTCAAAGTAATCTATGTCTCCTATTATTAAGAGATCCATGTGCACGAATTAGGATAGTACAGGAATATGGATTAACCCCGAGCTCGTAAATTAATGAATTTCCTCTTTTCTTCTTTTCAGTATGGTGCTTTCGTAGTGAAGATGGAGAGGGAACAAATATGAAGATGAGTATGCATCAACCAAAAGAGAAACATCCAAGGCAATGATGGGTTCACTAATAATCCTTTATTTTCTCTTTCATGCATGTGTACCTCTTATTTCATTAGTTGTACTTTACTTTCCCGTTACATCCCACGGCTTGTGTGGGAACATTTGAAATTCCTTATGAATAAAACATTGAATTGTGAAATTGAGTTGTGTATTTCTTTCTGCATTTCTACTTTCTTATATGGATTGTATGATAAACTAAACAACCCAATGATATAATTGAATGTCTTAATCATAAAGGAAAGAACATTAAAGAATACTTGTAACATCCAGTAATGAACTCTGATTTTTGTAATCTGTAGTCATGATTGCTGCTCCAAAACCTAACACTTCATCTATTCTCAGTAATTTGATGTCTTCATCAAGGAAACACAAATGTCCTTCTGGGGCTTTGTGTTCTTTTGTTGAAGATAGCATGAAATTGTAGGCTATGTGATCTGTTATGTTTTGCAACAACACACATAGCTACATAGATTTCATGTAATCATTAATTAATTCAACAGTAATAATATTATCTAAAAGAACCTCCCCTAGCTTAGGTATACTTCACCCATGCTATCCATCGTAATGAAGTTTCGAGTTGGCCATTTTTGCACACGTGCAAGTATTGTCAACACAAACAGTTTTCTTTTTTGCACAATTTATTGGTGGTTAATTACTTACTTACTACATGAAGCTACTCCATTTTTCTGCTTGAGTGCAACTTTATTTATGTGTGTGTATTCCACTTGATCCTCGTGCTTACTCTCTTTGACATGGTATAAGAAATATGTTGTTGGGAATTGTGTCACTCGCCAATAATTTTTGCCTCTTACTCTTGGTTTTGTAATGTTATTAGTTTATTGTGCAAATTTTTAATCCATATTTGATTTGTGTTATACATGCATTAATTTGGTTTAATTTTGGTTTTCATGGAGTTTTCTAGTTTTTGTTGGTCTTGTATAAGTGCATGGTGTATAGATTGAATCAAGGGTTTCTTGAAAAATTAGGCTATCTACAACTAAACTTTGCAAGTTGTTTTATTTGGATCCTTTTTTAGAGGTTTTAGTATATTTCAAGAGCTATTTTGACTCTTAGTAGTGCTCTTAGTAATGTTCTTAGTAGTGTTCTTATTATTTCTTATAGGGTAGTGAGCGTGTCTACCTAGCCTTGCGACAAGGAGCCCCCAACTACAACGTGAGATGTTGTTTCTCACATATTTCTTTGTATTTACCCTTTTCACTTGCTTTCGCCTTTATAAATCTTATTATAATTTTGTTTTCAATGCTTTCGAATGTAATTTATTATGACCTCCACACTTGCACATTTTTTTCCTACCGCAGAAGTGAGTGGTCAATTGTTTCATGTCACACAAACACACCTTATTGTACACCAAGACATTTTTATAAAGTATCCCAAACAAGGGGGTTAATTATTGTTCTGGGGTGTTTTAATCACTCAGTAGATGTATTTCCGGATGAGTCTAACAACCTTTTATTCATGCTTTGTCATCCATTACTCTTCTCGCATTGATTTCTCTTTTTTTGTGAATGGACCATAGAGGATGTTCTTTCTAGAATTATGCTTCATAAGACCAATATTGATCGCAGCCTCTCGCCACTTCTTCTTGGTAGGGCTAATTACATCTTGGGCATTCAGCGCTGAATTATTTCTCATTCACGAGGACCTCTATCCATTCTTTTATAGATAAGTACCGCCATTATGATTCTGATAAACTTGAAGACTAGTTTGACACTTATAGTATGGTCGTTGGTCATTTTCTTACATGTATTTCTAGGCCTCTACACCATCATGTAGAACACGTGGAGTGTCCTCACACTATTTGGAGCATTTTTAAGTCCTTATATGGAGACTATTTAGATATTGCAGTTGTTTCTCTTTTGATAGTATGTTTCCTCAACCATTTCATATGATGATAGTTCTACTAACACATATTTTCTTGCTCGTATTCCTGATGATGAGGTTTGTTCTTCTATTTTTGATGACAAGTTTATTGATAAGGATACCTCTCCTCCCTCTCCAAACCACCATTCAAAGAATTTTGAACCTCCTCTTTACCCATCATACATTAGGAAGACATGTTCTTGGATTCATACCCGTGCATTCTCGTTAGGAAATAAGGGATAAAATATATGGAATAATCCCTCACGTAATCACAACAAAGAGAGAAACTAATATGCAGAAATTATTACAAATCTCAAATAAAATAACACAACACAAAGAGACAAAGATTTAACGTGGTTCACCCAATTTGGGCTACATCCACCAAGAATCACTTGCTCAGATTTTATTACAAGCCACCACTCTCTCAATACAATACCTGTGATCCGTTTGGAGCTATGCTCAAAAAACTCTGCTGCAATTCACACCAATTCAAAGCACATCTGCAATGTTCTTCATACCTCTATCATATGCATAAAACCATATAAATAGACAATTGCTTAAGTAGTTTTACAAAACCATGGGTATCAAAACCATGGGCAAAACCCATCCCATAAACCTATGGGTCAAAAATCTCACCCATATGAGAAGAGCACGTTTCTCGATATGTCGGGTGCATTTTTTCGAGGCCAAAAAAATTACGCCTAAAAATCTCTAGTGAGGATACATGAAAAGTGTATAGTACTCTTAATGTACAGTCTTCAACACTTTCACACATGAAAATAGGCTCCACAACCTAACAATCTCCCACTTGGAGACTAGTTTCCCTCTGAGCAAGCTTCTCAACCCTTCACTAGTTTCTATGAAGACCAACCAAAGCTGAACACAACTTTAGTTTCTCCCTTGTGACCACCTTGGTCATCATGTCTGTAGGATTCTAATTGGTATGAATCTTCTCCAACTTTAACTTCTCTTCCTCCAAAGTTTTCCTGATGAAATGGTACCTTAACTGTATATGCTTTGTCCTAGAGTGGAAAGCAGAGTTCTTAGCTAGGTGTATAGCACTTTGACTATCACTATGTAACTTTCCTTCCTCTTGCTTATGCCCCAACTCCTCAAGTAATTGTTGTAACCAAATCATTTCCTTGCTTGCCTCTATGGCAGCAACATACTCAGCCTCCGTGGTTGACAAAGCCACCAACTTTTGTAGTCGTGAAATCCAACTTACTGTTGTTCCACCTATAGTGTAAACATAACCTGATTGTGCTCCTCCTATCTGTCTACATCTCCAGCCATATTTGAATCTACATAACCACACAAAATGGTGTTTGATCCATCAGCACAAAACTATCCCCATGGTCCTGTCATCACCAATCCAAAGACTATGATAATTCTTCACCGGGAACTCCTCGTGCTATGATTATTTACTAATGCACAGCCTTTAGTTTGGTGGATGTAATCTGGAAACAAAACAACAACATAACACAAGAATACCATTGACTATGATAAGACCAGTAATGATGACAAATCTGAAATATCAAAGTAAATTATAATATTAACATGAAATTGTTACAATCTCACCCATGAGGTACTTCAAGTGTTATTGACTTCACTTGACTTTCACCAAGACTATGGGAGAAACTTTACAATTACACCTCTTAATGGCTTCTTCAACACACCTTTAAACTGGATGGCTTCCTTCGCACACTTCCTACAATATTTCTCACTACTTCCTTCTATGCTAAATGAGGGGGTGGCCTCTCTATTTATAGAACTTCCAGCTTATCCATCTTATCTCTAAGATAGGATAAGAAATCCACTCCTCACGAATCATATTCCATACCTTAACTCTTATCTCGTACATGTGTAGCTTATCTCTAAGATAAGATAAACCTTATCATTTTACATGGGTTCCACATTTTTAGACTTTTACAAATAAAATACACAAAATAGTTATGACCTCACTCCTTGTCTTTATTACCAATATAATATTTCTAATTCCTAATCATGTAGACCCTACTTCTCTAATTACCCAAACTTTGACATTTTAATATTACCGACCACTTACTTATGACAAATATTTACTTTTACAACATTCCTATTCAGACTTTTGATCAGTACTTCGCATTATTATTGGCGGCACCATACCTTGACGGCGCCGTTATCTTCTATCGACGCTACTACTAATTACACTTAACAACATCCTATTCCTAATACATACATTAATGAAATAGAAATTACGGAGGAAAATTTTAGTGTCGATGGTCCTCACAAATATCAAGGATCCACTTTACTTCCTCGCTGATCTCTACCTAGATCACTCATAAATCTACTCACCGCTCCCACCGCATGGGCAATATCGCCTAGTGCACACCATGGCATACATCGAACTACCAATCTGCCGATGAGTAAGGTACCTTGACATTTGGTTTCTCTCCTTCTCTGCCTTAGGACACTCGCTCCTTTGATAACTTGAAATGGCCTCGCAAAGGAGTCCCAACCACTTTAGCATCCTGCATATTAAACCTCTCCAAGACTTTCTTAATGTACTCTTCGTGAGATAAAGTCAACTTCCATTCCTTCCTATCCCAAGATATCCTCATACCAAGGATTTGTTTGGTTGCCCCCAAATCCTTCATAGCAAAGGATTCACTTAGTTGATTCTTGAGTACTTTTATTTCTTACATGTTTTTACCTACAACCAACATGTCATCCACATACGTAAAAGGATAATATAACCGCCATCCTCAAATTTCTTTTATATACACGCAATGGTCAGAATGAAATCTAATATAACCTTGCTCCATCATGAAGCTATCAAATTTCTTATACCATTGATGTGGAGCTTATTTCAAGCCATACAAGCTCTTCTTCGCTTTCACACCATCTCCTTTTTACCTTTGACCTCATAGCCATCTCTGTCGCTACATATATAGTTCCTCCTCCAAATCACCATGGAGAAATGCGCTTTTACATCAAGTTGTTCTAAGTGCAAGTCTTCTCACCGTAACTATTCCTAGAACAGCTTCTAATAGAAGTCATCTTTACTACAGGAGAAAAAATCTCATCAAAATCTATACCTTTTTTCTATGCAAACCCCTTGACCACCAACCGAGCCTTGTATCTTTTCTTGCCTCCTTCTTCCTCTTTGACTCTGAACACCCACTTGTTCTGTAATGCTCTTTTTCCTTCAGGTAGATTTACCAAATCCCATGTCTAGTTCTCCATGAGAGCCTTATGCTCCTCATCCATGGCTTGCTCCCACTTCTTCCTAGCATCTACCTGCATTTCTTCATCAAAGCTCTCTGGTTCTCCACTATCAATGAGTAATAAATAATAAAGAGAAGGAGAAAAACATTCAGGTTCTCTTCTTACCCTAGAATACCTCCTCAATATAGGAGTTTGGGGTTCCTATTGAGGAGGTTCCTGAACTGATTCATGTGTCACTTTTCCATCCGGAAGATCCTCTACCGCTACATATTCTTTCTTGGATTCTTCCCTGTTTTCCCGCAATCGCCGCTTATACATGACTTTATCATTAAAGACCACATCCCTAGATCGAATGATTTTTTTGTCCTTAATACTCCAACATTTATATCCAAAGTCATCACCACCATAACCAATGAAAGTACATTTTTCTGATTTAGCCTCTAGCTTGGTCCTATCATCCTTGTCTATATGAACAAACACCTCACATCCAAAGACTCTAAGAAATGAATAATCAACTTTCTTACCATACCAAGCCTCCTCGTGTATGCCTCCATTCAAGTCACTTGACAAATCTCTGTTTATCAAGTACACAAATGTGCTCACCGCTCGCCCAAAAAGAAAGAGGCAAATCCCCGCATGTAACCTCATGCTCCTAGCACGTTCCATTATTTTTCTATTCATCCTTTCTCATACCCCATTCTGCATGAATGGAGTTCCCCGAACCGTATTTTTCCTCGCGGATTCCATTCTTAGAACAATAATCATCAAATTCATTGTTGCAATACTCCCCTCCATTATTTGACCTGATACATTTTAGCTTAAGACTTGTTTCATTCTCTACCAAGGCTTTCCATTTAACAAAAGTGTCAAATACATTAGATTTGTTTCTAATACAATAAACCCAAACTTTCCTTGTTGCATCATGAATAAAAGTAACATAATAACTTGAACCCCAAGAGATGATACCTGAGCTAGCCCCACACATCAGAATGCACCAGCTCTAACTTACTCTCTTTCTTTATAGGTCTAACCTTGAGAAACCTTACTTGCTTCTGTTTCCCATATATGCAGTCCTCACAGAACTCCAAACCTATTTCTGTATATCCGGCAAATCCTTCTTTATGATCTCCATGCCCTTATGGCTCATATGACCAAGCCTATAGTGCCACAATGTTGTATCTACTTCTGAAGCCACAAGATTACAAACATTAGTGCTATAAGTGGTTAAATACAAGGTTCCAACCTTCTTACCTCTTGCCACCATAAGAGCACCCTTGGTAACCTTCCAAGAGTCTACATTATAAATATCACAATACAACCATCACTTCCCAACTACCCCGCCGATATCAAATTTCATCTTAATGTAGGCACATGTCTGACATCCTTCAATAGCCAAGTATTCCCATTCGCATCTTAACCTAAATAAAACCTTTTCCAACTATGTCTGCAAGGCTCATCATCACTAAGAAAACATGCCCAAAATCTCCTCGAACATAATCAACAAAATAATGCCTATGTGGAGAAGCATGGAAAGAAGCCCCCTCGAATCTAAAACCCAAGATTCAAGAATATTGTGCAAAGAAAGAATCAAAGCATCCCCGACATACATTACCCGTTGCCACATTTACCTCCTTGTTTTCTTCCCGTTGTTTCTTCTTATCTCGAAGCTCCCAACAAATTCTTCTTTTTGCATGCCCAAAGCTTTCCACAATTCCAGCATACAATCTTGTTCTTGGATTTTAACCTTGCCCGATCTTTTGATTTTCCACAGCTTCTCTATTCTTCTATCTCCCTCTAGTTTCCATCACAAAGCATTCTCAAGTAGAAGATTCCCAGAGATTTTCCTTCACATTTCCTCGCTTAAAACACCCCCTACAACATCCTCAAACTTCAACTTTGAGTTAGCTAGAACCAAATTACTTGTTAGTGCAAAATCACAACACCCCTGGATGCAGATCAGGCTTCTAGGTTGATCACTCAGCATCCAGTGTGATTGCACAACATGGAAACCTCTCTCCAAGCGTGGGACTTTTGAACCGAGAGAGGAATCTCCAGAGAAGGCTAGTTCCAGCCCTAAACTACCTCGCCACAAGCTATTCCGGTGCAGCAAGCTAATCTAATCCTAATCTAACAATGCCAAGGAGACAGAGAGAGAGAGAGAGAAAGGAAAAGAACAAAAGCCTACACTAAAACGGTGATACACCAGAGAAGGAGAATGTTGGACATCTATCAAAACTGCCATGGGACAAAGAGAGGTGAGCAATGGGAAGGATGGACAAATGCATCACAGTGCCCAAGGATAGATTTCACACAGAAAATGTCCCAAAACTCCATGAACACAGCTCCAAACTGCAATGAACATTCAAACATGCACAAATACCTGCAATGAAGAGAGGCAAGAAGAGAACAAGAAAACGAGCAAGGATGGACGGATGCATCACAAAACACGCTTTGTTGCTCCGTGGAAGTTTGCACGTTAACATCATTTCAATAGTAAAAGGCAAAAACGCCATTACAGAGCAAGGGGAGGAGGTTCGAACTCCATTTTCAACCCTAGAGAAGAAAAGAAGGGAGGGCAGAGTAGAAAAGATGAACAACTTGTTATAAAATGAGCCAAATCTGGCTTTTTACATTGCATGGGTCGAGCCCAGGGGACAGAAACGTGGGAAAACGTGTAAGCCTATTCCTCATTGACTGCAGATGCATTAAAACGGCATGGGATACCTTACCAACCCATACCCTACCATCTCTGACCGATTTGGAGGAGAATGTGACCCATTCTGCATTAATTTGGTCACTGAAATGTCACTTCTGGCCGTGCTGAAGAAGAATGCGACCCATGTGCATTACAATCGTTGTTGAAATGTCACTTCGCCATGATCACGTGTTAGAGCCGCTTCTCAATTTTCTCTCTCCAGATTACACCAAAATTTGATATTGATCCTTAATCATGTATAGAATTTCATAAGCTTTCTGCTGATATAAAGAACGTGCAACTGAGTTTTGGATCGAAAGATATGATGATTTGAAGATTTAGGGCACTAATGCACTAAAACAAATTTTGAAATCTTTCCCGCGCTCTGCCACCTGGATGACACGTGTCAAGCGCTGATTGGTCGAGCAGTTCTCTCTCCTTCACCTTTCGGTGGGCTTTCTTTTGAAATTTCCTTGTGGGCCCCTTAAACTTGGACACGTGTCCTCTTCTGATTGGCTCGGGCTGACCCTTCAAAACTCGCCCTTTGACTTTTGGACTCTTTCCCCTGCGACACGTGTCATGATCTGGTTGGTTCTCGGCCCTTTCGGCTCCTTCGCGCCCTTCGCGTCTTTATGTCCCGGATGTCCCAAACTGCTTGGGCCAAAAACTTCCGATCCACCGAAATGGGCTTCCTCGTCCCTCATTTGGTGATGACACATGGCATTGTTTGATTGGCTTTCGGCTCCTTCGGCGATCCGCATCTCAAGCGCGTCCCTTCATCCGGATGTCCTGAAGCATTTAACTTTCTCTTTTTCGGGCGAATCGACCGATTCGTGTCATCACGGCTAAAATGTCCCAATTGCTTCCCGATCGCTTGTTCTCATTTCACCCGATCCGGCGGTTCACTTTCTTCGTGTACTCTTGTCCCAATCGTCCCGCCGCTTAGTCGTTTTCTTCCTCTTTCTGGCCGGATCGGCTTCGCGCCCGCCGCATACCTCTATCCTGGATGTCCCTTTGCTTCACGGGCCACTGGAGGATTTTCGGCCGATCCGCGCCTGGGAGATGTCCCAAATGTCCCGAATGCCCCTAGGACTAGGACTAAGTCATTTTTTATGATTTTTCCCGGATCAATCTACATGCTTGGAGGAACTGCAAACTCGATGCATGTTATTGAAATTTACCTCAGGGGTGAAATTTTGACAACAATTACTTACCGCCATTACTGTGCTATTCCAACTCTCGGGTAAAGAGCATAGATTAATAAAGCCCTAACTTCTTCATCAAATTCTATCAGAATCAAGCTAGCATATTCACAACCGTATTGAAATCATTTAAATGATCTTCTACTAAACTATTCTCAGACATCTTCATATTAAACAACTTTTTCATTAAAAATATCTTGTTAGAGGCAGAGGGTTTTTCATACAACTTCCCTAATGCATCCATTAGATCTTTTGTAGTCTTTTCCTTTGAAACATTAAATAATACCGAAGATGCAAGACACAGCCGGATCGTTCCAAGTGCCTTCCGATCCAACAAATCCCATTCCGTATCTCACATACTCAAGGGTTTGTTCACCTTCTCGATAAATGGAGTATAAAGATCCTTCTGATAAAGGTAATCTTCCATCTACATCTTCTAAAGACTAAAATTCTGCTCGTTGAATTTATCAACCCTAGATCTTCCATCATCTGCCATAGCTCCCACTCAAGATAAAAATTTTCCTACAATTCAACACTTTAGTAAACCAAACCAGGCTCTGATACCAATTGTTAGGAAATAAGGGATAAAATATGCGGAATAATCCCTCACGAATCGCAATGCAATAAGTAGAAACTAATATGCGAGAAATTATTACAGATCTCAAATAAAATTTCGAATAAAATAACACAACACAAAGAGACAGATTTAACGTGGCTCACCCAATTTGAGCTACGTCCACCAAGAATCACTTGCTCAAATTTTATTACAAGCCACCGCTCTCTTAATACAATACCCAGATCCATTTGGAGCTATGCTCAACAAACTCTACAGAATTCACAGCCGAATTCAAAGCACATCTGCAATGTTCTTCATACCTCTATCATATGCATAAAACCATATAAATAGACAATTGTTTAAGTAGTTTTACAAAATCGTGGGTATCAAAACCATGGGCAAAACCCGTCCCATAAACCTATGGGTCAAAAATCTCACCCATATGAGAAGAGCACATTTCTTGATATGTCGGGTGCATTTTTTCGAGGCCAAAAAAATTTACGCCTAAATTTTTTTTCTTTTAGGGCCGCGCCCGGACCCCACTCGGGGCCCGACTCGACCCAAAACCCCGCGAGGATACATGAAAAGTGTACAGATCTTAGTGTATAGTCTTCAACACTTTCACACATGAAAATAGGCTCCACAACCTAACACATTCTATATACCTCTATTCCACAAACTCATTATACAAGGTTTCTCCTACTCCTCATACTTCTTGTGTTGATGATTCATACCTGTTAGACATTACTATTTTTTTAATCGAGTAATGCTTTCGGGATGAGTTTCTTCTAGACCTAAGTTATCTTTTTTGCAGAGTCTACTTATGTTGCACTATAGGTATTTTCTTTCACCGAGCCTCCATGCATTTTTTTGGGAGGAGTCCTTCATCTCCATTGATGGGAGTACCCCTTTTAGGAAATTCGTCACTTCCACTATTTTGGAGACCATCACTTATCAACCTATGCTTATGGATCCTTATTATACTATTGTGGGGGTTGTTATGCCTTAACTTCATATGGAAATTTTTTTGGTGAATGATCCATACCCATACTCTAACAGTTCTAGTTCAGTTGTATTACCTTCAGTTTTGAGCAACTATTTTTCAAACCTATGTCACACTTCAATAGTGGACAAAATTCAAAGTTATTTGTATTGTTGCCTTGATTTCCTTTGCGCAGAGTGGGTAGACTTTCAGTACTCCTTTTTTGTTCTTCCTAAGGGCATAAACATTGTTTTATGCGGATGGACCTTATTCAATCTAGAGGAAGAAGACCACATCATTAACACTCTTATTCAAGACTTCATAGAGTTGAAGACCTCAGATAAGGTTATATAATTCTTTACCAAACCCTTCTTTGAATCTAAGTATCCTTACTTGTGCTTTTGTCTTGGGTGAGGTCCACTACAGCTTCACATCCTCTTCAATATTTCTAGTCTCTTTCTTCTTCTACTCTTTCTCTTCTTCTAGAAAGATTATTGTTTGTACATGGGTACCTCATCAAGACTGTAGTTTCGTTACCATATGATGAAATTTAATTAGGTTGTTTAGGGAGTCTTTTATCTATTGTAAGTGGATGTTTTCCCATTGATTTTCTTCCATTACTTGAGATATTTATTATACATAGGTACCTCATAAGGCGTAGTTGTTAGGAGCCATTTCTCACACAGACTTGCCATGTCTCATCCTAAGCTATGATGAAGGGGGTGTTGGTGTGAGTTATTTCATCTGCTTCTTATTATTAGGTTTCTCCCTCACACATAGTGATTAATTTCACCTTAGGTGAGTTCATAGGTATTTAGGTGTCATTAGGAGTTATATGACACATGTTAGATTTTGTCATTTGTGTCGGTGTGTCATACAAGAGTTTCTCTTGTGGAGGTACAATGGGTCTTACATTGGGAGTTATAAAACACTCCTATTTGTACTTATTTTTTGATCTATGAGAATGAGAAGACCTTTTTCTTGCATGCACAATTTCTTGGTGGTTAATTGCTTGCTTACTTTGTGGAGCTACTTCATGTTTTCATTTGAGTGTAACTTTGTTGATATGCACATATTCTGACTTAATACTTATGCTTTCTCTCTCACACAGTCTAAAATATATTGCAGTGCTCAGTGAATATCACATCGGGGTGACCGCCAAGCTTAACTGACTCAAACATATGCATTATTTATTCCATATAATGTTTTCTTGAGCATTACGCAGGTAGTTAGGGTTTATTTTGCAAGAACAAGTGTGATACAGAGAACCCTATGACATATCCAAAAGGAAAAACAACAAACGGAAGGAACCAATTTCATATCCTAAAAATACCATAAGTGGAGCTTTTACTAGATACTAGCCCCGGATCGACACTAGCGCTTTGAGGGAGTCCTGTCCTCCCGTGGGTGTTCATGTCTGAAGAAGTTCTAGATCCCAATTTCTCGGGAAGAGACTACACGGTCTATATCCAACCTTCTCAGCCGGTTTTCCACCTAAGATCAACCCAAATCTATTAATATAAGCTAAGTCATTCTCATTCTCCTATCTTGTATACTTGCATGTACTTTTCATGTCAAATCTTGTTTATTATTGTTATATCTATTTGATCCCATTATGTCAAATTATGTTTTTCTCCTCCGTCCAAAATTTTAGGTTGTATTTGATATTGACACATGTTAATCCTGATCCTATTGTACATTTTTGGACTTTCATCTTGAGTCCAACACAATTGTACATTCCAACATAACATATTTTGTGTATAGTAATTATAAGGTTATCAATAATCTAGTTAGAGCTTTAGAAAGAAAGAGATATGGAGCTCAATTTTAAAGTAGCATATTGGTGCCATGATGGTGGAGGAAGCACTAGTTGAGAGAGGAAAATGTAAGTGTGCTCAATCTCCTTCTATGCCTTATTTTCTTATTTCTTGCATCTTAAACTGAATTGAGGTGACACATATTTGTATTCTTTATTTACATACAATATTCTTCTAAAGTGTACTAAAAAGTTCCATGTGATAATAAACATGCTCTCTAATTATTTTGGTAATAACATTTGTCTATTAGACATGTATCTTCATAGACTAGGTTCAATTAATTTGAGTAATTAATGTATTTGATAATCTCTTCTTACTTCAAATTTTTTACAGATGTGATCAATTATAGATATATACTACAACACCTTTAATTGGGGAGCTAGGATGAGTGTCATCTTTGTTAAGAATCGTAACAAAAAAAAGTCTTTGAGACATATTCTACATATATGTGAGAAAAGATGGATGTTTAACAAAGATTTGAAAATCTACATTGAATTAAGTATCTTATTTTCTTATTGAGGTTAGTCTTTGGTTTTCGTAGATCATGTCTTGATAAATATTGCCTATATGGTGAGAAACCATTTAAAATTGAGTCACCATGGAAATCAATTAAATAACTCCCAATATTATTCAAGGTATAATTTCTTAATATTAATAAAAATTCCTCCATTTTATATAAAAATCTTGTCGATCCTACATGCCTCACTTGTGATTGGTTTATGCAACAAACTTGAATCATTTCTTCAATCAACTATTTGATCAAGAAATTATCGACCTAAAAAGTATTTTTGCCTCGGAGATTATTTAATCTAAAGACTTTTCATATATCATCATGATATTAGCTAACCATTTGTTAGGTAAATGTTTGACCTAAATAGTATTTCTACCATAGAGAATATTCAATCTAAACAACTTTCATATATTAGTGTGTATAAATATCTCTTTCATTCAATTTTAATTCCGAGTATATTCATTGAATGCTTCACCATAAACATTTACAGACTAGCTTTGCGTAAGTTTGATCTTGACCATTATTTCAGAAAACATATTATGAGTGCATGACTATTTAGCTTATACGAACCATTCATGTGAAATTTATATATTGATGACAGCATTTATACATTTAAATTTTGACAATGTACTTTAAAGTTGATGGTTGGTTATACATTTTGATGCTTTTTGCTATCATGTCTGTCTCTATCATGCATATATTTTCCCTGCACAAATTTTCCACACACAAGGAATTCTTGTGGCTACCCACTACATTCATACCTCATGCAAGCTCATGGGGATGGGCATATGTAATAATTCTCAGTGCCACATGCTCTCAATATGATGAATTTTTATTTACTGACGGTGACATATTTTTCTAAGAAGATAGTGATTCCCATGAGTATGAATGCATTTTCATGGCACTCAATTCCCCATCGATGCCTTACTAATGGAGGAACATGATAGGCTATAAATGGTTCATCTTCTATCATAGTCCGTAGAAATGTTTTGCAGTGAAAATATTTAACCACAATACTTGGATGCAAGAATTTTTATTCATAGGTGGGGAGTCCCATACAAAGCCTCAATTGTTTTCTTTAATGTGCTCCACAATAAAATTGAGTGCATGTCCATGGGCGAGTTCACTATGACTTCTCTTTTTTGGGTTTGAGCATTTAATTCCTAAATCACATATTTTCCCATCTACCAAACTAACCTAAATTATTGTGAAAATGGGTGAAATAAAAGGAAAGCTAGATTTTTTTAATGCTAATGACTGTTTATTATGAAGGAGGTCCAGACACCACACCCATGACTCATCACCCTCACCCGCATCAAAACGAACCTAATAATGACTTAAACCAAGCCCACAACTGATCCTCAGAGAGAAAGGAGGGAAAGTTGGCTATTTTACTAAAAATAGCCAACTTTGACCTAACCGACATCGGTCCCTACTCGGTCCCTACACCGGCGCGCTAATGTAACCGCCATCGCCTCCTCGTAAATGACCTCCCCAACCAAAATGAAAGGATCCCATTTTACAAGATCCATTCATTTGCAAGAGAGAGACAAGTGAGAGAGAGAAGAGTTTGCAAAGAGGAGTATCGAGCCCAAGACTAGAACTGAGCAACTAGAGCATTGTCACACTCATCCAAACATTGGGAGAGTCGAGGATAGCTTCATCAGATCACTTCCGATTGCTGGATCATCCCAACTAAGCCTTGCCTTCGCCACTGCATTCTTTGGACTTGCATCCACATCAGAAACTAGTAAGTAGTCTCTTTTATCACCTTGTATGCTTCTAGACACTACTTTGTGAACTTTTAATTCATAGGGATTATAAGCTCACTCCTGGATCTACTACCCAAAATAACCTCGCACCTAACCTTCGGTCATCCATCTCTATATTGCCCCAAAGACAACTCTCTCACTCTCTGAGTCTTCTCTATCACCCTACTACTCCCCTCAACCATCTACCAACCTTCCAAACCTCATAACCACCTTACACCAACCTCCATTTAAAAATCCCTAAATCACTGCCCCTACCGATATCGGTTATTCCCTACCGGTACGGTTTTATAACCACGATCGGTTATCCAAAGGACCGACATCATCGGTCACTGTGACTTATACCAAAACCAACCTTTCACCTATTCACCTCAAAACAATCTCATGTCCAGCCTGGTCTATCCCTATAACTTGATCTGAACATATCAATAACCAGTGACCAAACAAACAACATGACATTCTATTATTGGTAGTTTAGTCTCTATTGCTTTTAGTAACGAGATACCTAAATCGTGAGTTCACAATAGCTTCTTTATTATCATTTGCATCAATTTGTATTAAAAGGAACTGACCACCTTCGAAAGGAAGTCTAATATTTCCTGGCCCAAGGCAGTTCCCTCACTTATTGTCTAACTAAAATCTGTGGTCTTGCATTCTTATTTACAGGTAGTCCTTCCCAGACAAAAAGGAGCTCTTCACAATCGGTCTGATCTCTCTACGGTACGCGCACACCTTCCCAACACTCAACAGGTATTCCTCCTAACCCTAACCCCTATCTGTTTCTCAAGAGAATGAAAGGATAGAATTAACTCTATTCTGGAACAAAATTCTGTGTGAAACATTTTGGCACGCCCGGTGGGACCCTTCTCGGGTTTCTTTCTTTCTTACTTGTTTTCATATAGGGAGCACACTTGTTGTTTTTTTTTCTAAATATTCACAAAATATTTTGTCATTTTGGTAAAAGAATTTGTCTTTCTTTCGCATCTTTGCATTAGTGAAAGTCATCTTCTTAATCTCTTCTCTTTCTTTGCTTCATCGAATATCATTTTCGATTTGGGTTTAAAACACGTGCATCACATTCTTGCTTGTTGTTTTTAATTCTAGTGAACGTAGATTAAGTAATAGGTCATACACGTGGGGGTGATATCCATGGTATTGATGAGAAATTAATCTTACTCTCACTGCACAACACATACCAAATCACATCATAATCTACACAACATCTCAAACATCCCCCCTTCCCGTGGTATTCCTCCGCCCGATTGAGGTAGCCTTACAAGCCAAAACAAACTTGACATCTCCCTTAGGTCTTTTTTTGTTAGGATTGACATCATCTTGCATCTAAGGCATAAGCCCAAAGTGATTAAAACTAATCCTAGGTTAGTCTCTTGAGTTTGCTTGTGTATCTTGCTTGTTTTTTTTTTTTTCGCTTTGCTTTCTCGCTATACCCCGTCTCGCTGATCACTTCAGCATAGTTTGGTGGGTATACTAAGCCTTGTTATCCCCAAACCAAAAGCCTCTTACATTCTCTCTTTTTTCATTCACAAAGTGACCGACACCGGTCATCTTCTACCGACATCGGTCACCTGACCGACGCCGGCCACAATCCGACCGACATCGGCTACTGACCGATATCGCCATCGTGTTTCATAGCTTCCCGACAAACCAAAGAACCTACCAATTCCAACATTTTGTTGTTGTTTCTATTCCTGATTGACTAATTCCCTATCAGATCTCTCTTCCCATGGTTGTTATCACCCGAAACAAGCCGCAGCCATGGTTTCACATGCTTGTTCCGTGTCTTTTCCTCGAGTCACCCTTTCGCATCCTATGGGAATCCTACGACACCAATGCTTTTCCCAAGATCCCCGTAGGAGATAAGGACTTTGCTAAATTTTTGATGCTAATCCTAGCACCGCACAATAGTATTATTTGTCTCATACCCCTGACCGTACACCCGATGGTCACTCCTCTTTGGTATGCCTATTAGTATAGCCACTCACTTAGCCCCTTCTCCACCTAATAACTCCACCTCACCGTCTTCATCCTTAGCCCCGTCTCCCACCTCTCAAGGGCTTCATGGTCCATACTGCACCAATTGGCTTTCCTTTGGTTAATCTGGGCCCCACATATCACTACCATCCACTGCCCCTACCTCATCCCTCTCGCAGATTGCCTCTTTCATAACTTGTTCTCTACCACCTATCCACACGAGCTTTCCCTCTCAGGCTCCGCCCACCTTTTCATTTCCGCAAACGCATCCGTGGCCTCAACATCTTATATAGGACACCCTTATTCGGCCACCCCAACACATTCATCATCGATACCTTATCAACATTTAACCCCACCATTGTCTAGTAGCGGCTCTTGGCCCAATCCTCCTCCGTTTACGATGACAACACCATCATCTAACCCAACCAATGATTTAATCAAATAGATGATGGACAAGATGCAAAATCTTGAGGCTTCGCTTTCAGAAGCCAACACCCTCGACATACGAGCAAGTTTGTCGAGCCTATTCATCCTTCTCGTCCCCTTTCATACATATCCTCCTCAATGGGAATTACCAAATTTACTCGCTTTAATAAGTAAGGAGGACCCTCAACAACACTTGCGATCGCTTAGACATGCCTCGCTATCTCGATTGCTCATGATGATGCCTTACTACTCCGTACCTTCCCATGTCCTTATCAGACTCTGCTTGAGTGGTACAAAGCTTTAGCCCAAGACTCAATCTTCTCCTTTAACCAGCTTAGCCCAATCTTTCTTGGAGCATTTCTCCATCAATATTGCCAAGAAAGTATCCATTACCGATCTCTATGCCATCTGACAATTTGAAGACGAATCTATCGCATATTTCATCTGACGATGATGGCGGGCCTCATCAACCAACTTACTTATGCCTTACCTCAGCCGAGCTCATCAAACTCTTTACGCGGGCCTCGCTACTAAACACATTTCTCCCACCCTCCAAATTCAAACTTTCCACACCTTTGATGAGGCCTTTACTATGGCTCGAAACTAGAGATTCGAGCCTTAGGAGGAGAAATTGAAGTCACAGCAACAAAACTCAAATGTCCAACCCAAGACTCCACCAACAAACCCAACACCACCAACTCTCACGCATCATCTCGCTTCAAATCAAGAGGAGTCAGTACACGCGGTGATGGTCAAATCTCAAGCACCGCCTAATACCCAGCCAAAATTCACCTATAAGTATAAAGCCGAGCCCATCAAATACACTCCCTTGGGAGAAACTTATGATGTGATCTTGGAAAAATTGCTTAAAGCAGGAGCTATCACCTTGCCTCCTATTAAACCTCACTCCGGTTTGATTCCGCCCACGCTATACCTTCTTGGTATAAAGAAAATGACTTCTGTAACTTCCATCGCGTGAAGGGACACAACCACGAAAACTGCAAGATGCTAAAAAACATAGTGCAGAAATGGTTGATGCAGGGATATAACCTCGATAATCCTAATGCCCCTGCTAATCAAAATTTAAAAATCTTCAACAAACCATTTCCAAACCATTCCTCTAACAGTAACACAAACCAAGAAACCTTAGCCGAGGAGAAGAGTGTGCATGAGATCCATGTGGTTTTCAACTCCCAACCAAGGGCTTCCATCGAGGAAATTCTGAATCGAGCCTCTTCACCGAACGCAGGAGTCCTCGCCCTTCTCCTTCATCAGGACAAGAGGACAGCCCTGCTATTCCTTTACCCATAAAGGAATCAACCGCCTAGAGTTCTCTTCTCACATAAGAGCCTTCTTACACCACATCCCTACAAGACTGTGAGCGGATGTTATCCAACTTATCTATTTCCCAAACATCTCCTTCCACCACTTTGCTGAAAAAGAAGAAGGATCACCACTTTTTCTCATCATCCTTAAGAGAAAAACCCTCGAGCCTACATCACCAAATTCCTTAACCATGACGGATCCTCTAGTAACATGCCCTCCTCCCTATCAGCTTCTTCATCACCTAAATCTTTCCAAATGACTCGGTTGACCTCTTAACACCCATTGATACAACGCACCTCATTCGCCCCCTGTATCACACCCCCAGTGGACCGGAATCACAACCCACTTCTCTTCCATACCAAAATTCCCATCCATACGTGAAGATTGTCATCCCCGTAAGATAGACGACTCTTATGGGAACGTTTGAGTACACCATGCTCTACTCAAATGCAGATGACTAATCCAGACACCTCTACCATATACCCGAAGTTTTTACAAAAGCTCAAAATGCCTATGTCCTCACCTCCACCCCCCTCATCTCTACCAAATACCTCATCCACCTCTATCAACCTAGCCAAACCTTCCCCTACGCTTGGGACTTCACCAATACCCAGCCTGACGCACCCACCTAAATGGTTAGACTTATCCAAAATAAAGCGTTAATCCACCTAGGAGACAGACCCAATCTCCTCGAGTCCAATCTATGCCTCCACCACAACTAAAACCCTCACCCCTGATCACACCACTACAAAGCAGCATGGCTTCAACCCTCACCATCACACCTACCTTCTATATTGGGGCCTCACCCCTCCACCTTGCCTCAATACACCATGCCTCCCACGTCTTCTTTAACACGACCAACACCTTCTGCACCCATACAGAAATCCACAGGCATCTCAACACCGTCGCCCCAAGTATCTTTCCTACCTACCAACCCTAAGAAAACTCGATCATCGAAGGACTTGTTTTCTACCGCTCCTCTTTCCCCATGGTTGTTTCCTCGCCACCACGCCATCTCGGGCCTCATCATCTAACTAGCTAAACATGACTTCTGCGTAGAAGAAGCCACGCCTAGTTAAACCCAATCATCAAAATCCCTTGCCTAAACCACCACCCGTACGAACCACTCATACCCAACCATTACCAAAACAATCAATAATCTCACCCACTCAATCAATAGCCTCATCTTCATTTGACCCACTCAAAGGATCTTACGCCAAGATCCTTGATATGCTGGTAGGGGATGCGACCATTTCCCTACCCCCACTCAGACCCTATGATCCATCTAAACCTCGACCTATAGGTTATGATGAATCTAAAATCTGTGCCTACCACCGCACACCAGGACACAATGTAGAAGGATGCAAAGCTTTGAAAGCCATCCTTCACCAGTTGCCTATCTCGATAGAAAATCTCAAAAGACAACTTACGGAGGGAAAAGCCCTTAGCTTCGATCCCTTCTCCTATACCACCTGTCCCCGCCTCACCAAAATCTATCATCATTGCAACCCCGCCTCTCGAGAACAATGACTTATCCCTGTCATCTTCCTCATCTCGCATTCATGAGATCAACATGATTAGCATTGCTACTCGAGGTCAGAAAAACAATGGAAAAGCTAAAGAAAGCACACCTGCGGCCTCTCTTTCTTCTTCCACCATCCCGATCGCACCACCACCTAAAGTGGTTATTCGTGGACCTTCCTATCCAGTCTCTGATGGAGTTTCCCATCGCACTATGATCAAACAACTTCACCAATCTCCTGTAAAAATGACACTCTATGATCTCATTCAAACATCTGAATCGCATCGACAAGCTCTAATTGAGATCCTTCAAGGGATAGAGGTCCTACCTAACGAAACCTTTCCTGTCACCTCCATCTTAACACCCAACCACGTCACTTCTCTCACCAAACAACCTACCTCCACAACCACTTCTTGTCCTCGCATACAAGCAAGCGTCGCCGCTGCCTTTTCCAAGAAGAAATTGTCGCCTTTTTTGGTGCAAGATCCCGACCCCACTTCTTTTCATCTCGGCTTACGTCCTGGGACATCCGGTACGTCATGTTATGATCGACGGGGCACTAGCCTAAACATCATCTCTTCCAAAGCCTTCCAACAGATGAATATCCTCCTAGCCGCATGTGCCAACCCCACCATGTCAAGGCGTTCATTCAACGATGCTATTACTTCTACCCTAGGCACCGTGATCCTTAACATTCATGTAGGGCCACGTACCTTACCCAAACTCTTCTATGTCCTCGAGGGAGAATTCCAATACAACATGTTGTTAGGCCGCCTCGATCCGGCTATGGGATGCGTTCCTCCACCTTACATGATGCATAAAATTTGAGTATGAGGGGAAGTCATACACCGTCACAAAATGACGCTTCCCCTTCAAAACCTCGTAATATGTTATACCACCCTAATGATGTGCTTGTACTACCAAGACACCCATTGATCCAACCCAACCATCTACTTCAACCACGCCTCAACCATCCACCTTAGCCGCACCCACACCTTCGACCAATGAAACCACCGACGCGATACCTCTTCCTTCCCCGCGACAACATCCCAACCTCGATCCTTGGTAGGTGTTTTTCAACGCCTTACGCTAGGGGAGTACCACCTATACAACGTTAGCACCTTCCATACCCCACAAGAGTATGGATAGTTACATGCGCATCCTACCTACGACTGCATGTGGGGGGAGGTGATCTCCTACGACCACCTAATTGCCACACCAACCTAACGTATGGGGGTGTCGACGCATCCTCTGTCACCCCCGAACCTCCCCTTGGTGTGGTTCCCTTCCAATCAGATTTTCAATATCTAACCAACCGCATGCTTTTCCCCTCACCTTCCCGACGCGTCAGTGCTTGGAAAGGTTTTGGTTTCTGGTCTTTATGAACAAAGGACGACATACGGTTATTCCCATGACTACACGCAAACACAAAGATCGTAGTGGTCTTGGATTTTCTAACCACCTACACCAAGAAACCTCATGTCAATTGTATCCAGGAAGATGACGAAGTCACCCCTTCCAACCATCATCGCCCATTTTTCCATCTTCACCCACGGAGTCGATAGACCCGAATCTATCCCTCCTAACTTTTTTTTTCGTGAATGCTATCTTCCTAGGTCCTCTCACTTATCAACGCGATGGTGAAGACCCATCTTCTCTCCCCTTTTATCCAGACATGATCAAGAAGACTCACCTTCGATTAATGTTGTGGAGTGCCAGGATGATGACTCCATCCTCACCTACCTTGGTGCGGATGACTCTTATATTCAACGCGCCTTACCATCTGAAACCCAAACCATGTTGAATGAGTCGACTATAGAAATCAACATCCACACAGAGGACGATCCTCACATTGTAAAGATCGACAATCTCTCGACACATCAGAACAAGCCACCTTCACTACCTTCCTCCATGCCCGCAATCAAGCTTTCGCTTGGTCCTACGCCGACATGCCAGGAATCGATCCCCACATTGCTTCCATAACATCACTCAAAACCAGACTCCAAACCAGCTAAAATAAAACCGAGAAAATGCATCCACGCATTGCCCTCTTGGTTAAAGAAGAGCTTCAACGACTCCTTTCTGCTTTTCTTTCATCTTACCTATTGACTATCCGCAATGGATTTCTAATGTCGTACTGCTACTAAAGCGATGGGGGACTTTGATATGTACGGATTTCGGATCTTAACCTCGCTTGCCCAAAGGATGACTTCCCTACCTAGCATTGATCAACTTGTTGATCTCACTCGCGGCCATGAGATGCTTTCTCTCATGGATGGTTTCTCGATATACAATCAAATTTTAGTAGCCCCACCGATCAACATAAAACCACCTTCATTACCCCCTGGGGGACCTTCTACTATCGTGTCATGCCATTTGGCCTTAAGAATGCTAGTGCTTATCAATCGGCTATGACTGACTTACATTTTTCATGACATTATGCACTATCCTCAAGATTATGTCGATGATCTTCTTGGAAAATCCAAACATCGCAGTGAACATCTCGATGTTTTAACCATTATTTTCGATCACCTGTTACAATATTGTGTTCGTCTTCAACCAAAGAAATGTGTCTTTGGCGTCCTTTCGGGAAAACTCCTTGGCTTTATCATCTCTTTGTGTGGCATTGAGGTCGACCCAGCTAAAGTCAAAGCTATCTTAGAAATGCCCCCACCCACTAACCTAAAGCAATTGCGTAGTTTGCAGGAAAACTCCAATCTATCCGGCGTTTCATCTCACAACTCTCGATCGATGTCAACCTTTCCATCATCTCCTTAAAAAGGACATTGTCTTTCAATGGAGCGAGGAGTGCCACCAAGCCTTTGAGGCTCTTAAAGCTTATCTCTTGCAGCCACCCGTGCTTATCCCACCTCAGGACGATCACCCTTTCTACCTTTACCTTTCTACCACCGACCATGTCAGTAGGAGCCATGCTCGCACATCGTGACTCCGAGCATCGAGAACAAGCAGTTTATTACATAAGCCATACTCTTGTGGATTACGAAACTAGGTATACACACGTCAAAAGTTGTGCCTAGCCCTATCATTCGTGGCCACCAAACTCCGACATTACCTCCTGAATCACAAAACTTTTGTCATCACCAACGCTGACCCCATACATTATATGTACGCCAAACCTCATCTAAACCAACGCATCACCCGATGGCTTATGCTCCTCGCCGACCTCGACCTTGAGTTCGTACACCAGAAATCAGTCAAAGGACAAACTATCGCAGACCAACTCGCAGAAGCCCCTTTACCTGGGGAACAATTTACCAATTTTACTTTCCCTGATGAACTCATCGCAACTCTTTCACTCAATGATGCGTCTTATCCGATGACCTCTTCTTCGATGGATCTAAATGCCAACGCACCGCATGGAGGGGGGGCGTTGTTCTCATTCCTCTCAAGGTGAACCTATGCCTCTTTCATTCAGTGCTCGATTTCCCGCACTAACAATACAAATGGAATACGAGGCCCTTGTTTTGGGTCTCCACGTTGCGCTACACTTAGGTGTGAAGTCTATTAACATTTTCGTGACTCTCAATTGGTAGTAAATCAAGTTACCGCATCTACCAATGTAAAATGAGGAACTTCAAAAGTACAAACATTACGTAGATTCACTTTTGACCTTATTTACCCATTATACTATCCAAACCGTTCCACGCTCAACTAATAAATTTGCGGATACTATGGCTTGCTTGGCCTCACAAATTCCTCGCATCACCAACTCGACTCGACATATTTGTCTTGGTCCAACAACTCTTTTCCCCCATCTTACTTAGTCCCGATGTTTGTATGGTAAATAATGTATCTCACGACTCACAGATACCCGTATCACCAATTTCACGACTACCTTACAACCTCTCGCTTCTCCCACCGACCTTAGTAGTAATGGAAAACGCACTTTTCTTAAAGGTGTTTCTCATTATGTCATCATGGGGGGACTCCTCTATAAACGTGGCTTCGATGGTATCCTCCTTCGATGTCTAACCAGCACTGAAGTCACTCATACCATCCAACAAGTCCATGACGGAATTTGTGGTGGGCACTTTAGTGGCTTTTCCATGGCCAAGCGGATCCTTCACCTAGGATATTATTGGCCTACTCTTAATAAAGACTACTATGCGAATATGTTAAGCGTTGTGTTATGTGTCAACAACATGCCAACCTTCAACATACTCCCAGCCACCCGCTACAGGTCGCACGAGATCTTTGGCCTTTCTCACAATGGGGTTTGGACCTTATTGGTGAGATTCATCCACCTTCTTCGCAACGTCACCATTGGATCATCACGGCAACCGAATATTACACTAAATGGGTGGAGGCCGTTCCACTCATTTCAACCAAAAAGGAGAAAATTGTTGAATTCATCAATCATCACATTATTTTCCGTTTTGGTGTTCCTCATCGCTTGATAACCGATAATGGAAAATCTTTCAAAATAAGTCACATACGACCTTTGTGACAACTTTGGTATCAAACTTAGCTTCTCATCACCCTACTATCCACAAGCAAATGGTCAAGCCAAATCTTCTAACAAAACCTTAACCAAAATTCTCATGAAAGTCGTTAACGATTCTAGGCAAAATTGGCATGATCACATCCCCTTTGCCCTTTTTGGGCTTATCGTACCAAAGATTCATACTTCCACTAATGCCACACCATTCTCTCTGGTGTATGGTACCGAGGCTGTCTTGCCTCTCAAAATACAAATCCCTTCCCTCAGAATATCTCTCCAGGATATTCTCACCAATGATGACTTCCGCCAAGAGCGGTTAGCCCAATTGGAGCTTCTTGACGAGCGTCATCTTACCACTCTTGACCACCTTCAAATTTATCAAAAGCGCATCAAGCGTGCTTATGATAAGTGAATTCATGAGCGTACCTTTAAAATTGGTGATCTTGTCCTCAAAGAGAATCAACATGTAACCAAACTAGAAAAGAGCAAACGTGGAAAATTTGCTCCTAATTGATTGGGCCTTACATTATCACTCACACTTACGGATCAGGTACTTATCATTTAGCTTCACTTAATGGTAAACCTGAGCCTGAACCCCTTAATGCCTTGCATCTCCGACCATTCTACTATTGAATTTAGTGTTACATCACTTCTTATCTACCTCAGCTCGTCCCGAGCTCATTTACCACCTCATACACCTTTTTTTCGTGCATCTCAAAGTAAAATCAAACCCACGTGGTTTGATCATCACCTCCTCTTAAAGATGCCTTCTCCTTTTTAGTCTGGTCCATGACTTAAAAGTATCAAAATAACAAGTTCTCAATTATACAATTCTGGGATATTCTTGAGTCAAACTTCCTAAAACTAGATGCTTCATGCCAAATGTATATCTAGACCTCTAAGCTATAAACTAGACTCGCTCCTCAAGGACAACTAAAGCTCTCGCTACTATAACTAGACTGCTCCTCAAGGACAAATATGTGCAATGCCACATCTCTACTATAAGTAGACTGCTCCTCAAGGACAACTATACAAAGTCAGCCTCTATCGTCAAGCTTCTCGCATTGATCACCTTCATGAAGACCTCAAGAACAACAAAATGCATATCCCATATAGACTTCCCGCATCGATCACCTATATCCGTAAAAATAAAAGCAGATTCAAAAGCACTTTTGAGTCATGGACTTGTCTATTTTGGTTTGGTTCTCTTCCGTCATAATAATCACCTTATAACAAGTTCTCTCGCCCCCCCTATACCATCCACCTCACCTCACCATTCTTCAAAATAACAAAACTCAAGGGACGTGCGTATATCCGATATATTGTGATTATACAACTCTTTTCACCTATCGACTTCTCACCTATGCAAGGTACCTAGGGATTCAAGCTCATCCTACGATAATACGTGGTTTGTTTAGCTCTTTCCAACTATGGGACACTTTTGCCTCTTTTACCCGAATCTAGGATTGTGTGTTGACCTTAATTAGGACACGGTTTCCTATGCTTGGGTAAGCTAACCCTCACTTCACCTATACCCACACCAACACCAACAACATTACTCTACCAACATCAAACTTTTACCAACCAACAAATTGCCTAACCACAACCAAATTTCCTGAATTCACCTCTCCCTGGTCCTAAGGGAGAACTACATCGGTCTGAGGCCCCTCCTTGTTTTGTGCAATGGGCTATGTAGGCAACACTTAGGAGACATGGGGTCTCCCAAGGTTAGCTCGACCATCCCCTACCATAACCTATCATGTGTTGTGTTTTCTTTAAAAATATAAATATTTTCGCGTATTTTTATTGATAACACTCACCTTGATCCTTTATCAATCCAAACATTCAAAACACAAATATTCTTATAATTATCACAAACTCAAATCAACATACATATTCCATTTTATTTAGATGTTAAACAAATACATCTTCTCTATCATCGACGCGCAGGTCGAATCCTTATTTATTCTTCTACCCCTATGTATGAAACTCACTTAGACCCCCGCGCCTCATCCCGAACTAGGTAGTGATGGTGATCATCGACGCCGCTCACCTGGCCTCTCCATACTCAAAGGTACCACTACTATTGGTTCCTCCCACTGATCCACCAATCTCTCCTGTAACATACGAATATGCCCTCTCGCGTGGAGGACTCTTGCCTCTAGTCTCTCCACTCGAGACTGCGAAGCCTCTAACAATCCCGTGGTCTCGTTCACCTGTGTTTGAAGCTGGTGAACTAAACCCTGCAGGTGGTCTCTCTCCACGGTAATCACAGCTATGTCAGGATGATCGCCCTCTCGTGTGTACTTCGCAGCTCGCTTTGCTGCCCACCATAATCTATAAGACTCTGTCGCTCCTGCATCCATTACCCTGCGATCGGCTGCTATCTCTTCTGGTCCTTCTGGAAGAGTTAGCCATGGAGGTGAGAATGGTGCCTCGGCATCGATCCTTCTGTATGGTCTATGATCCATGGGTATATCCTGAACAAATCCAAATTGTCGTCACACGCGATCTAGAGGAATCCTCTCGTACTCCCCTGGCCTGTGTCCTGCGATCCACCTCACTCGCTCTACACCCCTCAAATCCTCGGCTATGTTCACCATCACCATGTAGTTCCCGTAAGGCCTCCAACGGATATCCGCAATCGTCATCATCTCCAACTTCTACCTATAATACTCGCGTTATCTGTCACGGTCTCGGTTCTTGCCTCTTGCTCTGTCTGGACCCATCGCCTGAATCCCAACCTCTGCACTCCTGTCTCTCCTACTTGGATTGGTCGGCCTATTGGTCACACACACACAATGTGCTCATAGGCCCAACAATGTAATAAGTATGCACAATCCAGTGTAGTCCTGTGATTTCACCTGCATGCCCATAAACCCCTGTATAGCTCCGCCAGATATGCGGGTGCCCATGCGAAAGTAACGCTACCTTCTATCATCTCACGAATAATACACATCAATGATTTTGAAATCTTCCCCGTCCACTCTAGGTAATGCATAATACCCCACCGCTATCATTAATACCACGGCCAACCTTGTTGCCTTAGGTGTGCAAAAACATTATTACCATAAGTAAATGTCACGCCTCATGTGTCAAATCTCATGCGGCTGACCAAATACTCCGCATCATTGCTACCCGCGCGCCACGTTAGGCCCTCGCCGATACACTGTCTTCCTGTAATTGGAAGTCTCAAAATTCAAAACACATCTTCTAACGCCACTGCTATTTCCTATTGCGATGATGGAAGGTATTCTTTTCTGGATTCCATCTCTCAATCAACCTGCAACATAGCATGATTGCGTGTGATTCGTGAATAATAGTGGATTCCGCTTAACCCCACATGGTTTATTAATGCCCACTCCACTAGTGTTACATCCGCTGACCCGTGACAACAAAGCTGGTACCCTATCATTCATCATCAACCTTGCCTCTGCCTACACACATCAAACCAACGAACAACAAACAACAAATGAATCCCCAAGTGTTTTTTATCAGAATCTGCAACTTTACACAGTAACCGATATCGGTTACCTAACCGATACCGGTTAGGCCTAAACCGATATCGGTCACTGTCAATACTATCCATCCTACTCAAAAACACCACCTATGATAACTTATTCACTGGTTTACCCCTCTCTGTACTTACAAACATATCTAAAACACCTGATTACCTACCCTATAACACTCACCCCATCCCAAACCCTTTCCTATCACCTTTCTACCCACTTACCTTACCACATCCTATTTATAAGCATGCAAAATCTCATTCCAACCAAAACTTATACCTCTTGGGATGCAAAGCACTGAGGTGGAACCTGTCTTCTCTCTCCTCTCTGCCCACTGGATGCTTCTCCTTGTTCAGCCATGTTCACCAGACTCTTCACTATAACTTGCCTTTACACCTTCTTAATCCAAGCCCATGATCACTTTACCTATCTCTTTCCTCCTTATCACTCAATTCTCCCATGCAACTACCCTGTATGGACGTCAACAACCTCGCATCCTCATATTTAACATGTTGCATGACTCTAAAAATAAGAATTTAAGTTGCCTCCCAAGCTTTTCTATTTTTAGAAAAGCTCGTTTTAACATAACCGATGTCGGTTACCTAACCGGTATTGGCGATCGAATGACCGACATCGGTTAGCTAACCGATATCGGTCAACCTGTCTCCTTTTGCTTATACCTAGGCCTTTTCTTTGTTTTTTGCAAATTTTTGGTGGCGCCCGCCTCTTTTCCCTGCATAACGACATCATTATCAACATCCATCATCATAATACCATCAACATTTCAACACATATGCATATAATCAAAACATCATCAACGTCATCTATATACATCAAATTCCAATACCATCGACAAAACACATGAAACATTATAATATATGCATCAAATCAACAATTATACACACCATATGGATCAAACTCATCATCTATATATCATCAAATCAATGTCAAAATATACAAATTACCCCCCATGGGGCCTCTCGTGATCCCAAATACAAAGTCGGCACGCAGCCGCTGCCTCTCAAAAACTCTCGACTCGCTCGCAGCCGGCTCTCTCATGTCAAAAATATACTCGCTCAGCAGGCCGTATCAACTATACAAATGTACTCGCTCACTGTGTCGGTATATACAACAAAAATGAATACATAAATCCTATGTGGGCACGCAGGCCTCTATATGCACACTCGGTTCGCAGACCGGTGTCTCTATCAAAAAATCAACTATCCAAAAACATCTCCACTCCTGGGGTGACTCAGCTCTCTCCCCCTCCCTCGGCTCATCCCTCAGCTGGCCCCTGTGCCGATCTCGCCCTACCCATCACCCACCCACCACTGTGGGTCAGCCCCTTCGTGACTTGTGACTCTGGGAAGTCTCGGCTCTATGAGCCGCATATGGCTGATAATCTACACCGGTACCATCTAGTACGTCCTGATAGTAATGGGCCTCCGCTCTCGCCTCCATGTACGGGCCCGTGCCACCATGGCTGGTGGGGCTGGTCCCCGGCTCCTAATAGAAGTGGGCCCGCGCCCGCCTCGTACACCCCGACTCCCGAACTCTCGTACTCGTGGTGGCGGTGGAGCTGCCATCGGAGCTTGAACAGGACTCCGAGGCTCGTGGCTCTCGTGCTCGTGCTCGTGCTCGTGCCTGCGCTGCTGTGCTGTGCTCAAGCAACCGCCTCTCAGTAACACCCCAATTGCAGTGCCTCGTGCAGCAGCAAGCAAGCCCCCTCGTAGTAATCGCACTCACCCAAGAGATGGTCCTCTCTCTCCGTAATGCCAATGCAACTAAATCTGGCCGGCTTGCTGTGCTCTCATGGCCGCCTCTCCCCGCCACCAAACCAAAATGAGCTCAGAACCCCTGGTGCCATCCATCGTGGTCATCTTCCGGTCTCTCTCTACCTACCTGATCTGGTCAAATGGCTGCATGGTATGTGGTAGGTGCCTCTACATCCTCCCTCCGATACTATGGGAAGGGAGGTGGCTCATCTCGCCAGTAGTCCCACTGCTCGCCGTATTCTCTCTCTAGAGGAATCCTCTCGTACTCCCCGGGTCTCCGTCCAGCTATCCAGAAGATGTACTGGATCCATCGCAGCTGTGCTTGGGCTCCTCCACGGGCCGATGGCCTCTTGTATGGCCTCCATATAATATCTAATGCAGTCAGGCCCTCTAACATATGCCTGTAATAAGTGACATCCCGCCCTGCGATAACTACTCGTGGCTGGCCCACGACCCCCAACCACCTCTGAAACCCATATCTATAGACTTCCTGTGGCCCTGGCTACTGGGCAACCCTACTGTCATATACACACGATATGCTCATAGGCCCAGCAGTGTAACAAGAATGTCGAACATATACCGAATCACCTCATACGGCGATAGCCCCAGAGCTTCTCAGATAGCCGCACTGATACACTGGTGCCCATGCGTAGCAGGTGTGCTCCTCCACCATCTCATGTAACACTCCCATCGAGCCAGGGAAGCGGCCTCCTCTCGAGTCGTGGAGGGCAAAGCAGTGATACCGATCATCATCAAGACGGCAAGCCGTGTCTCCCTGCCGATGAGCGCGATACATATCACCAGTAGTGATGCTCTCGCACTATGATACGTAATCAATGGGGCTGCATCCCCAATACCTACAGGATGCTATCCATCACTTGTCTCAGCATCCACTGGAACACCTCCTCACCTATGATCGGTAGTCTCAGGATGCGATACACATCCTCTAAGGTGACTGTTCATCTCTCCAAGAGGGAGATGAAAGGCATTGGTTGCCGGATCCCATCTCTCGATGAGGGCAACCATCAAAGCTGGTCCCTATCCACAACCCTATACCTCTGACTCCACCGAGTCCAACCTCCCGCATAATCGCCACCCATCTACGTTGCATGGTCACATGTGGCCGCATCCACTCCAAGAGAGAGGTGGCATCCGATCTCACATGGTCAACTACTGGCGTGCTTGCAAAAACAACCCACTCCGTCAGGCCTACCCTTCACAAAACAACTACCTTAACCCTCTATACTCACTCACCCACCCAATCACAACCCAACTCTATAAACACATCTACACCCACCTATCTTACCCTATACATCTATAAATATTTTTCCCCTTCTTCCCTATATATCTATAAATCCTTCTCCCCCTCAACCCTATAATCTATCCTACCCGCCCAAAACAACACCCAACAAAACAATTTTACAACCCTACCTCCTACCCATGGTGACCGGTATCGGTCACCCTCGACCGCCATCGGTCCCCCACCCGCAGTCTATGTCCCAAATTTTATGAACCGACGTCGGTCGACACATGACCGACGCCGGTCTCTATACCTGCTAATCTACACAATTACACTGTGACCGATGCCGGTCGACTAGTGACCGACATCGGTCACTGTGGGATTTCGGGGCCGACCAAAACGGCCCCCAAACCCCCTTTTTTTCCTATTTTTCCCAATTTACCTAACAATTGCCTAAAAACTTACCCACCCTGACGTTTTGGCCTACCTAACATATCTACCCAATCCATTTTACTGTTTACCTTCATTTCTTCATTATTTTATCAAATTTTGGATTCCTACCCCAATACCCAAATCCCAGCTAAATTCATAAAATTGACAGATATAGGGATTCAGAGCCTACCGGTATGACTACACGTCATCGTGGTGGATAGGTGGTGGTCCAGCTCCTCCAAGACCTCCTCCTCCTCCACTCCTCCAGCCGGCCATAGCTCCAAATCTCCTCAGCAGAGTCCTCAACCAATCAAATTCTACCTCCCGATCTCTGGGGCCTACCAATAACTCACTCACCCACTCAACTAGTGCCAACTCACCTACACACTCACACCAATCAATTCAAAATTCAACAAGAACAATTTTGGCACTCAAATTCACAATGTGAAAATGACATGCCGCATTTTTTTTTTTTATAGGTTTTGACCTCTAACCGATATCGGTTAGAGCGCGCCCTAGATAACCGATATCGGTCTTCTAACCGATATCGGTCACCCATAACCGATATCGGTTACAGGCTTAGTTTAACCTAACTCCTACCCTTATCCACCAATCTCCATTTTTCACCACATCGCCTACCCCCGGCTTTGCTAAATAGCCTTATTTTGAATTCATCGGCCCGACCCAAGGCCGCAACCAACCAATCGCCCGACCTAAGGCCGCAACCAACGCCCGAATCACACCACCCAAGGCCACAACCAATAATCGGCCAACCTAAGGCCGCAACTAACCAATCGCCCACCTAAGGCCGCAAACCAACCAATCCAATCCCGACCTAAGGCCGCAATCCCAATCGGCCCGACCCAAGGCCGCAAACAACCAATCGCCCGACCTAAGGCCGCAACCAATCAATCGCCCACCCAAGGCCGCAAATTCAACCAATCGCCCACCCAAGGCCGCAACCAACCAATCGCCCACCCAAGGCCGCAACCAACCAATCGCCCGACCTAAGGCCGCAACCAACCAATCGGCCCGACCCAAGGCCGCAACCAACCAATCGGCCCGACCCAAGGCCGCAACCAACCAATCGGCCAACCTAAGGCCGCAACCAACCAATCGGCCCAACCCAAGGCCGCAACCAACCAATCCCTGACCTAAGGCCACACCAATTAAATACCTCGACCGAGGCTCACAAATTACGATTCTATCCACCCATCCTGTAGCTGTTTGTTCAATCGAGCTCACCCGTTCGTGTTTTAGCATGCCTAGGATACTTGAATTGATCACCACCAGCTTTTCCTAGACCGAGACCGTGACGCTTTATCTCAACCAAACCAACCATTCGGTACTCCGAACATGCCTAAACGTTCCGTTACCTTACCCATTATATCCCCTGAGCTACTTCCTATGCCTTGATACCAGTGATTATATCAACCTTGTTTGGATAAACTATCGACCTTTTCCTATGAATTGCTTGTTTTCTTCAAATCATGTACCCTGTCGCACTACTACATTTCAACGCATGCGCCGCTTCCTTGAACTTACCCCACCATCTTACCATCATCTCATCATCATTCACCCTTTATCAACCCTATCCCTGATTTCACGTCGCCTCAATCTGTGATAGATTTGAGGGGGATTACCTATACCCTTAACTGGGGCAACCACTTTTATTATTATCAGTGCAGCTTTACAAGACAAGCTACACGACAACAAGGGGCAAATGTAGACACCAAATTTGGGTCTTACGACACCCTGTACCCCGTATCTCATCCCGCAACCTAACCCTACCTCACCACCTAAACCTTACACACTTAATTATTTATTAATTACCTTATAATTAATAAATCCACATCTCCAACCCTGCCACCTCACCTCGCCACCTCACTATGACCTAGCCCTAACCCTAAACTAACCTAATTAAGACCTATGACTTGGTCCAAACCCACACCCATGACTCATCACCCCTCACCCGCATCAAAATGAACCTAATAATGACTTGACCAAGCCCACAACTGATCCCTCAGAGAAAAGGAGGGAAAGTTGGCTATTTTACTAAAAATAGCCAACTTTGACCTAACCGACATCGTCCCTACTGACCGACCATCGGTTACGTAACCCACCATCGGCTCCTCAGTAAATGACCTCCCCCAACCAAAATGAAGGGATCCAAATCCATTTGCAAGGGAGAGACAAGTGAGAAGGAGAGAAGAGTTTGCAAAGAGGAGCATCGAGCCCAAAACTGGAACTGAGTAACTAGAGCATTGTCACACTCATCCAAACCTTGGGAGAGTCGGAGGATAGCTTCATCGATCACTTCCGATTGCTTGGATCATCCCAACCGAGCCTTTCCTTCACTACTACATTCTTTGACTCGCATCCACATCGTAAACTAGTAAGTAGTCTCTTTTATCACCTCAGTATGCTTCTAGACACTACTTTGTGAACTTTTAATTCATAGGATTATAAGCTCACTCCTGATCTACTACCCGGCAACAACTCCGCACCTAACCTTCGGTCATCCATCTCTATATTGCCCCAAAGACAGCTCTCCACTCTCTCTCGAGTCTTCTATCACCCTACTACTCCCCTCAACCATCTACCAACCTTCCAAACCTCATAACCACCTTACACCAACCTCCATTTAAAAATCCCTAAATCACTACCCCTACCGATATCGGTTATTCCCTACTGGTACCGGTTTTATAACCATGATCGGTTATCCAGTGACCGATCATCCACTGTGACTTATACCAAAACCAACCTTTCACCTATTCACCTCAAAACAATCTCATGTCCAGCCTGGTCTATCCCTGTAACTTGATCTGAACATATCAATAACCAGTGACCAAACAAACAACATGACATTCTATTATTGGTAGTTTAGTCTCTATTGCTTTTAGTAACGAGATACCTAAATCGTGAGTTTCGCAATAGCTTCTTTATTATCATTTGCATCAATTTGTATTAAAAGGGAACTGACCACCTTCGAAAGGAAGTCTAATATTTCCTGGGCCCAAGGCAGTTCCCTCACTTATTGTCTAACTAAAATCTGGTGGTCTTGCATTCTTATTTACAGGTAGTCCTTCCTAGACAAAAAGGAGCTCTTCACAATCGGTCTGATCTCTCTACGGTACGCGCACACCTTCCCAACACTCAACAGGTATTCCTCCTAACCCTAACCCCTATCTGTTTCTCAAGAGAATGAAAGGATAGAATTAACTAAATTAGAGTCTTAGAGACAATAGTGGTTCATATTCATTTGATTGTTTATGTACGACCTTATCACATCGTCCATGTGGCACATATTTATTAGAGATACCTTTATGTGGGAAGTGTTTTCAATTTTACACTTTTGTGGACTAGGACATTCTACAACATTGTGTCGACTCTAACGATATTATTTTGATGTAGCACCAATATGGGTAACAATGCTATCAAGTGCAAAGTTCTTGTCAGAAAAGAGTATTACAATATTGAGGAGGTGGTCTCAACTAAGAATCCACAACGAAAACTCTTACGTATGATATCTATTAACTTAGTAAATGTGGAGAATGACTTGAGATAATGATGTGTAAATATGGTGCAAACCCACATTAATGACCATATCTTGTGATTATCAAAATCAGTTACTACATTGGTTTGACATAGGATGTTGAGTCCTCCCGCATGTCACTATCTAGATAATGTATCCCACAATATGCATAAACAAAATTGTATAGAATTTCTATCTACCCACAAAACACAATCACTAATATTTCAAAACAAATAATCATATTTAGATTATGATATTGATCAACAATATTATACTTTTTAACAAAAATTGACACATCAAAATGTGTGCACTGAGTTGAACAAAATAATTGGTTATTTGGTTGAAAATTTAACACAAGAAGGCAAAATTATGAATCATGTATAATTCACTACAGGAGTCAAAACGAAAGTGAAGAGATTACTTGTACACGGGTAGAACCGTAGAAATATTCCTTCATGTGAATCCTGTCATCTTCCAGTACTTTCCCAAGGAGTTAAAAGTTTGTTGCCAATTTTACTGTGATTTGAAAGCAACCAGTCAAATTAGAATGAGTGAAGTGCATTTAATTCTTTTGTGTACCACTGATTTTTATCTCATTATAATTTATGAGTAAATATTTTGATGTACTTTTAAAAGTAATGCAATCATATTCGCAATATTTGGAGTTTCGCGCTGAGCCATTGAAATGATAACTCTTTGTGGTGACGTGTTGTGATTCTTTGCGCAGCTCAAGATATTCGCTGGTCTTTTTGAATTGGTTTTCAACTGTTTGCAGGTGTTTTACGTTCAAAACTTTTAACTATCTTCAATCTGCCTTTTTTTAATTGATTTTTTCCTAACTTTTACCATGAATTTAGTAGTGAACAAAATGACGGAAGAATACTTATCACTTTACTAGTGAAAAAAATGAGGCAAGAACATACTTAATATTTAAAATTGTGTTAGTGAATATTTACACGTGGTTTGTTTTTTTATGTAGTCATTATATACTTTATTAATAATATTTAAAATTATGAAAATTGTTGTGATCTTTGTAATATTTGTTAAATTTTATTCTTGATATAAGTATTATGTTTTTTTTTATATTGAAGTATTTTTATTATCATTAGGTTTATAATTTTTTTATTATATTTGTTCCATGGTTAGGCTATTAGAACAAATAATTAATAATTGTACTAATTCCAAGTTACAAAGCCAATAAAAAGGACAATTGTTTATAGTATATTAATATACTTAGTTAATTTTGATCTAAGTATTAGTTGTGCCGATGAGGCAAGGATGAGAATCTGAAATAGAAATCAATTGAAATGGAAATGTTAAAAAGAAAATAAAGATATGAGATTTTCACAATCAATTACACTCTCAAGCAAAAAATAACTAAAATAAATATGTTGAAAGGGAAAAATATTTTAAATTAATTTTTTTTTATTTCCGAACTTTAAAGATTGCTTTTTAATTATTATGTGTATATATGTCTAGACACTTTAAATTTTCATATATTGTCTTGAGAATTATGTACTTATATGGTCTTCGAGAGATGAAGCTAGAGCTTTCAATTGGGATGACCATCTCCCTTGGATTCGCCTAATGAAACCCCCTTCAAATTTACTCATGTTGTGCTTGCTTTGTAACACACACAGAAGGTCCATTGAAAATACAATTTAGGGCACAAAGATGGTTCCTAGAGAATGTTGTGTTCTTGCATAACCTAAGAAGCTAGCCAAACATTCTTGCTACCAAAAAATTTGGGTAGTCATTATTTTCCTAAAACATCCCATTGTATAAATAATGAAGGATGGGTTGGAGTTTTTGGAGGATTTCAAATAGGTTTACTATCTCCCTTGGATTTGGTGGTTGTATCCCCTTCAAATCCACTTGTGATGTGTGAATCTTGTGTTGTTCGATATAGGGTTCATTTAAAATGTAGTCAAAGGTTCAAATTCTCAAGCCTTTTGCAAGAAATTTATCATTTGTTGTAGAATGCCATGAAAATTTACTCGTTTCTTTGTTTGACATATTCATCAAAACTATGTGGTATCAAAATTGGGTCCATGATCCTATTGTGTTATCACCTAACCCATACCCATCTTCATCGCCCTTCTTCCTGCAAGATTTTGATCCAGTGTGATAATTCACAAAGCTCAAGGTCTAACATTGAAAAAACCAACTTTAGATGTTAGAGGTGTTGAATGACAAGGATTTACTTTCACAATTTTCCCAAGAGGTTTCTCCTTGATGATATATTCATTTAATAAGATTTTTCATTCTTAGCTACTCAAAGTTGGCTTAGGTCCATATGTCAAATTCAAAAAATATAAGAGGCTCACCTACAAGCGCTCCAACATTTATCCATTGACTAGAGAAATTTTTAACTCCCATCCACTAGTAGATAAATCCTATGGTTCTTCAAGTTTCTTTTCCACTTCCCAACCCTCATTGGTATCCTTATCGATGTCTCCATTTATTTCGCTCCTAGTACAATTCCTAGTATATTGTTTATGATATATATATATATATATATATATATATATATATATATATATATATATATATATATATATATATATATTATGATGATATTTCAGTCGAGAGGTATAGAGTATATTTTTTGAAAAATAATTCGTAACTTTTTTTATATTATTTTTTAATTTTTCATTATTTTATTCCAATATTTCTTATAGCTTGTTTCGAGTTAAAATTTAAAGAAATCATTGAATGACGAATATAAACTATAGTAATGTGGAGGAGGAGTCTTATACAAACTATATAGTGAAGCTTAAAACATATCCCCTCAAAGAAGAGTAAATATAGCAAGAATAATTAATGGTAAAAATAATCAAAATTACAAGCCAACAAAAAATAAGGGCTAGTAGGTGTTATATTGTGGTCATCCTCAACATCATGTCGCGAATCAATTTTAAGAATATTTTAAAATTTTATATGAATGTCATGGTTATCATAACTTAGATAGTTGGAGATCTTATCAAGTCATTGAGTATCATTGTACATGAACATTGATGCGCTATGTTGGATAGTAAGAAGTGAAAGTAAGATGGCATGGATATAGTCCATAATTATGTGATCCTTTTGTATGTATATAGTAGTATAAGACAAAATATAGAATGTATATTTTCTTTGCGCATATGAAGAGAATATGAAAAGCCTCTGAATATACGAGATGCAATGAAAGGAATGATAATTCAACAATCATCACATTTTAAATAAAGTTATGTAATCTAATGTGAAAGAAGGTTGATTTTGGATCATCCTAGAAAGAACTTCAGTTAAGTTCCTTTTTCCATCTATGTTTTGGCATAGCTCTATTTTATTTTACTTGCATTGTGGAATTACTGTGATAGGGTTCTCTTCTCTTAACTCCTATGTATCTATTTAGTCTATTGCATAATTATAATTTTCAATTATATTCCATGCTTTAATCTAGACTACAACCTATTGCAAGTTCTGATGTTGTAATCCAAGAACCTCTTCTAACAATGGTTACGTTCTTGCAGGGCTTAAAAATGCTAAGATGATAACTAGGACAAAAAGATGTGGAAAGATGGATACAGAGAAAATGAATACATTTTTGGAAAATTAAGAGATAGTGATATGAATTACGATAGAAAGAATCTATTTAGAATGTATTTATGGAGATATTCATGAGAATTTATGTTGAAAGCTTCCAAAATAGCTAGCCGCAACACCACAAGGTTCCAAGTAGAGGAACTCAACAATGCATACGACACTTACATAAGTCATCGACTCACATAGACACATGACAACACCATATACATGTCGATGCCACACTTTCCCCAATGAACGAATGCTAGCAATAACCCAACCACAAGAAAAGGGACTCAAGGATTGGAAAACCCACAACACATCATTACCATGATTACATCTTCATTATGATTAACATTCCAATAACATTATTATGTAAGAATAATTTTCTCCTTTTTCCACCTACAGATTCATAAGTTCATTCCACATTCAACTTACAATTCGACCATTTAAGTTTTCTCTTTATCCCTTATGACAATCTCCATAACTTACATAATTATTTTCCATATTTCAAATTGCATACAAAGTTCCTAATTCTCTCGCTCTTATGCTAAAGGTTTGTTTCTCAAAATATGTTTAGTTGACGTTTAATTTTACCCTCATTATGCAAGGGGACCAACCATAAGTTGTCGAGGAGAAATAATACGATTCAAAGGAGGTGAAGGTTCAAGTTTCCCTTTCCTATAAACTTCCTTCCATTAGAAGCACATTTTTTCTCGTACTATGGTTGTTTTAGTTCCAAATTTAGTTTGATTCAATTAAGCATTTACATGACATAATTTTATTTTATTTTATTTTTAGTGGACTCTATATTGGCTCAAATGCCTAGTCCCACCAAGAACAAATTGTAACCATTCTTAAAAAAAAATTCAATGCTTAAATCAACCATAAGGACTTCAAGTGAAAATTTGTTCCTAAACCATTATCACATATACTCTTGTTTCTCATTTCATTTACATTATTTCTTAGGTCTCTTTTTGGCATCACTTTATAACATAAAGAGTTATGAAAGTACTTTCTAACATCTTGAAGAAGTATATGATTGGAAGCATTATAACTACACATGAACCCCAAGTTAACCTCCTAATCAACTAAGGTTTAGTTTAATTCCAATTGCACCTAAGGATCTACGCCTCAACTATATATGAGTTTAAGGTGAGAGGACATATTTATGCTAAACAACCTTCATGAAAAGACCAAGGTGTTATGTTGTTAGTAACCAAGGTAACACATCTAGATGAGAGGAACTAAAGAGTTTATTAACAAGAGTTTAAGTCATAGAACAACTATTTCACTCTCTCCATTTGTGTCATTTGGGGTCCCACAAGGAATTCATTCGATGACAAGAAAAATTCTAGATCTAACTTTGTAAGACTTGTTAGTCCACTAGGATACTAAGGGAGTAATAGCTCTACTTACTCCATAAATGGTAAGGTTACACCGCATAGTCGTTGCTTCAAACAAGGACTCTTAAGGTGACTTCCAAGGCGGTCTTCACCACTCAACACAATGTTCGGACCTGAAGAGAAGAAATTCTCCTTACCCCACGCATGGTTACCAAACCTAGAAGGAAACCACATACTCCGGATAAAGTTGGACCATGTCATTCCTAAAATATGGGTTCACGAAAATGTCACTAAACATACCGACTATGATGCTAAACTCAAACTAGGGGTCTTATTTACCTAAACTAGGAGGTGCCATCAAGTACAAGGTTTAAGTTCATTCTACGGTTTTCAATTTCTTCTACACTAAGAAGGATCACACATGAAGACAAGTTATGCACGAATCTTATACTAGGGTTGACTGTTGGTTAGATTCCTTTATTACATTTTCAAGGTAAGAAACACAACACCAATTATTTAATCATCTATTGCACACTAGAAACACACTACAAGATATTAAATTCAAATTCATTTAACATATATATATATATATATATATATATATATATATATATATATATATATATATATAATCCTTTTACCATACGTAATTATGAATCAAAATTGCACCTATGATTAAATGCACATTTCCCAAGGTATCCCTAAAACTAGCATCTCATACATATTAGCAAATTTCAAATATAAATTTTCTATAACATGGGACTACATTATACATATATACATTTTACAATGACCTATATAAATTACAATAATAAACAATGAATTACACAACACCTTTTCGCCATCTTTCTTGCATCCTACAAAACCATGTGAGCATGAAATCAATGATAAATCATTGGCATGACATCCACCCTAATCTAACATAATTAATATCTTTAGTTTCCCATTTACATAATAACATTAATAATTTTCATTGAAAGGAAAAGGGTTAAATACATGTATTCATTTCATTTCATTTCACTTCATTTCAGTAACCAAGGAGAGAGAAAGAGATAGGAAAGAGAGAGAACACTATTTTCCCAAAAGTCAAATTTCACACAACAAGCCACAAGATAGAGTTCCAAAATAGTTATTTACAAGTGTCAACAAGTTTCCACAGTGGTTTGGTAACCCGACATGAGGGTCCTACAACTTTCTTTTTACATTTTCCTACTAGCTACAAAAAACGTTCAAATCAAGCTCGAGGCTAAGAAACCACTTTCAAACATTGTCTTCCGATGAGAAAACACACACAAATTAAATTTCTACATGTCACCTATATACCAAGAGTTCATAAGAACTTACGTAATTCAAAATTGGCGAATGGTTTACAATTGGCGGTTAGTTTTCTGAGGCCATTGGTCATAATTGGCCTAGTTGCAAATGAATAAAAGTTAGCTCGAGGGCTCGAAAACCATGCATCCAAAACTAACGTTTGATGGATGAACGTGTAATGAAAAAAATCCTACAAGTTCCCCTCTATATGGATAATTCACCAGAGTCGATGGGACTGAGAACTAGAAAATGGTTTTCAAATGGCGACAGTTTTTTGAGCCACGGTCATAATTGGTCCAATTTTGACCTAGTCAAACTGTGACCGAGGCCTATAAATTGCCTTTTCCAAACTATCAAGAAGAGTGTTTTTCCCCAAACTGAAGGTTCCAGGAAATTTTCTAGTAAAAATACTAGAGGTTTGAGAAGGCGGATATGTATTTTGTTTTCTAGGATTTAAACAAGCGATACGTGAAAAATCCAACTTTTCAAATTTAGCAACTTCCTACCATTGTAAAAAATGTGTAACAGGGGCTCCTAAAAGGGCGTCAAAAAGATCACATATGATCATTCGAGGTTGATTCAAGGATTAAAGTGACTCCTCACATGACAAGGTACACATAGGAAACTTAACATCTCCTTTTACGGAGTTACGAGGGTTATTTTGCAAGTCTCTCAAAAATCATGATTTATCTGTTTTAACAAGGGAGTGGTCAACATATTTACAGGGGCTCAACTTCAACTTGTCAATAAAAAATGGGTACTAAAGTAATCTAGTTTCATCAAGAAGTTTGTTAGATCATCTCAAAATGAGGGTTTGAGTTTATGCTTGTCTACCAAGGAATATTTTAATTGTCGCAAGCTACGGTATGACATCTTTTTGTTTTGAAAACAAGTTTATTTAAAACTATCAATTCTATGATAATGCTACATTTTAAAATTTTATTTTTTACAAATGAACCAAATAAAGAACAAAAATTATGAAAGATAGGGAGAGATGAACCATGCTTGGAGGAATGAATTTGACCAAAATTGAGGGATTTGGTTGTACATCTTAATTAGGCATTTCAAATCAAATGATTCATGCATCCAAATTCCACCATTTCACATTTACTTTGAAATCCTTTAAAATTTTTCCAAAGAAACCATTTTCAAATACTTGAACCAACCAATAATAAAACCACATGTTTAAATGGTGTTTGAACAATAATCCAAATTGGAGCTCCATCAAGATAGCCAAACATGTCTATTAAAAATCCATACATATGTCAAATCACATCTTATTATAGGCAAAAAAACAACAAATGAGTTGGTCATGCCATACTAGAAATCCCTCCTCCATTTCAAACTACAAGCTCTTGTGTAATACAATAAATAATTTACATGCTCATATATTCATGCACCACATCTCTTTTCTTATTAGATAGAATCACACATTTATTAGCATAAGCATCCATAATGGCAATACCTTCCATTTCAAATCCTTATGGTAACCACATCAAGTAGATTCTAAGACAAAAGAGGCTCCCAACACAATCCCAAAGATCCCATTTTTATAGACATTTTCCTAAGAGTATTTTTAAAAGAATGTTATCATTCAAATTTAATGTTTACAAAATCATTGAAAAGGTTTCAAACATATTCTCATCTAACCAATAAAAAAAAATCCCTTAATGAAAAGAATTTAGATTTAAATTTAAAATCCCACAAGGAGTTTTAATCTATAAAAATGGCGGACATTTTCTCTCTCTCTACTTTCATTTGTCATCCATGTCTAAATGAACTTGCAATTAGACCACCACCATTTCAATTAAATTCCTCTATCTTTTATTTTACATAAAACATGATGTCCATATTACATTTTTCAATGAACTCAATTTTGGCATAGGTTGATCATGAAATGGTTAGTTCACATTTCACATATCCAAAAATACATAAATCTCCATTTGGTGAATAACATGGATTTCATAAACATAAAAGAGCTCAACTCGGTGCATGAAACATGGAGCCGTAGTCAAAATGGGAGGGTCTTTTCATAAAACAACATGTGAACTTACTTGAACCCAAAAAAATCTCAATTGCTTTTTCTCATGTAAACTAGAAATTCCAATACATTTTTGATAAAAAATTTTTGTACATAATTCCCATCATTAGTAAGCCAATACAACAAGCAAGAGTGATTTAACCTGGTGAATTTATAGCCTAAAAAGTGAATGTTTTTCACATTTTACATCTCCTATGTACAATGAAATGATCACCCATGACATCTCTAAATCTTTAATTTGGCACATGTGCTAGGTAGGGTAAAATGCGCATACAAATGTAAAATGATTAGGTTGGAGACATGTTTGTTGCATTGTTGAAACAATGAAACCCATATCTCATTTTTATTCATTTTATTACCTTGCAATCCTATCATAATCAAACCACTAAATTTACAATGTTTTCTTGGTTTTTCAACGTGGTTTTTTTTTCCTTGGATCTCAAATAAAATGCTTGCTATTAAATACATGAGAAAGTGACATGTCTGCAGTTCATTTGGTGAAGGATTCCCATGTGCTAGAAAAAGGATGCACCTCCATGACAATCCTCCCTCCCCATCCCCTTCCTACTTTCCTAACACACCTAATCCTATTAAATTTATTCAACTTCACCTCTTTTTATTTTATCATTAACCCTTTTTAAAATTATTTCATTTTCTATTTTTTTGTTTTTTTGTTTTATAACAAAAAGAGAAAAGGGCATTACATCTCCTCCCTTATAAAAGCATCATCCTCGATGCGACACACAATCATTGAATTCAAGGATATAGTAGAAAAAAAATAATAATGACACATGTCATTTAACAAAACAATTGTTCGGTATAACATGACCACAAGGAAGAAAACTAAATTTGGATATCATAAATTTTAATGTTTTGTGAAGATTGGCAGTTCTCTTTTACTTTATTACTTAGTTAGTCTTTTCCTTTAAAGTATTTTTTAATCTCAAACTCTTAGTATTTCAATTCTTAGGATTTTAGTTGTCTTATGTTCATAGGTGCCCAATAAAACTGACATCACAATACTACATCAGGGACAACACAACACTAATGGTTCACAAGATATATTTCTACATACTTCCACGACTATATCACATTACAAGAACTCAACTAACCCATGGGAGGAACATACATATCCCTCACAACACAATACTTATCACACATGTTTTCTAACACAAAGGTACTCATAACATAAACAAGACTACAACAACATAGAATTCCCAACATGTACACATACAAGGGTTTCACACAACTCAAAACCATAATTGTAGCTATATAGGGTCAAGATGGAAACAACATCATACCAACAATGAGGAGCATCAATCCTCAACATCACAAAAAACACAACTAGACTCACAAGAGTACACATAAATCATAACACCAACACCATACACCTCCCAAAACATCACAAAAAACTCCATATACCTCCCAAAGCATCACCAAACAACTACATATACCTCCCAAAGCATCACAAACATAAAAAAAACCTCCAAACTAATCACACAACAACACATATACCTCAAACATCAATCACACACTCCACAAAGTCTCTTATGTCTCCCTCAAGTCTCTTATGTCTCCCTCAAGTCTCTTATGCCTCCCTCAAGTCTCTTATGCCTCCCTCAAGTCTCTTATGCCTCCCTCAAGTAATAAAATAAAGATAAATTTTCCTTTTCGCTCCCCAAAAGAGGTCGGTCACCCTATGGCCCTAGGCACATAAGGTCCAAACACCTCTAACCCAAGTGACATAATAACTCATGGTTCAACAACCCGCTAGTTATCTGTAACTCCTTGGGGCGTACCCCCATACAATGAAGGGTCCATAGGTTCCACCACTCCATGGTGAATCCCATGACCCTATTCCAACACATTACGACATTAGAACCAACATAACAATCCATTTCAAATGCCAAGTGGAAAAAATCCCAAGCCTTGGGCTAGGCTATAAAACTTTAAACTTAAAAATAATATTTAAATCTAAGAAAACAAATGGCCAAATAGCCATAGTTAGTGCAAAAATTTGCATGTTAGTGCAACAACCAAATAAAATGCCCAAAATATAAGAACATATCAATCAAGAAAATGTTGGTTCTAGCAAGAAAAGGGAAAATGTTCAATTTATGAATAAAATACATGTAGAGAAATAACACATCACAATAACTATGTGGCCTTATACGGCCACCAAAGGGGTACTCAACGAGTTGTTGGCACTCGACATCGAGCCTCAGACTCGTAAAATAACATATCAAATAATACAACTATTGTCATCATCTTTATCTGAATCATCCCTCCACCACTTCCACAAGGCTCAACATAGTCATAACTACACTTAGGTTGAATCCATATGATAACCATATAGGGAGAGAGAAAGGAGTACAAGTTACCATCTACTTGAGCCTAAGGTGTCCGCAAAACACAATATGCATGACACCCATTGAGCAAGTGCCATACATACCAAATGAACAAAAGTGGGTTTTCAGCCTATGTAAGACTCCACTTCCTATCTCATACTCAGCTCGAGTGACTAGTCAACGGTACACATTTCCTCACTCCAAACATACACCTTTTACCAATTTCCCTTAGGGTTGGTTAGTAGGGTTCACAACATAACACACAACTACATCACTAACACAATGGTGATTCACACAAATTAACCATAGCATCTTACATGGTATATATATAGGGTATAACACAATCATTACTTTCATGGGTTATGATACATCACATTACCACATACTACACCCAAAGTGCAATCATTGTATAATAGGGATCATATGCTCACCATATGCCCCTAAATCATGACATGAACCATCACATATTACATGAATTATACATATGAGGAACACAATGTCTAACATTACAACATATAGTCAATTACAATTACAACATGGTGACACACACATTCATCACAACACAATGGCGACATCACGATATAATCCAATTCACTTTACACCAATTTTTCATTCAATACATCAATACACCTTCATATCACATAATGCCAAAATGCTCCAACACTCCACAATCCACAATAACATTCCTTTCACACACAACAAGGCAATACATCACACATGAATTCCTCATTGAATCCAAAAAAAAAAGAGAAAACTCTCATCACAAGCACATCAACATGATAACAAATATGCACTAAGTGACATGCACAACATGTGCATTCATAATATCACAATTACAACATTGTTCACATTACAACATATATCACATTACTCTTCCAATATCCACCACCACCATGCAAAATCATCACTACTCCAATCTGTCCCAGAGGTTTGAGAGCATGAACCTTCACTCTGATACCAAATGTAACGCCCACATTTACACACACAAATACAATAATAATAATACCAAGATAAAAAAATTTTTGACTTACATTACTCACTACACAACACCACAAGGTTCCAAGTAGAGGAACTCAACAATGCATACGACACTTACATAATTCATCGACTCACATAGACACATGACAACACCATATACATGTCAATGCCACACTTTCCCCAATGAACAAATGCTAGCAATAACCCAACCACAAGAAAAGGGACTCAAGGATTGGAAAACCCACAACACATCATTACCATGATTACATCTTTGTTACGATTAACATTCCAATAACATTATTATGTAAGAATAATTTTCTCCTTTTTCCACCTACAAATTCATAAGTTCATTCCACATTCAACTTACAGTTCAACCATTTAAGTTTTCTCTTTATCCCTTATGACAATCTCCATAACTTACATAATTATTTTCCATATTTCAAATTGCATACAAAGTTCCTAATTCTCTCACTCTTATGCTAAAGGTTTGTTTCTCAAAATATGTTTAGTTGACGTTTAATTTTACCCTCATTATGCAAGGACCAACCATAAGTTGTCGAGGGAAAAATAATATGATTCAAAGGAGGTGAAGGTTCAAGTTTCCTTTCCTATAAACTTCCTTCCATTAGAAGCACATTTGTTCTCGTATACTATGGTTGTTTTAGTTCCAAATTTAGTTTGATTCAATTAAGCATTTACATGACATAATTTTATTTTATTTTATTTTTAGTGGAATCTATATTGGCTCAAATGCCTAGTCCCACCAAGAACAAATTGTAACCATTCTTAACAAAAATTCAATGCTTAAATCAACCATAAGGACTTCAAATTTGAAACCATTATCACATATACTCTTGTTTCTAAACCATTTATCTCTTTTTGGTGTCACATATAACTCTTACTTGTTTCTCATTTCATTTATTATCTTCGATAAAAGAACACATGGCCCTCAAGAAAAGTTGTGTTGTCTTGCTTTGAAGACATCCAATTGCAAAATAGATGAAATGCTAAGTTTTGGAACAACAAACATAAATGCAGATTGTAGTAAATCGAGTTCATTCTTTGGATGTTACAAGTTTTCTTTAATGTTCTTTCCTTCATGATTAAGGCATTGAATTATATTACTGAGTTATTAAGTTCATCATACAATTCATACGAAAGATGAGATGCAGAACTAAATACACAACTCATTTTCAGAATTCAATGTTTTATTCATAAGGAATTTCAAATGTGCCCACACAAGCCATGGGATGTAACTGAAAAGTAAAGTACAACTACTGAAATAAGAGGTACACATGCATGAAAGAGAAAATAAAGGAGTATGAGTGAACCCATCATTTCCTTGGGTCTTCTCCTTTGGTTGATGCATCTTCATCTTCAGCTTAATCCTCACCACTGGAAGCACTATACCTGAAAATAAGAAAAGAACAAAATCATCAGTTAAGAGCTCAGGGTTAATCCATATTCCTACATTGTCCTAATTCATGCATATGAATCTCTTACAACGGAGATATAAATTACTTGGAGATCATACTACATACATGATTTACTCACTCAGAAAGAAGGAGGGAAAAGAAAAGAAAAAAATGGACATAAGAGAGGCCAAAAAGCCTAAATATTTTCTAACTATTTTCTTAAACAAATAAGTACATGTTACAGAACCAAGAACAAATAAATAAAGTATTTCAACAAAGATTGCAGAGTTCAATGATTTCTATCCTATGGCATAAATCATTTAAGTCATTAAGTACATGCTGGAATGAAGGAAGAATACAACTCAAGTTTTAGTAACTGTCATACAAATAGAAGAAGTTACAGTGCAAAAGAGAGACTGACAAATAGAAGTACATGTTTCAGATTGCAACATGGAGAAGAATTAGATTTCAAGAAGCTGAAGTTAACTGGAAAGAAAGGATTATAGCTGAAACAGAATGAGAAAGAGGATTTTGGGAAAATTTTGACAGGCTTCGCCATGTAAAATGGACATTTACATCTTTCCATCATGTTGTTTTTAACTAATACATGCTTTAAAAGATTTATGTAAATCAAGTAAGTGATACAGAAAAGCAGAAAAGCATGCCATGATCAAGATAACAGTTATTATGTTTCAGTTTCCAACAACAAATCAGCTTCAACATAAAAGTGTTACATTCTGTATTTTGAATCAAAAAATACAACTACTATAGCTGAAAAAGGAAGGAAGAGAGAATTATAGAAAAAAAATTCCAAGGCTTCACCATGGAAAATCAACATTTCAAATTTTCCAGCATGCCAAAAATACTACTATCAAAGAAATAAAGCATCTAAATAAAAGAAAAAAGATTACAATATTTCAACAAAGCATCTAAATCAAGGCTTATGCCTGAGAATGGTATTACATGGATGAATAACTAGCTTATAATTTCTAGAAAAGCCACATGCAAGGTACAAAGACCTCTTAAGATCAAGAACAAATTACAGAATCGAATGAAGTAAAGTAATTTCCAGTACCCATGGCAAGGGAAAGATACCCAAATCTGGGTTTTTACTATCTCAAACTTTAAATTGAAAAGTACAGATCAGGGTAAGGAAAACAATTTTTCACTGGTAAAATTAAAGCAGAGCAAACCCTCAAGTAATCATCAACTTCAGAATAAGAGGCATGATATGACCTGTGCAATTTGTAAAAATTCGACAAACACTTATTGGTAACACCATTTATCTTCTTTAGTGTGAACTAGGCTTTCTTTAAAAAAATATTTATGGAGTTGGTGGCTCAAATGCAAGAAACCGATCACTAAACCACCACGCCGCGTCTGCTCACGTCCCTGGTGCTAGCTTGGATGCCGGGACCCCTCCAGTCGGGATCGAGGTCCCTCTTGTCAGGGTCCCTCTCTCCAAAGCCGCCTGACGTATGGACAAAAGTTGTGGAGGGTTCCACATCGGCTCATAGCTCGGAAAAGCTATCCCCTTCACTGTCTGATGGGTCCTTTTCCCTGCGCATCCCCTCTCACATCACGGAGGCTGCTGCTGCTTCTCATGATCTGTCCTTGGTGGGTACACTGATGGGCCCTAGACCCCCATTGGAAGATATAAAAAAATGGGCTCGATTAAAATGGCAACCATGTGGAGCGCTAGAAATAGCGGCTATGCCTAATGGTTTCATATTATTTTCCTTCAGCTTGAAAGAAGACTTCGCTAGAGCTCTGCTAGGTGGTCCGTGGTTTTTTGGCAGGCGGGGTTTCTATCTCAGGAAATGGTCTCCTGGTTTCAACCCACACACGGAATCCATGACCCAAGCCCCAATTTGGGTTCGCCTCCCGGGGCTCCCTCTGGAGTTCTGGCACCCGGCGGTTATTGAAGGTATTGCTCTCTCAATAGGTTCTTTAATTGCTATAGATCAAGCAACAAAAGCAAAAACTAGATTCATTCATGCTCGTTTCTGTGTTAATGCTGATGTTAGTTGTCCCTTACCAAAAGATATTGAGCTTATTTCGGACTTGGGAACTGGAAACAACCCATTGACTATGAATATATTCCTCAAGCTTGCTCCTTCTGCAAAAAACTTGGTCATCGGGCCTCTAGCTGCCCATCTAAACCTCAACCAAAACCCAAGTCCCAAATCCTATCCCCAAAAATCAAAAATAAATTTATCCCCAAATCGTCTTCTATTGAGATCCCGATCATCCCCACTTCTAATTCCTTCGCTCTCCTTGAGGATGGAGAAATCAACACATCTTCTGATCCTGTTTCTGAGATCGTCCCCTCCTCTTTGGCCTTTCAACCTCTCATCTCCCCTCTGCCTCCCTCGGCTCTCCCCGCCTCTTCCTCTCTAGGAGTTGACCTATCCTTGGCTGCCTCCTCCTCCCCTTCCTTCCCTCTGTCCTCTCCTCTTCCCTTCCCTCCCCTTCCATCGATCCCCTCTTCCTTGGATCCTCCACCCTGCCTCCCCTCTGTCTGCCTTGTTTCAGACTCTGTCCCCTCCCCCTCGGGACTCTCCTCTGATGATAGTTTCAATCATCGTTTTACTAGAAGCAGCAACAAGAAACCCGATATAGGCTTGGAAAAAGCTCGGGGCAGAATTCCGAGCAGTATCAAGCTTCAACAAGAAGCAGCTATAAATGTTGCGCAAGGAACTCAAAGCACAATCCCCATGGTGGTGGGGAGTAAACCCAAACCAAAGAAATGAAGATCATTTCTTGGAATATAAGAGGGCTCAACTCTCTTCAAAAGCAAAGAGTTATCAAAGACATCAAATTCCAGAACTCTCCTGATATCATAATGTTGCAGGAAACCAAACTAAAAAAGGAGGATCACCTCCTTAAACTCTGGCCAGCGGCTTCTTTTGAATCTCAACCTTCAACAGGGAACTCAGGGGGGCTTTGTACCTTGTGGGATCCCAGAAGTCTCAAAGGGGAATGCCTGTTCAAGCACCCCAACTTTTTATGTATCCTCTTCCAAGAGGTTGGAGCGGACTCCTCTTGGATTGCTATCAATGTGTATGCCCCAAACTTGGAGACTCATCGAGGAAAACTTTGGAAAGATATCACTAACTTCATCATCACTTGTGGTAAAATTCCCATTCTAATAATGGGTGATTTTAATTGCCCTCTTTATCCTTCGGAAAAACAGGGAGGTATGCCTGCCATGCCGGTTAGCATGGAGGCTTTGGCTGACTTCATAAGGGAGAATTCTCTTCTGGATATGGATCTCCACTGGCTCATCTTATACATGGTCAAACCGCAGATTGGGCAGGAACCACATACAATGCAGATTGGATAGATCTCTAGGCTCTCTGGACTGGATCTCTCTCTTTCCTGACTTCTACCTCAACTCCCTCCCTCGGGCTGCCTCTGACCACAGCCCTCTTCTGTTGAGTGCCAATCACAAAATAAATGCCAAGAATCCTCCCTTCAGGTTTGAGCTTGCTTGGCTTGAAAACAACCACCTGATCCCCCTTGTTGCAAACTGGTGGAATATCAATATTGAGGGCTCTAGTATGTTTAGATTTTCCAGCAAACTCAAAGAAATTAAAAAACAACTCAAGATATGGAAGTCGAAGGTCTTCGGTAACATCAAGCTTCGCAAGCGGGAGCTAACTCAGAGCTTGGCAAAAATTTCTGAACAAATTGAGGCAGTTGGAAGATTGGATCATCTTCACCAACAGGAAATCTCTCTCCTCAGTGATTATCACAACACTCTTAAAGAAGAAGAGACCTATTGGAGGCAACGTTCTCGAGCCCTTTGGCTCGAGCAAGGAGATCGTAATACCAAATTTTTCCACATCACTGCTTGTAAGCATAAAGCTAGAGACAAGATCCGTGAGTTGGTGTCGTCGGAAGGGACCTTGCTAACTGCTGAGACTGATATCTCCAATGAGCTTATATCCTTCTATTCCAATCTTCTCCATGCTGATCTGCCCCCTCCGGAACAATCAATGAATGAAATGCTCCAACATATTCCGCATCTGGTGTCACCTGAGATGAACAACAATCTGATCAAGCCTTTTGCTATGGAGGAAATTCATAAAGCAGTTTTTGCAATGAAGAGAGACAAAGCTCCGGGTCCGGACGGCTTTCCTCGCCTTCTTCCAAGTCTTTTGGGAAATCATCAAGCAGGACCTCTTCCAAGCAGTTAATGAATTTCAGATGAACAACAATCTGCTTAAGGAATGGAATACCACTTTCGTTGCACTTGCCCCAAAAGTGCATAGCTCTAAAGATGTGTCCAATTTTCGGCCAATAAGTTTATGTAACACGTCTTACAAGATTATCACTAAGATGTTGGCCTCCAGACTTAAACCTTTAATGCGAGGATCTCATCTCTCACAATCAGAACGGTTTCATTAAAGGTCGACTCATCCAAGGTGGTATAATTACAGTTCATGAAGCCATTCACTCGGCCCTTCTTGCGAAGTCCCCAGGAATGATCTTAAAATTGGATATGCAAAAAGCTTTTGACAGAGTCAGCTGGCCTTTCTTAATTAAGGTCCTGAAAAATTTGGTTTCGACAACAAGTGGTGTAGCTGGGTTTTCTCGTGTATCTCGACCCCTTGCTTCTCTATTCTTATCAATGGCATTCCTGCGGGCTTCTTCAAAAGTAGCAGAGGTATCAGGCAAGGTGATCCCCTGTCACCTTTTCTTTTGTTCTAATGGCGACTCCCTCAGCAGAGCTCTGGAAGCGGCTAAAAATCAATCCATCATTTCTGGTATGAAAATCACCTCAAATTGTCCTTCGACCACTCATAGCCAGTTCGCTGATGACACTTTGCTGCTGAGTTTAGCTTCTGTTATTGAAGCCCGGGCTATTATGGATATCCTCTCTCTATACCAATCAGCTTCTCAGCAAACTGTCAACTTCAACAAGAGCAGCATTTCCTTCATCAACACGTCCCCTAGGACTCAGAGAAAGATTGCTGATATCTTTGGTTGTATTATTGTGGATCTCCCCGCCTCTTATCTTGGCATCCCCCTCTTCCATGGAAGGCAATCAAAAAATCTATGGAATCCTGTCATTGAAAGGTATCAAAAAAAGCTGGCTGCATGGAAAGGGGCTCTGCTCAGTCAGGCTGGCAAGCTCCAACTGGTGAAAGCCACTCTTCAAAACCTCCCTACTTACTTCATGTCCCTGCTCAAGATTCCCAGTTCTGTGAGGGAGGTTGTGGAAAAATTCAAAGGAACTTTCTGTGGTCTGGAACTGAAGATAAGAAAAGGATCCATCTTGTGGCTTGGAAAGAGGTGTGTAAGCCAACTCTCATGGTGGGCTCGGTCTTCGAAAAATGAATGAAATGAATGGGGCCCTCCTGGCCAAACTTGCTTGGGAAGTGGCTAAAGGTGACTCTTGTTGGGCCCATCTGCTCAGAGCTAAATATCTAGCTAATAACGAAGATCTGCTCACTTCCATTCCTATTAGAGGCTCTGCCATATGGAACTCTATTAGTAGCTCTCTTCCCATCATTCGTGCTGGCACTAAATGGAGATTTGGGAATGGTCGCCTCATTGATTTCTGGAGGGATTTTGGATCGGGAAGAACCCCTTGATCTTAATCCTACTGGGACCCTATTAAGAGAAGCATCATCAATAAACATGGAAGATTAGCTTCGGGCTATTGGAAGATTGTGAACTCCATTCCCTCATGGGATATTAAGGAATGGGATGATATCAACGATCTGCAGAGAAACCTCCTGTCTTCGCTCAAAGCGGTTCTCTCTTCCATCTACATCCCTTTCTCCCAAAATGAGGACGAGATTATTTGGCCCCTCTCCCCGTCGGGCTGTTTCTCTGTTAAGGCTTATCTTTCGTTGCATAGTGCTGACTCCTCGCCCCCTTTCCAAAGTCTGGCCTAATGAGATCACTCCCAAAATTGGTTTTTTCTCTTGGCTCTCCTCTAAGAATGCTTTCCTCTCTGGGGAGAATCTGAAAAGAAGGGGTTTCTCTCTCCCCACTAAATGTGTGTTATGTGCTAAAGAGGCGGAGTCCTCTGCACATCTTTGATCCATTGTTCTTTCTCGCAAGTTATTTGGCAGTGGCTTTTATCGAGGTTGGGAGTTTATTGGACCTTCCCGGAATCCATTCAGGACACCCTCTCTCAATGGAGTTCTCCTTTTACTCATCCGATTCTGAATTTGGCTTGGAAACTCCTCCTCCCGCACGGATTATGGGGCATCTGGAAAGAAAGAAACAGAAGAATCTTCAAAGAAAAAAGTCTTGATCCTCGTCAGGTGGCTACTCAGATTGCTCTGGCTCTCCAAGAAAATATCAACCTGACCATGTGGACCAAATATCAGCAAAAAATCCAAATATGTAACTCCCAGGAGTGGCAGAAGTTATTATCCATTCAATGTAAAAGCACTCACACTGCTCGGAATTTAGTCTGCTGGCTTCCCCCTCCAAGGGGCTGGAAAAAACTCAACACGGATGGAGCTTCGAAAGGCAATCCTGGTAAGTCTGGAGGAGGGGCCATTCTTCGTTGCTCTTCGGGATATATTGTTGCTGCCTCTGCTCACAATTTCAATTTTGGCTCCAACCATCATGCGGAAGCTTTGCAGTCTCAAAGGCCTTGAGATGGCCATCAAATTGGGTGATGATCCTCTTCAAGTTGAAAGTGACTCCCTCAACATCATCAAACTCCTACAGTCTAATGATCCTGGTCATTGGTCGATTAGAAACATCATTGCTGATATCAGAATTATGCAAAGATCTTTCCTTCAAATCCAGTTCCAGCATGTTCTCCGGGAGGGAAATAAAGCGGCGGACCTCCTTGCTAATATTGGTGTTCTCATCGAGAATCAGAAAGTGGACAGACAACTTCCCGAATGATCTCTGCCAAATCACTCAAAATGATATTCCCCATTGCTGACTGGTGGAATAGAGGGCTGACTCGGGTTTCGGCAAACTCGCTATGGCCCTCTCAAAGGGCGGCGGCAATTATGACGAAGTTAATGGATTTGACTCTTAACGAGGGGCAATTGATTAAGGTGCTTTGTATTGATGCGGGGAATCTCCGCACGAATGGGCATTATCTTCACATTAATCATCTGAGGAGGTGGCGAGAGGACAATGATAACTTGGCCGGCGGCTTCCCCGACCTGTCTAAGCTGTTAATTGTCCACTTTTACTCTCACTTCTGCAACTATTCCAACATTCATACCATGGGGGGTCAATTGAAGCGCCTTGAGCCTCGATAACTGTGAGTCGATTAAGAATGATGGGGAGGTGTGGAATATATTATTGGAAAATGGAATTGCCACCTTCCTGGAAAAAATGGCGGGTTATTCTGCGCTGGTTTCTTATGCGGTCACGGCTTCCTGGTCGAAGGGTCGGGTCCAAATCGGCAACACTCGCTTTACCATCTCCACGAATGCCATTGCTGACGCCACTGGCCTTCCTGCTGCAGGTGACATCTACTACAAGCGTTCGCTGCATGTGGAAATTCAGAATTTAACGCCCCTGGTGACAGACCGGTGAAATATCTCTCTGGTTATACTCGGGACTCCCTGCCTTCTCCCTGGGACAGAGTGGCGGAGGTCATTATGCGATATTTCACTATCGACGGTAGATATCGGCTGGTTTTTGGTCCCCACCTCTTCATCCTCTCTCATCTTCGATGGGGGAAGAAAATCAATCTGCGGCCTTTTTGTTTCAGTCCTTAGAACACTCGGTTCAGTTAGCTCGTGAGGGCGAAGGTGTCATTCTTCACCAGGGTTTGCTTTACTGCTCTTCTCTGTCGCCGCTTCTCACTCCGACCTTCTTCACTTCCCCCCCAAATTGGGTCACCGCCGCCGCTCCCCTCTCCTTCCCCTCACCCCTCCTCCTCCTCCCTCCGCTCCTCTCGGGTCGTCGTCATCTCGCTTCTCTCCTCTGGTTCGACTGATGTGGCTATTGTGAGTCCCCCCCGCGCTGCCTCTATTCCCCCTGCCACCCCTTCTTTCCCCACGCCCCTCTCTTGCTTGTTCTTGGAAGGCACTGAAGCCAGCGGTCACGCTTCTTCCCCTGTTTCCAGCCCTGATTACTCTCGGCTGCTGATCTCTTGGCTCGGCTCACCAGTACTCCCGACTCCCGGAATCGGAGCGCTTGATATCAATCAACCTATGTGTGGATCCCATCTCCCGATCCTCTGCTGAAACAAGGCTCTCTTCGACGACAAAGTTCTTGCTGCTGACACTCCTCATTCCCTCCTATTATGGACTCGAAACCTGCTGAATCTGAGTCTGACACTAAAAGGGATAATAGCAGAGCCGACATGGTTTCCTCTATTCTGAGCAAGCTCCAGCGCGCTTTCAAGGCTCTGAAAGCTTGGGAGGCTTTCACGGAATCCACCAGATCCATTGCTGATGACTGCTCGGAGCTTATCAAACTGGCCGAACATCTTGCTAACGACTCAGGCTCTCCTAGAGCAAAAATGCAGTTTCTGAGCTGAAAAAGCTCATTTGATGTATCTCTTCTTTATCTCTGTTTGCTTTTTTTTCGTCCTCCTTTTTTTGGAATCTGCTCGGGTATTTTTGCTTTGCTACTATTATTGCTAAATCTGGCCTGATGGGCTCTATTGTATAAGGTCATGGGACCTGCAAATGCAACTACAGGTTACAAGAGATCAATCCAAAAGTTGAACTGAAGAGAGAAAATGCATGGTATGCTAAAAGATACGAAATGCTACAATACCAATGGAGAACAACCAAGAAGGGTTTTGAGTACATATTAATGAGATTTTTGAAGAAAAATAACAAATGCAAACATAACCTTGAGCAAGGTGTCTAAGCATAAGATTTTGAGCAAGGTGTCAGAGCATAAGAGTTTGAGCAAGGTGAGACTTCAGAGTTCTTCAAAAGCATCAAAGTATTCAAGTCTTAGGATGAAACAAACTCAAATAAAGAACAAAATAGTTCGGAGTTTGAATCAAGAACAGAAAAGTTACCAGAAACTTTTATGAAAAACTCAGAAGTACAAACTTTAAAATAAAAGAGCTCTACATAATGATGGAATAAGGTTTCAGTAGAAATATGCAAAATTTGCAGACCCAATAGAATCAGAGATGACAAATTATAATAATCACTCACAATGAGCTCAAAATTTCAGAGTAAGGCTTCAATACCCAATTCTTTCCCCAAGTCAGATAATGATGACAACACAGAAAGGAAGATAGCTCCCAGTTGGTGTGATGATAAGATTTTGCATAAAGGAGAAACCCAAACCCATTCCGTAGAAATGAAGAAATTCCCAGTTAAAATGCGCTTCAGATTTATAAACAGACCCGATATTGGATGAAGTTTTACTTCTATGGAAACCACCTTTTCAAATCAAAGTAAGAAGCACTTTCAGAGGTAAAGTCAAACACAGGTACATGCCCTCAGCGAACTTTAGAAAAATCATGGCATTCATTGTACAATACGAAGTTTCGATGCAATACATTATCAGAAAGAAAACCCACTTCGTATAAGAAAAATGGCAGAATAGTTAACTCTAAGCTACTATGAAATCAAGGGAATCAGAGATTTACCTTAAAAGTAGGGTTACAAGAACTCAAGAAATCCTTCATCAGGCCACCAGGTAACAGAAAATGGAATAGTACTTTAGAATCCACTACCACGACATCCGTCGAAGCAGTAAAATATCGAGCAGAGGAAAAAACCAGAGCTCACAGAAGCCCAAAGAAAATATTCATGGTGGTAATAGAATTTTTAGAACTCAAGGCAAAGCAAAGAACCTTAAAACAAAGTGTTCACGTTCACAGAAACTCACAGAGGTCAAAGGATAATATAGTTCCAAGCTTGAAGTCTATAAAATGACGGAAAACATCCATAATCATCCCACTCAGAAAACTCGTAAAGGAGCTACAGATTCTCAAAGACTCAGAAGGCCGAAAGATGTAGAAGAACCGAACTCAGAAACTACAACAATGGCTTCCCAAAGAAATTTTCCAGGGCTTCGCCCACAGACCCAAAAAGACCAGTGAATGGAGTGATCATTGAGGTTGAATGACCTTTACCACCGAGCTCGAGAGTTGGGTTAAGTTCAAACTCAATCACAGTCAAAGATCAATGACCACGAATCGAAAGGACACAAGATCAATGCTCAGGGATCGATCTCCAATATCAAAGCAAACCATCATGGTCATTTGCCACCGACCACCTTAATTGCTAGGTTAGAAACCCTAACCACAGGTCAAGAATCAACGACACCTAATCAAACAGTATAGAGATCAACGACCGAGATCAATACCATTTTCCAAAGCAAACACGACCCAACTTAGTGCCACCGATAATTCAAATGGAAGGGGTGAGTCACCATGGAGAGGGGGCCAACCCCATGATTAAAAAAATTATCATTGCATCGAATTTCAAAAGTCTAAACCATAGACTATGTCCTCATGGTCAAAGAGAGCCAATCACTATACATGCCAACAATAATCACCGAAAAGGTAAAGTTAAACCTTATCCTCTTCAAAATGCAAAAGCCGACAAAAATTACATAGTCATGTTTTATTCAAAAGTGGCCGAATGTAGTATGGTGATCCTTCTACAAAATTCCCTTGTATTATTTCAAAATCATGGTAATATGCTAAGTCCAAAAGAGTGGCCAAACCAATAAGGACTAATGGTGAAGTGCAAGGGTGGCCCCACAGACTGCAGAGGAAAAGTTGAGCATGTGCACATGGAGGTGGTCCCCATCAAGTGGATGAGTGGATGGATTATTTTGTAAATTTTGCAAGTGTTGTAATTATTTTTCTCACAAACAGGGAGTTAATTTTTGCATGCTTCACTAGGGGACAAAACATACAAGAAGATGAATTCACATGCACAAGGAAAGAGACTTGCCCAACAAGCAAGCTTATTATTAGAAAATTATTCACCATTATTTTCTTAAAAATAGAATAGTCAACTTCAGTTTGACTGAGATGTAATCAAAGGCTATTAATGCCTATTTGTAATTGCATGTTCTATTTTTATTCCTTTATTTATTAATAGATGAAGGATAAAAATAGGATGCATGGGTGAGTACAAGCCTTAGTCTATTTTTAGGAAGGGGAAAAAAATTTGCTATATATTGTGTGTTTTGGTAAAGCAAAAAGGAGGAATTTTTAGATACAAGAGTGTTGAAGCCATTATTTAGCCAGTTTTGCCCTCTCAATGTGAAGTATTTTCTACCTTTCCAATTATTTGCAGTCTTGTGTATTTTTTTCATTAATCTTGTGAATGCAAATTCCCTAGTTAATCATCTTACCCCGTTGCAAATTTAGTAATTTCCGCATGATATTCATGTGCATGTTTAGCTTGGTAGTATTGTTGTGATACTTTCCCTCAATACCTCAAAGTGTTTGCCCTTAACATTGATAAACTATTTCCATCAATAATCCTTTCATATATTAGTGTTTTGCCCTACTAACCCTTATATAAATTTGGTGTATCACCTCATTTTTAATCATTTTATAGTCATATTTCACCCTTATCCTTAAAAAAATCAGTCTAGGATACATCAATAGGGAACCGACCTTGATACCAGAGACTCACCTCAAAATAGGTATACCCACAGACCTGAGGTGTTTCCATTATATCTACAAAAGAGAGATAAAATTTGGAATCTTAGAACACCTACAACCATCTCTCTATAGGGTGCACTTTCGAGAGATAACAATTTTTAGCATGCCCAGTGGGACATGAATCAGAACTGCATACAAGTTACAGATATTTACAATAAATCTTACATCAGATAAAAGTTACTTTCGGATAGCAAGTTGTAGCAATCTATTTTAAAGACTTAAAGATCTATTTGGTGACTCCGTAGGGCTAATTTCAAACCAATATTGCAGCATGTTCCATGCCTAAAGTGACTACAATATCATCGATAAGAGGAATTCCTCCTAAGTTTGTTTCTTTTCCTTTGAATTATGTAAGAAGGAGAAGAGTTAGTACTACTTTACCTTATAATAGGTATGGTTTTGATAACCCTCCTCCTAATATTACTTCACCATGTGTCAATCTTTTTGTTCAAATCTCATTTTTTCAAATGGCTATTCAACCACCAAGGAATTTTGTGACTTTACTAATGGCAGCCCATTAGTAATCCCATTTTACCATGACATCCCTAATGCTGCCATGAAAAGTTTGCCATCATTCACTTGGTGAAAATCAAGTTACACCTACAAGCACATTAAAGATGTCGTAGCCTTATGTGCGAGTTCATAATATTACTCTTGAGGATGTAGCTTTGATACTTTTAGCTGCATTTCTTAAAGGACAAAGCTTGCAATGGTATAGAAATTTAGAGATTGCATGCATAAGAACTTGGGATGACTTAGGCGATAAATTGAAAAACAATTTCAAGATAATTCAGATCATTTATCTCTTATAGAACATTTGTCTACCATTAAAAGAGCTCCCAATGAATTTATGTCAAGTTTTAACATCCATTTTGCTAGAACTTGGGAAAGAATTCCAGCAAGTGTCAAGCCTCAAGCTAATCACGCTTTTCTTTATTATCTTAGGGCATTAAACAATGATATTTCAACTATGATTCAGTCTATGGGAGGAGAGATGCTCCCAGTAGCCTATGATATCGCCATCCGAGCTAAAAATAGTCTTATTCAAGCTAGAAAATTAGCACCAAGGCCTTCAATGCCTTTTTTGGCAGATTTAGCACCTATTCCTCAGCCTATCACAATTATAGAACTCTGTTGTTTCCACCCCATCAGATGATGTATTTAAAGCTTTGTAGACTATGGGGAACAAGATGACTTTAATTGAGAATAGGCTTGCATTACCTAACAGACCTTATCAGGCTCCTTATCAAGCAAAATCAACTAAATCAACAAAATAGGTAGCCTTACCAATAGAATCAAAATTATAGACAACCTTATCAACAAAGGCAATTTGACCCAAAGGCTCCTAGTTCATCTAACACTTTAGTTCCAGTTAATATGGATACAAAAGAGTGGTGTCAACCTTGTAGTCAACCTCATTCAGCTACAAGTTACCCAAATACTTTTCTGAACATAAGTCTTGTTACACAACCTCAATCTGAGACATTGTTCATGCCTCAAATGTAGGGTGGGCAGCAAGATACTCAGGTTCAGAAGGCCCTTGAACAAAAAATTAGTCAGTTTCAGTGAAGATGATTTCATTGCAGTTACTACTAGGGCTCAAGAAAAGGTTGCAGAGAGTAAAAAACAACAAAATAGCATGTTCTACCTATAATCGTTGATAAAACAACAAACATAAGCCCAAAACCAGCTAATAGTGCATCTATTTCTAAAAACAACAGGTATTACAGCTAGTAAAGAACAACAAAAACAACTATAGCTTGATCCAAGAAGGTTATTTATACCTCAAATATCAAAATCAGTTGAAGCAAAATCAGTTTTCACTAAAGCCTATGCTAAAACATTAGAATATGTTTCTAAAATTGTTGCTTCTTTTAACATTGTTGATGTAATGAAAAAGCATAATGTTAACATCTCAATGTGGGATGCTCTAAGTATTCTAGGACAACAAGATTTACTTTCTCATGAACTAGCTAAGCTGCAAATTTCTTCTAAAACAATAGAAAAGGAAGTCCAGAAGGAAAACATGGTCCTTAGAACAATGGAACAAGACCACATCAAAGAAGTTAAATGGATGGTTTATAAAGTCTTAAATGCTCATGACATCAAGAAGCCACCACCATTTTATCTATCACTGATTATTGAGAACATCTTGTTCATAACTGTATGGTGGACAACGGTGCAAGTATCACAGTTACACCAAAAGAAATTGCAAAAAATTGGGTCTGTAGTATAAACCTATAGAAAAGAGTGTCTTACAACTTGATGGAACTGTAACTAATACAGTTGGTGTAATCAGGAATTTAGAGGTAACATTGTATGCTTGCCCAAATGTTTCTATTCTACAAGATGTCACTGTTGTAGATTTACCTCCTTACTTTGCATTATGCTTATCTAGAGATTTCACAGCAAAGATAGGAGGTTATCTCTCTTCATATTGGTCTTTCTTATTTTTCACTACTCATTATGGGACCAAAGTTACTATCAATTTAGAACCATTGGCCAGATTTCACATTGAGCCTCACGCTTTTAATGCAGTAGCTAATTATTCATCTTTAGACCAGTCGATTTTGATAATGTAGCTCATGTTTCAGCATTAGATGGTGTTTCTAACATGTTTATGGATGAAAAGACACATGAAGAACATGCTCATGATCCTTTCAAAGAAGTTGAAGAACACATATTTGGTGTGTATTGCTTGCATGAAGAAAATACACCAATTCCCTTGTTGTCCAAAACAGAAAATGCAACGGAAGGGATTTGGAAGCTTCATTTTGATGGGGCTAAAAATAAGAAAGGACAAGGAGCAGGTTTGATGCTCACTTCCCCAATGAACGAAAGGTACTTCTCAACTTTGAGTCTCCAATTTTCATGCACTTGCAACGTAGCTGAATACGAAGCATTAATTCATGGTTTACTTTGGGCCAAAAGAGAGGTATTAACATGCTATAGATTTTTGGTGATTCTGAGTTGGTTATCAATCAAGTAAGAAATTTCAATGTTTGTAAGAATCCATTAATGAAGTCTTACAGACATAGAGTTTCAGACTTAATGGAATATTTCAAAGCTATTAACATCCAATCTGTTCCTAGAACAAAAAATAAGCATGCAGATAGACTTGTAGTAGTTGGTGCTAATTTTGAAGTGTTGGAACAGATAGAGAACAAAAAAATTCAGCCTCATATTAAGCTAATTGTCAGGCCTTCAATACCTGATAATGATTTGAACTGGCAGGTTTTTGAAAATGATGATCAAATTTGTAGATTTTTGTAGCAAGAAGCTGAATTTTCTGTAATAAATCAGGATAAATTACAACACTTATATTGTGACCAGATTGTTCAACTAAAGACAAATAAGTTACCTCGAGGTCTTGTCACATTAGAAGACATCTTCAACACTGATGATCAGTTAAGAAAAGACAAAACTAAGATATCAACACATGTTGAAAACTATGAGGAGATCTCAGTTGATGAAGGGAAAAATTTATTTCTTAGAAAGGTATGTGTTAGAGTAAAATCACAACACCCCCAAATGAGTTATGGATATGCTTTTCTAAGGCAGGGTCATTTGGTGTGATTTTCATAACATTGGATCATTCCCCAAGTTGTGGGACTTGCAAATGGGAATGATCCTCCAGAGAAGGTTGGTTCCTCTTCCTAATCCTAGCACTAAACTACTTCTAAGGAAGGAAATGTGACTATCTACTCCTAATCTAACAATTCCAAGGGACCAAGGAGAGAGAGAGAGAGCATGAAAATAAAGAAATCCTACACTACAAAGGTGATAGCTAAGAAAAGGGAACTGCTGATCACAAACCCAACTACTTGAAATGGAGAGAGGTGAGCAATGGAGAGGATGGATAGATGCATCATAGACCAAGGATAAAGTTCACACAGAACACCATTTCAAACCCCTTAAACACAACTCCCAAAACCTGTAATGGACATCAGAGATATGCATAGTATACCCTGCAATGGTGAGAGGCAAGAAGAGACAAAAAATGAGAAAAGGATGGACAAAACGCATCATGAAAACAAATTTTATTGCTCCAGAGTTCACATAGTACACCATTAATGGGAAAGAGGCAAGAAAATTCCATTACAAAGCCAAGGGAGGAGACTTAAACTCCACATTCAACCCTGGAGAAGAAAGAGAGAGGGGGGCAGGGAAGAAGAATGAACAACCCTTTACAATGAATCTTGCCCCTATATTTATAGATTTGATCGGAGAGAAGAAAGAGAGAGGAAATGGGAAAAGTGGGTTGAAGCTCAACCACTGTTATTAATGCTTCTGATAAAATATGCCCCAAATCTATCTTTACTTGCATGATTCCTTGATTCGGTGCCTTGAAAGAAGAGGAAACAACGGAAACAGATCAAATCCGATCTGGTTGTTGAGACAGATGGATCTTGCATTGAAGGCCCGAAGATGTTTCCTCCATTTTCCTTTACCTAACCTCCTCAAAAATTAAAGTCTCAGACCTCCATGGCATAGGTGAGGCCGAGATCTTTCCAATGGTGTTAGATTTGTAATATTTCAGCCCTAAGTCAAAAGATATGCCCCTTCAAAGTTTGTATCGGGTCCGTACAAGAGGGCGGGAAAATAGCTTGAAAAATGGGTCCCCTTTTGATAATGTGGGACACGTGGTAGCCAGATTAGGGAAAAATCAAGTTTTGGGTTCAAAATTTATCTTTTCCCCTTTTTCGCGAGAATCACAAAATCCAAAAAACTCATGTGGCCCGCTTACTCTGCTTGGACACGTGGCACCCTTTTGTTGGCTGGGGAGGTGCACTCCAATCTTTTCCTTTGTGCCATTTTGTCAAAAAGGAAAATTTTCACCTTTTCCTCCGACTCCCCACTTTGGTTTGACTCGGGCTCAAATGCTTGACTTTTTCCTCTTGGTGGAGTCGCAACCCATTTTGTAACTTTTACACCCTTTGGGGTAAGGGGAAAAAAACTAACCTTTTCCCCGATGACCCTGCTTTGACCTGGGACACGTGGCGACACCACGCTTGTTTGAAAACCCTTTATCTATTCAATCCTTGAATCAACGCCATTTTTTACCCTTCTTGCTCCTAGCCTCTCTGCTATGCCCCTTCTTCTTTGACCCTGCAATTCTATTGTTGAATCTTCCTAAAGCTTGTAATATAGATTTAAGACATGAAACGACGTGACAGAGTCATTTCTTCTCTTTCTTCTTGCACAGGGTCATGGCCAATCAATATTTTGCCTTGGGGGTGAAATATGGATAACAATTTGGTGACTCACGGGGACATCTACCTACTAGATGAAGAGACCAATGGCCTTGAAGCATTCATTGGGCATGGAATCTACCTGATAAACATGAAACTGATCTGAAATTTTGAAGATGATCCCTAGAGCCACTTGGAAACCCACTGAACTTGGAGTTGAACTTCACCAAAAGCCAACTAAAATGGACTGTGCAAGAGCAAAACAACAGCACCAAAAACTATGTACAAATTGAAAAATCATACATACCCCAAGTGGGATATGCAGAGTGTGCAAAAGCACTTCTTCTGCTGAAAACAAACCTACCTACTCTACTCTAACCAAGAGCAAAGGGAACTCAAACAAAACCTATAATTGGCAGGGAGAAATAGCTTCCCTTCCTCAAAAATGGCAGCCATGCAACTGATTTGGCACTAAACATGGCTGGTTGGATGAGTGAAAAACTAACTACAAGCTGATCTTCCACCCAACTCATCAAGGTATCAACATTAATGGAAAATACCTCTTCAAGCTGACCTACATTGGACTCTTGGAGGTATTGATGGTGACCCTTGGTACCTTGGTACTCATCCTCATGCCCTGAAGTAGGCATGACTGGTTTTGGCTTCTCCATTGGCTCCAATGAAGCCAAGTACCTGATTGGGCACAGTCTGATCCTTTGAATGCACCCCTTGTTCTGAGTTTCAACTCCAAGAATGGAGTTTTCTTGTGGACCTTCTTGGATGAATGGCATGAGAGAGATGATGACATCCTCCTGCCTTTTTCCTTCCTCCTCTTTTAAAGAACATGGAAGATCAAGATCTTCCAACCTTGGTTCTAGAGGGCCATTATGGAGTGCATAGATTTTGCACTTGAATATTCTCCTTCATGGCAGCAGGTTCATGTGCGTGGAAGATGGATGGAGGATCAAATGATGTAATCTCCATGGGCTCCTTTTCATCAAAGCAATCTCTCAAGTCGACAGAAAGTCTACCTTCTTGTTGTCTTGCTGCAAGTGCTCTACCTCCTTAATGGTGTCCTCTTGATCTGCAACTTGCTCACCATGGTTTCTCTCTTCCTCAAACATGAAGTTTGAGAGATCAAACTCTTCTTCAACATCAGCTTGAAGGGGATGAAGTGGGAGGAAGAACTAAGGTTCCCTTGTAGCCTGCTCCACACTTAAAGCCTCTGGAACTGTATGGTCCTCTTCCATCATGGGTTCATCAATCAAATCAGGCCCTTGAAATGAAAGAAAAAAATTCTTCAATGATGCCTTCTTCATTAAGTGGCCTCAAAACTGATATGATCTCTCCCAGCTACTCCTCTTCAATGGGGCTTGGGACTGATTGTTCCTCCTCTTGTTCTTTCTCTTCTTGTGCTATAAACTCAACCTCAACCACCACTAGTTCTTCAATCTTGACCTCCTCTATTGGCTTGACCATCAAGGGGATCTTTGTAAACCCAAATTTGGTAGCCCAACTCTTCAGATTGTTTTGTCATTTCTTTTCTATTGGGCTCTTCTTCTTCTATTCTCCTTGACTGGATTCTTGAGTCTCTTCCCAACATGGGCTTGGGAAAGCAAGAGGAGTGGCAGGTTGGGGTTCAACCATCTTTGTAATTTTTTGTGGTGGGAAGGGAGGTGCAACTTCTTGTTTGTTTGGAGGGGATGATTGTTTGGAAGGGAAAAGGACAAAAGAATTGAGATGAGGTGGAAGACTAGGAGATGGAGAAATGAAATCAACACTTGGGGCAGCAAGTGAGGGGCTTGACTCTTGCCTCTGCTGAAATGATAAAGATTGAGGAAGAGAAAATGAAAGGCAAGGAGCTGGTGATTGACTTACCCATTGACAAGGTTGTCCCGCACTTTGCTCATAAGCCCCAATGTCCTCAATCCACTTGTGTAAGTTGAGGCAACACTTCAACCATGAAGTCAAGATTCTCTTGAGGGTTGTAATGTCTTGGAAAAGGGCCATCCCATGGACAAGGTGCCCTATAACCAATCTTGAATGCCTTCATTTGTGCTATGCCCCTTGACTACACCATGCTAATCTCCATTTTTGGATCTTCTCCAACAGACCAACATCTTGCATTTGATTTTCTTCATTGTTTGCATACCCCTGCTCTTGGAAAGCTCCATAGCCAAACTGATTTTGGCACTACTGCTCATAGGGGTAACCATGTTGATTTTGGATTTGCTCAAAATGTTGATTTGAAGGATTTGTAAAGCTTATTGGAGTTGGAACATACTGCTGTTGTTGTAGATGTGAATTCCATGGTGGGAATGAAGTCATGATTGCACAACTTCATGGGATTGAAGAAGATGAAGGAGATGGAAGAAATAATGGGTGGAAATGGATGGGAAGAAGGTCTGCAACTCAGAGGATGGGTTGTTTGACCAGATGGAGTCGCCAGATATGCTTGAAAGTGCCTCTAAAGGTTGAAATCTTCACCAAGAGCACATCGAACCTAATGAAGTGAAGTGGTAAGGTGCTTCAGACCTGTCCCACCAGGCATGCCAAAAATGTTAGTGCAAAATCATAGCACCCCCAAATGAGTTATGGATCTTCTTTTCTAAGGCATGGTCATTTGGTGTGATTTGCATAACATTGGATCATTCCCCAAGTTGTGGGACTTGCAAATGGGAATGATCCTCCAGAGAAGGTTGGTTCCTCTTCCTAATCCTAGCACTAAACTACTTCTAAGGAAGGAAATGTGACTATCTACTCCTAATCTAACAATTCCAAGGGACCAAGGAGAGAGAGAGAGCATGAAAATAAAGAAATCCTACACTACATAGGTGATAACACTGAGAAAAGGGAACTGCTGATCACAAACCCAACTGCCTGAAATGGAGAGAGGTGAGCAATGGAGAGGATGGACAGATGCATCACAGACCAAGGATAAAGTTCACACAGAACACCATTTCAAACCCCTTAAACACAACTCCCAAAACCTGTAATGGACATCAGAGATATGCACAGTATACCCTGTAATGGTGAGAGGCGAGAAGAGACAACAAAATGAGCAAAGGATGGACAAAACACATCACGAAAATAGATTTTATTGCTCCAGGAGTTCACACAGTACACCATTAATGGGAAAGAGGCAAGAAAATGCCATTACAAAGCCAAGGGAGGAGACTTAAACTCCACATTCGACCTTGGAGAAGAAAGAGAGGGGGGTAGGGAAGAAGAATGAAAAACCCTTTACAATGAATCATGCCCCTGTATTTATAGATTTGATCGAGAGAAGAAAGAGAGAGGAAATGGGAAAAGTGGGTTGAAGCTCAACCACTTTGTTGTTAATGCTTTTGATAAAATATGCCCCAAATCCATCTTTACTACATGATTCCTTGATTTGGTGCCTTGAAAGAAGAGGAAATGATGAAACAGATCGAATCCGATTTGGTTGTTGAGACAGATGGATCCTGCATTGAAGGCCCGAAGACATTTCCTCCATTTTCCTTTACCTAACCTCCTCAAAATTAAAGTCTCAGACCTCCATGGCATAGGTGAGGTCGAGATCTTTCCAATGGTGTCAGATTTGTAATATTTCGAGCCCTGAGTTTAAAGATATGCCCCTTCAAAGTTTGTATCGGGTCCATACAGGAGGGTGGGAAAACAACTTGAAAAATGGGTCCCCTTTTGATAATGTGGGACACGTGGCAGCCAGATTAGGTCAAAATTGGGTTCGTGGGTTCAAAATTTATCTTTTCCCCTTTTTCCCAAGAATCACAAAATCTAGAAAACTCCCGCAGCCCCGCTACTCCCCTTGGACACGTGGCATCCTTTTATTGGCTGGGGAGGTGGGCTCCAATATTTTCCTTTGTGCATTTTGTCAAAAGGAAAATTTTCACCTTTTCCTCTGACTCCCCGCTTTGGTTTGACTCGGGCTCAAACGCTGACTTTTTCCTCTTGGCGGAGTCGAGACCAATTTTGTAACTTTTACACCCTTTGGGGTAAGGGTAAAAAAATAACCTTTTCCCCGATGACCCACTTTGTCCTGGGACATGTGCCGACACACGTGCTTTTTTAAAAACCCTTTATCTATTCAATCCTTGAATCAATGCCTTTTTTCCCTTTTTTGCTCGGCCGGCCTCTTGGCTACTGCACTTTGCCCCTTCTTCTCTAACCCTGCAATTCCATTGTTGAATCTTCTTGAAGGTTGTAAAATATATTTAAGACATGAAATGGCTTGACAGAGTTATTTCTTCTCTTTCTTCTCACACAGGGTCATAGCCGATCTAAGATTTGGCTTGGGGGGTGAAATATGGATAACAATATTTTGGTTTGACTCGGGCTCAAAGCTGAATTTTTTCCTCTTAGCGGAGTGGCGGCCCATTTTGCAACTTTTTTGCAACTTTTGTTTGGGGTAAGGGTAAAAAAACTAACCTTTTCCCGATGACTGCTTTTTTACTTAGGACACATGGCGACACCGCGCTTGTTTGAAAACCCTTTATCTATTCAATCCTTGAATCAGCACAATTTTTTCCCCTTCTTGCTCCTAGCCTCTCTCTGCTTGTTTTTTTCCCCTTCTTCTCTCGACCCTTGAATTCCATTGTTCCATTGTTGATCTGCTTAAAAGCTTGTAAAATAGATTTAAGACATGAAATGGCTTGACATAGTCGTTTCTTCTCTTTCTTCTCTACACAGGGTCATGGCTGATCCAATATTTTACCTGGGGGTGAAATATGGATAACAATTTGGTGACTCACGGGGACATCTACCTGCTAGATGAAGAGACCAGTGGCCTTGAAGCATCCATTGGGCATGGAGTCTACTTGATAAACATGAAACTGATCTAAACTTTTGAAGATCTGATCCCTAGAGCCACTTGGAAACCCACTTGAACTTGGAGTTGAACTTCACCAAAACCAACTTGAAATGGATTGTGCAAGAGAAAAATAACAACACCAAAACTATGTACAAACTGAAAATCATACATACCCCAAGTGGGATATGCAGAGTGTGCAAAAGCACTTCTTTTGCTGAAAAACAAACCTACCTACTCTACTCTAACCAAGAGCAAAGGGAACTCAAACAAAACTGCACAACTATGGCGGAGAAATAGCTTCCCTTCCTCAAAAATGGCAGCCATGCAACTGATTTGGCACTGAACATGGCTGGTTGGATGAGTGAAAAACTAACTACAAGTTGATCTTCCACCCAACTCATCAAGGTATCAACATTAATTGAAAATACCTCTTCAAGCTGACCTACATTAGACTTGAAGGAGGTATTGATGGTGACCCTTGGTACCTTGGTACTCATCCTCATGCCCTGAAGTAGGCATGACTAGTTTTGGCTTCTCCATTGGCTCCAATGAAGCCAAGTACCTGATTGGGCATGGTCTGATCCTTTGAATGCGCCCCTTGTTCTAAGTTTCAACTCCAAGAATGGAGTTTTCTTGTGGACCTTCTTGGATGAATGGCATGAGAGAGATGATGACATCCTCCTTGCCTTTTTCCTTCCTCCTCTTTTGAAGAACATGGAAGATCAAGATCTTCCAACCTTGGTTCTAGAGGGCCATTATGGAGTGCAGGATTTTGCACTTGAATATTCTCCTTCATGGCAGCAAGTTCATGTGTGTGGAAGATGGATGGAGGAGCAAATGATGTAATCTCCATGGGCTCCTTTTCATCAAAGCAATCTCTCAAGTCTGATAGATAGTCTACCTCCTTGTTGTCTTGCTACAAGTGCTCTACCTCCTTCATGGTGTCCTCTTGATCTGCAACTTGCTCACCATGGTTTCTCTCTTCCTCAAACATGAAGTTTGAGAGATCAAACTCTTCTTCAACATCAGAGCTTGAAGGGGATGAAGTGGGAGGAAGAACTGAAGGTTCCCCTATAGCCTACTCCACACTTAGAGCCTCTGAAACTATATGGTCCTCTTCCATCATGGGTTCATCAATCAAATCAGGCCCTTGAAATGAAAGCAAAAAATCTTCAATGATGCCTTCTTCATTGAGTGGCCTCAACACTAATCTGATCTCTCCCAGCTGCTCCTCTTCAATGGGGCTTGGGACTGATTGTTCCTCCTCTTGTTCTTTCTCTTCTTCTGCTGCAAACTCAGCCTCAACCACCACTGGTTCTTCAATCTTGACCTCCTCTATTGGCTTGACCATCAAGGGGATCTTTGTAAACCCAAATTTGGCAGCCCAACTCTTCAGATTGTCTGTCATTTCTTTTCTATTGGGCTCCTCTTCTTGTTGTTCTCCTTGACTGATTCTTGAGTCTCTTCCCAACATGGGCTTGGGAAAGCAAGAGGAGTGGCAGGTTGGGGTTCAACCATCTTTGCAATTGTTTGTGGTGGGAAGGGAGGTGCAACTTCTTGTTTGTTTGGAGGGGATGACTGTTTGGAAGGGAAAAGGACAGAAGAACTGAGATGAGGTGGAAGACTAGGAGATGGAGAAATGAAATCAACACTTGGGGCAGCAAGTGAGGGGCTTGACTCTTGCCTCTGCTGAAATGATAAAGATTGAGGGAGAGAAAATGAAAGGCAAGGAGCTGGTGATTGACTTACCCATTGACAAGGTTGTCCCACTTTTCTCATAAGCCCCAATGTCCTCAATCCACTGTGTAAGTTGAGGCAACACTTCAACCATGAAGTCAAGCTTCTCTTGAGGGTTGTAATGTCTTGGAAAAGGGCCTTCCCATGGACAAGGTGCCCTATAACCAATCTTGAATGCCTTCATTTGTGTTATGCCCCTTGACTACACCATGCCAATCTCCATTTTTTGGATCTTCTCCAACAAACCAACATCTTGCATTTGATTTTCTTCATTGTTTGCATACCCCTACTCTTGGAAAGCTCCATAGCCAAACTGATTTTGGCACTGCTGCTCATAGGGGTAACCATGCTGATTTTGGATTTGCTCAAAATGTTGATTTGAAGGATTTGTAAAGCTTATTGGAGTTGGAACGTACTGCTACTGCTGTAGATGTGAATTCCATGGTGGGAATGAAGTCATGATTGCACAACTTCATGGGATTGAAGAAGATGAAGGAGATGGAAGAAATAATGGGTGGAAATGGATGGGAAGAAGGTCTATAACTCAGAGGATGGGTTGTTGACCAGATGGAGTTGCCAGATGTGCTTGAAAGTGCCTCCAAAGGCTGAAATATTCACCAAGAGCACATCGAACTTGATGAAGTGAAGTGGTAAGGTGCTTCAGACCTATCCCACCGGGCATGCCAAAACTATTAGTGTAAAATCACAACACCCCCAAATGAGTTATGGATCTACTTTTCTAAGGTAGGGTCATTTGGTGTGATTTACATAACATTGGATCATTCCCCAAGCTATGGGACTTGCAAATGGGAATGATCCTCCAAAGAAGGTTGGTTCCTCTTCCTAATCCTAGCACTAAACTACTTCTAAGGAAGGAAATGTGACTATCTACTCCTAATCTAACAATTCCAAGGGACCAAGGAGAGAGAGAGAGAGAGAGAGATGAAAATAAAGAAATCCTACACTACATAGGTGATAACCGAGAAAAGGGAACTGATCACAAACCCAACTACCTGAAATGGAGAGAGGTGAGCAATGGAGAGGATGGACAGATGCATCACAGACCAAGGATAAAGTTCACACAGAACACCATTTCAAACCCCTTAAACACAACTCCCAAAACTGTAATGGACATCAGAGATATGCACAATATACCCTGCAATGGTGAGAGGCAAGAAGAGACAACAAAATGAGCAAAGGATGGACAAAACACATCATGAAAATAGATTTTATTACTCCAGGAGTTCACACAGTACACCATTAACGGGAAAGAGGCAAGAAAATGCCATTACAAAGCCAAGGGAGGAGACTTAAACTCCACATTCGACCCTGGAGAAGAAAGAGAGAGGGGGCAAGGAAGAAGAATGAACAACCCTTTACAATGAATCATGCCCCTGTATTTATAGATTTGATCGGAGAGAAGAAAGAGAGAGGGAAATGGGAAAAGTGGGTTGAAGCTCAACCACTACTATTAATGCTTCTGATAAAATATGCCCCAAATCCATCTTTACTACATGATTCCTTGATTTGGCACCTTGAAAGAAGAGGAAATGGCGGAAACAAATCGAATCCGATCTGGTTGTTGAGACAGATGGATCCTGCATTGAAGGCCCAAGACATTTCCTCCATTTTCCTTTACCTAACCTCCTCAAAAATTAAATTCTCAGACCTCCATGGCATAGGTGAGGCCGAGATCTTTCCAATGGTGTCAGATTTGCAATATTTCGAGCCCTGAGTCGAAAGATATGCCCCTTCAAAGTTTGTATCGGTCCGTACAGGAGGGCGAGAAAACAACTTGAAAAATGGGTCCCCTTTTGATAATGTGGGACACGTGGCAGCTAGATTAGGGAAAATCGGGTTTTATGGGTTCAGAATTTATCTTTTCCCCTTTTTCCACGAGAATCACAAAATCTAGAAAACTCTTGCGGCCCCACTTACTCTGCTTGGACACGTGGCACCCTTTTGTTGGCTGGGGAGGTGCGCTCCAATATTTTCCTTTGTGTCATTTTGTCAAAAGGAAAATTTTCACCTTTTCCTCCGACTCCCCACTTTGGTTTGACTCGGGCTCAAATGCTTGACTTTTTCCTCTTGGCGAGTCACGGCCCATTCTACAACTTTTACACCCTTTGGGGTAAGGGGCAAAAAACTAACCTTTTCCCCGATAACTCGCTTTGACCTGGGACACGTGGCGACACCACGCTTGTTTGAAAACCCTTTATCTATTCAATCCTTGAATCAATGTCATTTTTCCCCTTCTTGCTCCTGGCCTCTACGGCACTGCCCCTTCTTCTCTGACCTTTAATTCCATTGTTGAATCTTGCTAAAGCTTGTAAAATAGATTTAAGACACGAAACAACTTGACAGAGTCATTTCTTCTCTTTCTTGTCGCACAGGGTCGCGATCCAATATTTTACCTAGGGGGGAAATATGGATAACAATATGTTCCTCAGCTGAAAATCATTCATTTATTGATCTTTGAAAAGAATTTAAATATGTTTTCACTTGGAGATACCAAGACTTGAAAAGATTTTATCCCAGTTTAGCACAACATACTATCAAATTACAACCAAATTCTAAACCAGTTAGGCAAAAACAGATGCCTGTGAATCCTAAAATAGAGCCTCTAATGAGGAAAGAATTATCTAAGTTGATTGAATCAGGTATTATCTTTCCAGTTAAGCAACATAGGTCAAGCAGGAAATAGACCCAAATCAGCTAAGTATAAAGGAACTGACGAAGCTCTCCACGTGTCGACTGGCTGCGCAACTTCAAAAGCAAAAAATGCAAAAGGCACCCGTAGGCCCGCTCTAATCAATTCCTTCCACGTGGGTGGCCCAAATTTAAAGTTGTAAATCAAATCGAATGGCCCATATTTTAACTGGCGAAATAATGTAACAGCCGTATATTTGAACCTGGTTTTTTCCGCCATTAACGTTTCTTTGCGAATCAAGAATTTGAAAGGGCGCGAATGGTTGGAATGAGTTGTAATTGTTTCTTGCTTGCTCGAGGAAGTTGTAACCATCTCTTGCGAGCTATTTTAGGGGCTTTCAAAGCCATTGTAAAGGGTTGGAATTTTGATATTCTAAAAACTGTAATTTCGAATTGGAAGAAATCAATACAAAGGTTCTCCCCTTTTTCCTCTGTTTTCTCTTTCCTTATTGCTCTGACTTGTGAATCATTTAATCCTTGCATGCTTAGAAACTTTGTGTTCTAGTTGATACAATCTCAAGAACTTTGAGTTTGCGGATTGTGCTCGTTATAAATGTGAATGATTCTATTCTATATCTCATTTGCTCAATACATATAAGGGTTTTATCTACCATCTCTTTTCCCTGAAAGTATTGTCTACTTCTACCTCCCTCCTCTCTTCAAGTCTTCTATCCTCATGTATTGATAACTTTCCAGGCATAAAGCACATTTCAAGATATCGAAACCACCATTGAATGAAAGATTGTGTATTTGTACATAGGTTTTGCCCCTGCTTTCAATAAGGGAACCTCTCCCATTAAAGAGGAGGGACTTGCTTGTCCCCTGATTGTGGTTTCATTCCAAGTGCAAATCTAAAACCCAACAGATATAGATACATATCCAGATCAATCGATTTGTATATAGTAAAATGAGGATATATTAGGGTTACAAATTTATATCTGTGTGCAGGTTTGATTTAACCCATAATGGCATTGATTTTAGGATGACTATTATTGAAATATCCATTTAGCACAGTTCCCTGTAATGTTATGTTTATTTATTTAATTTAATTCTCGCTGCAACTATCCAATTACTTGTTAAATTTACAACGTTAACTTGAGTTTCAGTGTGGTTAATGCCTATGGATCTCAAACAAAGTGCTTATATTATTATGCAAGGAAAATGGCAGGTCTGAAAGGCCATTTAGGATGTATCGCTCTCCATGTTCTGCTTCGGGTTTTGAAGAGCCATCTACATGGTTGGTGGGTTTTTTTTTACATGGGTCTATTTTTCCCGCTCAAATTTTATTTTTCTATTAAATACATGGAGAAACAAACAACTAGATATACAATACTTTTGAAGTTATACGATTCATATCATATCTTTTCAACCACAATCTTATCAATCTAAGGAATATCTATATCGAATGCCTTTAAAAAATTTAAAATGTGTCATGAATCTGCAAACCCTAAATTTCCTTCATTAAACTTGTCCTATTAAGTAAATATTGATAATGGCGTATAGGATGAGGATAAATCTAAAATATCTATAACCTACAAACCCTAAAATTTCATTATTATACTTGTCATATCAAGGAAATATTGATAAAAAGACATACTGAGGTGTGGGGGCGTTTAATTGTTGCGAAAGCTCCAACACTGATACAATGTGTGCAAATAACTTGCCTTACTTACCAATGATAATACACTAATTTTATTTCTATTATTGGAAAATGAGAGAGTACTCTATTTATATATATGCTTCATAAGTGGATGGGAGATTTGGACGTGTTTTAAAATGTAGTAACCAAGAGGTGTAAATACATAAATATTTTATTATAAAATGATATGTAGGTTAAAGAAAAGTAGATTGAAGATTGGAAAAAGAGGACATGTATTAATATGTAGTATAAGAGTATTTATTAATTAATATTCCACCTACCATGTAACAATAAGATCAACAATACATATGAAAGCCATGAGGGGGATTAACTTTTTGTTTGTTTGTTATTTCTTTTAGGGGGCAACCCTTTGTATGTTTTTGTTGCATTTATGATGCGGTTTTGTTGAAGTTTTGCTATGGTATTGCAATATTTCAGCTGCTCTGTTTTGTCTCAAGGGTGTCTTGGATTGTTCATACTCTCTGTTGACTGAGTGACCCCTTAGTATGTCCCCATTAAGATTGGGTTTCAAACCTGCATCCTCTTGGAATTTCCCCATTTTTAATTTGACCCCTTTGACTGCAAATTCCACTCATGTGAAAAATGCAAGTGGCATAGAGATGATAATGTGGAGCAAAAATAATTTGATAGCTTGATAGTCATTTTAATACCTAAAACTTACCTTCTAACATATCTCCATAATATGTTGCCTTGTTTCCTTCCACACCACACTCCTTTTCTCCTTGTAACGATTCGAAAGATTTGAATGTGTATTCTTGAATTTTTACTCTGAAAGCATTTACATTTAGAATGTATATGGTTGGAAGCTCCTCCAATTGTCCTCGACTTACATCCATTCATTCAACAGATTCCATGTTTTCATATTCGTTACCTCATCACTAGATTATAATCCTTATGCCGACCAACCAAATTATAATCTTGTAACCGATCAAAATTCCGAATACGATTCTCCATAATTGTTCTTTACATGAATCGGGAAAATGAGAGGACAAGGTTTTGTGTCGGTGATCATTGTCGAATATTTCATCAACACTAATACTGATGTTGGGAAACCCTAATTGCTACCTTATTCATTTAATAGAAACTCTTTTTGCAATTACGCATGTAATCGATGACATGAGGAATGGTAAACTTAGAGGTTTAGTGTAATACATATGTACGTTTTGACATTCAAACATGTGCAAGTTTCCCTTCAAACTATTCATCAACCATACCTTACTTTTATTCATGTGTGTGTGTGTGTGTGTGTGTGTGTGTGTGTGTGTGTGTGTGTGTGTGTGTGTCCCTTGTGACTACCTCTTAACACCCCCTTTTTGCTTCACATGATTGACACAAATGGCATGCGCTACATACCTTGTTGTAAGAAAGAGATTTTTGCATAGGTCATAGGTTCCCCCAGCTTGTTTCCATACCAATACACTTCTCCTTTTCCAATCTCCTTCTTCATACCCCCTCTTCCTCCTCTAATGCTCATCTCCCTTAATTTTAACTTCTTCAACACATCCCCTTCGGTGTTTTCATCGCACATTTCACGTGCGATTGCTAGTTTAACTATTTATCGGCAATCTCATTGCACACTTTAGGTGTAATTGTTAGTTATACTCAACAAACATTATATTAAATAAGACAATTAATTGTATTAATCACTCGTTATTCTTATCGGTGTCTCAATCACACCGCCGCCATATGATTACTAATGTAAACACAAACAACTACTTTATGAATTGAAATCAATTTCCAGTAATAGAATGTGGCATGTAATTTGTATAAAGTATTTAATTTGTTTAAAGAAATCGGCATGATTTTAGACACCACTTGATTTCTAGTTTGTAATTGTAATAAAGGACAAGTAATGGAGTCAACGTTTTTATTATCTTTCCCGAAGACATTCTATTAAGATTTTTTCCCAAATCAATAGCATTCTGCCATGTGTCATATTTTATTTCCAGACTATAGTTTAAAAATAAATATTTTTTAATTTTAAAATATGTATTTATTTGACATCTGATTGGATTTTCCCTTTATTTCTCACGAAATTCGAGGTAATATTTTTTAAAATTGGAAAACCTCTATTGACTTGACTGTTTGTGCATTTTTTCAAAGAAATTAATGTTGTTTCACAACAACCCATAACAAGTGGCTAAGAGAAATGCTTTGAAATATTAAAAAAATCATAGCAAGATTTGAGATCTCCAAATGTACAATATTCATTAATGGAAAAGATTAAGGGCATAGACTTGTCAGTGTTTCATTTAATGTCCATGGAACATGGTGGATTGTGCAGGGCAGAAACAAAGTTTTATTTTTTGTTTTGTATCCAATATCCCAACTTGCAATGTGAAACTATCTCTTTATGCCATTGATGCACAATTTTGATCATTGCAAAGTGTTGTAGGTGGATATCTTAAATATTTGGAGCTGAAAATGTATTGAGACGGACTTGAAAATTTTGATATTTGTTTCCATGCCAAAGAATAGTTTTGGAAAGAATGACAAGTTCTGCAAAGTTCAAACCGATTTACTTATTCTAGTATTGTTGTTATTTGTAAGTGCCAGCATACCATCAGTTATTGTTTAAAAGGCGTAGCCTGTTATTTTCAGGAATGTGATTCGCAAGTTGAAGCCAAACACATGTATACGCATATGAATTTTGACTCAGGTGGGATAACATTGCATATGACATTTGTTTTAGTCTGTCTTTAGTTGTAATGCTTCCCGAAAACGCCAAGCAAGGAGATGCGTTGTTGTTTATATATTCCTCTTTTGTAGCAAATTAATATATTCTTTTGTAGCATTTTATACATATATATTGAAAGCATTCTAATAAGTTTGCAGAGTACAGAGCCGGCATTGTCCCTGTTCTACACAGAAGGTGAATTAACAGTGTGACTGGAGCAATGTGTAATAGTTATGTGTGCTTTTTTGCAGGGTTCCGTGTCCTTTGGATCAATTTCCCCTTAAGCTTTCTTCAACCTCGATTAAATTTGATGAAATATATATGTGTTCCTGTCGTTCCTTCCTCTTTTAGGGTTTAGATAAACACTGTATATATGTCTCTATTGGTTTGGTTGCTGACGTGTATGTATCCATTTAGCTTTGTCTGGTTTCTGTCGTGTATGTATCCAGTCGGAACACTAAAAATCTCACAAAAACCCGGCTTAAACCCTAAGATTCGTAAAAACGGATTCTATTTCAACCTTTCTGGTAACAAACGAGGCGGGAAGGAGACTCGTGAAAGTGCATCAAAGGAGCTCGAACAGGGTGGATGCCAATTCAAGAAACTTAGCCGAAATTATAACACTGTTTTGGTTGGGCAACAAACATTATATTAAATAAGCCCAAATTGGCATTAATTGTATTCCGAATCTACTCTCCCCCAACTTATTCTTTTTCCATCGGTAATCTCATTAAATCACAGCTTCTCCGAAAAATAATGTTGACTAGCAGATAATTGTTTTATCTTCTATAGTTTTACGTAAAACAAACAACTATGTTTGGCTGATTGAAAAACTGAAATACTAATTACGTTCCTAAGTAAGGAAGTTTGTTGGCATGTAATTTGTATAAAGTATTTAATTTGTTTAAAGAAATCGTGCAAATTTTGCAAACACCACTTTTCAAGAAATGTTATTTCTAGTTTGTAATTGTAACAAAGGACAAGTAATGGAGTCAGCAGTACCACGGATTTGTTTCTACCAAATCATAGCACTCCTAATTACCTACTCTAAATCGCACGGTCTTATTTCTCTGTATATTTTGATTAAAAATATATGGCCTCCATACATAAATTTTTGTATTTGTATATAGATGTTGATATTGTTCGATACTTTTTCAAAATATGTCATTTTTGTTTGATCGTATTCTTCAATGAATTAGCTGAGTATTTATAACATATATGCTTACAATATTTTTAAAATTTCAATATGTGTGTAAATCACTGATTATTCTTATCGGTATCACACCATGCAAACGAAACTTGAAACTCATCGGCAATACAATTTTGAAATCTATTTATACAAGACTCAAGTAATTGTTCGAATAATTCTGCATGGCACTTCAAACAGTTGCAACTCAAAATCTTCTCCAATTGCATGGTTCCGCAACGCAGCTTTCTTTTGGGGTATGTACAGGCCGTAGAATCTTCATGCCATATGTCAATTGCCCAAAATCATTTTCGAACATTTACCATATTAAGGCCTTGTTTCTAAAAATCTTCTCCGTAACTTGTTTCCGATCTCATCTTCATGCGTCAATTGGAACATAAAATCTTCTCCGAAACTTGTTTCCGATCATTTATTCGTTGGGAGAAATAAGATCATTTAATTCTGCACGAAACAGAGATTGCGATCTGTTAAACACTCCAACCCGTCACTGTCAACTGTCAATCTCATTCCCAATGCCAATTCAAATTAAGTAACACTTTCGCCAGTGCCACCAATGTTTACATGTCTATCTTGGGCGACGTGATGAGATACGGAATATATGTATATTTTTTTATCGTTTCATATCTACTTTATATATACACCATCCAATGTTAATTTTGACGGTGGCTTATACCGGTCAAACATTTTTTCTGTGATGATAATTGTTTATAGGGAGAGGTACGGTTATATGACCACACTAACTCTGAGATTTTATAAATCCACTTCTCAGTCATGTATGACTCTCAAAGTAACATGGTCAAGAAGCTTATGAAGTATTTTGTGTGTTTGTGGTGTTTCTTCACAACTTATTTATTGTGATTATTCAAGCTCATCTTTTGCATTGAATAAAACTAGCAATCGTACGTGAAATGTAAGATGAAAATGTCGAAGATGTGATGAAAATACCGAAGAGGGTGGAGTGGAGAAATAAAACTTGAGGAAGCTAAAAAGAGGGAGATGATGAGGGGCGATGAAAAAGGGGTTCGAGGGAGAAGTGCATTGTATTCCATTCTATCGTCTTTATCTTGCTCGAATTATTGACATGAGTGCAACTTGCATTTAAAGGGGACAAACAAAAAATGGGGGGAATAAAAATGTTCCATGTTTGAAACCGAGCTGAAATGCTTGTTGCTTGGAACACATTGTAGCCCCACTTTTTAATTTAAAGATGGATAAATTACATGAAAACATGTGATGCATGAACAATCGTCGATAATTGAGTCCGTCCAATGGTTGGCCATACATGTCTAGCGAGAGAAGGTTTTAGACTGAGGTCCTCCAGTATGTATGCGAGTGCAATTCAAGCTTAAAGCGGCCCAAACAAAAAATGGGGAAAATTCAATAGGTTCCATCGTTGAAACCCAACTACATTGCTTTCTTCATGTAGAAATTTGTAGCCCGTTTTTTGTTTTGTTTTAAGCTCGAGTGAATACAAGGCTAATTACAGGAAAATATGTGATGTGTGAACAACCATTGATAATTGAGCCCCTTGAACGATTAGTCATAAAAGTGGCAGGTAGATTTTATTTACAAGTTGAGTTATGTGATTTTTATTTTTATTTTTTTATGCCTTCAAGGTTTTGGAATGGACACCATATGATTTGTTAGAAAAGATGAAGACATCAATTGAAAGATGGAATTAAATGCATGCATTTATCACACCTTTTCCTTAGCGCAAATTATAAGACCAAATAATATTGTGTTCCACTTTATTGTCTCAATCTTGCTCACATTATTCACATGAGTGCAATTTGCGCTTAAAGGACAATAAAAAAGGGGAAATGTAATAGGTTTCAGGATTGAAACCCTAATGCAAACGACGTTAACGTTTTCAATTGGACAATGTTTGACTTGTTAGATAAGATGAAAACATCAATAGAAAGTTGGAAATTAAAAAGTGAGAATTAAATACCTGCATGTACCACACCTATCCATGGCTAAAATTATAACACCCAAATCATATTTTCTATTTGTGTTACACTTTATCGACTCGATCTCGCTCGCATTAGTCACGTGAGTGTAATTTATGCTTAAAGGGAAAAAATAATCAATGGGAAAATACAATAGCTTCCATGTTCGAAACCCAATTGAAATGCTTGTTTCTTAGAGCACTTTATAGCCCCCTTTACAATTCTAAGCTCGAGTAAGTGCAACGAAACAAATAATGTGTGAACAATCATTTATAAGTGAGTTCATGATATTATTAACTCAAGTGTAATTTGCACTTAAAGGTGCTAAAATAAAAATGGAAAAATCCAATAACTTCCAAGTTTAATACCCAACCGAAATGCTTGTTTCTTGGAGCACTTTGTATCCCCCTTTACCGTTCTAAGCTCGAGCAAGTGTAGGGAAATATGTGATGTGCAAACAAATGGATCGAATTGTAAGACCAAATATCCATTATTTGTGTTCCACTTTATTGTGTTAATCTCACTCACATTATTCATGCACGAGTGCAATTTGTGCTTAAAGGGGCCAAAATAAAAAATGGGGAAAATCCAATATGTTTCAGGATCAAAACCCAAATGCGAACGACATCGAGGTTTTTGATTGGACAATGTTTGATTTGTTAGATAAGACATCCATCAATGGAAATTTGGAAGTAAAAAATGAGAATTAAATACCTACATGTACCGCACCTTTTCCACGACACAAATTGAAACATGTAAATAATATATGATATTTGTGTTACACTTTATTGACTCGATCTCACTCGCATTATTCACATGGGTGGAATTTATGCTTGAAGGTCCGCAAAAAAAGGGAAAATGGATAGTAGGCTCCATGTTTGAAACCCAATTGAAATGCTTGTTTCTTGGAGCACTCTGTAGCCCCCTTTACAATTCCAAGCTCGAGAAACTATAGAGAAACAAATGATGTGTGAACAATCATTGATAATTGAGTTCACATTATTCACGTGAGTGTAATTTTGGCTTAAAGGCATCAACATAAAAATGGAGAACATTAGATAAGTTCCAAATTTGAAACCCAACTGAAATAATTTCTTCTTGAAGAAATTTGTAGTCCCCCTTTACAATTCTAAGCTCGAGTAGGTGTAATGAAATATGCGATGTGAAAACAATCATCGATGGTCAAAGCCTAAATGTGAACAACGTCAAGGTGTTTGATTGGACAATGTTTGATTTGATAGATAAGACAAAGACGTCAATGGAAAGTTGGAAATAAAAAGTCAGAATTAAATACCTGCATGTACCACACCTTTTCCATGGCTTAAATTGTAACACGTAAATAATATCTACTATTTGTGTTACACTTTATTGAATCGATCTCACTCACATTATTCACGCGAGTGCAATTTATGCTTGAAGGGGCCAAAATAAATAATGGTAAAATCCAGTAGGTTCCATGTTTGAAACCCAATTGAAATGCTTATTTCATGGAGCAACTTGTAGCCCCCTTTACAATTCCAAGATCGAGTAACAGTAGGGAAACACACGATGTGTGAAAAATCACTGATAATTAAGTTCACATTATTCACCTGGGTGTAATTTGGGCTTAAAGACACGATAATAAAAATTGGAGAAAATCCAATAAGTTCCAAGTTTGAAACTCAATTTAAATGCTTGATTCTTAGAGCACTTTGTAGTCCCCTTTACGATTATGAGCTATAATAGGTGTAAGAAAATATGTGATGTGCAAACAATCATTGATAATATCCATTATCCTTGTTTCACTGTAACGTCTCGATCTAACTCACGTTATTTACATGAGTGCAATTGGTGCTTAAAGGGGCCAAAATAAAAAATGGGAAAATCCACTAAATTTTAGGGTCGAAACCCAACCGCAAATGATGTCAAGGCTTTCGATTGAATAGTGTTTGATTTGTTAGATTAGACGAAATCATAAATAGAATGTTGCAAATAAAAAAGTGAAAATTAAATACCTACATATATTGCAAATATGTTATTTGTGTTCCACTTTGTCAACTTAATCTCTCTGCGCATTATTGAAATGGAGTTAATCAAGACAAAAAAAATTAATTAGCTCTTTATGGGTTAAATATGATGACCAGTCATTTATCATGGTTTTAACCATAAAATACATACATATTTAAAATAATTATTACTACGCAACTTATGTATTTTAAACATGATCATGAATTTTTATACGAAATATAATACATAACTATATATATATATATATATATATTTAAATATAAATAAAATAATACATATATTTTATTAATAGTGTAAAAATAATACCATGGTGTGAAGGGTAGTATTAGAAAATTATTGACCAAAAAATTGTTCGATAGGCATAAGCGGTAATTTAACCCCTCGATGTCTGTTGCTTCCACACGTCCTAGGTTTAATTCCTTCTATTTGATGGGAAGTTAATACTCTCATGCCTTCGGTGTAGAAATGGTCTCATCGAAATAGAAAATTCATGCTGACGTCGGGAACAAGAAAATGGATTTTATCTCGATCTTTTCTCGAACAATAAAACCACCGACTTCACCACCACCGTCTTAAATGTGGTAAAAATTCATTAATTTTATGTTTGTTTTAAACCAAGTTATTACTTTTCTTATATGTTTAAAATACTATTGTGTTTCGATGCGTGAATGCACAGTTCCAATTAAACACACGAATAGTCCATGAGATCAAAAGAAACTAATGTTGGCAATTAATATTGGCTACAACCGTTTTTCCACTTATTATATTATGCACCAAAGTTGCATGTGATTAATATGATTCTATAAATTTTACACATACATATACTGAATCATAAAAATAACATATTCTAATTATATTGTATTATTTAAATGGATACTAAAAAATTTATTTTCAACATCCCCACAATAGTCAGAATATCATTCAACGAGTTAACACACTCAAAAACATTATAGAGCCGACATGAGGCTTGATATTATACATATAGATAAAGAGTTTTTAAAAATAAGAATATTATCACTTAAAAATTTAACTTGAAAATCGAAACATTTAGTGCGATATATGGTAGAATCTTGTTTACCGCCCTCTCATTTGTTTCTTTTTGTTCCTATCTTCCCAAGATATCCATTTTCTTCTATTTTTCGGCACTATGCTCTTTGAAATTTTAATGTATATTAGGTCATAGAAACAATAATTTAACATGTAAATATATGTGATATTGGTAGGGCACAACACTGGTAAGTTCAATTTAAGTTGGACAATGGAGCGATTTTCACACAAGATTTCAGTAGTTATGTTTCTTTATGTCATCTTGCCCCTCAACAAATCTTTTTTAGATGGTTTAAAAGAGGTTTTGTCGAGAATTGGAAGGTTTAAAGACTCATGATTGGGGAGAATGATCCACCAAATCCGTCATACATGGCAATTAGATTTCACAAAAAATCTTTTATAGATCACCCCCTTTGTGTTAGATTACTTATATAAACCAGAATCTAGATTTTAATTGCAGAATATAGAAAATAAATTCTTTGTATTCATTGTTCGATGAGGAGGCTAATTTTTGTTAAGGCTCTAAAACAATGTTTTTGTTCTCCATAATTTATATTAGCTATTTAAATTTATTGGGTATATTCATTTGTTATTTCATGAGAAGTTGCAGTTTTTCCTTACTCTTTTCCATCTATAAATATTTAGATTAAATACAAATAATCTTGAAGTTACTTACATGTTCCAATGAATATGATGGGTGATATATTTGTATGGACACCTATATTCTAATGAAAATACATAAAGGGTTGTGTACCAATGTGTTGTAGTGTTAGTAATTGTATTTTTAAGATTTTAAAACACCTTCAACATGTGCACTATTATAAGTCAAGTCACCAATTTTTATGCATCGAGTGATGGAATCAAGATACATTCAAATCAATTTGTGATTAGTTTACTTAGAAAGGAAATATACCATATTTATGCCAAAGGATTTTTCCAAAGTAGACAATGACTTGTTAGTTCTCACCACCTACAATCGACTATATCAACGACATACAATATTACAATATGTCGTTGGACCAATTTGTATTTTTAATTTTTCTTTGTTCGATTGGGTTGGCAAGGCAAAAGGTAAAAATATATCATAAAAAACCCAATATTAGATAAAGAATTACATAGAAACTCCAATGTGCATAAAAACATTATGGAGCACTCTCTTGAAACGTTTCACAACCCTAAACCTAGGTTTGATGGTATCTCTGTTCAAGGCGATGGTGGGGTGCACGGTGGCCATTTTGTTATACATAAATTTGGCGTTACAGGGGTCGGAGTCTCCTGTGATGGGTTTGGGTATAGCTCTGTTCGTAGCTCCCCTACTCCAGTTCCTTTGGAAGAGTCTTTTCTGGTGGTGGCTTCAACTGTGGTGACTGCGTCTGAGTGTGCCCTGCATTTCCTACCATGCGCGACACTAATTCCATTGGATCGTTGCTTTTTCCCTCTTCTAATGGCATTGTTGGCACAAGAGAAATGACACTCACCCAAGGAAACGAATTGGTTGTTGGTGCTCAGTTTTTTCTAGGGTGTTCCCCTTTGGTGGTTGTGGATTCGAAAGTGGCGGCTAGGGTCTCTTTATAGGTTGTGACTTCTCAAACAGTTGGGTTTAAAACCATTGAAATATGAAATGTCAATTTTTGAGGTAGGAGCTTTTTGGAACCGGCTAAGAACTCGGTCGACCTTCCAATCCTATGGAAGATACCAAGATCTCACCTTCATTCACCTTTGGAGAAGAGGTTCTCAAATCGAAAAAATTTACTAATTTAATTTAATTTGAAAATTAATTAAATCTATATATTGTAGAGTAATTGATGTATAAAATGGTAAAGGATAGTAATGACATAGGAAAGATAAGATATAAAGTATGAAAACCTTAGCAAAGAAGAGATAATATAGGACTTAGCTGATTTTTGAATGGACATGAAGTGATCTAAGTAGGTGCGAGTGCTAAACAAACTACAAACAGGGTCATCACTGGTCACTGTAAATTATGGAACTCACAAATAAGGACGGATAGGGGACAATAAGGACCCAAGCCCACACTCATGTCCCACTTAAAGAAAGTGTCATACACCACTCTAGTTCATATCTCTAGTGTAATAATGATATTTACCATAGAAAGTTTTGAACTCAAGGTCTTGGGCTATTGGTGAGTTACAAGTAGCTTGTAATCAACAACCCAAGTTTCATTCCCATTGAATTCATTGGATGCTTTAAATAAGTGGCCATGGGGACACCTTGAGGTAGGAGTCAAACTTCTCCATATAGACCAAACAAAACATAGCAAGGTGCTCTAAATATAGATCACTCAACGGACACTAAGCACCCAAGCCCACGCTCATGTTCCACTTAGAGTAAGAGATCCTCCACCAATCCAGTCCATATCTCTGGTATGGTAAAATGCATTTACCATCCAAATTTTAAACTCAAGGTCTTGGGCTATTGGTGAGTTACAATTAGTTTGTAATCACCAACCCAAGTTCCATTACGATTGAGTTCGTTGCATGTTTTCAATAAGTGGCCATGGGAACACCTTGAGGTAGGGGTCAAACTTATCCATATGGAATACGAAGAACATAGTGGGGTGCTCTGAATATGGATCAGTCAACGACATTTAGAAACCAATCTAACCCGCATGTCCTACTAAGAGAAATTGCTCGTCCACCACTCTAGTTCATATCTCTGGTATAATTAAAGAGTTTACCATCCAAAGTTTTGTCGATGGTGTGGAAGTGGTGTAATCAATGCTCATGGTTGTGTACATTCAATTTTAAACGCATGTTGCGAGATCTCTAAATTTGATATTGTGGTAGATCATTGATCCTCAATGCAGTGGGAACAATTGGATCTTTGTTACGGTACCCTTTCTCTTCTCACTCATTCCAAGCCCATTCCTCCATTCAAACCACTTCCTCCCTCTCCTCTCCCTCTTCTCCATACCCCTCCCTCTTCTCCCTCCTAACTCCTCCACTACCCCCTTCCTCCTCCAAACACCTCCCTCTTACTGCCACATTCCCCACTTCATCTTCTCTATCCAAAACCCTAACCTCCTTGCACACCCCATCCATTCAAACCCCTCCCTCCCTCCATACCCCTTCATCCATTTTATCCCTCAATACCCCTTCCCCTTTCTTTCTCCATATCACTCACTCTTCTCCCACCTAACCCCTTTCCCTCTTTGAACCTTCCTCCTTCTACAACCATTCCTCCTTAGACACCCTCCCTCTTCTTCGTCACAAACCCATCCCGCTCGCTCCAAACCCTTCCTCCCTCCACACCCATCCACTTAGTCAAAATCCCTTCGTTGTTTTACCTCTAAACACCTCCTCTCTACCTCTAAACCCTTCCTCTCCCTCCACACCCCATCCTCCCTTGATACCATTCTTTATTTTTTCTCTAAGCCCCTCTCCTCCATCCACACCCTACCTCTTTCCTCCCTCCCTCCATAGTCTCATTCCAAACCTCTCCCCTCGCCCACCATCTTCCCTCCACACCCCTTCTCCCTCTTATCCCTCCAAAGTCACATCCCTCCACACCCCTTCATCCAACTTCTTCCTCCAAACACCTCCTCTCCTCAAAATTTTTTCCTCCTCGATACCCCTTCCTCCATCTAAAACCATTCCTCCCTCCACATCACTCCCTTCCTTCCCTCCAAACCCTCACCTCCATCCACACCATTTCCTCCTCAATACCCATTCCTTACTCATTGTCCCTCCCTCTTCTCCTCGAAACCCCTCTCCTCCCATCCCTCCACACCCATTCTTCCATCCATGAAACCCCCTCCTCCATAAAAACCCTCCCCCTCCCTACACATCCCTTCCTCCCTCCACACCCTTCCCATATATCAAAATCCCTCTATCGGTCTAAACCCCATCATCCCTCCACTCCCTCCATCTTCTCCCTCCACTTCTCCCTCTTCTCCCTCCAAACCCCTTATTTTCTTTATACTCTTCCTCCTCAACACCCTCCATCCTCTCAAATTCAAATCCACTCCCCACCTCCACACTAATTTCTCCCTCTACAACCCTTCCCCTCCATTCAAACACTTCTTACTTCTTCCACACCCATCTCCTCCTTTATCCAAACAACATTCTCCTTCCATACCCCTCCCTCTTCTACCTCCACATTTCTTCCCTTCCTCAACACACCTCCCTCCCTCCAGATCCCTTCCTACCACTTCTCCCTTCAAAACCCTCTCTCTCCATCCACCCCTTACTACCTCTTTCTCCTTCAAACCCCTCCTTCCCTCCAAACCCCTTCCTCTCTCTTCCCCCTCAACACCCTCCCATCTGTCTAATCCATTCCCCTTTGTCTAATCCCCTCCTCATTCCAAACCCACTTTCCACCCTCCACACCCTCCCTCTTTTCCAAACACCTCCTTCCATCCACACCACTTCCTCACTCCACACCTCTCCCTCCCTCCATACCTATCCTATATTTTCAAACCTCGAGTTCCATCAAAACCCTATTCCATCCACACCCATATCTTCTCTCTCAAGACCCTCCTCCCTCTAAACCCTATCCCTCCATCTAAACCCCCACTTCCATCCAAACCCCTTCCTCACTCCATCTTCCTTCCCTCTACACCTCCCTCCATTGGAACCCCTTCCTCCCTCCACAAACCTCCCTCTTCTACATCAAAACCACTCCTTTTGTCCAATCCCCTTCATTCCTAATCACCCCTTCCTTCCTCTACACCCCTTCCTCTCTTGAAACCCCTCCCTCATCTCCTCCATACTTCTTCCTCCTCCAAACCCTTTCAAATATTGAAACCCCACCTCGTGCTCCCTTTAAATCCCTCCCTCCTTCCAGACCTCCTTTCTCCTCCACACACCTTACTCTTTTAACACCCCTACATCTTCTTCCGAAACCCCTCCCCTCCACTTCCTCCATCCAAACCCCTCCTCCTTCACACCTTGTGTACTTATCCCTCCAAACCCTCTCCCGATTCTCTCTCAAAACCCCTTTACTCCCTTCATACCTCTCCCTCCCTCCATACACCTTCCTCCTTGACACCCCTCCCTCTTCTCCCTCCAAACCTCTTCCTTCCTCCACAACCCTTTCTCCTTGACACACATCTCCCTTTCCATCCAAACCTCCTCCCTCCACACTTTCCTTCGCTTCTACCCACCCATTGACCCTCCTCTTCTCCCACATTCCCCCTGTCGCCTACCTTTGTCCAAAGCCCTTCCACGCTCTATACCTCTCCCTCTTCTTCCTCCAAAACTTTCCCTTCGCTCCACACTCATTCCTCCTTATACACCACATCCTACCTTGATACCCCTCCTCCAAATCCCTCCCTCATCTCCTTCCAAACCTCTCCGTCCCTCTTCTACCTCATAAACCCTTCCTCCTCCACAACCCTCCCTCCATAGAAACCCCTTCTCCCTTCCACACTCATTCTTCCCTCCAAAATCCTCCATCCCTATTCTCCCTCTAAACCACTCCATATGTCCAAAAGCCTTCTCCCTCCACACCCCTCCCTCGATCCAAACAAGTCCATCCTATTTTCCCTCCACACCCTCTCCTCTCCAAACACCTTGTCTAAACAACTTCCTTCCTCCACACCATATTATTCCTCTACACCCATTCCTCACTCTTCTCCCTTCAAATCCCTCACCTCCCTCCACACAGCTCCCTCCTCCCTTCAAACCTTTCCCTCCCTCCACACCCATTCCTCATTTTCCTCACGGGGGTTCACTTAGTAAAGTATGGTATAACACGTGCGTTCGAAATGATATTAAAGAATACCCTTAATTCTAGTTATTACCTCTAATTATTCAATTGATAATATACCCTCCTATTATATTATTAGAATGAAAATACCCCTATTTTTGTGTACCTTACCATTTTTCAATTACAATTTTATTTACCACTTTTTTATTTATACCCTAATATATTGAACATAAAATATATTATATTTCTTAGTCATTTTTTTAATATGCATTTCTTCTCGAAAGATAATTTGAATCCATTAAAGACCTATTACAAATCACCTTATAAAAATGTGAAGTTCTAATCATTTATCATTAGTTCTTCAAATAATTAAGATGATGAAATAATATCACTTGTGTTGAAAAACATACTCAATCCTAGTTTTCTACCATATTATTATTTATTGGTTAAGAATCTCTTAATTGAAATTTATTTATTAAAAAAGATATTATAATTTAATTTATGATCACACTCGTTTTACAATTTTAAGGTATTTACTTTTAAAAACTAAGGTTCAAATGTTTTAATTTTATATTAAAATTAAACCTCCCTTTCCTTTTCCTCTCTAACCTATCCCCAATACCTGATTCAAAACATTAATAAATTAAACTTTCACCCCCTCATGTCTACCGGTATATTGACATTAATTTTTTTAATTTTAATTACCTCAATATGAACCCATGTGCTAAGGTATTTCCTAGCTAATGAACACCCAATGCTTCTCCTTCAAACACCTCCCTCCCTCTTCTCTTTATCCTCCCCCCCTTCTCTTCACACCCATCCCCCCCTTCTCCCTCCAAAACCATTCCTCCCAACAACACCCTCCTTATATTCAAACCCTTTATCATTCACTTATTCCTCCATCTTCTTAAAATCTAATCACCTCCCCTCCGTCATCATGAAAATCCTCCTATTCCTCTCTTCCAATAACCCTCACACCCATTCCTTCCTCTTATCCCTCTAATCACCTCCACTCGTCTCCATCCAAACCCCTTCCTCCCTCCACACCACTCCCTTCCTCTACACTCTGTTCCCTCCTTGAAACCAATTATTCCCCTCTTATCTATCCAAACCTCTCACTCTCTCCATTCCCTCCCTCTGCTCCCTCTAAAACCCTTCCTCCCACAACACACCTTTTTCTCATTTTCACCTTCCTCCCTCCTACTATGCTTTTTCCTCACCTTGCTCCTCTTCCACTTTCTCCCACCAAACACCGTCCTCTTCCTCCCTCCCTCCAAACCCTTTCCTCATTTTCCCTTCCTCCCATCACACCCCTTCCTCCTTTACCCTTCCACTATCCACACCCTTGCCTCCCCCTCCCTTCCTCTCTCCACACCCTTACCTCCCCCTAATTCAAAACTCCTTCCTCCATCCAAACCAATCCTTCCTTCCCCATTCCTTTCTCTCCTTTCATCCTCTTCCCTTCCCTTTTCCTCCTTTTTCCCTTCCTCCTCCACACCCCTTCCTCCTTTTCCTTCCACCTATCCACCATTGCCTCCCCATTCCTCTTCCTCTCTCCACACCCTTACCTCCCCCTAATTCTTCTCCTTTCTCCTCCAAACCACTCCTCCTTCCCCCTTCCTCCATCCAAACCCTTCCTTTCCCTCTTCCCTTTCCTCCTTTTCCCTTCCTCCCTCTCCTCACCCTTACTTGCCTTTCCCTCCTCCCATTCCTTCCTCCTTGTTCACTACCTCTACCCTTTCTCCCTCCAAACCCTTACCTCATCTTCCCTCCCTCCCTCTCCAAACCCTTTCCTCCTTTTTCCTTCCTCCCTCCAACCCCTTCATCCTCTTCTTCTTCCTCCCTTCCACTCGCTTCCCTCATCCCTTTCAACCAATCTCCTCCCCTCCCCCTCCTCCCCCTCCCTCCATCCATACTCCTCCTTTTTCCTCTTCCCCTTCCTCCATTTCCATCCTCCTTCCTTCCTCCTATTCCCTCCTCCCAACACCCTTCCTCCCCTTACTCCTCTTTTCCTTTCTCCCCTCCTCCATCCACCCTTCCTTCCTCCTTACTCCTCTTCCCTCCCTCCCTCCCCTCCAAACCCTTTCCTCATTTTCCCTTCCTCCCTCCACACCCTTTCATCCTCTTCCCTTCCTCTCTCCAAACTCTCACTTTCCCTTCCTCTCAATCCCATTCCTTCCTCCTGTTCCTTGCTCCTCCCCATCCCACATTCCTCATCTTCCTCCCTCCCTCAAGACCCTTTCCTCCTTTTTCCTTCCTCCCTCTAAACCCCTTCATCCTCCTCTTCTTCTTCCTCCTTCGCTTCATCCTCGTCTCTCCTCCCCTTCGCCCTCTTCCTTCTTCCATCCATCCTCCATCCAAACCCCTCCACCTCCCCCTTCCTCCATCCAAACCTCTCCTCCTCCTCCTTCCTCCATCCAAATCCACTCCTCCCCCTTCCTCCTTTAGCCCTTCATGCCTCCACACCCCTTTATCCTCTTCCCATGCTCTCTCCACACCCTTTAACTCCCCATTCTAAACCCTTCCTCCCTCCACACCCTCCAAACATATCCTTAAAGAGGAATATAAAATAAAATAATGTAATGATTTAATTTTCCTTAAAAGTAGAGATTCAAAATTTACCTATATTACATTATGTAATATAAAGTAAACTTAATGTTTAATTTAATTATTAAATATACAATAGCAATTAAAAATCCTATATGCATGTGTCATTCACACTTATTCATTGGTCGAAAAGACATCTTAGGGTAACACACGAGAAGAAAATGGAGGTGTAATATGAATGCTTTTAAAGAAGTGGACTTTGACATTCCGGTAAATGTGAAACTTTATTGATATCAATAGTGGCCTTTGGAAATATAAGGTCATGAGAAATGTGGATGATCAAGGCCCATGAAATTATAAGAGGTCGTTCATTTTGGTTCCCTCTAGGTATTGGCGGCATGGGGACATGTAAAGTGTTAGTTGCATCTTGAGGAGGACCTATGTATTTGTCGAATTTGATGACAACAAAAGTGAAAAATTTGGAGGTGGAGTGAAAATACTGTGGACTATGTCCACAATTGTGTCTATTGAATCATTCACAAGTCCATTTTAACCCACAAATTAGCCAAAACATTACTTTATGATATTTACATTACATAACTTTGTGTTGCAAGTATTCGTCATCGAGATCCATTGAGTAGCAACTTTGGTTGACGATTTATGCAATGAATGGGTGACCAGAAAGGTTGAAATATTTTAACATGTTGAGGTTAGAGTGGTAGAAAAACTCTTTTAGAGAACAAATGTGGAGTAAAATGGAAACCAAAAATATCTTGTTTGAACATCCTTACATTTGTACACTTTAAAAGAGTTTCCCAATTATCAATTTGGAGAATTACATTTTGAATGTTGAGTAGGATTCGGTTAAAAGAAATTTGAGCTAGATTTGAACCTTATTGGAGGAAGACTGTTTGCAAAGTTATGAATGTGGGAAATCTATTACGTAGATTTTGTTCCATATGAGTGCCCCACCTACAATGTGATGTCATTGATAGGTGGCAATCGCTGCCAAGGTACCGACAAGAATGATGGATCTAATACAAGGAATGTGCATGGAAATGGGGGACCAAAAGGGGGTCAAAAGGGACACTTTTTTCCTGAAATCAACGAAACCTGAACTTCATCGAATAATTTGGCATGCCTATGCTCAAAATTTGAAAAAGTGATAAGAATAAGTATTATAGAGCTCAGAATCTAGTTTCTAAACTACTATTTTTATTTTAAATGGTTGAGATTAAGAGGGTCAAATGTTTTGCACACATAAAGTATGTTTATTTTTGTGTCAAAAAGATAAGAACCTATTGTGTGTGTGCCCCCCTTTTTGAGTTCTTAAATATTTTTTCAAATATCTTTTAAATAAATTTAGCCAAGATCGGGTACGAGGTCCCACTAATTTTACATAGTTTTTCAATGAATATATAATTTTTAAATTAATTTTCAAAGTGCACATATCCCGAAAATGAAATATTTGTGTGTTCACCCCATAACTTTGAGAAAAAAGTCATTTTTTGTTTTTTTTTTTTTTTTTGAGTGTGTGTAGAATGGAGTTTGCAAAAACCACTTTTAAAACAAAAATTGGATGAAAAAATCATAAATTGTGCACCAAAATGTATGCATAGGTTTTTGTAAGAAAACAAGGCACTAGTAAAATAAATTATGGATGAAAGCCTTAAACTAATTGGATTTTAGAAAGAATTATATTTTCATCAAGGTAAAATTGAGCTTCGACATCGTAATATAATTTATTTTTTAATATTATGTTATAATGCATGAGATTTTGGGGCGAACACGTGAAATTTTGATGTTTTTCTATCAAACATGATTTTAATCATGCATAAAACAGTCCAAACCTTTGGTTTGGAAATCCAAGGCAAATCCAAGCCTTTAGATTGGGTATTCCAAACCCCAACAAGATGAAACGTGAGGACGTTATAACAGGTTCACTTTCTTGTGTGTTATGTGGTATATGTCCTTGTGGCATGCTTTTATTTACAAAAATAAATGTTTAAGTATAAGAAATACTAATAAAAGGAAATAAAATTATTTCTATTTTATTATTTCTTATACTTTAAATTTATTTTTGTAAATATAAGATGTTAGGGTCACTCTGCACCATATGGAACTAGTCTCACCGCTTGCTCCATCTATCACAATTTAGAAGATAGCTTTTCAGATTATAATATCAAGCAAGAAATAGGTATTTTTAGAATTTCAACATTCAACCTTCAAGCTTTTAGGGTTTAAATTATACAATCGATATCTATTTTGTGAAAGAATATAGGCATTGTTTAGGTTTTGGGGCCTTTTGGATTGGTTATTGATATTTGTAGGAGTGTTTAGGAATATTTAGGAAAGGTTTACTCATTCAAGGAAAATCTTCTCAACAACGGGTTTTCTAGGTGCAAGGAACAAACACTCTAATGGTGAAATTTGACTTCTTTGGATGATTTTGGGAGCTCCGTAAGAGTTATGAGGAAAAAAAAATAGGCACTAGAAATATATGTGAATCCTATACATGTTGGTAACATCCATTTTTCTCTAAGAATTGAAGGTTTCATGAATAATTTCAAGATAGTGTAGTTACCCCTTTCGGTTCCAAAAAAATGGCCCTAAATTTGTAAGCACTAGAGAGATGATCACCACATAGTGATAGGTTAATATTTTTAAACGTTGATAAGTACCTCTAGGACTAGTTACTATCATAAATAGACTAGATTGTTTACCATGGGTAAGGATATAACGAAGATGGGGCCAATTTTTGTGAGTTGAAATCACCTTCCTAACACCCCAGGTTGTTTTTTTGAGTGACGAAACTTCTAACATGAACTTTAAACCCTAAACCCTAAACCATAAGCCCTAAACCATAAACCATAAACTTAAACCTAAACCCTAAGACCTAAACCTTAAACCCTTAACCCTAAATCATCAATCCTTAACCCTAAGCCCTAAACCATAAACCATAAACCCTTAACCCCAGCCCTAAACCCTAAACCTTCAACCCTAAACCCTAGGCCCTAAACCATAAAATCAAAACCCTAAACACTAAACCCTGAGCTGTTAACCCTAAACCCTAAACCTTAAACATTCAACACATAGCCCTAAGCCCTAAACCCTAAACCACTGAACCATGAGCCCTAAATGCTAAACCATAAAACCTAAAACCTCAACACTGAATCTTAAACCCTAAACCCTAAGTCCTAAACAATAAACCCTAACCCCTAAACACTAAAGCCTAAACCATAATCCTTGAACCGTGAGCCATAAAACCTAAACCCTAAACCCTAAACCCTAACACCTAACACCTAAATCCTAATCCCTAAACCCTAAACAATAAACCTTAATCCTTGAACCATAAAGCCTAAACCTTGAACCTTCAGGCCTAAGCCTTCAGTCATAAACTCTCAACTCTAAGCCTAAACTGTAAACCTTAAACCCTAAACTCTGAACTCTAAACCATACATAAATTTCTAGGTATTTTTGGGTCTAATGGATTAGGATACCAAACAAATTTGATCATTTTTTATGCTCTTTGGAATAATTCTTTCAGTTGTAAGATGTCGGGAATGAAGATTTCATTCGAAGAACATAGCTTGATATGATCAGTGCTTGTGTAAGCTAGAAATTTGAGAGGATTTCTGAGGTTCAATTTTATTGACATTCAAGAGTGCAAGTATATGTGGGGAGAAACATGTTTGATTATTTGATTCCTTTCATCTGTTGATATTTTGAAGGAGAGAAATTCCAGATATCCAAGAATAATTTGGTACAAAGAAATGTTACCCAATGTAGTTAACTCCTTTATTTCTATAGATTGTGAAATATTTGGAGCTCCAAGAGTGTTATAAATTGAGAATAAAAAGTCCAATGGTATTTCCGGTCCATGAGACAGGATACCACTTCAAATTTGATATTTTTACGTTTTTTGAATAATTCTTTCATTTTTATAGTTTGGAATCCAATGATGAACATCTATGTGGGGGGAAATATGAGAAATGTGAAATTGTTTCTGTTTCAGAGTGTCAAGAAATTGGCATTCATAAGCAAGAAGTATATGTGTGGAGAAACATGTTTGGCAAAGATATGTAATATACGAGGTTCCTCGATCCTTGTAGTGTAGAAGATCAAGAGCCATTTTCACTTTGTAATCACTACTTGTAGACTGAAGATCAAGTGTAGAACAAGGTTCATTTTAAGACACCTCTAGAAAATTGTAGGTGGAAAATACCTGGCGAATATCCCAGAACTAGTTTCAGCGAAAGGTAAATTTGACAGTATTCCAAAACTAAATTTTTGCCAGGTTTTTCAAGCCGAGAAACCAGAGTTCCAGACACCGATGCACCTTTTGACATGTGACAATATGATGTCAATAACCCTCGTTGACACGCGTCAACACAATGTCAACAGATTCCATTGACGTGCGTAATAGACTCGGCTGACGCGTGTCAATGGACTTTGTTGACATGCGTTAATGGACTCTGTTTGCGACGCGTCAATGGCATCTATCGACGCATGTTAATGGCATCCGTTGATGCACGCCAATGGAATCTATTGACGCGTGCATCAATGGATTCGGTTGACGCACGCCAATGGTCATTGAAGTGCGTCAACAGAGGCCATTGATGCTTTATTTGGCCTATAAATACCCTCCCTGGTCATTTTCTCGTTTACATTTTTTGGCTCTTGATTTTTTACAGGAATAACTACAATGGTGACTTCAAGTGCTTCCCAACCGCAAGCTCAGGACAAAAATCAAGAAGAGAATCCAGTCCAATCCACAGGCAAGATCATCTACAGGAATCCTTTGTGCCCCCACATCCATACTGTTTTAAAAATGTCTTCCGAATATAAAGATTTGATTGATGCGTGTGATTTTACTTGGGCTTGTTGACATGCCCCATTTTGAAATAGATCCAAATATTTTGAATTACCTTCTCTCGTCCTATAATAAAGAGGACAACTTTTTTTATGTTACTCAATGACGATCAATGTTTCAATTCAAGATCAAAGCAAATGACATCCATCGGTTTATGGGCCTTCTGCTTGAAATTTACCAATTGTTACAATGAAGGCAACACTCATGGAAGATGACAAGAAATATCTTGAATCAACGTTCGGTTTCCATGTTGATTGTAAGTATAGTTCATTTTCATTCATCATTTTTATTCATTATGTCGGGCTTTTATGTCGTAAAATTTAGTGTTATAAATTTATATTAATTACCACTCGCTTGGCATTTGCAGCTCATGTCAATAAATCCAGTGTGGTGTGGATACACAAGCAATTGCACACCACTTTATTCTTTTCTGCGATGATTTCATTTTTTAATCCGAATAGTTTTACAGAGGTCGAAAACGATATACCAAATCGGGCCATTACATACATAGTTTCCACTATCTCAAAACAAAATTTGATTGATGCATCTATCTATAAAAAAATAAGAACCCGACATATCAAATTCAAAGCTTTGGAAAACCCGTCATTTATTCCACAAACTATCTCGTTGGCCTTTATTATGAGGCACTTTTTAAATTTAAAGGACAAACCAATTCCTACTTACCTTGCATTTCCAGGAGTTGATGAAGTTTTCAATTCCATTTGAAGAACACTGTATAAACTATTTAGTTTGTATTTCTATTTTTGACATTACACTCCATGCTTATTAACAATTTACGGTTTGCAGAGAAGATTTATTGAAGCCCTTCCTCAAAGAAAGGCGTTATCAAGAGGAAGAGGCCAATAACACGCCGAGGCTTCGAGAGACTCCAATCTGAAATGGAAGCTCGGTCTTCTCCGAACCCTCAACAGGTTTGAACTCGTTAAACGCCGTAGAAGTAATACCTTCTCATATATTATTTACAAATTCCAAATTTATATTTATATTTTCCAATTTAAATTTTAACCAATTGAATTGACATAACATTTAATGTTGATGATATCACAGGACTTTGGACCATACTCGTGTTTCGTAAACTCAACCTTATTCCCAACTCACTCCATACAGTCACATGCATTCATATCTTCGAACAACCACCAAATACTACTCCTACATGGCCACCCTTAGCACCGCGAAAAAGTACCCCTTGACAATAAGGTACAACTTTTCAATACTACGTTGAATTTTGTAGTTTTTACCTTTTTGGATTGTTTTCTAGTTTTTAATGTTTTTTCTTGAGCTTTTCAAACATTACTGATCTGTTCAAACAACGGCACCGACCCCCTCAAGGGCCTCAACCAATAATTTTTAAAATTCCAACCAGAGGAACAGTGAAAAGAACATTGGTAAACACATGCCATTGCTCTGGTCCTGGCGGGACACTAAACATTGCCTCCTTTCAAATTCCAACGCTCTCACTTGTTGGCTTGCCTAGTGGAATGGGCATATCGGTTTTGAACAATATAAATTTAGATGAAGATTAGTTGGGCATTGATAGCAATGAACCAACCGGTTTTTTCAATACCCGTGAGATGATTTAAGGCTAACAGTATACTTCAATTTCAACATGCTTTACAATATTGAATTACATTTAAATTTAAATTTATTTATCCTGAATCTTGATTAATTTTATCACAAATAGGATCAGTACCCAAAGGTAGAAACAAGTAGCAATTGATCTGGCCGAAAGCCCCCATACTTCTCCAAAGAAGATCATCGTCATTAGATACGATAGATGTGAACAGTTCTACCTTTTCCTTTGGAGAATTTAATTGGTTATGATTGTCAATCCCATGTCGCTGAGTTTATTCTACCTCATATCAATAAGCTCATAGAATGGGAGAGAAGGGCTAAAGTTCTTATCAATGTGATTATTAGTTGTTTTGAAAATTATTGGCAAAGAGATAGTTTATATGTCACCCGTAATCAACTCATAAGATGGATTCCTTACTTACCCAAGTAAGAAGTGGGACTGTCACGTATAACAACAACTATAAAGACAACATTTTGGATAAGAATTTAAACAAATTGGAAAATATTAGTGCTAAGGCCCAAGCATATTTTAACAAATGGTCTAAGGACAAGGATCTGGTAGTAATTGCAAATGCCGAGAGAGATAGAGCGGTTGTAGTATCTACTATCAATTTCAAACAATCATTCTTGTTAATTTGAAATTTTTATTTTTAGTAATATGTTGAATTGACATTACTCTTTTTGTGCAAATTGAAATATGAAAATTTTAAGAGTCAAGCAAATGTATTCCAAGTTCACTTGGAAACAACGAAGAAACAGCTTTATCTGCATGACTAAGAATTTGAAGGAAAATATTATTTTGGTTAACAAACAAAACAATACACTAAAGCGAATAATTAAAGAGCATGGCTTCACCCTTAAATATTATTCAAAGCTAAGGCATCAGCTGATCCAAATTTGTCATGTCCATGGAGATTTGACAAATCAAGAAGAAAGAATTTAAAAAATTGACAAAGGTTTGCGTAAGATCTTATAAGTTATGGGGTTATTTCTCGCTATTGGGGAAAGGGGTACAACTACAGGGAAGAAACCATTGGGGAAAGGAGCATAGGAGTTGAAATGGATACAGAAAAAGAGGGTTGAAACTTTTATTATTGAGTGTGGAAACTTTAAATATTGAGTCTATATTTGAAAATTTGTAACATTGAATGTTGTGGTCATGGTATTTGAATTTAATTATATGGATTTGATAGCCTTTTAAAATTTGAAATACTATATAATCTTTAATTTTGATTGCATATGGATTTGATAGAATTTTTAGATTGTGTATGGAGTTTATGCTTGTTGGTTTACTCTTAATGGTGATTGCATTAGATAGGGATGAATCATGATGATGCATGTTTCTTGTTTACGTAGATGATGAATTGTATGTGGACGTAGATGATGAATGATATAGATGGATATAGATGATGATGAATGATGATAATGGATAATTGTTTTAAAAACATGGAATAATGATAGATGATGATGAATGATGATAAATGATGATAAAGATATGATATATATGGATGGTGATCAATTTAATGTGGATGTAGATTTAGCTTCAAACATGACAATTCTTCTTCTTTATACTTGTAATGATATGATCATGATGTCATTAGAATAGATATAGATGATAAATAAATGGAATGTGTTAAAATGGATATAGATGACATTAGAATGGATATAGATGAAATTAGAACGGATATACTTGTAATGATATGATTATGAATTGTTTTTAAAAATGGAATTGTTTTAATAAATTTAAATTAGATAAATAATTGTTTTAATAATAATTATAGTGTCGACTCGTGATTAGGATAATGATATGGTGATGATATGATATATATGGATGATGATGAATTTTATGTGGACATATATTATAAATTGTATAATGTATCGTGGATTATGAATTATAAAGTATAGAAATATCTTCCTCTGTAAAAATTCAATTGTTTCATTTTATCCCACAGCTTAAAAAAATATCAAAGCATTTTGCAAATATAAAAATAAATTAAACATAATTGTAAGAAATCAAGAAAGATGATATGATAGGGTTTAACTTACCTCTAGTGTTTTAGATTGCTGTGAAATCATCACTGGTAATGTGCTAGATCTTTGTTTTAAGAAAACTCAACATGAGAAATGGATTAGTAGATAGATGGGTGAGTTTCCTGACATTGTCAATCCCGAGAAGTACCAACTTCCTCGATGGATGTCAACCCATGTTTTCAAAAAAAATAAAAAGATTGTATTTAAATAAATGTAAATATACCTATAACATCTTTAATGATAACAAGTGTCAAGAGCTGAAAAAAATGTAAAGTAATAAACAATAAGATTAAGGTGAAGAAGATACCTATTTAAAGTTGAAATCATCATCGTAATGTGCTAGATCTTTGTTTTAAAAAAACTCAACACGAGAAATGGATTAGTAGATAGATTGGTGAGTTGCTTGACATTGTCAGTCCCGAGAAGTAACAGCGTCCTCGGATGGATGTCAACCCACATTTTCAAAAAAATAAAAAATTGTATTTAAATAAATATAAATATATAGACTCGTAACATCTTTAATGATAACAAGAGCTGAAAAAAATGTAAAGTAACAAACAATAAGATTAAGGTGAATAAGATACCTATTTAAAGTTGAAATCGTCACGCTACTCAAGTAATGTGCTAGATCTCGTGTTTTAAGAAAACTCAACATGAGAAATGGATTAGTAGATAGATGGGTGAGTTGCCTAACATTGTCGGGGCCTCGAAGTACCACTTCTCTTGATGGATGTCAACCCACGCTTTTCAAAAAAAAAAAGATTGTAGTTAAATAAATTTAAATATATAGATATGTAACATCTTTAATGATAACAAGAGCTAAAAAAATGTAAAGTGAAAAATAATAAGATTAAGGTGAAGAATATACCTATTTAAAGTTGAAACAATCCATTATTGATAGCTTCTTCAAACTTGATGTTCTCTTTTTGAGAGTGTGACGATGCACCAATTCCACTCTCAACGTTGGGCACAATTTTGCTTGTAGAGTCAGTATTATTCACACCTCTTATTTTCAAAGGGAATTCCAATGCGCAATTGCTCTGTCGAACGGAAAGGTTTCGATGGAGTATTGAGAAACATAACACCTCATGCAACTTTCCATTTTTTATCCAACCTGCTTTCTCGCTTTGATTTTATAAATGATAGTGCACCAAAACCCTTTCATCCCCCATGCACTCTGAAAATCATTGTTTGGCATAACTCATATAATCTTAAATATTCATTGATATCTTCTTGTAAGATATAACTTTGATAGATTCCTCGCCACAACCTTGTAATAGCACCACTTTCAAAAGGTTCGTCCTAAATTTTTATATTGGTTCCTCATTGTTGTTGTAAAATTTTTGATTGAAATTTTAATAAATTAGCATTCAATATACCTTTGATTTCCATTCCCTTGAACTCAAAGTGTTTACTAAAATGTTCCATTATTGTACCCATAAATTTATGGAAATGCTTTCTTACAAAGTCAGCATCTTGACCACCTTCGTATTCCAAAAATTAGGATTCATCACACACATGGCTTCAAGAATTTTATCTTTGGAGAAACGTTCTCTAATTTCGATGATAAGGATTTTGAAATGTTCTTAATATTTATTCTTGTTTCAACTATAATAGACTCAAAGAGATTACGTGTCATGGGAACATATTCTTGTTCCGATCCTGTAATATCTTGATGTTTTTGCATAATGTGCGGTGGTATGTCCCTCCCATGTTCAAAGTGATGTAGAGTGTAACGCCACAAAAAAAAGCACGCTCGCTCACGCACGAGAGACGAGGAGGAATAAACACCTGCTTCCGCGAACATTTAATCTAACAATACGACTAAATTTTTTTTTGAGATATTTAATATATATTTGAAGAGATATGTTACAAGGATAAACACATATATTGCTATTTTGTTGTCTTATAGAAATCTTTTAATATATGTTCCTGGATATCTCTTTGAAAGGTTAATTACTTTTAATTTAAGTGATATAAGTTGGAATTAAGAAATGTTTCAATCTTGCTCACTATTGTTCGTATATATATATATATATATATATATATATATATATATATATATATATATATATATATATATATATATATATATGAGTTATACAAAAAATACTTTAAAAGAGAATTAATAGAGTATTGGTAAGTCCTTTTATCTCATTCTTTTATTTTATTTAAAGGAGTTAAAAGTTAAGAGGGCAAATAATAAGTGAGGAATAAAGTTTAAATTTAAAATAATACAATATAGACAATCAAAACAAACATTCACGAAGGACTGTAACAATAAATAAATTATGCGACCCTCGACTACCTAACAGAACAACTCGGCATAAGGTGATTGCCAGAAGGAGGAACAAGCGTGGTCAAAGCCACTATGAATAGGCTCATTAAAAGGGTTAGGTTGGAAGTGGAGTTAATGAGGCGGTTTAATGATGGCGCTACCGCTGGGACAGGCGGGCTAACCAACCTCTCGCCGCATCAACAATTAGTCTCATAGATTTGCAAATCTCTGACTTTGCACATAGTCGGCCCATTGTCTAACAATGTCCTGGGCGCGTGGGAACAGGAAAGGGTGTGCAGAATGAAGCTCGGCGCGTGAGGAGGTGAGTTACTTCCACTTTCATTGGGTGCCGCAAGGTGTGAACGGGGCAGGTTTCAAAGTCAAGCGCCTGTAGCTCAGCGGGGAGAACAGGCTGTGAGGGCGTCTAAAAGAGTAGGCTGTCCAACTATGTTGTTATCTGTTCATTATTGAATGCATCCTCAAAACAATTGAGGCGAGAGAGAAGTGTCTCAATGTCGATTGGTTGCTTTGCTGTCCCAGGGCGCGTGAGGAGACAAAACGTGGAAGAGGAGGAGCCTCGGCGCGAGAACAGGCGTTGCTACCGAAGACTATAACAAGTAGGAGAGCGTCATTGTCAAGCTTCTCCCACACTGTTACACGTCTTCAGCATAATTAGTTGGACAAATTTGGCCTTCTAAAACAGTTTCACGTCGAAAGAGTAAAAAGAGTCTCAAGCGGCTAGAAAGATACAAAGTGTCTCACATTAAAAATGGATAAGTACTAACTGAATTTGTTACATTGAAAGGTATTATCTTAATTGGACAGTCAAAATCACTTGGTGGCAGTCATTGATGTGCGACATATTTAAACTCGCAGTTTTGGCTAGTGTCCTAAAAGCTACGAAACCATAATCACACTCCATTAGTTTGTTAGGGAAAATTATCTGCTCGGATCATATACATCTTCATATTCGGTTCGCCTTCAGGATATTTTTAACAAACAGATTGAGGGACAGAGGAGGCGTTGGTAGAAGGCCTGGTGGAAAACTAATGCGTAGAAATTCTATTAAGATCCCGTGCATAAACAGTATGGCTCGTGGAAGGAGCCTCGCAGAGGTGGATCTGTTTCATGTCAGAACATTTGTGAAGCACAGTCGACTGTGCATACCGCGAGCTCGCAGGGCCTGCCGCTGTTTCGGCGTGACAGGCTTTAGGAGGCTAAAACAAAAAAATCATTTCTTTTATATTTGTATATATTAGTAATCGTATACTTTTGTTAACATATGTAAAAGGCAATTAAAAGTACATTAATATTATTAAATTTAATATTAATAAATTCCTTAGTTTTAATGTTACTTAAATATGAATAATATTCAAACTATTAATACCTCTATTAGGCATCATGGGGTATTGGGTATTGCACTTAATGAGTTTAAAGTCTTTGCATTAAAATTTATTTCTACACCATTTAATAAACATTGCATGAGATTTTGAATAGGTTTGATTTCATTTCTTTTTTTTTTATTTTGCAATAAGATTTACAATAAATTCTGAAATGAAGCAAAGCATAGTAGAACTAGAGCATAGATTTCTTTATTGACATATTTAAAACTATTTAAAACTTAAGTCTTTTTATCAACAAAACAAGAATGGTAAATGCTCTAGTATTCCAACTTTGCAATACATCTCCTTTGAGTAACAAAATGGGATTCAATATATATATATATATATATATATATATATATATATATCCTTTTTTAAAATTCCCAACTTTCCTCAAGAGGTGCTCAACAATCTTTCCATTAAATTTTAAAGCAAGAACTCCTAGCATTTCAATAAGATCAACTTATTCATAAGGGGTTCCAAGTCAAGTAAGAAGGAGAATAAATAGATTGTCTCCTTTCAACTTTTGATTCCATCTACATTACAACTTTACTAATGAAGTTCAAAACAACTTTCCTTCAACATCTTGTTACAACATATTCCACTTGATATGGGAACAAAATTACAATAATGGAAGCTAAAGAAAACAAAGCAACATTACATTTTTCCTCCACTCAAGGTGGGTAGATACATGGTGGTTTTACATTGTCAACAACAAGGTTCCAAAGCTCCAATTATTAACAAGGTGGCTCCTCCATAGTTTGCTTGATTCACAACAAAATAAGGGGAGAGGCAACGCTCTCCTCCCAACCAAAATACCCAATGGAGAAGAGAAGCCATCCTCTCCATTGGCCCCCGAGCCCCAACCACATCACAATGGGAGAGAATCCAACTCATGGCAACTACAAGCTTCCACATAACAAACATAACATTTCACATGCATTCCATATTCCTTCAAAACAAGAGAATCAACAACACAACAAGAAGGAAAACAATCACAACAACAAGTCACAAGGCTTACCAAGAAAGCCACAAGAGCAAGACATATGGGGAAGCCACTTATGCCTCCCAATGGGAATGGGTGCCACCTAAAAGCCTCCAATGCAAACACAATACCCCTAACAACTCTTATGCCTCCCTCAAGTACCCCTTATCCCTCCATTCACTCTTATGCCTCCCTCAACTCTTATGGCTCCCTCAAAGAAAAACAAGAATAAATGCAAGCATTTCTCTTACAAGGTGGACACCCAACCCAAGCTCCCTCCTCAAGCACATGATCTCTTATTCCTCCCTCAATTAAGCTCCCCATAGTCTCCTCTCACTCCCAACTTAGGCATTCTACCCATTCCCAACAAGCATTCCAAACAACAACATTCATCACAACATAAAAATACATTCATATGACAAAAGAAACATAATGCAACAAAGGGGAAGCTCCTACCTTTCCATGGTAGAGTTTGTTCCAAATATGAAGTCTCAAATCCATCCAAGGATCAAGCAAGCATGCACAAGCTCCAACAAAGTTTTCACAAGTATCCACAAGCTCCAAAAATTCACAAGCTCCTTCCAAATCCTCTCCTCTCCAAAATACAAAAAGACTAGAACATGAAAACTTCCAACCCCCAAAACAAACAAGAGGCTCAAATAAATAGAGAAAGGAGAGGGAGGGATGATGTGGCTCCAAGTAGGATGCCACCTCCTTTTCCCTCCACTCCACATCATTTGGTCAACATCAAATTCCAATGCACCATTAATAAGTGGTTGAAAGAAAGGCAAGCAACATGCACACTCCAACTAAGCCCACTCCCTCAAAGGACAAAATTAAATTTGAAAGAAAGTGCAATTAATATTTTTACCCTTTTATCCCCCCAAAACACCTAAAAGACCCTAAATTTGGCCTTCCAACCCATAGGTAGGGTTGGCATGGGGTTTTAAGAGGTGTGGGACAAGTTTGACTTGTCCCACAAGCTTTGAAATTTGGCCTCAAAGGCCAAATTCGAGTTTCCCATGTGGGGTAGAGTGTGTTACACTCAAACTCAAACACACACATCAATCCACACAAAATCCAAAGTAAATCAAGGTTAATAAATGAACTCTCTTAGGTCACATCTTTTAATTAGTTTAGGACAATTTTCAATTTAACTTAATTAACCCACTACAACCCATGGCTAACAAAGGGGTAAACTCCAATCCAAGAAATATGAATAATAACATAAGTAAAAATTTCACTTACTAAGAGCAACACATACTAACATAGTAAAAAGGGAAAAATTAAACAAAACAACACATGATCCCTAGGTCACAATTTTCCCTTTACCAGATAATTCTAACACACACACAATTACTTGTTGCCATGGTGACCTTAGCTGGATTCTTCTCAAATTCCGATGTGGTTGGTCTCCACTCCCCAATTTGTTGTGAATATAATATACCTGCAGAACAGAAAATACCTCCTTCAGCCTGTTGGCCACATTAAAACATTCATGCCAAATATACAATATAATCTAAAATAATCAACAACTGATTCACTTATCATCTATGCAAGTACGATATCACTTAACACTTTCTAGCACATTCTTATTCCACATTTCATTTATATCAAAACGATCATCACATTAGTCAAATTATCAAGTTCTACTCAATATGATTAAATATATCCCATGTCAGAATTAAGATAAATATCCTCAGAAAAGTATACAAATATCATCATCAAATGTCCACCAGTAAACCATATGCATCATATAAGGATCAAATCAATAACAGTCCCATGTCAATGATATCTACTAGCATGCTAAAACAAGAGGTCATAATAATCCATAGTGAAGTAATTAGTCTTGAAAACAACAAAACAAAACGAAGTCGAAGGGAAGTGGGCACTACATAGAGGTGATCGTGGATATTAAATCTCAAATAGTTACTAGGATTTTTAAGATCTAATAAAGCTTTCCAATTCTCAAAAATAGGCGTATCAAAACTATCTTGGGAATAGTAAAAGATATCAAGACTTTGACATACCATTTTCTCATCCGTATAAAATCCACAATATAGATTAATCTTCCCTGTGCATGCTTCATCAATATATTGATCTCGATGCAACATTGGAAGAATACCAATGAATCTAAGAAATGTCTCCAAATCGCTTAAATGGAACAACAAGTCCCTTGCCCTATCAACTTCATGATGGTATTTGTGCATGAAACCAACCAACGAAGGATACTCCTCACAAAATCTGCATGCGGAGTTCATACAAGTAGATCCATCTAGTCTTAAGATCTTTTAGAAGTTTTTGTCATATGTAATTCCAATTGCAAATTTCCGGAACTTAAGAAATCACTTTGGGCTGCTTGACATATAGGCATGAACTTCTCTTATAAGGTCTTCTAATTTAGGAACATTTTCGTGGTTGCTTACCATTTTATACGCTAAATTCATTCTGTGAGCCATACAGTGAATTGGTAGCATATATGGGGCCACTGTTGTTTGTAATCTAACACACAGCCCTGTTCAATGACCCTACATGAAAGATGCACCATCTGCTCCAATGCATACCAACTTCGTAGCAATTTCATAATCAGTCATTCCAACAATATCTTTCAAATGAGAAACAACTATTTTATGTAGGTTTTCGGCATTACAATTTTCAACCATTTTCATAACACCCAATGTAGATGAGGTGTCCTTATATGATTTTCTAAAGTATAGACATGGATACATACCCATGCAGTGTTGTCGACTATTGTCACTTCATCAATTGAAAGAGAGATAAACTTTGATTTTGAACATTCTCTTTTAAATCTTCTTTCTCTATCATCGAAAGGCATTTTTCCATTTCCCATCCACTAATTTCAGACCAATGATACTTGAGGTACGTAGCATTCCATTATATTGATACAAAACTTTGAAATTGAGGAAATATGAAATAGGTCTTCCTTTTTTTAGTATGTGAAATAGAGTAGAGAATTGTATGAGTTTTGTATGTAGATTTGTTTGTTTCATCTTACCAATATGCGATGTGATTGTTCCTTCCTTTTCTAAGAGATGTCTATGTTTTTACGCTCTCACCTCATATTCCGCCGCATATCTAATATCCATGCATTATTTTTCAGTTTTCCACCTATGTGTTATGATTTTCCTGCCATCCGCCTACATTACTGATCAAATATTGTTTTCCACAATGTTTTTCTATAGTGTCCAGCTTCATTTGCATTTTTTGTTGCTTTCCCAATTTCCATGTACATATTGTACATGTACATTCAAATGGGATCTCTTCAGAATTAGATGATTGTACAGGTTTGATAAATGGAAATTTAGCTACCCAATCAAACTTGTATGTCCTGCCAATGGTCCACATATTCTTGTTCGTTTTCAATGTTTTACTTTTTTGAGTAGAATTTTGAGCAATATCACAATCACCTGGTTTCCTCTTTCTTGGACCAGAATTTGAATTTGATTTCTGTGTTCCATTTTTTGAGTATTTGTATGTGTGATATCTTTATGCACTTCTCGTCAGCACCCAACAAGAACAATATCTTCAAGATCGGCATATTATTGTAGGTGTCATTTGTTTGACTTTCATACTGTGCGTGAATGCATGTCCACCTCAATAATACCTTCCACACAGTCAAGATTCTGATTATTTGTGGTGGCATCTATATGGTTGGTATTTTCAATATTTGTATCCACAGAGTTTCCAAAATACTTGAAGAGCAATTTCTAATATTTCTTAGTTACTTTTAGGGTCTTCACATTCTTAGAACTAGCACCTTCCATTATTCTAAAGAGAGTCCTACGTCAGCAAAAGAACCAAACTTAGCGAATTTTTGTTGCACGTCAATAAGGCGTAAGGTGCATCAACTAACACTATCATGCATCATGAAGGCATCCACATGCCTCGAGGTCATTGTCACACGTCAACTCTGCCTCTTGTCGTGGGTCAACCGCTCATGCCCTATCACACATCAACTCTCTCTATCGCGTCAAACCTATTCCTTTTTCACATGTCCTGTAATATCTCCTTGTCACACGCTCTCAGTAATAACTCTTTGACATGTGCCAACTATATCCCTGTCACATGTCAACAACTAACCCTAATAGGCTAACAACAATCTTTGGTGCTTAAGAGTATGCGAGTTCAAACTTCATGGTATTGGTAATTTGGTAAGCTACTTGAGGTATACTACTGTATTTAATCACCTAGGTTTTTATAGGAGATGTTTTCAAATGAGGGCGACGCTAAGCCCCAAAAAAATATACTATATATTTTAAGCGAACAGGACACCGACCCGCATCTAAAAAAATCACCTTTTCAAATTTTCCTAAAATGAAATTTTTGCCATATTACGAATATTTGCCACTAAAATTATCCTAGTGTAGAAGATCAAGACCATTAGAGTTTTTATTCCTTAAAACTCGAACACTAAACCCTAACCCTCGAGCCCTAAACCCTAAATCATGAACCCTAAAACCTAAACCTTAAACCTGTTAGTGTGAGTTATCCTATGTGTCCTCCCCTCATGTTGGAGGGTCATCTCACATGGGTTAGGTTTAGGGTTAGGTTTAGGGTTTCATATGTGTCATGCACTAGGGTTACTCAGCACCCTATATGTACCCCTTTTCTATTCATTTATGAGCATGCCAAGACACTCCATTTGTCTTTCCTCTATGCAAGCTTTGTTTCATTGAGCAAGTTCTTCCATTACTGATCAATTTTTTCCTTGCTATCATTGGAGCTTTCACGATTCCGTTGGAGTGCAACTACTTCATGGTGCCTCGTTTCCAATTCGATTCTCGCAAACTCTTTTCATGGTATCAGAGTTGAGATCGGGTAAACGTGCACTTGATTTATTTTTTGTTGCTATTACTCTTACTTGGTTTCGTTATTTTACTCTGCATGCAAGTCTTTTGATCACTATTTTCTAGAAATTATCTTGCTAATATCTCTAACAAGCTTTCTCAAAAGTTTTTGTGTTTTTTTCTTGTGCATGTTGTATGTGGTTACAGGATCCTTGAGTTCTTCAGTCATGGTTGCTCATCAACGAACTGCTGTCCCTCTAACCATTTTTGGACTGTTCAAACTGCCATCACTATTCATTCACGCGTGGCCTACATTTTTTCTTCATTCCAAGCATTTTTTGGATTGTTCTGCATTTTTTACCAATGACCACATTTTTTTGTCTGCAGGGCGTTTTAAATTACTCAACCACGTTTTTTTTTTGTCTCATAGGTGGGTGTTTTAAATTACTCACCACATTTTTTTTGTTTTGTGGCATTTTAAATTACTCACCACGTTTTTTGGTCTCGGGCATTTTTAATCATCTGCCACATTTTTTTGCTTCACAGGTGTGGTTGTAAATTACCTCTACCACACCAAAAACGCCTCTACCACACCAAAAACGGCTTTGCATGACATCTTTCTTAACCAAAAGTTTGGTAAGTGGCTGGGTGTTTTTAAAACAATCGCTACTTTTTCCAATCTACGGGCGTTTTTTACATATCTTTCTTTATTTAAAGGTTCCTTCTAATTCCTTTCAATATTTAAAACAAATCACGGCCTGTTCTTTTGTTTTTGGTCTGATCAAAGTCAAACGTGTTTTTTTAAAAAAAAATCAAGCAACTCTTTTCATGGTAAGTTTTTTTAAAAAAGTTTCCATATATATTTAAACAAAATCTTCATCTAAATATTCATTAGATTAGATCTAATTAGATTTCATTAAATTAGATCTAATTTTATTTAATTTCACATTATCTAAATACTATTTTCCTTGGCATTATACAATTTTGGTTTTTGGCTTGTTGTATTTCTAACCTTCCGTCGAGTGCCGAAGACGAAGGGTGAGGTCCGGATTGCAGTGGCTAATTGCCCTCGCAATACAAACAAAAACTATCTCAAATTCTATGTTGTTTCCAACGAGCATACATACGACACCCTTTGCATGTGTTTAGGGCACTTTTTTAATCCGTTTGCAGGCTTATTGGCTTTTTCTCATCAAATTGCGGGAATTGGTTTTTGCTATAACTTTTGACTCGTTGCTCGGTTTTGAGCACTTCTTTAGTCAAAGTTGCATGTTTTTTCACACTCTAGATGATGGGATCATTATCTTTGTAAACACACTAATTTTATAAAGTGCCGCATTCTGGGGGGTGTCTTTGTTTTGCTTAATTCAGCTCATTCTTTTGAGCTTTGTTCCATTCCTTTTTTTCGTGGACTTGTGAGCGCATCCGCCACAGTCTTATGATAAAGGGATTCTTTCGTGCGACGTGAGATGATTTTTCTCACCACCAGGGTTGGATTTCGCCTCCTTTTTGTTTTTTGCTTGTGCTTGTTTATGATGTTCCTCTTTTGTTACACTCCACGAAACACTGTTGTGGTCTCCTCTCTTGCGTGTTATTACGCTAATTGCAAGATGAGTTACCAAGTGTTTCAAACCACACGCACGGACCCGATTGTAATCAACGCACTAAACTATAAAGTGCCAAAAGTAGGGGTTGTTATTGTCCTGGTGGTTGTGTTTCTTTTCTGCATTTCTTTCTCTCTCTCTCACTATGGATGCACTTTCAATTCCTTTGCTTACGCCGTTCAACTTTTTCAAATGGAGATAAAAATAATAATGAAACTAAGGGGTAAAGGGTTATTCCGCATCACCATGGGAACTAAGACTGAACCGGATTTACGAACTCGAAAATCTAAGTGGTTAAACCGTAGCGATGAAGCTTTAGGTCTTCTTTGCATGTCCGTTTCTCCTGACTTGCTCTTCCACATTGAGGCATCTGAAACACCTACATTTGTGTGGAAAATATTGGATGCAATGTTTGGACAACTAGATGACATGAGAGCGCATGAGTTGGAAAACGAACTACTAGGGTTAAATCCTAGTGACTTTGAAAACCTACAAGCCTTCTTCTCGAAATTTGTCCACATTAGATTATTGTTAAAAGGATGTCAAGTAGAAAAGAAAGATTCTCAACTGATCTTGTCGATTCTCTCTAAGTTAGGTCCCGAATATTCGTCTTCATGTCAAATTTTTACTCTACAAAAGATGCTTTGGGCGATACTTGACGATGCCCTCCTTTGACTTTTTTTTTTCGTCTCCAACTCATTCAAGAACAGGAAAACTCATTCAAATGGGGTCTCTCAAGTCCAAGTCACATGCCCTTGTAGCAAGTACTAGCAAGGGAAAGACGACTGAAAAGAAGAAAGAAACTAAAGATCAACCTAAGAAAGAAACCAAGATCAAACCTAAAAATGACACAAACACTTCACTTCGACTCGAGCCTAGGCACGAAAAGCAAGTATTTGTGTTCCTATTGCAAGAAGACTGGTCACGATGACCAACATTGTTTTAAGAAATAGATTGATCACTTATCTCATTTACTTGAGAAAAATAAAATAAGTGTTCCTGAATCCATAAAACAAAGTGCTCCGAAGGCCGAGTCTTCTACTACAAAAGGTACTAAAAATGATAAGAAGAAAGGAAAGGCCCTTGTAGCCAAAGTTGCTCCTTCATTGACATGGATTATAGATTCCGGTGCCTCGCACCACATGGGTTCTTCACATGTTGAGTTTTCCAACATCGAACCTTGTGGAATGTCCCAAATCACGATGGGTAATGACACGATAGTGTCGGTTTCCGGTAGTGGATTGGTAGAGATGGATGGGGAACATTTAACCAAGTGTTGAGTGTTCCTAATCTCTCTACCAATCTCCTATCGATTTACCAAATTACTCACCTTGATGAAGGAATTCGAGTGGAATTTGGTCCTAACTCGGTGATTATTCGTGATCTTAACAATGACACTACGTAAATGGGCCGAGGAAAGGCAAATCACCATTCACGGTTGTACACCTTCTCCCACTTTACTTCTGATTCTACGCCCACTTGCCTTGCTCACTCATGTAAATGAGGTTAGTAAGCTATGGCATGAGCATTTTGGACATCTAAACTATCACTACCTTGAACAATTGAGTCAAAACGAAATGGTCAACGGGTTGCCTCGCGTCAAGTTTTCTAAGGGTCTTTGTGAGGGTTATACCCTTGGAAAGCATCCTGAAAAGAAATTTGACAAAGGAAAATCTTGGAGAGCCACTCGTCCCTTAGATCTTGTTCACAACGATGTTTCTAGTCCATTTCCTTCTCCTTTGTTTACTAGAGCTCTTTATGTGCTAACCTTCATTGATGACTATTCACAATATACTTGGGTATATTTTCTTAAGCTTAAGTATGAAGTCTTTGAACATTTTTAGGAATTTAAGGCTCTTGCTGAGAAACAAGTGGAATAGTCTATCAAGGTTCTTCGAACCGACAATGGAGGTGAATATGTAAACAATAGGTTCATGGATTTCTATACTTCTGAAGGGATCTCTTTGCAACATACAGTTGCTTATAGCCCTTCGCAGAATGGAGTCACAGAAAGAAAGAACCGTACTCTTGAAGGAGATGGCCATTTGTATGATTCACTCAAAGTCTCTTCCTCCACGAGATTGGGCTAAAGTAGTGAATCATGAAAATTACATTCAAAACCATGTTCCACACAAGGTAATAAGAGGGATGACACCTGTTTTGAAGCCTGGTTTGACGCAAGCTTGATGTTGAGCACTTTCGAGTCTTCTCCTGATCAAAGGCTAAGGCTTGGATTCCCAAGAAGAAACATAAGGCCTTGGAATCACAATCCAAACCTTGTATCTTTATAGGGTATTCGATGGCATGAAGGGATATCGATTGATGAATTCTACATCTCATGAGCTATATATTGAGAGAAGTGTTAAGTTCGATGAGTCTTCTTCGACTTCTACTTCTCCAACTATTGAGGTTCTTCACTCGTTGGTTCGATTCTAACTCATCGATGATGATACCGCTTGAGCGTGCTCCTCTTCCGATCCTCTTGACCATCGACCTTTGAGTCTTCTTATTCGACAAGAGTGATGATGAGGACTATGTCCCTTCTCACTCAAGTGAATAATCTTCGACTCAGAGTCGATACTCCCGGTCCCCTTTGGGCCAGAAAACTTTACAAAGTGCTGGAGATTTAGTTGGAGATACTTCGGATATGAGACATACTCGCTCATATTTCATTGGACCCCACTCTTTCTTCACCTATACTTCTGATCCACAGTCTTTCCGGGAGGCTTATGGTATTCTGAGTGGGATTCTGCCATGGATGAGGAGTATTCCTCTCTCATGAAGAATGATACTTGGGATCTCACCACTCTTTTGAAAGGAAGAAAAGTTGTTCGGTGTAAGTGAGTGTTCCAAACAAAGTATGGAGTAGATGGAGACGTCGAAAATTTTAAAGCGCGATTAGTAGCTAAGTGTTTCTCTCGATAGTGGGGGGTTGATTATATAGAAACATTTGCTCCATTGCAAAGATGACTTCCATTCGACCGACCCTAGCCATTTCCGCAGCAAATAGATGGAAAGTCCATCAAATGGACATTAAGAGTTCCTTCCTTCATGGTGAACTAGAGGAAGAGATCTATATGGAACAACCTCAAGGGTTATGTCCAAGATTCCTCCTCGTTTGTAAATTAAAGAAGTCTCTTTATGGCCTTAAACAAGCCCCTCGTGCTTGGTATGCCAAGATGGACTCCTTCTTACTTACATCAGGGTTTACTAGGTGTCACTCTGATCCAAATGTTTATATTCTATGGCAAGATGACTCCATACTCATTCTTGTTCTATATGTTGATGACTTGTTGATCACAGGAAGCTCTTCCTCTATTATTGATTTTGTGAAGATTGCCTTAGCCAACAAGTTTTCCATGACTGACTTAGGTCTGCTTCATTACTTCCTTGGGATCCAGATTTCACAATATGACTTGGGAATCTTGATTTCACAACCTAAGTATGCTCTTGATTTGCTAGCTCGGTTTCAGATGTTTGATTGCAAGTCTTCTCCTACTCCTTTTCTTTTCGGGGTTAAGTTGGTTTTAGATTGCTCTACTCCCTTGGTTGATGGTACCTTTACCGACAGTTAGTTGGGAGCTTGATCTACTTGACTCACACTCGACCGATTTATCATATGTTATTGGGATCGTGTCCAGATTCATGCAGGAGCCACATGAGTTGCATTGGAAAGCAGCTAAATGGATCCTTCATTATGTTCGTGGCACTTATGCTGATGGCATACACTATCATGGAGGGGTTGATATTGACTTGATTGGATTCACAGATTCTGATTGGGCCGGTGACTTAGATCATCAGAAATCTACTTCTGGCTACAGTTTCTCTCTTGGTTCGGGTCCTATTAGTTGGTCTAGTAAGAAGTAGAATGCAATTGCAATATCATCTACAGAGGTAGAATATAGAGGAGCAGTTAACACTGCCATAGAAGCTATTTGGCTACAGGGTATTCTGACAGAGTTTGGCATCCACTTTCGGTGGCCTACCATTATCTACTATGATAACACGAGCACTATCTCTATTTGTAGAAATCTAGTTCAGCATCAGCGGACGAAGCACATTGAGATCCATATGCACTTCATACGAGAGCTTATTCATGATGGTATCATCGACATTCAGTACATTCAGATAGCTGATCAGATTGTAGACTTATTCACCAAGCCTTTCACTGAGATGAAGTTTCTTCACTTACGGTCTCTTCTTGGGGTGAGGTCTTCACTGCTACCCATCTTCTTAGGGCTATTTAGTCCTTCTTTTCTTCTTCTTCTAGGAAGATTATGTTTGTATATGGGCACCTTATCAGGCCTTTAGTTTCCGGGCCCCATTGGCACATCTTTCTTATTTATTGAGGAGTGTCTTTCTCTTATGTCCGACTCATCACAACCGCCATTACCCCATCTTTGATGAAGGGGGTGTTAGTGTGAGTTATCCTATGTGTCCTCCTCTCATGTTGGAGGGTCATCTCACATGGGTTAGGTTTAGGGTTTCATATGTGTCATGTACTAGGGTTACTCAAAGACCCTATATGTACCCTTTTCTATTCATTTATGAGCATGCCAAGACACTCCACTGTCTTTCCTCTATGCAAGCTTTGTTTCTGTTGAACAAGTTCTTCCATTACTGATCAATTTTTTCCTTGCTATCGCTGGAGCTTTCACGATTCCGTTGGAGTGCAACTACTTCGTGGTGCCTCGTTTTCGATTCGATTCTCGCAAACTCTTTTCAAAACCCTATAATGCTCAAAACCCTAAACCGTAAATAATAAACCATAAACATTGAGCCCTTAACCCTAAACCATGAACACTAAACACTAAACACTAAACCCTAAACCCTAAACACTATACCCTAAACCCTAAACCATAAATCATAAACCCTAAATACCGGACCCTAAGTTCCCTATACCATAAACCTTAAACCCTTAACCTAAACCCTCAACCCTTAACCGTGTAACATTACCAACAAAGGAGTTTGTATTGGTATTATGGCTGGATGAGGGCCGAATCATGAGGATCATATTCATATTCAGTGTATCACCATCGAAGAGAGTATCTCCCTGTCAAATCAGTTATTTAGTATGACGTGGAAGATGAGAAAATAAAATGAAAGTTGGAGAATTAGATTTCATGGGTAATTAATCCTAATTATCAAAAAGACTAATATGGCTTCCGACTACTTGAATAGGAGGGCATGACAATATTAGTACCATATTTCCTAGTCTCATTCCTAGAACCATCATTGAGTCTGCTTGTACAAAATAAGAATAACAACATGGGAATGGAAAAGAACACATAGGGGTTATGAATCACCTAGTAAATATTTCTTGTTTAGTTCTGAATGGGAGCCAACTGGCCTATGGCTTGATGAAATTCCATTCATTGATAATTCCTTCTATGATAAACTCATGGATGCTTTCAAAAAATCCTTCAAAAATATAGGGGTAGTCATCATCTTAGTGAAGGAATTGATGTGATTTCCAAACAACTTGAAATGCATACAGATTTAGAGGTCATAACACAAATTTACAAATATCTCTATCGTTATAAATGGAAGCCAAGTAATCGGTGTCTCCCTGTATCCAAGGATCGAGAACTAGTAGGGTTTGTGATAGGATTGGACATTCAGAATCATAATGTCATTGCATTTGGAGAAACATTCTCAAACATTAGAGTAATGCATCTTGGAAAATAAAATTGAACCTCAGAAATCCTCTCAAATTTCCAGTATAGGTCATGTTCCTGGTCTTATTTCTATTTCAAGTTCTAGTTTTGGTTGTGGTCATCGAATATGGAAGTTTCAGGAAAGGAATCCACACTTGAATAATTATTCCCATTTAGATTGTTGGCAATGCCAATGGAAGTGGTAGTGCCTATGGAATTCGATTGGTGGAAGGTGGGGTTGTGCCCTTGTTGGTTTTTTCTCTTGGTGTCATAGGTAGCATTTCTGGTATTATCGGAGAGAACTCCCATGCTTGTGTGATAATTTTTAAATCTCCCTCGGATCCTGGGAACTTATTTTTATTAGGATGTAATAGCAAGGCTAGTTTTAGTGGGTATTAATAGAAAAAACAAAACAAATTTGATTGGAATTACTTACGAAATGCATTCCTCTGCTTTGATCTTATCTTTATAAATGCAATTGAGTTTTCCAAGTTCTCTATATTTGCCAAATTTGGGTCAAATTGACATTCTGGACCTCTGAAAGCATGAAGAAAATGACGAGTTCATTTCCCCCAACCTTTCTTGAGGTGAATTTAAATCAAATGAAATTTGGAATTTGGAGGTGGCACATGATAGACATTGATTGTCCTGCCACCGATTTACTTATTGTTGGTCAATTTTTATTAAGTGTACATTTATTTTCCATTATTATGATAAGTACATATTTGAGATTTCCAAATCACTGTCATGTTTATTCATGAGAATACAATTGTTATTTTGGCACGGTGGATGCAACTCCTTAAAGCCTCCCATAATTAAGGGTTTAAGGGTTTAGGGTTTAGGGTTTAGGGATCATGTTTCAGTGTTTATGGTTCATGGTTTAGGGTTTATGGTTTAGGGTTAAGAGTTTAAGGTTTAGGTTTTAGGGTTTAGGGATTTAGTCTTTAGGGTTTATGGTTTAACATTTATGGTTTAGGGTTTAGGGCTCAAGGTTCATGGTTTGGGTTTTAGGGCTTAGGGCTTAGGGTTTAAGGTATGGGGTTATAGGTTTATGGTTGAGGGCTAATGGTTTAGGGTTTAGGATTTAGTGTTTAGGGTTTTTAGGCCCAGGGTTCATGGTTTAGGGTTTAGGGCTCATGGTTTAGGGTTTATGGTTTAGGTGTTAGGATTTAGTGTTTAGGGTTTAGTGCTTAGGGTTTATGGTTTGGGCCTTAGGCCTCAAGGTTCATGGTTTAGGATTTAAGGTTTAGGGCTTAATGTTAAATGATTAGGGTTTATTGTTTAGGGTTTAGGGTTTATGGTTAAAGGTTCGAGGGATTAGGGTTTACGGTATAGGGCTCAAGGTTAAGTGTTTAGGGCTCAAGTTTAGGGTTCAATTTTCAGGGTTAAGGGTTTACGGCTTAGGTTTGAGTGTTTAGGGTTTAGGCCTCAGGGTTCAAGGTGAAGGCGAATTGCTGAAATCTTTAAAAATACCTATGTACTTGACTAGATTAACATCTAAAAATTATCTTCTAAATCCGCTAAAGATGGAGCTGTGAGACTAGTTCCATAAGGTGAAGAGTGACCCTAACATATTATATTTACTAAAATAAACTTAAAGTATAAGAAATAATAAAATATAAATAATAATAAAAGAAAAACTTAAACATTTATTATTATAAGTAGAATCATGCCACAAACACATATACCACATAACACACAGGAGCATGAGCGCATTTTTTAGGTGCTCCCGTTATGGCTCGATTTTCCAAACCATAACGTGCTCGCATTATAACGTGCTCGAGCCATAACATGAGCACATTATGGCCAAAAATAGATTTGTGTCTGCTTTTTGTGCCCCATTTCCATGCACTTACCCATAAAAGGATGTTTTGATACAGGGAAAATAATTTTGGAGGTAGTAGTTGAACTTAACTAATGTATTTTGGGGCTAATGAAGCTCATCTCAATAATTAGAATATACTCAATATGTTTGAGGGAGTCTTAAAAATATAATAGCAATTTCCCTTCAAGCAGTTGAATCTCCTTTATTCGCATGAACACAAAAGCATCTATAGTAGATGAAAAATTATTAACAGGCCGACCCCAACCGGTGAAAGAAATAAAAGAGGTGACTTATTTAAATACTTTGCAGTTGAAAGTGCTGACTTTACAACATTTATTAGATATGATTTCCATGTTCCTACAGTACCTTGAATTATCATTTTTAGTGGTGAAAATTGACACTTGTGCATGGAGTGATGAAGAACAATATTAAAAGGTTGTTTATGTTTTGGTAAAAAGGAAGGGATCTTGGTGTGGAGTTTGACTTAGTGTAAGGGACTTCAGATTTATCATTACACACTTCCATGAAAGATGAACCAATATTATGTAAAGAAACGGAACATTATTTTAGGAAAATTTATTATGTCAAATTTTGAGTGTCCCAAAGACGTCAAGGATATAAAATTCCATGGGATTTCTATGATGGAGTTTGGATAAAATATCCCATTCATCTAGTAGAATAGAAGCTCTCTCCATCCCATCATCATCTTCATATTTATTGTAGGAAGCTGAGTTGGTTGATGCAGACAACTGAAGGACATGTTAAGGTTGACAATTGTTCTGCACAACCTCCTAATTATAACTGATTAACTCCATTATGTTCCATGTCTGAATACATGTAATGAAATGGCTTATATAAAGAGTTCACTAAAACCAAAAAGTTCATAAGAACTGAATTTCAGAGTGATAATTTGATAAAATAAGGGTGTCAAATTTACAATTATAGGCATAGGGCATTGTTTCCATTTGTCCCTAAAATATTGTTTGTTGTATGACCAAGAATAAATAGTCACAATAAGTGATATAGATTTTATATTCGATGGCATGTAGAAGTTATATGTTTCATTACTTTGGCCATATGTTTCAGTAATACATTGCATGCACTTTTTCCCTGCATTCAAAGAAATAAAAGAAATTTTGGAAAGAATAAGAGGTAATTTTTGTAACATGTGAAATGTTTCCCAAATACTCATCTCCTGATAAACACAATTCTCGGTAAACATTTTTCAAAGTGTAATATATGCAGGATGGTTAGGGTTTATGATGGAAAAATCCTAGAGAGTAGTTGATAATAGGTTTCAAAATGTTCCATTTCCTTCGACGCATATGTTGAAATATATTATAGAACTTTATGCCAAAAAAATGGGATGATAGTAAACATTGGCTCTCCAAATGGATAACATGGTTTGGTTTTGATGTTGAGTCTTTTGGCATTCCCGAGTAGTAAATACTTGACCTTTTTTCTATCCTCAATAAAAAGAGATGATTGTGATTGCATGTCCCATTGTGGTTGTTGAAAATTTTTGCACTCGTGCAAAATGGGCAACTCAAAACTTTGTTTACGATGGAAGGCATTGATGAGATGGACCTAACTCAGGGGATGCACTACAATTTTATTGTGTTTTCAGTTGTAGCATTTGATTAACTACATGTAATCTACAACTATGTTTATTGTTACAAAATGTAACACCTCACATAGAATACCGTCCTCAATTCACTTTCAAAGTCAGCAATCATCACTTTAGGAGAGTCAATGAAACTTTCACCATGTATATTATGAGGCTTTTGGAAGGAAATATTGCTTGAAGATTTTCCGAGGAAATGAAGACCTTGATCTATGAATATGGGAGTTTCTTCACTCAATTCAGAAAGTTTTCATACATCAGGCTAGGCTGGTTTTGAAGGCCTTCCTCTAAAGCTTCCTATGTTTTGTAATGAAAAAATGGCCCTTGTTGAGATTTGTAGACAATTAGACAAACTTCATAGGACTTGCAGAGATAAAAAGATTGTTGGCATCCATTTCCCTATCACCTTGGGAAATTATACATGCAAGACAACCCTGGATGCTCAGAACATTGATAGAACTATTTCTCCTCTCACCCTTCATCACTTCAAGCCTAGAACTTTCTTTGATATCAAGGGATATATTGCTAAGAATTTCAAGATGGGTTTCTATCACCTTGCAAATACTAGAAGATTATTGGGCCGATTGCATAGATGACTTTGAGGCCAAGAGAAGGTACTTTGGTAGATTTTCTCTTCAACAAATCATAGTTTTCAATCTCTAAAAAGTACCTGATAAGCTCCAGGATGATGATGAAGACCTGCAATCCATTGAATATGAGAGGTCCATCAAACACACTCCTCTTGAAACCATTGATTGGTTTGTAAGAGAGTAGGATGATTTGAAAGAGGTGATCAACCATATTCTTGTAAGAACCAAGCTCTGGTTTGATAAGAAGATGCAAACCTTCAGGATGAGAAAATCCAGCTCTTCTTCACAAGAAACTTTCTCTCCTAGGAAATAAGAACCTGCACTCAATGTTGAGGTGCCTGAACAGTCCACTCCTTCCTCTTCAACAAAGGTATACATGAAGAAAGGCAAGGCTGTCAAGCAAGAGAAAATTAAAAAAGAAAAGGAAGAATTTCCTTTGGAGCAGCCACAGGTTCCCATAGAGCCAAAAGATGTTGTTGTTTTGAGTGAGGATAACAGTGAAGAGCTGAAAGAAGAGGAAGAATCCCTTGTCAACACTGTTGAGATGGAAAATAAAGGCCAAATGTCTGAGTCTCTAGGTTTGGTGGACCCTTCTTCTAGGGATATTTATGAGGATATGCCAACTTCTGCATTGGAGACATCTGTGGTGTAAACATTTAGTGCAATGAGTACACTTGCACTTGGACCTGTTTCTCATTCTTCCTCTTCCTCTTCTTTTGCTTGGGTCCAACCATTCATTGATAGCAAGAAAAGGAAGCCTACTTCTCAAATTGTGGTTCCCAAGTTTGATGCTATGGCAGCCTTACTCGGTACTACTCCTCCTCCTTTGGAAAAGAAAGCAAAGATTACCTTGAGGCTGATGTCATATTCTATGGGCCCAAAATTCATGGAGATTGCAAAGCCTAAGGTGGAAAAAGAGGAGAAATACCTTCTAATTTCTAACTTAGAACTCACAAGGATTCCACTTGGAGAGTCAACACCTGAAAGTGAGGTTCATAACCTCAAAGAAACTGTGACGAGTTATTGAACGTGTTGAGAAGGGTAAAAACTATGGAGAAATTGGAGGAACAAAACCAAGTTCTTTCAAATTTTATAAAATCCTTGTTGGCAAAGGATAAGGTCATGGATCCAACTCCACTAACCACTCTTCCACCTCCCATAGTTCTCAACAAGGATGAAGTTCAAACCATCAAAGATATTCATAAGTATGCCACCTATGGAAAGGCCATTAAATCACTGGTTGATGATATGACAGTGGAAAGATTGAACTTCATTGAGGAGGCCTTCAAGTCATATGAGAAGGTGTCCAAATTACAGTTGAAATTCACCACAAAACTTAGTGGCTTGGAGAAAGAGTTGAAGCTATGGTGTGAATGCATCTAGGATCTCCGTTTGATGAGTAGGACAAATGAGCATATCTTATTGGAAAGTAAGGTATTTAATGAGGCCAAGAGAAATCTGTCAAGACCCTGGGTTTTCAATGTTGAGTGGAAGATCAAATTTTTAGAGGAAGCATTAGGAGAATTGAAAAATATGTGGCAAAAAGGAGAAGCTTTCAAGGCTTGTGTTCTGTCTGCCTTCCAAGATATTCATTGTCAAATCTAGAATGAAGCCTCAGGTGATCACTTTTCTTTACAGGAGATCAAGGCTTAGTTTAGTACCTTTGTCAAGGAAGATCTCTTCAAGGAAGAGTCAATGTCTAAAGAGAAGATGAAGGAGGTCTGCTCCCTTCAATCAGCTATCACCGAGGCAAACAAGGAGTTTCTTGAAAACACAGAGTTTGAGAAGGATATGGAGAAGTGCCTTGGTATATGGACTCATGCCACTTCTAACACCACCATCCCGAAGTGCATGGAGATAGCTGAAGCATTGAAAATATTTAGACATCGGATTCTTAAGATAGTTGGCACTCCTAATCCTCCTTTGGATGCTTCTACCTCGGAATCCTAAGACACTTCCTCTAATTTGAAGTTGTAAGCCCATGATGTAATATTTGGTTAAAGACCATTCTATTAATGTATTTCTTAAGTAGTCTTTAATATTCTAGATTAAAAGAAGTTGGAACCGAATGTAACTATTTTTGTAAGCTATTTAATGGGCTCTCCATGCCATTTTTGTAGGGCAAGACTCTGATACTTTTTTTTTTGAAATGTAAAGAGAATTGAAAGTAATCAATACAGAATAATTTCCCTTGTCTCCAATTTTCATCTACTGTCCTTTTCTTTTCTTGTCTAAAATTTGTGAATCATCAACCTTTCATGTTAAGAAACTTTGTGTTCTTATGATATGATTTCCAAACTTTGTGCCTGTGGAATAATATTTGATATTACAAATGTGAATGATTATATTATGTATCCCTATTGCTAAGTACATGTAAGGTTATATTTTACTATCTATATTACCTAAAAGTATTGTTATATTCTTCCCTTTCAGTTTCTTTGTTCTTCCATTCTTATGTATTGATAATCCATATTGGTATATATTTTTGAAATAATCAGAAGTCCTCATCAATATGAAAGTTGTATATTTGTAGACAAGCTTTGCTACTCACTTTCAATAAGGGAACCTCTCCCATAAAAAGGAGGGACTCGTTTTCCCCTGACTGTTGATCACTATAAAGTGCTAATTAAAAACCAACAACCAACAACCCACAGAGAATGATCATGATCACTTACCACCACTACTTTAAGCAAACAAACACGTAGCTGGAGATTTCCAGTTGAGCAAAGTGACCTCCACCCTTGAGGCATTCTTTAGAAACCCCTCCCATGGCTTCTTGTACACTCTCAATAAGCACAAATATCCCAACAACGACAAATCCATATTCAAATTTGACTAAAGGGAAGTAATAACAACTCCCATGGTGTGGTCTTCTATCATTTGTTGTTACAACTAGATCACACGGTGCACTTGACAAAGTTGCAGTTGGAATTACAACGAATTTTTAAATATATATTTAAAAACTGCTTTATTTTACACCAATGGTGTATACTATCAAAATGTATATGGGCAGAGGCTTGCAAAACTAACAAATTTTAGGAAATTTACTTTAGCAAAATATGTTGACATACATGCTTTGAAAATCTCGTGGTGGACAATGGTCTACGTACATCCCTTCTTGCCACAATCATTATCCAATACAACCACGACAGCTCATCAGGACAATGAAAAAAGTATTATGTTGATGACATAATATATTATAGACACGTTTTAGTATTACACAACTTCTACATGACCCACTTCTTTCTTTCCCACCATGTGGTTCGTCGAAACCTTTTATTTCGCATTATAATATCAAAACAAGAGCCAATTCACTAAGAAATATAAGTTATCCTCACTCAGTTTGTTGGAGAAAACCATAACAATGCCCCATGCACTTACCTCTAAGATTTCACCAATAATGGTGTTCTCCTAACTCGAGCGGCCTTGGCAGTTGCGGCCATACCACTAGGTTGCTCGACTATCATTCCTACAACATCCCTCTTCGTGCTTGTTATGACTTTGGCTTCTTTATTGATCATTGGTCTCTCCTTCGTATGCCTTCCGTAACCTCTAAAGCCTACATACACAAAAGGACAACTATTATTATATTGAGTATAATAAAACAAGGTGACCACTAACCATTATCATAAACAAGTCGTTAGGCATACAAAAAATTAAAATCATAAATAGACATGGCTTACGTCTCCAATAGTGGCGGTGCTCATATCCGGTTTGGAAAACTATGATTGTGTAATACCCAAAGTGAAATACGATAAATAGAAAATTTAATAAACAAATAGAGCAAAAAATAATATACATAAAACAAAAAAATACATATAATAACATTAAAATGGAGTTAGTAAAGTCAGTAAATTGAAAATGGCGGTGGAGGAGTTAATGTGTGTAGGTGCTTATTAATGGAGACGTGGGGGGGAGTATGGCGTGTGGAGAATCCCTGATAAAGCACATGGGAGAGAAGAGTTTTCGTAGTTCATAATAATGCATAAAATGTGACGTAGATTTCATACATATGTTTCATATTTCTCTGTGAGGTTTGAAGGAAGTGCTGCAACGAGCCCTTATGGCACAAGAATTTCAAGGTGGGAATGACTATTGCTCTATATCGAGATCTTTGGTCTTCAAGATAGGGAAATTTGTAAGATGGTTTTGATGCTAACTAGGGTTTGTTAGGAGAGGATATTCTACTTATCAATTAAATTTCCTCTTCCACACATTACAAATAAAATATCATTTTTGCCATCCCTCTCTATCAATACCTAACTGAAAGAAGGTGACGTATTGAGGAAGGAAAGGTCTTTCACTCATGAAGAAGTAGTTGAGTATTCACATCTTAGCCAGAAAACAATCCCATTCACTTGGTTTCAACATAGGCCACAAAGGTTGGAATTAAAGATACATTTGTTCATGGAATGCTCAAAGAAATGTGACCACGTGGGCTGTGGGAGAAGGAGGCGGGTTTGGATGTGTCCTACAATGTTTTCCTATGGCTCTAAATGGGCTGTTAAATGTAACACCCATGATTTACACACACAAAAACAATAGTAAAAAAATACCACCAGGATAATTTTTTTTTTTAACTTACATTACTAACTACACTACGCCACAAGGGCTCCAAGAAAATAAAACTCAAAACACATATGACACTTACATAAGTCATCGACTCACATAGACACATGACAACACCATATACATGTCAATGCCACACTTTCCCCAAAGAACGCATACTAGAAATGACCTAACCACAAAAAGACTCAAAGATTGGAAAACTCACAACACATCATTACCATGATTACATCTTAGTTACGATTAACATTCCAAGAACATTATTATGCAAGGATAATTTTATCTTTTTTTTCACTTACAAATTCTAAAATTCATTTCACATTCAACTTACAGTTCATCCATTTAAGTTGGTTCTTTATCCCTTACAACAATCTCCTTAAATTACATATTTAATTGGAATATTTCAAATTACATACAAAGTTCTTAATTCTCTCATTCTTAAGTTAAGGATATGCTTCTCAAATGATTATACAATTTTAAAAATTAACCTTACTACATAAGTGAATTTGACATGATATCAAGAAAGAATTCTTAGGATTTGAGGGAGATGTAGATTCAATATACCCTTTCCCCATAAACATTATTTGATCACGGAAAATTTATTTCCCTACCATAGTTAATATAGATTAATAGTTTGTTGAATCCATTCAACATTTCCATATCAAGAAAAATTATTTGGATTTATATATATATTTGGTTTCCACGGTTGACCTCACCAAGGGAAATTCATATTCTTTCTAACACATGGAAATGTTTAGTTGAGTTATAAGGACTCCAAGGGTGACATTATTCCTAACCTCGAATCTCATTTTACTCTTACATTGCAATATGGTCCCATTATTAGCATTGTTTTATAACACAAGGGGTTACGGGAACATTTGAATAACATCTTGAAGAAGTATATGATTGGAAGCATTAAAACCACACACGAACCACAAGTGATTTGTTTTCAAAGTGGTCCCATCTTTCCTAATTTCACGATACCGCATGTGAAATTTCTTTTATTCTTAATGTCATAAACAACATAACAAGGGATTACGGAACCAAGTTTTCAATTTCCTGGTTTCTCTTAAGTAAACATCTTTCAAATCAATTTCATTTGCAAAGAGTTACTTATAATTTTCTACCCACAAGATAACCTTCAAAACAACTATGGTTTAGTTTAATTTCAAATGCACCTAAGGATCTACACCCCAACTATATATGATTTTAAGGTGAGAGTACATATTTATGCTAAACAACCTTCATGAAAGACCAAGGTGTTATGTTGTTAGTAACCAAGGTAACAAATTTAGCTAAGAGGAACTAAAGAGTTCATTAACAAGAGTTTAAGTCATAAAGCAGACTATCTCACTATCTCCATTTGTATCGCTCTAATGGGGTACCACAAGGAATTCATTCGATGACAAGAAACAATTCTAGATCTAACTCGTAAGACTTAGTAGTCCATTAAAATACTAAGGGAGTAATGGCTCTACTTACTCCAATAAATGGTAAGGCTACACCGTATATTCGATGCTTCAAACAAGGACTCTTAAGGTGACTCTAAAGGTGGTATTCACCACTCAACATGGTGTCCGACTTGAAGAGATGAATTTCTCCTTACCCCACGCACGCAGTTCTTGAACCAAGGAGGAAACCCCATACTTTGGATAAAGTTGGACCATGTCGTTCCTAAAATATGGGTTCGCGAAAATGTCGCTAAACATGCCGACTATGACACTAAACTCAAACTAGGGGTCTTATTTACCTAAACTAGGAGGTTCCATTGAGCACAAAAGTTTAAGGTCATTTTACGGTTTCAATTTCTTTTGGGCTAAGAAATACCATGCAAGAAGGGTGACATCGAGACTAGAGATTGAAGTTTATCCTAAGGTTTTAGTTTTACCCACTAAAAGGATGCACGCATGAAAGGTAGTTATACACGAGTCCTATACTAGGGTTGAGTGTTTCGATTAATGAAAATTATAACTATTATTATATGTAAATGGGAGACTAAAGATATTAATTATGCTAGATTAGGGTGGATGCCATGCCAGCGATTTATCATTGATTTCATGCTCACATGGTTTTGTAGGATGCAAGAAAGATGGTGAAAAGGCGATGTGTAATTCATTATTTATTATTGTAATTTATATAGGTCATTGTAAAATGAATATATGTATAATGTAGTCTCATGTTACAGAAAAGTTATATTTGAAATTTGTTAATATGTATGAGATGCTAGTTTTAGGGATATCTTAGAAATGTGCATTTAATCATAGGTTCAATTTGATTCGTAGTTATGTATGGTAAAAAGGTTTGATATATATATGGTAAATGAATTTGAAGTGAATATCTTGTAGTGCATTTTCAGTGTTCAATAAAAAATTAATTAATTAAGTGTGTTGCATTCTTACCTTGTAAATGTAGTTAAGAGTTTTAATCGAAACACTCAACCCTAGTATAGGACTCATGTATAACTAACTTTCATGTGTGAATCCTTTTAGTGGGGAAAACTAAAACCTTAGGATAAAATTCAATCTCTACTCTCGATGTCACCTTTCTTGCATTGTATTTCCTAGCCGAAAATAAATTAAAACCGTAAAATGATCTAAAATTTTTGTGCTTGATGGAACCTCCTAGTTTAGGTAAATAAGACCCTTAGTTTGAGAGTAGCATCATAGTCGGTATGTTTAGCGAAATTTTCACGAACCCATCTTTTAGGAACAACATGGTCCAACTTTATCCAAAGTATGTGGTTTCCTTCTCGTTTCAGAACCGTGTGTGGGGTAAGGAGAATGTCTTCTCTTCGTGTCCGACACCGTGTTGAGTCATGAAGACCACCTTTGGAGTCACCTTAAGGGTCCTTATTCAAAGCATCAACTATGCGGTGTAACCTTACCATTTATTGGAGTAAGTAGAGCTATTACTCCCTTAGTATTTTAATGTACTACTAAGTCTTACAGAGTTAGATCTAGAATTTTTCTTCTCATCGAATGAATTCCTTGTGGGACCCCCTTAGACGACACAAATGGAGATAGTGAGATAGTGTGCTATGACTTAAACTCTTGTTAATGAACTCTTTAGTTCCTCTCAGCTATATTTGTTACCTTGGTTACTAACAACATAACACCTTGGTCTTTCATGAAGGTTGTTTAGCATAAATATGTACACTCACCTTAAAATCATATATTGTTGGGGTGTAGATCCTTAGGTGCATTTGAAATTAAACTAAACCATAGTTGTTTTAAAGATTATCTTGTGGGTAGAAAATTATAAGTAACTCTTTGTAAATGAAATTGATTTGAAAGATGTTTACTTAAGAGAAACTAGGAAACTGAAAACTCTGGTTCTCGTAATCCTTGTTATGTTGTTTATGACATTAAGAATAAAAGAAATTTCACATGCGGTATCGTGAAATTAGGAAAGATGGGACCTCACTTTGAAAACAAATCACTTATGGTTTTAATGCTTCCAATCATGTACTTCTTCAAGATGTTAGTCAAATATTCCCGTAACCCCTTTTGTTATAAAACAATGCTAATAATGAGACCATATTGTAATGTAAGAGTAAATCATATAAGAGTAAAATGAGATTCGAGGTTAGGAATAATGTCACCCTTGGAGTCCTTATAACTCAACTAAACATTTTCATGTGTTAGAAAGAATATGAATTTCCCTTGGTGAGATCAACTTCGAGGAAACCAAATATATATATATATATATATATATATATATATAAATCCAAATAAATTTTCTTGATGTGGAAATGTTGAATGGATTCAACAAGTTATTGATCTATATTAACTATGGTATGGAAATAAATTTTCCATGATCGAAGAATGTTTATGGGGAAAGGGTATCTTGAATTTAAATCTCCCTCAAATCCTAAGAATTATTTCTTGATATCACGCCCAATTCACTTATGTAGTAAGGTTAATTTTTTTACATCCTATAAACATTTGAGAAGCATATTGTTAACTTAAGAATGAGAGAATTAAGAACTTTGTATGCAATTTGAAATATGCCAATTAATTATGTAAGTTAAGGAGATTGTTGTAAGGGATAAAGAACCAACTTAAATGGATGAATCAGTAAGTTGAATGTGAAATGAATTTTAGAATTTGTAAGTGAAAAAGGAGAAAATTATCCTTGCACAATAATTTTCTTAGAATGTTAATCGTAACTAATATGTAATCGTGGTAATGATGTGTTATGGGTTAGCCAATCTTTGATTCTTTTTTTTTGGTCAATCATTATTAGTATTCGTTCTTTGGGGAAAGTGTGGCATCAACATGTATATGGTGTTGTAATGTGTCTATGTGAGTCGATGACTTATGTAAGTATCGTATGCATTTTGAGTTTTCTTTTATTGGAGCCCTTGTGGTGTTGTGTAGTGGGCAATATAAGTAATTTTTTTATCCTAGTGATATTTTTACTGTTGTTTTTGTGTGTGTAAATTGTGGGCATTACATTTGGTATCAGAGCAAGGTTCATGCTCTCAACCTTTAAAGGCAGATTTGAGTTGTGATGGTGTTACATGATGGTGGTGGATATTAGAAGAGTAATGTGATATAAGCGTGATGTGAACTATGTCGTAATTTTGAAATTGTGAACGCACATGTTGTGTATGTCACTTAGTGCGTATTTTTTTCATATTGATTTTCTTGTGATGAGAGTATTATCTCCCGCTTTATGGATTCTATGAAGAGTTAATGTGTGATGTACCACCTTATTGTGTGTGACAAAAGAATGTTATTGTGGATTATGAAGTGTTGGAGCATTTTTTCATTATGTGATATGTAGGTGTATTGATGTATTACATGAAAAAATTGGTGTAAAGTGAATTAGATTGTATCGTGATGTCATCACTGTATTGTGATGAATCGTGTGCATCACCATGTTGTATTGCAATTGACTATATGTTGTAAAGTTAGACATTATGTTCCTCATACGTATAATTCATGTAATATGTGATGGTTCATGTCATGATTTAGGGGCATATGGTGAGCGTATGATCCCTATTGTACAATGATTGCACTTTGGGTGCAAAATGTGGTAATGTGATGTATCATAACCCGTGAAAGTAATGATTTTGTTTTACCTTGTATATATACCATGCGTAAGATGTTATGGTTAATTTGTGTGAGTCATCATTATGTTATCGATGTAGTTATAAGTTATGTTTTAGACCCTACACTAACTAACCCTAAGGGAAATTGACCAAAGTTGTATGTTTGGAGTGAGGAAATGTGTACCGTTGACAAGTCACTCGAGATGAGTACAAGATAGGAAGTGGAGCCTTACATAGGATGAAAACCCACTTTTGTTCATTTGGTATGTGTGGCACTTGCTCAATGGGTGTCATGCATATTGTGTTTCACAGACACCTTAGGCTCAGTAGATGGTGACTTGTACTCCTTTCTCTCTCCCGATATGGTTATCGTATGGATTCAACCTATGTGATTTTGACTATGTTGAGCCTTGTCGAAGTGGTGGTGGGATGATTCAAACAGAGATGATGATAATTGTATTATTGATATGATATTTTACGAGCTGAGGCTTAATTTTTCTGAGTGCCAACAACTCATTGAGTACCCCCTTGGTGGTTGTATAAGGCCACATAGTTATCGTAATGTGTTATTCCTATACATGTATTTTATTCAGTAAATCGAACACTTTCCATTTTATTGCTAGAACCAAAAGTTTTCTTGATTGACATGTTCTTATATTTTGGGCATTTATTTGGTTGTTACACTAACATTCAAATTTTTCACTAACCATGGCTAATTATCCATTTGATTTTCTCAGTTTTAAATTGCATATCAAGTTTAAAATTTTTATAGCCTAGCCCAAGGCTTGGGATTGTTGCCACTTGGCATTTGATATGGATTGTTATGTTGGTTCTAATGTCGTAATGTGTTGGAATAGGGTCATGGGATTCACCATGGAGTGGTGGGACCTATGGACCCACTTCGTTGTATGGGGGTACGCCCCAAGGAGTTACAAATAACTAGTGGGTTGTTGAACCACGAATTATTATGTCACTTGGGTTAGGGTGTCTGGACTCTATGCGCCTAGGGCCATAAGGCGACTAGCCTCTTTTGGTGGAGGCATAAGAGACTTGAGGGAGGCATAAGAGACACTTGAGGGAGGCATAAGAGAGTTGAGGGAGGCATAAGAGACACTTGAGGGAGGCATAAGAGATTTGTGTGGGTGTGATTGATGCTTTAGGAGGTATATGGAGTTGCCTTGTGATTCTTGGAAGGTATATGTATTTGTTTTGTGATGCTTGGGAGCTATATGGAGTTGTTTTGTGATGTTTTGGGAGGTGTATGGAGTTGGTGTTATGATTTGTGTGTACTTTTGTGAGTTTGGTTTATGTCTTATGATATTGTTCCCATTTTCCCATTCGTATAGTTATAATTATGGGTTCGAGTTGTGTGAAACAATTGTATGCGTACATGTTGGGAATTCCATGTTGTTGTAGTCTACTTATGTTACAAGTACCTTTGTGTCATAAGCATGTGTGACAAGTACTATGTTGTGAGAGCTATATATGTTCCTCCCATGGTTTGTTGAGTTCTTGTGATGTGATACAATCGTGGAAGTATGTAGAAATATGTCTTGTGAACCATTAGTGTTGTGTTTGTCCCTGATGTGGTATTGTGATGTTAGTTCTATTAGGCACCTACAAACATAAGAAAACTAAAATCTTAAACAATGAAATACTAAGAGTTGAGATTAATAAATACTTTAAAGGAAAAGACTAAGTAATAGTGTAAACTGAAAACTACCAATCTTAAGAGAACATTAAAATTTAAGATATTGCCAAATTTAGTTTTCTTCCTTGTGGTCACTTTGTACCAATAAGTTGTTTGTCAAACGACATGTGTCGTTATTGAATTTCTTTCCTACGTACTCTTCGAGCTTTGGTGTAGTGTCACATCGAGGAAGATGCTCTTATAAGGGGAGGGAAATGTAATACCCGAAGTGAAATACAATAAACGGAAAATTTAATAAACAAATAGAGTAAATAATAATATATATAAAACAAAAAAATACATATAATAACATTAAAATGGAGTTAGTAAAGTCATTAAATTGAAAATGGTGGCGGAGGAGTTAATGTGTGTAGGTGCTTATTAATGGAGACATGGGGGAGTATGGCATGTGGAGAATCCCTGACAAAGCACATGGGAGAGACAAGTTTTCACAATTCATGATAGTGTTGACAATTTTTGCACTTGTGTAAAAATGGGCAACTCAAAACTTTGTTATGATGGATAGAATAGGTGAAGTATACCTAAGCTAGGGGAGATCACATCAGATTATGTCATTGTTGCTGATTTATTTAAAAGATTACATGAAATTTGTAGCTATGTGTGCTGTTACAAAATGTAATAGATCACATAGTCTACAATTTCATGACTATCCTCAGCAAAAGAACACAAGCCCCGAGGAAAATTGTGTTGTCTTGATGAGGACATCCAATTACAGAGTAGGTGAAGTGTAAAGTTTTGGAACAACAAACATAAGTGCAGATCCCATAAAATCAGAGTTCATTACTGAATGTTACAAGTTCTATTCAATGTTCTTTCCTTTATGATTAAGACATTCAATTATGTTACTAAGTTGTTTAGTTCATTATACAATCCATACAGAAAGCATAAATGTAGAAAGAGATATACAACTCATTTATAGAATTCAATGTTTTATTCACAAGGAGAGTCAAATGTTTCCCACACAAGCCGTGGGATGTAACTAAAAAGTAAAGTATAGCTACTGAAAAGAAAGATACACATGCATGAAAGAGAAAGCAAAGGAGTATGAGGGTGAACCCATCATTGCCTTGTATATTATTCTTTGTGCAGAGCATCTCCTAGCCAACTCCTTCATCCTCAAAATCATGGTACCTGAAAAAAAAACAAGTCAACGATCAGTTACGAGCTCAAGGATCAAACCATATTCCTACACTATCCTACTTCATGCATATGAATCTTCTCCTAAATAGGAGATGTATTCTACTTGAAGGGCAAACTGCATGCATGCTTTAATCACTCAGAAAGAAGAAAGTGAAAAGAGAATAAGAAACATGGACACAAGAGAGGCCAAAAGCCTAATTATTTTCTAACTGTTTTCTTAAGTGTGCAGGTACAGTTGCATCCAAAGAGAGAAATAAATAAGTCATAAGTACATGCTAAGAAGAAGCAAAGGCGCAACTCAAAGTTTAGCAAACATTCTACAAATGGAAGAGGTTAGAGCTCAGAAGAGAGAATGGAAGATAGAAGTACATTTTTTAGTTTGTAAAGAAGAAGCAGAATCAGATTTCAACAAGCTGAAGCTAAAAGCAAAAAGGATTATAGCTGAAATAGGATGAGAGAGAAGATTCTGGAAAATTTTGACAGGGCTTCACCATGTAAAATCAACATTTCAGATTTTTCAACATACATATCAAAGTTGTAAATGAAAGGAAATACAATATATAATGCAAAAAAGAATTCTTTATAACTTAAACAGCTGAAGTGAATTGAAATTCCAAGATTATCTTACAAATTTCAGCTTTTCTAAGTTGTAGTTTTCAAAATAAAGCAGATATGAGAGCACAAAATTACTACAATGTCAATGAAGTACATTCATTCAAGCAAGGTAGTACTCATCTACAACATAAGTAGAAGCCATTACAGGTGAACAAAAGAATCTATCTCATGATGACATTAAAAGTAGATACAGGAACAGTTTAAAGTAAGCTACAGAAGACACAAAGTGCATGAATGATCATCATATAGTAGCCATACAAGCAAAGACCAAATTAAGCTACAGGTCTTCATGAGCTCAAATTTTTCAGAATAAGAGGGGATACTTGCAGGAAAGGAACATGTCTAGGTTGAAGATGTTTTGAAAAGAGAGATAATTCTGGAAAAATTTTGGCAGGGCTTCGCCATGTAAAATCAACTTTCAAAATTTTCCAACATGCCAGAAATACTACTATCAAGGAAATAAAAGCATCTAAGTAAAAGAAACAAGTTGCAGTATTTCAATAAAGCATCTAAGTCAAGGCTTATGCCTAAAAATGGTGTTACAACAGGTGAAGAATCGTTTACAATTTCTAGAAAGCCACTTACAATATTACAAAGGACCATCTCAGAATTTGAAATAAAGGAATACAAAGATTGCAGGTTCAGACTTGCATTAAGGAAATCATCAAATTCGAGTTTTTTTGCAAACAGTAAACAATACCTCATGCTAACAAGAACAAGAAGGCAAGCATGTAAAACATCATTACCTTTTCTAGGAGAAGATCAAACTTGGAGTAGAAAGGTTAAATGGTGCATCAGATCATCATCTTCAGAACACAAGGTAAATAACATACAAATGGCTCTCATATCCAAGTCAAAGAGTTGCATAGAGAGTCAAGCATACAGATATAGTTTCAAACAAGATAACACTTTATTTTCTTCAAAATAACTATATATTGCAGTCCCAAGATGATGGCAGAACTAGTTTCTGAGTTTGAAGGATTCAGAAAGTACAGCCAATGAGATAAGTAAAAGAAACTATCAAAGTGAAGCCACTATTCCAGTTCCAAATAACAAGTAAAGGGAAACTTCATCATTAGAACAAATTTAGAGCTACAAAAGTTATAATAACCCAGATCTAAAGTATAAATATCTATTCAGAACAGGGATATCATTTCAGGCTCGGAGTAAAAGGGATGAGTATAACTCAAGACTATAATCAAAGAAGTTACTCTCAGCCAAAGAACAAAATTTCTTTAATGAAGGCAGTCTTGGAATAGCATTTTATATTAATACAACTTGAAGAGCTATGAAAAATGGAAGATACAGGGTTCAGAATAGCCTCCAAGTAATGTATCAAATAATAACACGGTACAAAGTTCGGAGTGATCAAAACGGTGGCTACTTCAAATAAAAGCTTGAAAAGGAGGAAAGGTCAAGCTTCAAGAAGAAAATGGTGGCCATCATGGAATATAGGACTCCAATGGGGACAGGTTTTAGAAGAAATCCATATCAAAACCCCTACAATCACAAAATGGTGATAAACCCACATGGCCGTAGAGGAATAAGCAAAGAAATCATAGAGAAGACTAAGTGGAGCGACTATCAAAGGTTAAGAATGTACAAATCCAAAAATAGGATACAATCTGAGACTTCTCGATTAAAGATTTAAATTTCTGGTTTGTCTTTTGAAAGCTCTTAATCAGGGTATGAGTAGATTTTGTAACCAACATACACCTACAGTCACCATTTTAATGCCGTCAAAGTACAAGTCAACGCAGCCCACAAGGACATACAGATAAAACTCTCAATGAAAAATCTAGATCCAGAGATAGTCAAGAAAAATATGAAATACCCAGAACGTAAACTATCTAGCAAACTCTCCATAGACGGTTCGAGGAAAGCTAACAGTAATAACCAAGAAAGTTATGGTGACACAAGCTTATCAATATCAAGCAAAACAGAGTATTTATACTACTGAGCCATCCATAAAAGGGGTGAATCTAGAGTTACCTCTAAACCGTGGTCAAATAAGTTCAAACGGTAAAGGCCAAATCCTCGAAAATAAAGGAGCCACAAATTCTGACCAGAGCTTTAAAAGAATGGTCGAAAACCAAAATCGTAGAAGCATGTATTCACAGTTGCATAAGGCCAAGCTCGAAAAGAAGAAACTAAGCTTCAAAAATGACCACACAGAGCTAATAAGGCCAAAAGAAATCAAAATCGAGCTTCGAAGCCCCAACAATGGCGGATCTCAGAAAAGAACAGAGATAAACACCAAAATGTAGAGGCAAGAAAGAGTCATAATACCAATCTGAGGGAAAAGCGAATTAATAGAACTCGAAAGGAATAGAAATGGTGTCCAGAAGCCTCACTGAGTTCCAAAAACTCATAAAAACACATTCATAGGTAGGAAACCCTTTTTCATCAAAAAGCCGAGCTTGTCGATACAAGATGGATACTGAAATATCACATGAAGATTTCAAAGGCCGAAAATGAACAGAGCCAAGCTCGAAAATTTCAACCATGGCATCCAAAAATTTTCCAGGGCTTTGCCCTCAAAACCAGATGCGAAATGACCAAATGAGGGACTTCGAGTTGTTTTAACTCACCCACTTGAGCTCAACTTAACCTAACTCACCTGGAGTTAGCGATCAACGATAAAAAACATCAAGTACATAGATCAATGGTCTAGAACGAGCTCAGAGATCAAAGAATAACCATAGCTAGCCTCCCACCGACCACATTAATTTCCAGTTTTAAAACCCTAATCACGGGTAAGAAATCAACGACATAAAAGATCAGCTTCCATCACCAATCTCAAAGTAAACTCGACACAGGTTAAATTGCCACCAAAAATGCATGGAGGGTTGAGTCACCATGGGGAGGGGGCCAGCCCACGTCACCGAACCAAATAATCATTGCCATGACTTTCAAAGTCTAAAACTATAGTCCATTCAAATAATCAAAACCAACCACATTATGCCAAATGATCACCAAAAGGTGAATTTCAAATTATACACTACCAAGCATGCAACGACCAACACATATATACATGTGTGTATTTATCAAAAGGTGGTGGCATGTGTCATGTCTATTAATCAAGATGGTCGACCCTTTTATATTGCTAAGTCCACCAAGGTGGCCAAACCAAGCAGAGTGAAGGTGGTCCCCACTTCAAGGAGGTTGAGTAGAGTTGCAAATGTTATCCATGTGATCACTAGCAAACAAAATGAGTGTCAACATCAGAGGAAAAGGTGGTCCCAACCAGATTGATATGTGGATGAGTATTATTGCAAATATTTGAAATATTTTTTCTCACATATAGGAGTTTATTTTTACATGCTTCACAAGAAGACAGAACAGAGAAGAAGATGAATTTGCATGCTCAAAGGAGGGAGACTTACCTAGCAAGAAATTTTATTATTAGCAAATTATTCACCCATTCTTTTCTTAAAAATAGAATAGTCAAATTCAGTTTGACTGCATTGTATTTAAGGCCATTAATGCCTATTTTAAAACTGCATGCTCTAGTTTGTATTATTTTATCCCTTTATTTATTATTAAATAAAGGATAAAATTAGGATGCATGGGTGAGTACAAGCCTTAGGCTATTTTTAGGAAGGGGTGAAATTTATTTTTGTTAGATATTGTGTGCCTTTACAATGCACAAGGATTCTTCCCGGAGGACATTTTGATATATGAGTACTAAAGTAAATTTTCCAGTTTTTCCCTCTGAGTGTGAAGTGTTTTCTGCCTTTCCATGTTACTTTGTAGTCTTGTGTATGTTAAATCAATCTTGTGAATGCAAATTCCCGATTAACCACCTTACCTTTTTGAAAATTTTAGTCCTTTCGCTTAAATTTTAATGTGCATGTTAACTTATTAATCTTCGTTGTGATCCTCCTCGACAATCAAATGTTTTACCCTTAAATATTCTATAGAAAAACTATTGGTTCATGCATTAAGAATTATCATAGATCAGTTGTGCATATACTCACCAAATCCCTCATACAAATTTGGTGTATCACCTTAGTTTTAATCATTTTTTCAATTATCCCTTACCCTCAAACTCCTAGAAAGTAGTTTAGTATACACCAACAAGGAACCAACCTTGATACCTAAGACTCACCTCAAAATAGGTATACCCATTGGACTGAGGTGTTTCCATTGATCTACGAAAGATAGAGATCATTTGTGAAAACTTAGAAAACCCGCACTCATCTCTCTGCAGGTGCACTTTCGAGAGATAAAAAAGTGCATAAAATGTGATGTGGATTTTGTACATATGTTTCAGATTTCTCTGTGAGGTTTGAAGGAAGTGCTGGAATGAGCCCATATGGCAAAAAAATTTCAATGTGGGAATGAATATTTCTCCATATCGAGATCTTTGGTCTTCGAGATAGGGAAATCTATAAGATGGTTTTGAAGTTGACTAGGGTTTATTGGGAGAGGATATTCTACCCATCAGCTAAATTTCCTCTTCCACCCATTACAAATAAAAGATCATTTATGTCATCCCTCTCTATCAATACCCAATTGAAAGAAGGTGACGTATTGAGGAATGAAAGGTCTTTCTATAGTGCCCACTTCCCTTCGACACCTTTTAATATTTATTATGATACCAGTTGATTATACTTATGGATAATATTGTATAACATGAGTTGGTATGATGTTAGACATTAGAAATCATGGACTGTGGTTGATTCGGATTCATATATGATGCATGTAGATTATTAGAGACATTTTATATTGATGTTGATACACTTCTTGACATGGTTATGTGTGTGTGTGTGTGTGTGTGTGTGTGTGTGTGTGTTTTCTACATGTGATATTTTTTCATATCGAGTAAACCTAGAAAATGGAACTAATCTTTTTATCAAATGATTATGGATGGAATTGTAAAGGAGATTGTTGCTTACATAGATGATGTTTTGATTCATATATATATGTTTTGGAGTTATATCTTATATTTATTTTCTTAAAGATGTTTTGATGCGGCCACGAAGTCGAAGGACGTATTTGTGTTTTGTAGGTAAACATGTTACAACAAACATCGGGGGATTGAGAGCAACCACATTGGAATTCTAGATGAATTCAACAAGGGTCACCATGGCAACATGTATTTGTTGTTTGTGTATGTTGAATTGATGTTAGGCGTTCCCATGGGGGGAGACCTTTAAATGTGACCAAGGGGTTATGTGTATCCTTTATTGTGTTCCCTTTATTTAATATTTGTATGTGATTATTTGGTGATGTATTTCCCTTTATTATTTATTTAAATTGTGACAAGATTAGTGAGTAATCATGTTGTTAATTAATTAAAAGGGTCATAAGAATGCATTAATTAGAGTTAATGGTCAGTGAGGGATGTGTAAGTAAATTTGAGTGTGAACAACTCCACCTTCCTTTTGAAATTTGGATATGTCCTTAGGGGCCAATTTTGGAGGCTTGTGGGACAAGTTAAACTTAGCCCACACCTCTTAAATTTGTATACCAACCCTACCTATGGTTGGGGAGTCACAATTAGGCATTATTATGTTTTTTTAGAAGACAAGTTGTAAGTTTTTACTGCACCTTTTTGCATGAAATTAATTTTGATCCTTGGGGTGTGGACTTGGATTGTGTGTGTAAGTAAAATGTCATTTATTCACCCACTTTTTTAATTATGCTTTGGAGTTTGAAGTTGACTTGGGAGGTGGAGCTGAGGATGTGTGATGTGGCATCCTATGTGGACCCACCTCATCCTCTCTCACTCTTCTATTTATTCAAATTGCTTGGCTTGTTTTGGGGTTTAATTCATTTTTGGGGACTTCATTTTTGGTTACTTCTTTTGGTTTTGAGCTCTGATAATTTTTGAAGAGAGTTAGAGATTTTGTTGAATGCTTGTGGATTGCTGGAGATTTTGGACTGTTTGGATTGGAAAAAGCTTGTTGTTGAGCTTTTGGAGCAAACTCTACCATGGAGAGGTAGGAGCTTGGCTCTTTGAAATTTTCTTCTATTATTTTATGCATATTTGAATGCTTTGAATATTTTGGTATGTTGTTGGCTAATTGGATAGATTGCCCAAGTATGGTGTAGGAGAAGATTATGGGGATCTCTTTGTGGGGAAGCATACGAGTTTTGGGAGGTATAAGTGTTATTGTGGAGGGAGTTTTGGATTGGGTTCCACCTTGTAAAAGAAATAGCTTCCATTTCTTTACTCGTTATAGGGTGCCATAAGAGTGTGGGGAGGCATAAGAAAATGGGAGGTATAAGGGGTACTTGGGAGGCATAAGCGTATGTAGGGGTTCTGAAATGATATATATATATATATATATTGATATATTGGCAAGTTTTTTTTAGGTTGACACCCATTTCCCCATTGGGAGGTATAAGCAGCTTCTCCCATAGATCTTGCTCCTTTGGCTTGTGCATGATGAATCCTGAGTATTGTTGTTGTTCTTCATGTGGTTGCAAACTGCAATATGTATTTGGACTATGTTCTATTTGTGAAAATTGTTTTTGTGTTGTGGAAGCCTGTTTGTTGCCATGAGTTGAAATACATTTCTTATTGTGTTGTGGTTGGGCTCGGGGGCCAATGAGGAGGACGACTTCTCCTCTTCATTGGAATTCTTGGTTGGGTGGAGAGTGTTGCCTCTCCTCCTTTTTTGTTGTGATCAAAAGATATATGGTGGATCTTCTTGTTGCTATTTTGGAGCTGAGGATGAAGACAAATTTTATAGTCCCCTTGGGGTTTCCTTGTTGTAAAAATTTCCCACTTCAATTGATGACAATGTAATATTATTGAGGAGGAAAGTTGCTCTATTTTGAAATGGAATCTTCATTTGAATGTGAAAGATGTATTTGATGAATGAAAAAGGAAGTTGTAAAATAATTATTAGAGTTCAATAGAGGTTGTCTTCATTACCACAAATGGTATGGTTTTCATTTGAAATCTGTGTTTGAAATATATTGTGATATCTCTACTTGAAAATAGAAAAAGAAATATGTATGAATAAATATTTCATTTCTCTCTTTTCATTCAAAATAAATGATTTAAAATTAGAACTACATCTTGGGTCTTCACGTGTTGATCAAGTAAAGTTAAATTTTACAAATCAGATTTGAATGAATTTAAATATTTAGGGATGAAAACGAAAAGTAGATCCATTCGGGTTTTAGTATGATTTCAATTTTGATTCATTGTCAACCTGTAAATGAATTTAAAACAAATATACATAACCACCTTTCGCATTGATGAAAGGCAAGATAAAACTTCAAAATAAGTTAAGGAGGATAAAAATAAATCTTAAAAGAGTTTGAATTGTTTAAGAAATTTATGTAGAACTTTATTAATTGACAAGGGAAAAAATAATGTTGTTACCGAAAAAGAAGAAAAGAAATTCATATTAAAAACTCAAACTTTAACAATTAATCCTTGCAATCAGTCCTAATCTCTCCAAGTGCAATCCTCCATGTCAGTTTGGCATGTTGAGGAAGAAAGAATGATTTGACCAATTAACTCGTTGAGTTAAGAAGTTTATTTCTCATTTTAATGGTAGAAAAGATGTCTTTGTCAAATTCACCCTCTTATGTTGTCAAAAATTATTTTTGTTGGTTCCTATGCAAAGAGTAGCTCGAGCCCTTTCTAAAAATCCCTCTTTTTCCCAAATCCGAGATTCCAATCGATAGTTATGGCCATCTGAAGTTTTTAGTTCACTTGAGTCAAAAGAGAGGGAAATTTTTGTAATTCGGACTCAATGGGCCCGAAAATTACTTAGGGCACTTTTAGCAAAAATGCATAAGTCCCAAATTCCTCTACGGCCTCGCAGCCCTACCTTTTCACTTTTGGGAAAAACGTCTTCACAGGCCCGCACCTCCAAACTTTATTTTTAAAAAAGGGTGAAAAATCTTAAGTCTCCCCACCACCCACTCCCTCACCTATCACTGTGGGTCTGACATGTGGCATTACTTGGCATCGGCGGAGGCAAGAGTTGTTTTTAGCCTTCACACTTTTCAACACAAAAGCCAATATTTCTAAGTTTTCCCCGATGGTCCGCTTACTTATTTGAGCTTTTAGGACAGGCATGTGGCGTCCCTAGGCATCGGTGGAGGCACGGGGGTTTTTTTGAACCTTTTTTCACTTGTAAACAAAAAGGTTTAAAATCCAATTTGCCTCCGATGACCCACCTTCCTGTGTGGGCTTAACAATGTGCCACGTGTCCCTTGCACTTTACGGAAAAATTTCTTCCCGGGGCCTGCAGGCCTGCCTTTTGGGAAAATTTTATTCCCAGGGTCCGCAGGCCCGCCTTTTTGGAAAAATTTCTTCCCGGGGCCTGTAGGCCCGCCTTTGGGAAAAATTTTCTTCCCCAGCACTGCAAGCCTACCTTTGGGAAAATTTTCCTTCCCGTGCCTACCACCTATAACTTAAGAAATATGAGGACTTAGAAGGACTTATTTATATCATTAGAAAGGGGAAGAAATTTCCTATCTAAGGGAAATGTTTTCAGGAAACTTTAAGTGCGTTAATTATGTGAAAAATTAGGTTGAAGTGCAAAGACGAGTCTAAGAGTGGGTAAGTGGGAAATTACCCCTTTTAAACTTAAATGTACAATTCTAAAGCATGGCTTGACCTTTTTAAGGGCCATGTTAGGGGACAAGGGAATGTTCTCCTATTTCATGCATATATGAGCCTTGTTTATTGTTTATACCTGGTGGAATTAAATACCCAAGGTATTTAATTCCTTTGGCCCTTTGACCCCCCTCTAAAATTATTTAAGGAATATTTAACTATAATGTTAACTTAATTTCTTATTAAGTTAACTCCTAAGAGAAATTTTAACTATACTCTTTAATTTCGTAATGTGGATCTAATGTTGGTTTCAACAAGAAAATTTCATTTAGTAAATTATCATTGACTTGGAATCCTTACCGTGTCAATTTTTGCTTGAAGCTTGGTAGTAGACACGCCTTTGAAAAAAAAAAATTATTCCTTAATTTTTCTAGCTAAACCTAGGTTGTTCTTGGGTCTTGAGTGGAAGTTTTACCCAAATTTACACTTGGTATCGAGCCATGGGTTCAAATTTTGCACCCTTGAGCACACTAGAAAGCTTGAGACATGAACACTAAGCTTAGTACAACAAAACCTAACACACTTTTAAACCTAGAAAACAACTTGGATTGGAATTTGTATATTATAGTAAACATGGAAAAATGAATAAAACCTAAGATAATGAACTAAATCTCGCTTGGTTTGTGTAGAGGTGAAGACAAGACGAGGGTCTTGTCATATAGATCTAAACTTGCCACCTCCGTAGTATGTCAGTAGTAGCCATCCTACCCTAGATTTTATGATGCTCCAGGATATTAATGCCACTTTAGCGGAGGGTCCATACGAGGACGATCAGCTAGACATGACGGGGAGCCATCCGTTGAGGCTCATGTATCTCCTTGACTCAATGAGGAGCATAGAGGAGAGAAATCCAACGTAGATTCAGCCGAGAGCAGAGTCACCGTAAAGGGGACAAGGAGACCGACTTCTGACACAGGGATAGGTCTCGGAGCCCTAGGTTTAGGGATGAGCATGTAGAGAGGCCTAGGGGTCACCAGACTACACTGCAGACCATATCAAGGAGATCCTAAAGCTACGACCATCTCATTATTCTGGTGACATAGGTGGATTTCAGGCAAAGGCCTAGTTAGTGAGCTTGAGCAGGTGCTTCAAGCTCTGCCCTTGTTCTAGCAAGAACACAAATTTTTGTTGTAATCCATCTTCTGAGGGATGGAGCGGTGTCTGGTGGAGGACCGAGGAGTAGAAGCTCCATGTTGATTCGAGATGGTTACTTAGGAGCTCTTTGAGGAGCATTTTAGGAGTAGGTACTTATCATAGAGGTTCATTCAACAGAGGGTAGATAAGTTTCACGACCTCCGACATGCATCTTTGTGAGTCGAGTATGAGAGTCGATTTCTGGATCTATTCCAAAGATGTCGACTACATGTTGTATGAGTTGGTATGGATCCACGGTTTCATCCGCACCTAAATCTAGACATCGGAGGTGCGGTGTGTATCCATTATCCACAAACATTGGCTGAGGCCATTGAGAAGGCCTATATAATAAAGGAGACTCGGGGAAAGACATAGCAAGCCAGAGACCGAGTCCGGAGCCGCATCCAATAGATGTAGGACAACAGATCAAGGGGTTAACTCCTCATAGTGGACAGGTTCATCACAAATCATCTTTTAGACCACAAGAGTGGCAGTCTTGCCCACCGTATGCACTCCACAGAGATTTGATGCACAGAGGGGTTGGAGTATGGGGCCTCCTCCTAGGGGTCCCATCAAGACATAGGTGCACCGAGAGCTCGGTTAGCGAGCCCATTAGAAGAGAAATCGAGTCCATGTGTAGTGTCATCAGGATCCATAGCACAGACCTCAAGAGTACCACTTGGACTTCGCTACTCATGGGAGACGATTGAGCGGTTGTTTTAGTTATGGTGTTGCTAGACATTTTTGGAGAGACTACCCACAAAATCTAGTAATAAGGGTAAGGTACCAATCTCTGAACCTACTGTTGGTGACATGGGGCATGGTCATCAGATCTATGCAGCAGTCAAGAATCGCTAGGACGAGCACCAGAGTACCATGATTGAGACGATAGGTAGCATTGGTGGTTTCCTACCTCCTTTCTATTTGATTCTGGTTCTTCTGATTCTTTGATTACACCATATTTGGTAGAGTGATGCAAGCTGGAAATCACCCAAAGTCTTAGTTGGGACGTCGAGATGGATTCTCTGAGCCAAGATGTCCTGTAGACTCCTTAGTTAAGGAGTTTGTTGCAGATTTGGGACCCTTCACCACTACCCCGAATCTTTGTATCCTTCCATTGGGTTCGTATGGAGTCATCTTGGACATTGACTGGTTGTCTGCACACAGCCGGAGTGGATTGTTACCATAAAATTTTATCTTGTACAGATGATCTAGGAGTTGAGTCAGTGATAGTAGGGGTTAGGAGACCTATTTCCATTCACACCATCTCTGCCATGTAGCTTAAGCGGTGTGTGTGACGGGGTTGTTAGATGTTTGCGGTCACGATTAGTGACATGATCGAGAGATGAGTCTAGTGGACCATCGCTTGATGACCATCTTATATTGAGAGAGTTTTTTGATGTCTTTCCAGGGGAGCTACCGGGGTTACCACCCCCACAAGAGATAGATTTTCACATAGATCCAGTTCCAGGGGCTGAGCCTATCTCATGAGCACCTTATCAGATGACTACCCTTAAGCTCTAGCGAGCTCAAGTTACAACTAGAGGGCCTTTTGGAGAAAGGCCTAATCTGCCTAGTGTATCCACTTGGGGTGCACCGGATATTTGTAAATAAGAAGGATAGATCTCTCATTGTGTATTGATTACCGCCAACCTAAAAAAAGTAACAATCAAGAATCATTACCCCCTTCCGCACATTGATGATTTATTTGATCAGATGAAGGGGACCACAATTTTATCTAAGATAGACCTTAATTCAGTTATCATCAGTTGAGGATTATGGAGGTAGACATTCATAAGACCGCCTTCCGTATGAGATATGGCCACTAGGAGCTCACCGTGGTGCCTTTTGGTTTGACGAATACCCCGCAGTGTTCATGAGCTTGATGAATGGGGTGTTCAGAAATTATTGGATCGCTTCATGCTCATCTTCCTTGATGACATCTTGATTTAATCACATACACATGAGGAGCACAAGGGTCACCTTTGTTGGGTTCTTCAGTGTCTTCGTGAGTAGCAACTTTACGGGAACCTAGAGAAGTGTGCGTTCTTTCAGACAAAGGTGTAGTATTTGGGCCACATCATTTCTGGGGAAGGTATCACATTCGATCCTTCCAAGATTTGAGCTATTATGGATTGGCCAGCACCCACTAGTGTGACAGAGGTGCGTAGCTTCATGGGCTTGGCAGGATATTATAGGAGATTTGTTCAGACTTCTCTCGGGTTGCACACCCCATCACTTCCCTTCAACGGAAAGGGAAGAAGTTTATTTGTTAGACAAATGTGAGCAGGCCTTTAAGACACTAAAGGAATGCCTCACAATAGTGCCTATTCTTGCAGTGCCAGATCCGTAGGGTGAGTTTTTTGTATGCATGGATGCTTCTTTGGTAGGAGTTGGAGGTGTGTTGATGCAGAGGGTAGAGTAGTTTCTTTTGAGTCTCAGTAAACTCAAGGATTATGAGCTCAATTATCTAACTCATGATCTTGAGCTTGTGGTAGTTGTGCACGCCTTGGTTCAATGGAGACACTTCCTTCTTGGTCAAAGATTCACACTTAGGACTAATCACTTGAGTCTTCACCACCTCTTCACGCAGCCCAATCTCAACGCTCATCAATGGCATTGGATGGAGTTACTTTGTGAGTATGATATGGAGATAGAACATGTGAAAGGGAAGAGAATGTGGTTATAGAAGCTCCCAGTAGGAGGAGACATGTGGTTATGGCCACTGCAGTAAGCACAAATTTGTGGAGCAGGATTCTACAATAACTTCCTCACGATAGTTTCTACATTGCAGCTAGAGTAGAGATCGAGTCTCAGAGACCCCTTGAGGGAAAGTTTGATGGGTTTTCATTGGAAGAAGATGGCCTTCTCAGGCATAAAGACCAGATTTATGTTCCCAGAGATGGAGGCTTGAGGTAGGACATTCTGACAGAGGCACATCGTGCACCCTATTCATCCCATCCTGGGGTGAAGAAGATGCATGCCACCTTGAGACAGTTGTATCACTAGAGGGGACTTCATAGAGATGTGGCTCTGTTTGTGTTATGCTTGATTAGAGTGTCGAAAAGTGAAGGCCGAGCATCAGCATCTAGCTAGACTTCTCCTTCCTCATGCTATACCGGAGTGGAAGTGGGACACCATTTCCATGGACTTTATTGTTGGGCTACCGATGTCGAGATACCACCACGATGCCATCATGGTCATGGTGGATAAATTGATGAAAGTGGCTCATTTTTCTCAAAGGTTAAGAACACCTATACAACTAGAAAAGTGTATGGGTATATCTTGATGATATTGTCGATTACACGGGATTTTGCGGAAGATCATTTATGACCGCGATCCTCTGTATATTTCCCACTTTTAGACTACCATGCAACATGCCCTCGGGGTGAAGATCAATTTCAGCATGATGTATCACCCTAAGATAGATGGATAGATTGAGTGGGTGAATCAAATCTTAGAGGACATGCTTAGGATGTATGTCATGGATCACCAGTTGAGATGGGAGGAGTATTTGTAATCGGTAGAGTTTTCCTACAATAATAGTTTTCAGAGTTCGATAGGCATGGCTCCTTTTCAGGCTTTATATGGTGGAGAGTGCATGACACCTCTTAGTTGGGACAAGTTAGAGGACATGGTTTCTCTTGGACCAGCTTTATTATAGGACATGGAGCAGCAGGTGGTTATGATCGTAAAAGGTTGCATGAGAGGCACAGGACAGTGAAGAAGTATGCGAGACTAGTGTAGACCGACCGTAGTTTTGACATGGGCATGAAGGTTTTCCTTTATGTTAGGCCACATAAGAGTCCTATCCATTATGAAAAAGGTTGTAAGTTAGCTCCTAGATTCATAGGCCCCTTTGAGATCCCGGAGCGTATCGCTCCTTCGCCTACCGTCTAGCGTTGCACTTAGCTTGTTTCACATCCATGATGTGTTTCATGTTTTAGTACTTAGGAGATATGTTATAGACCCTTCTCATGTGCTAGATTGGACCTCATTGTAGGTGTAGGATCAGGGGGCAGGTGATGGTGGAGCCCGTTCACATTATAGAGTGTAGGACCTTAGGCCTTCGAGGTAGAAATATTGACCAGTGTTTGAGTGCAAAGGGGAAAGATATGATGAGATCATGTTACATGGGAGGATGTTACTTTTCTACGAGTTCAGCCCCACACCTATTCCAAAGTGAATTCTAAGAGGAAATCGAGTCTAAGGAGGGGGTGTAGTGCCCACTTCCCTTCGACACCTTTTTATATTGATTATGATATTGTTGATTATACTTATGGACATTATTGTAGCCTTTGAGTTGGTATGATGTTAGACATTAGAAATCATGGACTGTGGTTGATTTGGATTCATATATGATGCATGTAGATTATTAGAGACATTTTATATTGATGTTGATACACTACTTGACATGGGTATATATATATATATATATATATATATATATATATGTTTTCCTTACATGTGATATTTTGTCATATCGAGTAAACCTAGAAAATGGAACTAATTTTGTGATCATATGATTATGGATGGAATTGTGAAGAATATTGTTGCTTGCTTGGATGATGTTTTGATTCATATATATATATATATATATATATATACGTTTTGAGTTATATCTTATATTTATTTTGGATGTTTTGATGCGGCCATGAGGCTGAAGGAGGTATTTGTGTTTTGCAGTAAACATGTCACAACAAACATTGGGGGATTGGAGACCAACCACATTGGAATTCTAGATGAATTCAACAAGGGTCACCATGGCAACATGTATTTGTTGTTTGTGTATGTTGAATTGATGTTAGGCGTTCCCATGGGGGAAAACCTTCAAATGTGACCAAGGGATTATGTGTATCCTTTATTGTGTTCCCTTTATTTAATCATTGTATGTGATTATTTGGTGATGTATTTCCCTTTATTATTTATTTAAATTGTGACAAGATTAGTGAGTAATCATGTTGTTAATTAATTAAAAGGGTCATAAGAATGCATTTATTAGAGTTGATGGTTGTAAGAGATGTGTAAGTAAATTTGAGTGTGAAACACTCCACCTTCCTTTTGAAATTCGGATCTGTCCTTAGGGGCTGATTTTGGAGGCTTGTGGGACAAGTTAAACTTGTCCCACACCTCTTAAATTTGTATACCAACCCTACCTATGGTTGGGGAGTCAAAATTAGGCATTATTATGTATTTTTTGGAAGACAAGTTGTAAGTTTTTTTATTTCACCTTCTTGCATGAAATTAATTTTGGTCCTTGGGGTGTGGACTTGGATTGTGTGTGTAAGTAAAATGTCATTTATTCACCCACTTTTTTAATTATGCTTTGGAGTTTGAAGTTGACTTGTGAGGTGGAGTTGAGGATGTGTGATGTGGCATCCTACATGGACCCACCTCATCCTCCTCTCTCCCTCTTCTATTTATTTGAATTCCTTGGCTTGTTTTGGGGTTACTTCATTTTTTTGGGGACTTCATGTTTGGCTACTTCTTTTGGTTTTGAGCTTTGGTAATTTTGGAAGAGAGTTAGAGATTTTGTTGAATGCTTGTGGATTGCTGGAGATTTTGGACTATTTGGATTGGAAAAATCTTGTTGTTGAACTTTTGGAGAAAACTCTACCATGGAGAGGTAGGAGCTTGGCTCTTTAAAATGTTCTTCTTTTATTTTATGCATATGTGAATACTTTGAATATTTTGGTATGTTGATGGCTGGCTGGTAGATTTCCTAGGTATGGTGTAGGAGAAGACTATGGGGATCTCTTGTGGGGAGGCATAAGAGTTTTGGGGAGGTATAAGTGTTATTGTGGAGGGAGTTTGGGATTGGGTTCCACCTTGTAAAAGAAATATCTTACATTTCTTTACTCATTATGGGGTTCCATAAGAGTGTGGGGAGGCATAAGAGAATGGGAGGTATAAGGGGTACTTGGGGAGGCATAAGGGCATGTAGGGGTTCTGAAATTATATATATATATATATATATATATTGGTGGGTTTATTTTAAGGTGGAAACCCATTTCCCCATTGGGAGGTATAAGTAGCTTTCCCCATAGATCTTGCTCATGTGGCTTGTGCATGATGAAGCCTGAGTATTGTTGTTGTTCTTCTTATGGTTGCAAACTGTAGTATGTATTTGGACTGTGTTTTGTTTGTGAAAATTATTTTTGTGTTGTGGAAGCCTATTTGTTGCCATGAGTTGAAATACATTTCTTATTGCCTTGTGGTTGGGGCTCGGGGCCAATGAGGAGGACGACTTATCCTCTTCATTGAATTCTTGGTTGGGTGGAGAGTGTTTCCTCTCCTCCTTTTTTTTGTGATCAAAAGCTATATGATGGATCTTCTTTTCGTTGTTACTGAAGCTCGAGGATGAAGAGAAATTTTGTAGTCCCCTTGGGGTTTCCTTGTAAAAATTTCCCACTTCAAGTGGATGACATTGTAATATTATTGTGGTGGAAAGTTTCTCTATTTTGGAAATGGAATCTTCATTTGAATGTGAAAGATGTATTTGATGAATGAAAAAAGGAAGTTGTAAAGAGAATTATTGGAGTTCAATAGAGGTTGTCTTAATTACCACAAATGGTATGCTTTTCATTTGAAATATGTGTTTGAAAGATATTGTGAAATCTCTGCTTGAAAATGGAAAAAGAAATATGTATGAAGAAATATTTCATTTCTCTCTTTTATTCAAATGTATGATTTAAAAGTAGAACTAATTTTGGGTCTTCACGTGTTTATTGAAGTAAAATTAAATTTTGTAAATCAGATTTGAATGAATTTAAATATTTCGGGGATGAAAACGAAAAGTAGATCCATTCGGGTTTTAGTATGATTTCAATTTTGATTCACTGTCAACCTGTAAATGAATTTTAAAAAATATACATAACCATCTGCATTGATGAAAGGAAAGATAAAACATTAAAATAAGTTAAGGAGGAATAAAACAAATCTTAAAATAGTTTGAATTGTTTAAGAAATTTATGCAGAACTTTATTAATCAGATAAGGTATAAAATGATGTTGTTACTGAAAAAGAAGAAAATTAATTCATATTGAAAACTCAAACTTTAACAATTAATCCTTGGAATCACCCTAATCTCTCCATGTGCAATCCTCCATGTTAGTTTGGCATGTTGAGGAAGAAAGAATGGCGGATTGAATTAATTTTGTTGAGTTAAGAAGTTTATTTCACGTTTTAATGTAGAAAAGACGTCTTTATCAAATTCACCCTCTTATGTTGTCAAACATTGAATTTTGTTGATTCCTATGCAAAGAGGAGCTCGAGCCCTTTCAAAAATACCTCTTTTCCCAAATTTGAGTTTCTCGGTCGATAGTTATGGCCATCCGAAGTTTTTACTTTCTTTGAGTCAAAAGAGAGGGAAATTTTTGTAATTCGGACCCACGGGCCCAAAAATTACTTAGGGCACTTTTCGCAAAAATGAAAAATTCCCAAATTTCCTCATGACCTCGCCTTTTCACTTTTGGAAAAACACCTTCGCAGAGCTCCGCAACTTCAAACTTTATTTTTTAAAAGGGGGTTAAAAATCTTAAGTCTCCCCACACGGTCTGCCTCCCCTCCTGTCACCGTGGGTCTAACACGTGTGGCATTGCTTGGCGTCAAGCAGAGGCGCAGGTTATTTTTATCCTTCGTGCTTTTCAACACAAAATCCAATATTTCTAAGTTTTCCCCGACGGTCCGCTTTCCCGTTTGAGCTTTTGGGATTGGACACGTGGCATCCCTAGGCGTCGGTGGAGGCATGGGGGTTTTTGAACATTTTTGCCCTTATAAACAAAAAAGGTTAAAATCTAATTTTCCTCCGACGACCCGCCTTCCTGTGTGGGCTTAACAATGTGCCATGTGTCCCTTGCGCTTTAGTGAAAATTTTCTTCTCGGGGCCTCGCAGACCCTTTTGGGAAAATTTTCTTCCCAAGGCCCCGTTGGCCCGCCTTTTGGGAAAATTTTCTTCCCGGGGCCCACAGCCCACCTTTTTGGAAAATTTCTTCCTAGGCCTGCAGGCCCGCCTTTAGGGAAAATTTTCTTCCCAGCCCGCCTTTGCGAAAATTTTCCTTCTCAGTGCTTGGCTTGCTATAACTTAAGAAATATGAGGAGTTAGGAGGACTTATTTATATCATTAGAAAGGGGAAGAAATTTCCTATCTAATGGAAATGTTTTCAGAAACTTTAAGTGCATTAATTATGTGAAAAATTAGGTTGAAGTGCAAAGATGAGTCTGAGAGTGGGTAAGTGGGAAATTACCCCTTTTTAACTTAAATGTACAATTCTAAAGCATGGGTTGACCTTTGTAAGGGCCATGTTAGGGGAGAAGGGAATGCTCTCCTATTCCATGCATAAAGGAGCATTTCTTATTGTTTAGACCATGTGGAATTAAATACCCAAGGTATTTAATTCCTTTATGCCCTTTCAATTCCCTCTAAAATTATTTAAGGAATATTTAACTATAATGTTAACTTAATTACTTATTAAGTTAACTCCTAAGAGAAATTTTAACTATACTCCTTAATTTCGTAATGTGGATCTAATGTTAGTTTCAACAAGAATGTTTCATTTAGTAAATTATCATTGACTTGGAATCCTTACCGTGTCAATTGTTGTTTAAGCCCAGGGTAGTAGACACGCCTTTGAAAAAAAAATTATTCCTTAATTTTTCTAGCTAAACCTAGGTTGTTTTTGGGTCTCGAGTGGGAGTTTTACTTGGTGTTACACTTTCACTCATGAAGAAATATTCAAGTATTCACAGCTTAGCCAGGACAACAATCCCATTCACTTGGTTTCAGAGACAAAGGCTGTGAAGGCTTGGAATTAAAGATACAGTTGTTCATGGAATGCTCAAAGAAATGTGACCACGTGGGCTGTGGGAGGAGGAGGCAGGTTTTGATGTGGCCTACAATGTTTTTGTGGCTCTAAATGGGTTGTTAAATGTGGCACCCAAAGAATAAATCCACTCCTCCATCAAAAAGGAAAAAGAAAAAGAACTTTGAGCTCTGGAACAGGGTATGGTCACCCAACAAAGTAAAGAAGATAGAGGAATTTTTGTCAGATGTTGTAGTTACAAATGACCTAGTAGCCATGGATGTGAAACGTGGGAGCATATACGTGGCATGTGAACTGTTTGGCAGATTGTCTTAAAAACAACGTGGTTTTGTAGAAAACTTTGACTACACAATATGCACGAAATGGGTTTGTTGAAAAGGCTTTAGAACTTTCGATAAAATGTAACTGGAAGATTTTAAAGCAAGATCCCCACATATTTTTCCAATGTTCCCCTCTAGTTGTGCCAAAATGAGGGCCTTGGAATTGGTATGAACCCATCAAAACAAATGGAATAAGATTTTTATCAGATGTTGTAGTTACAAATGCCTGGGAGCTTTAGTATTGGGTGCAAGAATCCACAAACATAACAAAGAGTTGAAATCGTAGGCATGTGGTCGAGTGGTGGGCTCAACGGATAACGAGTATAAACCACCCGAGCCCCTCATACCCGCTTCATTCATCATTCTCAGGCATGGTTTCCTTACCGAAATATTTTATAATTTTTGTATTTTGGTTCTCTAATTTGCAATATAACTTAAATAGTAAACCTGTGGATAATTATACATTTGGATATTTAACCAAGCTAGATAGTTTAAAACAACAAAACACCACCTTCGATTTGTGTAACCAAGTTGCACCTCGACCATCAACTGAGATGGCTCCCATAACCTCATATGTTGTTAACCCAGAGTGTCATAATTGGGCACTCATGTCCGTTGGTATTGGTGAGAGTTAGCTGATGTCATCAATAAAACAACCATTTTTGCCTACCTCGCAAAGTTAGAAAAATATAATTTTCAGAAACTCACAAAACCAACTTTGAAACCCCGGAAAAGAGGTGTCAAGTGTCATATGTTCTCCTTGTTATGGGGAGAGTCATGATCAAACTTTAGATTGACCCCAATCGAACGTTTGTGCTCTCTACGCCGTTTCTCCTGGAAGCCTCGTTACTTGTTTTGTACTTTGAAGTAGCTCTCAAAACTGAAAACTTGGCTTTCATTTTAGACCATTGGTCGAACCCTGAGCAACTAAATGTCTTTCTACCTTCGCAAACCTCTAGTATATTTACTAGATAATTTCTTACAACCTCAAGTTTGGGGAAAACACTTCTAGATAGTTTGTAAAAGGAATTTTGTAGGCCTCTAGTTTGACTAGGTCAAACTAGACCAATTACGACCGGTGGCTCGGAAAACCCGTCGCCGTTTGAAACCCATTTGCCAATTCTCAGTTCCATTGACTCAAAAAATTCTCCATGTATAAGGGAACTTGTAAGAAATTTCTCATTGTATTTTCATCCATTGAACATTAGTTTTGGAGGTGGTTTTTGAGCCCTCGAGTTGAATTTTGATCGTTTCCAACTAGGCCAATTACAAGTGTTGGCCTAGAAAAACTAGCCACCAATCGTAAACCGTTTAGTCGGTTTTGAAATCCGTCAATTCCTGTGAATTATTGGTGTATAGGAGGACATGTAAAAACTTACCCGTGGTATGCTTTCTCCCTGAAAGACAACGTTTGAAAGTGGTTTCTTAGCCTCCAAGTCTAAATTGAACGTTTTTGCAACTAGGAGGAAAATGTAAAAAAGAAAGTTGTAGGACCCCTTTTGGGTTGCCAAACCACCGTGGAAATTTTTTGACACATGTAAATAACTGTTTGAAACTCTATAGTGTAACTTGTTGTGTGAAATGGAACTTTTGACAAAATGGTGTTTCTCTCTCCTTCCTTTCTCTTTCTCTCTCTCCTCGGTTACTGAAATAAATTGAAATGAAACGAAATGAATACATGTTTTTAAACCTTTTCTTTCAAATGAAAATTATTATTATTATTATATGTAAATGGGAAACTAAAGACATTAATTATGCTAGATTATGGTGGATGTCATGCCAACGATTTATCGCTGATTTCATGCTCACATGGTTTTGGGATGTAAGAAAGATGGTGAAAAGGTGATGTGTAATTCATTATTTATTGTAATTTATATAGGTCATTGTAAATGAATATATGTATAATGTAGTCTCATGTTACAACATGCAATGTTATATTTGAAATTTTTAATATGTATGAGATGCTAGTTATAGGGATATCTTAAGAAATGTGCATTTAATCATAGGTTCAATTTGATTCGTAGTTATGTATGGTAAAAAGGTTTGATATATATATCGTAAATGAATTTGAAGTGAATATCTTATAGTGCATTTTCAGCGTTCAATAAATGATTAATTAATTGTGTTGTGTCGACTCTAAAATTTTCCTCCGTAATTTCTATTTCATTAATGTATGTATTAGGAATAGGATGTTGTTAAGTAGCGTCTGATAGAAGATAACGACGTCACAAGATTTAGATTCACGCCAATAATGTATAGTACGGTAATAGTCAAAAGTACAATAGGAATGTTGTGGTAAAAAGTAAATATTTTTTTGTAAGTGGTCCTATTAATATTAAAATGTCAAAGTCGGGTAAGTAGAGAAGTAGGTCTACATGATTAGGAATTAGAAATATTATATCGGGCAATAAGGACAAGGAGCGGGTCATAAATATTTTGTGTATTTTATTTGTAAATAGTCTAAAAATGTGGAAGCCATGTGAAATGATAAGGTTTATCATATCTTAAAAGATAAGCTTACATGTACAGATAAGAGTTAATGTATGGAATATGATTCGTCAGAGTGGATTTCTTATCCTATCTTAGAGATAAGATGGATAAGCCTGAAATTTCTATAAATAAAGAGGCCACCCCCCTCATTTAGCATAGAAAGAAGTAGTGAGAAATATTATATGAGAAAGTGTGTAAAGGAAGCCATCATTTTGAAGGTGTGTTAAAGAAGCCATTAAGAGGTGTAATTGTGAAGTTTCTCCCATAGTATTGGTGGAAGGCAAGTGAAGTTAAGTAACACTTGAAATACCTCATGGGTGAGATTGTAACAATTTCATGTTAATATTATAATCTACACTTGATATTTCATATTTATCATCATTACTTCTTATCATAGTCTATGGTATCCTTGTGTTCTATTTGTTGTTGTGTTTCCAGATTCCATCCACCAAACTAAAAGTTGTGCATTAGTAAATAATCATAAAGACGAGAAGTTCCCAGTAAAGAATTATCACAAAGGCTCTTGGATTGGTGATGACATTTTGGTTCCGCTTCTTTGGGACCATTCCTCGTTGGTGGATTTTCTCGAGAGATATTCCCCTTAGTCAAAAATCATTTGGAGGGTAACCTTGTTTTTTACTGTGTATAATAATTACCATGGTAAACTCACTTTTGCCATGAATAGTATTTACCGATAAAAGTCACTTTTTACCGTGAATAGTATTTACCGCAAGAATTTCACTTTTTACCATGAATAGTGTTTACCACAAGAAAATCACTTTTTACCGTAGTAAGTCAAGTTTTACTATAGTTTACCGTGGTCATTTCTATTTTCTATTATAGTGATTCCAATTATTTGTTCACATAAGTCTTGTTGATCAGTACTTGGGGTCAGGTATTTCACCGTGGTTACTTTTGAAAATGGGGAAGATTCCTATTTTTTCAGCCCAATCTAATGAAGATGCTTCCTCTTTCATTCAAGAGTTTAAACGATCTTGTATTTGTAGTGGCCTTATAAGAAGGAACAATGGACTAATTTTTCCTACCTTTTTGGATGGTTCAACCCTTAGTGGTTTGAAACACTAGGTGATAATGTGAAAAACTCATGAGATTTATTAATTGAAAGTTTTCTTGAAGAATTTGGTGAACAACAAAAATATGCATATCTCATGATTGATATCACAAAGCTAGCCCAAGGAGAGAAGGAGAAGATAAGGGATTATCATGCTCGTGTTCTAAAGCTAAGGAGGAAGTTCGATGCCTAGATCCGTAAGGAAGGATTAGCAGATGGGTTGATGAATGGCGTGGATAATCTCCTCTATAAGCACTTCATTCTTGGATGAAGCCGAGATCGAAAACGAGTGAGGTATGACCGCCCAACTACCATTGAACAAGAAAATGAGATTGCAAGAAGGAAAGAAGAAAGCATGGAAGAGGAGCTCAAAGAAATTTTGCTAAAGTAGAGCCTACACCAAAGACCTTTGGTCCGTAATCCACAACCACTCTCGGTGAGCACAAATATTTCTCCTAGTACATCTACTAAGTATGAATATTTGCTTAAGAAGATGGGCCATTAACTATTAATATTCTTCAAGGAAAAGAATTTAGTTCTCAGGGAGGAGATAAAGGTCCAAAAAGAAATATTTCTGAAGTTGTATGTTATGGTTGTTATAAAAAGGGTCATTATAAGTATAATTGTCTGTGTAGAGCTTCTACATCCGTACAAGAGATAATGATAAAGGAAAAGCACTGTGAATTCTTTTGATGTAGTAGATAAGAGCATAAATAATGCAAGTAGATGTTTTTGTAACAAAAAGAAAGAAAGAAAAAGATAATCAAGATGGAAATGATCCTAAGAAGATGAAAGGAGAAACTAGTAAGAAACATAGGAGAAGAAAGTTGGGTGTGCAGGATTTTCTGATTTCACAGTGGACACAGGACCATACTCCATCTTAGAAGATCTATCCAAAAGGCTCCGCAAATATTACATATGGTCAACTCTTGGCTATGTCTTCTCGAGAAGAGGCGGGAGCTGCGAAAGTGGACTCAATGCTTGATGAAGGAAGGAGGTTGAGGTCACTATTTTAGAGGCAAAGGCAGATCCCTACACTTCACAAGCTGAGGTATTATGTAATAGTATTTCAATTCATGATGTCTTAGTTGATGGAGGTGTCAGAGTAATGTAATGACCGAGTCTAGAATGAATATGTTGGGTTTAAAATTGATCGCCCTCAACACTTATGTTAAGGTCATTAAATAAGGGAAAACTAAACCAAAAGGTGTAGTTTCAAATGTGGCAATAACTATTATGGGTGTTGTATGTGTGGTAGACTTTCAGGTGATGAAAATGGTACTGTCACAGATACCCAATGTTGTTAGGAAGACCATGGCTAAGGAGAGTTCATGCAAAAACTACCGGAATGAAGGCTTCATGACACTTGGACGTGGTAGAGAGAGGTGAAGATAAGTGTGATCCTTCGGCATCATAAGACAAAACCTATGGATTCAAGTGATGAAACCGATGATCGACATCCTATGATTACTCTAGTACCAGCGTGAAGTGGACACAAAAGATGAAGAAAGTGAGGTTGATGTTTCGGTCATGGATATCCTTCCAAATCACACCGACTCATGAACCCATAAAATTATCTCAAGAAGAAATTGATGATCGTATCCAACAAACAAAGATTTGTGATGCTTGTGATGGAGAGTGAGAAGGAACCCTACCTCTAGCTCTTTTCAAGGTACATACACATATTCACTTTTGATTACAAGGAACTCCGTCAAGTAAGTTGGGTAGAACATTATATTGAGCTAATAGATGGTGCTAAGCCCATAAAGCAAATGCCATATAGAATGAATCCTAATTTTTCCAAGACTATAAAAGAAGAAATAGATAAATTTCTTGATGTAGGATTCATATTTGCTGTGGAGAATTCAGAATGGGTTTCTCCCATTGTGATCTCAATAAAAAGAATGGGAAGCTACGCATTTGTGTTGATTATAGGAAGCTCAATAAGGCAACAAAGAAGGATCATTACCCTCTTCCATTCTCAGATCATATATTGGACAAAGTAGCTGGCCAGGAGTGTTATAGTTTTGCTGATGGATATAAATGGATACAACCAAGTGCATATAGCAAAAGAAATATCAGTCAAGACCACGCTCACCACTCCTTGGGGAACATTTTATTATAAAGTTATACCTTTTGGGTTGTGTAATGCTCTGCAATGTTCCAAAGCTTGATGAATAGAGTGTTTGAACCCTACATTGGAACTTCATCGAGTATTTCGGATGATTTTTGTATCTATGGGAGCAAGATGGACCACCCGTGCTGGGATGGAGACAACATTTCAAAGGTTAGATGAAGCACAAGCCTCACTAAACCTTACAAAGTGTGTCTTTGAATGTTCTAAAGGTGTTTTGTTAGGGCATGTCAGATCCAGAGATGGTATCAAAAATCAAAATCAAATATTTACCATTTCCTATGAATAAGTAAGTTGAGATCATTTTTAGGCCATGTGGGTTACTATAGAAGGTTCATCAAGAATTTCTCAAAGATCGCATGCATACCACTAACCCAGCTTCAAGAAGGATGTTACTTATGAACTAGGAAATAAGGCGCATGAAGATTTTAAAAAATCAAGGAATCCCCGTGTCTTCACTTGTTTTAAAGAATCTGATTGAGCAAGCCATTCATTGTGTACACCGATGCCTCGATGCAGCACTAGGAAGTACTCGAGCCAAAAGGATGAAAATGGGAATGAACATCTAGTTTACTTGGGAGTAGACAAATGAGCAATGCTGAGGTAAATTATATTGTAATCAAAAAGAGGCTCTAGCTATAATTTTTATCAGAAAGAAGTTTAGAAATTACTTGTTAGAGAAGAAATTTATAGTTGTAACAGATCATCATGTGCTCTAAAATATATTGTAAATAAGCCTAACCCATCAGGGAGGATAGCAATATGGATAATTTTGCTACAATAATTTGAATTTGATATTATAGATAGGCTAGGAAAGAAGCATGTCAATGCAGATGCACTCTCTCGAGCCTATGATGGTTTAGGTTCATCTTGTGATGATGATGATTTCCCAGATGCAACATTGTTATCCTCGACACAATCCCTAGTGAATACATAAATATTTGGAATTATTTGAATGAATTCAAGTTTCCTGATGGTGTTAATGTAAAGACTAAGAGAAAGATTACTCAAGCCACCATCCATATTCTATTCTGCATGGATTATTATTTCAAATAGGACTCGATGGATAAGACAAGAGGGTAGTTGGATGTGATCAAGGGAAGGAGCTGATAGAATAATTCCACAATGGTACATGTGGAGGAAACTTCTCCTGACAACTTACAATAAGAAGGATCTTGATGCAAAGTTATCACCGCCCACTCTTTTTAGAGATTGTTATAATTATTGTAAGACATGTGATATCTCACAAACACATGGTACCCGTAAGACTTCATCACCCATTATGCCCTATTCTTCCACTTGGTCCCTTTGAAAAGTGGGGAATAGATATCAGAGGTCCACTTCCAACTACCCCACGCCAAAATAAGTATATTGTAGTTGCCATGATTATTTAACCAAGTGGGTTGAAGCTAGGCCATTGAAAACAACTTCCATGGATGAAGTGGCAAGGTTCATATATAACGCATTGTCACCAGATTTGGTTGCCTATTAGAAATTGTAATAGATCAAGGAAGCCACTTCATTAATGAGGTGGTAGAAGCCCTAGTCAATAAGTTTTCTATTAAACATAGGAAGGCAACAACATACAAGAAAAGCACAAATGGACAGTGGAATGAATCAAATGTGTTGTGTCAAATTCTAGCAAAAGATGCAAATTCAGTACATAAGTGGGATAAAAGGATTCATGCAACATTGTGGGCATATAGGGAAACATCAAAGTTAGCAACAAGATACTCCCCATTTTAGTTGGCTTATGGCATTGATCCAATTCTTCCTATTGAGTTTGATATTCCCACTGTGAGAGTTATGAAAAATGAAAGGATGGATGAAAGTGATTCAGTAAAAGAAAGGTTGGTACATCTTCATTTGCTAGAGGAAATGAGAGAAATAGCGAAGGATACAAGCTATAAGAAGAAAATGAAGCAAAAGAAATACTTTGATCAAAAGATCCATTGGTTTCCATTTCATGTGAATGACTTGGTTCTAGTATATGATTTCTATACAAAAAAAAGACAGATGAAATTTCTTTCAAAATGGATGGGGCCCTACAAAATAAAGCAAATTGGCATGAAAATGGTACATGTACTGACTGGAGGAATTGATGGCACTCCCATTACTTAAATGGGTCAACCACGACAAGTTGAATATTTTCCAAGCACTGCAATAGTCTACTTCAAGAGTCAGTAGAAGCTAGGAAGGGGGAAGATGTCGACACTAAAATTTTCCTCCGTAATTTCTATTTCATTAATGTATGTATTAGGAATATGATGTTGTTAAGTAGCCTCGATAGAAGATAACGGTGTCACCAAAGACGACACCGCCAATAATGTATAGTACGGTAATAGTTAAAAGTACAATAGGAATGTTGTGGTAAAAGTAAATATTTGTCGTAAGTGGTCCGCAGTAATGTTAAAATGTCAAAGTTGGGGTAAGTAGAGAAGTAGGGTCTACATGATTAGGAATTAGAAATATTATATTGGTAATAAGGACAAGGAGTGAGGTCATTAATATTTTGTGTATTTTATTTGTAAAAGTCTTAGAATGTTGAACCCATGTGAAATGATAAGGTTTATCTTATCTTAAAAGATAAGCTTACATGTACAGATAAGAGTTAAGGTATGGAATATGATTCGTCAGTGATTTCTTATCCTATCTTAGAGATAAGATGGATAAGCTTGAAGTTCTATAAATAAAGAGGCCACCCCCTCATTTAGCATAGAAAGAAGTAGTGAGAAATATTGTATGAGAAAGTGTGTAAAGGAAGCCATCATTTTGAAGGTGTGTTAAAGAAGCCATTAAGAGGTGTAATTTTGAAGTTTCTCCCATAGTATTGGTGGAAGGAAAGTGAAGTCAAGAACACTTGAAGTATCTCATGGATGAGATTGTAACAATTTCATGTTAATATTATAATTTACACTGATATTTCAGATTTATCATCATTCCTTCTTATCATAGTCTATGGTATTCTTGTGTTCTATTTGTTGTTGTGTTTCTAGATTCCATCCACCAAACTAAAAGCTATGCATTACTAAATAATCATAAAGCACAAGGAGTTCCCAAAGAAATAATTATCACAAAGGTTTGGATTGGTGATGACAGGTTACATTCTTACCTTGTAAATGTAATAAAGAGTTTTAATCGAAACACTCAACCCTAGTATAGGACTCGTGTATAACTACCTTTCATGCGTGAATCCTTTTAGTGTGGAAAACTAAAACCTTAGGATAAACTTCAATCTCTACTCTCGATGTCACTCTTCTTGCATGATATTTCTTAGCCCAAAAGAAATTGAAACCGTAAAATGATCTTAAAATTTTGTGCTCGATGGAACCTCCTAGTTTAGGTAAATAAGACCCCTAGTTTGAGTTTAACGTCATAGTCAAGTATGTTTAGCAACATTTTAGCGAACCCATCTTTTAGAACGACATGGTCCAACTTTATCCAAAGTATGTGGTTTCCTTCCTCGGTTCAAGAATCGTGTGTGGGGTAAGGAGAATGTCTTCTCTTTAGGCCCAATACCATGTTGAGTGGTGAAGACCGCCTTTGAGTCACCTTAAGAAGTCCTTGTTCAAAGCATCGACTATGTGTAACCTTACCATTTATTGGAGTAACTAAAGTTGTTACTCCCTTAGTATTCTAGTGCACTACCAAGTCTTACAAAGTTAGATCTAGAATTTTTTCTTGTCATCAAATGAATTCCTTATGGTACCCCAGACGACACAAATGGAGATAGTGAAATAGTGTGCTATGACTTAAACTCTTGTTAATGAACTCTTTAGTTCCTCTTAGCTAAATTTGTTACCTTGGTTACTAACAACATAACACCTTGGTCTTTCATGAAGGTTGTTTAGCATAAATATGTAATCTTAACTTAAACTCATATATTGTTGCAGGTGTAGATCCTTAGGTGCATTTGAAATTAAATTAAACCATAGTTGTTTTGAAGGTTATCTTATGGGTAGAAAATCATAAGTAACTCTTTGTAAATGAAATTTATTTGAAAGATGTTTACTTAAAATAAACCAGAAAACTGAAAACTTGGTTTCGTAATCCCTTGTTATGTTGTTTATGACATTAAGAATAAAATAAATTTCACATGCGGTATCGTGAAATTAGGAAAGATGGGACCTCACTTTGAAAACAAATCACTTGTGGTTTGTGTGTGGTTTTAATGCTTCCAATCATGTACTTCTTCAAGATGTTAGTCAAATATTCCCATAACCCCTTTTGTTATAAAACAATGCTAATAATGAGACCATATTGCAATGTAAGAGTAAATCATATAAGAGTAAAACCGTAGTGCCCACTTCCCTTCGACACCTTTTTATTATTGATTTCGATACTACCACTACACTTATGGATATGATTATGGATTTTTGATTTAGTATGATGTTAGATGTTAGAAATACTTTGAGTGTTGTTGATTCAATTCATATATGATGCATGTGGATCATTAGAGACATTTCATATTGATGTTGATATACTGTTGACATGGTTATTTATATATTTGACATGTGATATATTTCATCAAATTGAGTAGACCTTTGATAATGGGATTAATGTTGTGATCATTTTGACACAGATGAAATGTGGAATAGAAATGTTGCTAGAATTTGTAAATGATATCGTATTTGCTTAGATGATATTTGATTCGTATATAGATGAGTTTGGAATTATATTATATATTTTATCATAAATATTTTAATGTAGCCACTAGGATGAAAGAGGCATTTTATGTGTTTTGCGAGATAAAATTATTTACAACAAACATCGGGGATTGAAGACCAACCACATTAGAATTCTAGGTGAATTCAACAAGGGTCACTCACCATGGCAACATCTAATTGTGTGTGTTTGTTAGAATTATTTGGTTAGGGGGAAATTGTGACCAAGGGGTCTTAAGTTGTCTTTTATTTTAGTTTCTCTTTTGTTTTTGTTAGTATGTGTTTCTTTTAGTGATGTAATTTACTTGTTTTAATTATTTAGATTTTGATGTATGTCTTTCCCCTTTATCTTAATGGGTTGTAGTGTCTTATCAAAGTTAATAAATCTTGTCCTAAACTAATTAAATATGTGACCAAAAGGAGTTCATTTATTCGACTTGATTTTCTCTTGGATTTTGTGTCGTGTGTTCAATGCTTGAGATTTTGAGTGTTGTACACTCTAACCATCATGGGAAATTCAAATTTAGCCTTAGAGGCCAAATTTGGAAGCTTTGGGACAAGTCAAACTTTTCCCACACGTCTTAAATTACTATGCCAACCCTACCTATGGGTTGGGGGTCAAAATTATACCCTATTGGGTGTTTTAGGAGGATAAAAATTTGAAATGTTTATTGCACTTACTTTCAAGTAATTAATTTTATCCTTAAGGGGGTGTGGGCTTAGTTTGTGTGTGTAAGTAACTTGTCATTCCTCTCACCCACCAAATTATGTTGTATTGGGGTTGAGGTTTGAATTTTAGGTGGAGTTGAGGATGAGTGATGTGGTATCCTACATGGAGCCACCTCATCCTCCCCTCTCCTTTTCTATTTATGGAAATTCTTTTTCTTGTTTAAGGGTTACTTCATTATTTTGTGCTCTTGTATTCTTAGGAGAGTTAGAGAATTGTTGAGAGTTCTTGTGGATTGTTGGAGCTTTTGGATGCTTTCTTGGTTTTGAGGATCTTGAGACTTATTCTTGGAACAAGCCCTACTATGTAAAGGTAGGAGATTTACCTTGCTTATGTTATGCTTTATTTTGTGTTTATGTGCTTGTGTTGAGTATTGTTTTCTTTGGAATGTTGTTGGATGTGGGTAGATTGCCTAAGTTTGGAGTAGGAGGAGACTATGGAGAGATTTCATGTAGGGAGGCATAAGAGTTTACCTTTTTGTTGGAGGGAGTTTGGGTTGGGTGCCCCACCTTGTACAAGGAATGCTTGCATTTCTTTTTTTGTTTCTTTTATGAGTGAGGCATAAGAGATTGAGGGAGGCATAAGATTATGTGAGAGGTATAAGGGGTACTTGAGGGAGGCATAAGAGTATGTAGGGGATATGAGATATACATTGGAGGCTTTAAGGTGGGTACCCATTCCCATTGGGAGGCATAAGTAGCCTCCCCATAGGTCTTTCTCCTTTGGCTTTCATTTTAAGCCTTGTTTTTGTTGTTCTTATTTCTTTTATTGTTGTTGTTTTAAATGTGGTTGAAATGGTTGTGAAATACTTGTGTGTGTTGTAAAAGCTTGTTGTTGCCATGAGTTGGAATCATCTCCCATTATAATGTTGTTGGGGCTCGGGGCCAATGGAGAGGATGGCTTCTCCTTTTCATTGGATATATTTGTTGGGTGGAGCGTTGCCTCCCCCATTTTTTTGTGAATCAAAAAAATCTTGGAGGAGTTATCTTGATGAAGTTGTGAAGCTTGGAGTTTTGTTGGAGACCTTGTGAAACTTTCCTTGTGTTATTCCCACTTAGAGTGGAGGAACTTGTAATATTGTATTTTACTTTTAGTTTATATTCTTGTATGATTTCCCACTTTAAGTGGAGGACATTGTATTGAACTTGTGAAGGAAAATTGCATTCCATTGTTAGTTATGAAAGTTGTATTATATATTGAAAAGAAAGAAGAAATATTTGTATTGTAGAGTTAGTTTTGCAAAAGTTTTATTTAAAATCTTGGTTGTATTGTGAGAAAAGTAGTTCTTTGTGTTAAAAGATATGAGTTATTCTCAATGGAAAAGAAAGTTTAATTTCATTATGAAGTTGTTTTATTGTAAATAAGAAAGAAGGAAATATATAAGTTGTAAGAAGTTGAAATTGTATGTGTAGTAAACTTGAATGTAAAGCAAAGTTGCTATAGTTACTTTGAATATATTTGTTGAAGTGAAAATGGAAAGAGACAATAAATTTCAAGTATGTTGTATATTGATATATAGCATTTGTATTAGAAAAATAAAAATGAAGAAGTAGGTGCAAATCTTTTATCTTACTCTTGAAATTCATGGAAAGTTAGTTGAACAAAATGGAATAGATCTTATCGTTATTATTGTTACTTTTGGGTTAAGTGTTAGGTTGTAGCATGTTCTTAGAATGTCCTTTTTGTGGGCGTTACAAAACGAGATTCGAGGTTAGGAATAATATCACCCTTGGAGTCATTATAACTCAACTAAAAATTTTCGTGTGTTAGAAAGAATATGAATTGCCCTTGGTGAGATCAACTTCGAGGAAACCAAATATATATATAAATCCAAATAAATTTTCTTGATGTGGAAATGTTGAATGGATTCAACAAGTTATTGATCTATATTAACTATGGTAGGGAAATAAATTTTCCGTGATCGAAGAATGTTTATGGGAAAGGGTATCTTGAATCTAAATCTCCCTCAAATCCTAAGAATTCTTTCTTGATATCACGTCAAATTCACTTATGTAGTAAGGGTAATTATTAAACATTGTATAAACATTTGAGAAGCATATTCTTAACTTAAGAATGAGAGAATTAAGAACTTTGTATGCAATTTGAAATATGCCAATTAATTATGTAAGTTAAGGAGATTGTTGTAAGGGATAAAGAACCAACTTAAATGGACGAACTGTAAGTTGAATGTGAAATGAATTTTAGAATCTGTAAGTGAAAAAAGAGAGAAAATTATCCTTGCACAATAATGTTCTTGGAATGTTAATCGTAACTAATATGTAATCATGGTAATGATGTGTTGTGGGTTTGCCCATATTTGAGTCTTTTTTTTGTGGTTGGGTCATTACTAGTATTCGTTCTTTGGGGAAAGTGTGGCATCGACATGTATATGGTGTTGTCATGTGTCTATGTGAGTTGATGACTTATGTAAGTGTTGTATACATTTTGAGTTTTCTTTTCTTGGAGCCCTTGTGGCATTGTGTAGTGAGAAATGTAAGTAAATTTTTTTATCCCGGTGGTATTTTTACTTGTTGTTTTGTGTGTGTAAATTATGGGTGTTCACATTGTTTGCTTGCCTGGGTGGTTTGTCAAATTCCTCTTCTCTTTGAGACTCTTGTTTCTTCTCCTTATTACTCTTAGATAGAACCATTGAATATCACCGATGGGTTGTCCATCCACGATTAAATTTTTGTTTGTTTGCTATTTCTTTAAGGGGGAAACCCTTTGTCTGCTTTTTATTGCATTTATGAAGCGAATTTTGTTGAAGTTTTGTTATGGTATTAAAGTATTTCAGTTGCTCTGTTTTATCTCAAGGGTGTCTTAGATTGCTCATACTCTCTGTTGACTGAGTGACCCATTTGTATGTCCCCATTAAAATTGCGTTTCAAACCTGCATCCTCTTGGAATTTCCCCATTTTTTAATTAACCCCTTTGACTGCAAATTGCACTCATGTGAAAAATGTAAGTGGCATAGAGATGGTAATGTGGAGCAAAAATAATTCGATAGCTTGATAGTCATTTTAAAACCTAAAGCTTACCTTCTAACATATCTCCATTATATGTTTCCTTGTTGCCTTCCACACCACACTCCTTTTCTCCTTGTAACAATTTGAAAGATTTGAATGTGTATTCTTTAATTTTTACTCCGAAAGCGTATACATTTAGAATGTATATGGTTGGAAGCTCTTCCAATTGTCCTCAACTTACATCCATGCATTCAACATATTCCATATTTTCATATTCGTTACCCCATCACTAGATTATAATCCTTATGCCGACCAACCAAATTATAATCTTGTAACCAATCAAAATTCCCGAATACGATTCTCCATAACTTTTCTTTACATGAATCGGGAAAATGAGAGGACAAGGTTTTGTGTTGGTGATCATTGTTGGAAAGTTTCATCAACACTACTACAAACGTCAGAAACCCTAATTGCTACCTTATTCACTTCATAGAAACTCTTTTTGCAATTATGCATGTAATCGATGACATGAGGAACGGTAAACTTAGAGGTTCAGTGTAAAACATATGTACGTTTTGACATTCAAACATGTGCAAGTTTCCCTTCAAACTATTCATCAACCATACCTTACTTTTGTTCGTATATATATATATATATATATATATATGTCTCCTTAACGACTACCTCTTAACACCCCCTTTCTGCTTCACACGATTGACACAAATGACATGCGCTACATACATTCTTTGTTGTATGAAAGGGGATTTTTCATAGGTCATAGGTTCCCCCGCACTGTATGAAAGGGGATTTGTACCCTATTTATTTTGTTTAAAGAAATCGTGAAATTTACAAACACCACTTGATTTCTAGTTTGTAATTGTAACGAAGGACAAGTAATGGAGTTAGCAAGATTCACGGATTTATTTCTACCAAATCATAGAACTCCCAACTACTCTAAATCGCACGGTCTTATTTTGATTAAAAAAGATACATACTGATATGATATGGTCAATTTTGATGCAGGTATTGATTATAATCTTCACGACGCCACTTACAACTCAAAATCTTCGCCCGCAATGCAGCTCTCTTTTAGGGCGTAGAATCTTCATGCCGTCAATTGCCCAAGTCCGAACATAAAATCTTCTCCGTAACTCATTTTATTCGTTGGGAGAAATAAGATCATTTACCTAAGTAATTACGCACGTAATGTAGATTGCGATCTATTAAACATTGTCAATCTCATTCCCAAAGCAAATTCAAATTTAGTAACACTTTCGCGAAAGGCTCACCAATGTTTACATGTCTATCTTGGGCGACGTGATGAGACAAGGAATATATGTATATTTTTTTATCGTTTCATATCTACTTTATATATACACCATCCAATGTTAATATCCTGATAGTTATGTTACACTTTATTGACTCGATCTCACTCGCATTATTCACATGGGTGGAATTTATGCTTGAAGGTCCGTAAAAAAGGGAAAATGGATAGTAGGCTCTATGTTTGAAACCCAATTGAAATGCTTGTTTCTTGGAGCACTCAGTAGCCCCCTTTACAATTTCAAGCTTGAGAAACTATAGAGAAACAAATGATGTGTGAACAATCATTGATAATTGAGTTCACATTATTCTCGTGAGTGTAATTTGGGCTTAAAGGTGTTAGCATAAAATTGAGAACATTAGATAAGTTCCAAATTTGAAACCCAACTAAAATACTTTCTTCTTAAAGAACTTTGTAGTCCCCTTACAATTCTAAGCTCGAGTAGGTGTAAGGAAACATGCGATGTGAAAACAATCATCGATGGTCAAAGCCTAAATGTGAACGACGTCAAGGTGTTTGATTGAACAATGTTTGATTTGATAGATAAGACAAAGACGTTAATGGAAAGTTGGAAATAAAAAAGTTAGAATTAAATACCTACATGTATTGCACCTTTTCCATGGATTAAATTGTAACGCGTAAATAATATCTACTATTTGTGTTACACTTTATTGACTTGATCTCACTCACATTATTCACACAAGTGCAATTTATGGTTGAAGGGGCCAAAATAAATAATGGGTAAAATCCAGTAGGTTCCATATTTGAAACCCAACTGAAATGCTTATTTCATGGAGCAATTTGTAGCCCCATTTACAATTCCAAGATTGAGTAATGGTAGGGAAACACACTATGTGTGAAAAATCACCGATAATTAAGTTCACATTATTCACCTAGGTGTATTTGGGCTTAAAGAAACCATTATAAAAATTGGATAAAATCCAATAAGTTCCAAGTTTGAAACTCAACTTAAATGCTTGCTTCGTGAAGCACTTTGTCGTCCCCCTTTACAGTTCTAAGCTCAAGTAGGTGTAAGAAAATATGTGATGTGCAAAAAATCATTGTTAATATCCATTATCCTTATTTCACTGTAACATCTCGATCTAACTCACATTATTTACATGAGTGCAATGAGTGCTTGAATGGGCCAAAATAAAAAATGGGAAAATCCACTAAATTTTAGGGTCGAAACCCTGATCCGTAAACTTCTACTTTGGAACTCTACGAATCACACAACTATGTTGTTCTACTTTCAAATTTCGAAAATGATAGATTTTCTTGAAAAATAGAGCTTCATGATTGATTATCTAGTGCTATAGAAAGGAAATTGTAGAGAAGGAAATAATTCAAAACTTCAACACCAATAATTTTATCCTGGAAACCTCATGTGGAGAAAAACCAATGGGAAGGGCAAACTGCTATTTCTTCCCACTTTTATTGGTCTAATATAGACAATTAATAATTACAATAAGTATGAAAAGAAGCAACAATGTAAACCTTCTCTCCAATTACTTGCTTGCTCTATTTCTACACCTTGCTCCTACAATTCCATTCCAGCACTGAAGATCTTTCTCACTACTCTCATTAAACTCTACTTCTTGATCTCTCTAGATCTTCGAATGATCATTATCTTGCTCCTTTCATGCATTTATAGGCCTTCCCATGTCCTCCTGTGCAATGGAGGATGTGAAAGGGCATGGAAGGGGAAGAGACACAGGTTGGGTGCTTCAAATTCATGTCCATTGAGTTCCATTCTTATTTTATGTTCCAAAGTGTCAAGACCGCCACCTTAGTTGGGTGCGGTTTTAGGACCACCGCCCTTGTACGGTGGTGGTTCCTTCCAGAACCTCCGTTTACCTCATTTTATTCACTTTTCTTGTTTCTCCTTCTTGGTGCTGATGGAACTGATGAAGTGGTGTGTTTTTATGGATCCCTATGGATCATACCTCCCCTACTTAGGATGCTTTTGGTCCCATAAAAGCTTAGTGGGGGAGTGGTAGAGGAATCAACTCCATCTCGTGCTCATTCGAGTAATAATGGGTCTGCCTTGGTGTCTTCTCTCGTCCAACTTGCCAAGGCTCATGTGGATCTCTGGTTAGTTTCTCCAAAGTGCTACATCCTCCTCTAAGTTGCCTCGAGTATAATCCTATTTGGAAGGTAACTTTTGTATCTTTCCTTATTTGTCATGCATAGATGGTGTTAGTGATTGTGAGAACTTGTAACTTTCTATCGCATGTATCTCGCATGAAGTATGGCCTAAACATTTCTTCTCTAACTCCGCTCAAATATGAAAAAGGTCCCATATCATAGTGGTTTAGTCCTTTCATGTCTTTGTCTCTTGAGATGGATTGGTGAATCCTCTCTAAGTATGTTGCTGTAATAGTCACCACTGTTCCTTGTATCTCCTTTTCTTCTTGCTGCCCCATGGTCAAGTCCAGTGAATCCGTAGGTAGATACGGTGACTGCATAGTGGAAGTTTGTTTTGCTCCTTGAATGAGCGGTTCCTGCGGTGGCTTCTTCTACAACAACTGACAAGTGCTATCCAAATTCTCCATCATTTGGTTAGAAATATCCATGCTCTCACACCCATTTTTTTTTCTTCCAATGAAAGAAAAAAAAACTAATGATTTTCCTGAATAAGTCTTGGTGCTTGGTTGGCACTTACCATAGCCTTCTTTGATTTTCTTTGGTGTGCCCAAATGTTAAATATGACTCCATCCTTGACCCATCTCGTACTGCTTCTCCCTCCTCAGTGAACAGACATCCCCGCATACAAGTAAGGACTTCAAGACAACGTCAAAATCATCAAGGGAATAATATCAGCCTCTAATACATCTATGTATTGGGTATTTGTCCCAAAATGAAACTTACACTTCCTTATAACTTGTATTTCTACACCCTTCTTCACCCATCCCATTGGGTATGGATGTGGATGCACATAAGTCTCTAGACCAAGTTGTTCTACAACCGCATCATAAATCAAATTTGACTGAGAACTAGAATCTACTAAAGCATTTACCTTAGTCTTCTTGATTTGGATTCTGATTTGAAATAGATTACTCATCTCTTCTTCTTCTGCTGCCTCATACATGTTAGTGGTCATGCATCCCAACCTCTCGTCTACATCTTGAATCATCCTCAATCTCTACCTCTCTTTCTATCTTCACAATGGCCATGGATTTCTTGGAATCCTTGGTTTGGTGCTTTGGGTGCAATTCCGGATGCAACTTCCAACATGTGGTGTCAATATGTCCATTTACATCACAATTCTCATAAAATTCTTAGGATCTTTACAAGTATGCAAAGTAGTAGTGGCATGTTTACCTTTCCATTTACCTCTACTACTTGTCTTCCCTTGTTCTTTATCATCTGTCATTTTCATTGACAGTCTCCTTTGCTCTATTTCTCCTTACTTCTTATCGTCATCAATGTAGTATGTTTGTATGCAAGATTCATTGAGAACCTTGGGCTTCGAGGAGATTACCTTCCTCCGAAGGTGAGTTTGAATTCCTCCCAAATACTTGGTCAAAATGTCCTCATCCTCCAAGTCCATATTAAGCAACATGGCTTGTCTCCAAAATTTTGTAGTGTAGTCTTGCACGCTTTGACCACTACCCTATCTAAAGTACTGCCACTTAATCATCATGTCATTCTTATGGCCAATAGGATATAAGTTAGCTCTAATCAATTCTTTAAAACCTTTCCAAGTACTGACAATAGGATGTTTCTTCTTCTCACAAGTGGCTAGATGGGTTTCCCACCAAACCAGAGCATGACCTTCCATTTTGAGACGTGCAAAGGTGATCCTTTGTGCCTCAATGACATGATGTAAACTAAAGTAGACTTCCAAAATTTTTATCCATTTATTCAGTAATTTTGCATCTACTTTTCCTTCAAAATTCTTTATTTCCACTTTCATTTCAACTTTAAAAGGTGTATGTGCAGATTTTACCTTCTCACTTACAATTGGCGTCTCTTCATGCTCTTCCCATTATTCCTCTTCGTGGCTCTTTCCGATACCAATTTTTCAGCTAGTGCTTGAACCACTGATTCCATGGAATCTTGCTTAACAGAATCCTTCTTTTACAGATATGAAAGATCTTCTTGTTTCCTATGCAATCTATCCATCATGGTCTCTAGCATCCTAAATCTACTCGACCAAGTTCTCTTCCTCCATTTGAGCTCAAATTCTCTGTTTCCACTTCTTCGTAAAAATATCTGGCTCGCAAGGTAAAACTTCTTCACCTTTGGACCTTGTCACTATCATACAAAATCACAAGAAATATTCGAATACCACATTCTTGGATATATAATCAGCTCTGATACCAAAATGATCCATAAACTTCTACTTTGGAACTCTATGAATCACACAACTATGTTGTTCTACTTTTAACTTTAGAAAATGACATATTTGCTTGAAAAATTAGAGCTTTGTGACTGATTATCTAGTGCTATAGAAAGGAAATTGTAGAGAAGGAAATAATTCAAAACTTCAACACCAACAATTTTATCCTAGAAACCTCCAATGGAGGAAAACTAGTCAGGAAGGGCAACTACTCTTTCTTCCCACTTTTATTGGTCTAATATAGACAATTACATATTACAATAAGTATGAAAATAAGAAACAATGCAAAACTTCTCTCCAATTACTTTCTTGCTCTGAAATACACCTTGCTCCTACAATTCCATCCCAAAGATCAAGATCTTGCTCACTACTCTCATTAAACTCTGCTTCGATATCTTTGGATCTTTGAATGACCATTGTCTTGCTCATTTCATGCATTTATAGGCCTTCCCATGTCCTCCTGTGCAGTGGAGGATGTGAAAGGGCATGGAAGGGGAAGAGACATGGTTGGGCGCTTCAAATTTGCATCCATTTGCGTTCCATTGTTCTTTTCTGTTTGAAAGTGTCAAGACCACCACCCTCGAGCAGATCGGTAGTCTCGGACCACCACCCCGGCTACGGCGGTGGTTTTAGGACCACCACCATGGATGGTGGGTTCCTTCCGTAACCTTCGTTTACCTCATTTTATTCACTTTTCTTATTTCTCCTTCTTGGTGTTGATGGAACTGATGAAGTGGTGTGTTTTTATTGATCCCTATGGATCAACAAATGATGTCAAGGCTTTTGATTGAATATTTTTTGATTTGTTAGATTAGATGAAATCATAAATAGAATGTTGCAAATAAAAAAAGTGAAAATTAAATACCTACATATATTGCATCTTTTCCACAACTTAAAATTACTATTTGTGTTCCACTTTGCCAACTTAATCTCGCTCACATTATTGAAAGTAAGAGGTAATCACGACACAAAGAAAAACTTCATTAGCTCTTTGTAGGGGTTAAATATGATGACCGTTTAGTCATTTATCATGGTTTTAACCATAAAATACTTACAAATATTTGAAATAATTATTACACACAACTTATATATTTTAAGCATGATCATCATTTTTATACGTAGAAACATAATAATATAATTATATATATATAATATTTAAATATAAATAAAATAATAATTTATATATTTTATTAATAGTGTAAAAATAATACCATGTTGTGTTTTTGAAGGGTAGTATTAGAAAATTATTATCACCAAAAATTGTTCGATAGGCATAAACGGTCGTCAGATTTAACCCCTCGATGTCTGGTTGCTTCCACACGTCCTAGGTTTAATTCCTTCTATTTGATGGGAAGTTAAACTTGTGACTCTCATGCCTTCGGTGTAGAAATGGTCTCATGCCTGAAACATCAGAAATAGAAAATTCATGCTGACGTCAGGAACAAGAAAATGGATTTTTATCTCGATCTTTTCTCAAACAATAAAACCACCGACTCTGCCACCATCTTAGGTCTGCAGAAATGTGGTAAAAATTCATTAATGTTTATGTTTGTTTTATGTTTGGAACCAAGTTATTACTTTTCTTATATGAGAGATTAAAATACTATTGTGTCGTTGATTCATGAATGTTTGAGGCAACAAACTTCATTCCAATTGAAGGAAAAACCTTTGGCATAATTAATGTGTATTGAAAGTTAGGCATGAATACTCTAGTGGTTGAACAAACATGGACTATTAATTAAGCATTAGCATCTATCCTTTGATATAATATTGGCTACAACTGTTGATTATGGGTAGTACCAGTTTGTATGAGTTTCATTACATTATTTAAAGTTTTATGCTTGGTAAACACACTAAGAGTCAACGAGATCAATAGAAACTAATGTGGAAATTACCAATTTTTCCACTTATTATATTATGTACCAAGTTGCATGCGATTAATATGATTCTATAAATTTTACACATGCATATATTGAATCATAAAAATAACATATTCTAATTATATTGTATTATTTAAGTGGATACTAACAAATTTATTTTCAACATCCCCACAATAGTAAGAATATCATTCAATGAGTTAACACACTCAAAAACATTATAGAGCCGACATGAGGCTTGATATTATACATATAGACAAAGAGTTTTTAAAAGTAGATAATGGCTTGTTAGTTCTGACACCACCAATAATCGACTTATCAATGACATATAATATTACAATATGTCATTGGACCATTTTCTATTTTTAATTTTTCTTTGTTTGATTGGTTTGGTAAGGCAAAAGGTAACAATGTATTGTAAAAAAATGATATTAGATAAATAATTACATAGAAACTCCAATGTGCATAAAAACATTATGGAGCACTCTCTCAAATGTTTCAAACTCCAAATCTAGGTTTGATGGTATCTTTGTTCAAGGTGATGATGGGGTGCATACATGATGGCCATTTTGTTATACATAAAATTGGCATTATAGGGTCGAAGTCTCTTGTGATGGGTTTGGGTATAGCTCGCATCGTAGCTCCTACTCCAGCCCTTTGGAAGAGGTGGCTTCAACTGTGGTTACTACGTGCTCGAGTGTGCCCCGCATTTCCTACCATGCATGACACAAATTCCATTAGATCGTTGCTTTTTCCATCTTCCAATGGCATTGTTGGCATAGGAGAAATGACACTCACCCAAGGAAACAAAATGGTTCCTGGTGCTCAATTTTCTCTTCGATGTGCCCCTTTGGTGGCTATGGATTCAAAAGTGGTGGCTAGGGTCTCTTTGGAGGTTGTGACTTCTCAAATAGTTGGGTTTAAAACCATTGAAATATGAAATGTCAATTTTTGAGGTAGGAGATTTTTGGAACCAGATAAGAACTTGGGTCGACCTTCCAAGCCTATGTATTATACCAAGATCTCACCTTCATTCACCTTTGGAGAAGAGGTTCTCAAATCGAAACAATTGACTAATTTAATTTAATTTGGAAATTAATTAAATCTATATATTGCAGATTAATTGATGTATAAAATGGTAAAGGATAGTAATGACATAGAAAAGATAAGATATAAAGAATGAAACCCTAAGCAAAGAAGAGATAATATAGACTTAGCTGATTTTTGAATGGACATGAAGTGATCTAAGTAGGTGCGAGTGCTAAACAAACTACAAACAGTGGTCATCACCGGTCATCATTGTAAATTATGGAACTCACCAATAAGGCTGGACAGGGGTGCTTAAGTATCAAGACTAGATCGGGCACCTATGACTCATGCAAAAGCTTAGACTTAATTTATGTTGTGTCACAAGGGTGTCATAGTTGTTCCCTGTTGGTCACCTAATATTCACTCTTAGATCGTCAAAGGTACCTATAACTTGTAAAATAGAAGTTCACCCGCACAAACTCATAAAACCCATCAAAATTAAAAAGGAAAATTTAATATGGGGATTCGATTGACCCTGGTGGTCACCCTGAGAGTGAAATTATAACGAGCAACATAGTACATCTCATACTCGATGTAGTTCTTGTGAGTGTGTGTAGAAATTATTCCCTAGGTTGCCCTTGTGAAATATGCACTAGATAGTGGGCTAGATTTTCTAATTAATGCAGATGTGTGGATGAAATAGAATAAACTTCCCCTTACTATGTTGTGTATGCAACCATTGTCCCTTGAATGGATGGTAGATTTATGCTTTGGAGTGTTTTTGTGCCTTTTGAATGTAATCTTGGGTGATTGTAGTAATGCTTAGTGCTTGGTCCCTCATTTTGAAAATGTAACTGTGTATTTATATGATTCCCTTGTTTGAATTTCATTATTAACAATTGGAAGGATGACCCATAAGTGGAAAAAATGCCCAAAATATAAAAGAGACCCAAAAAGAGTGAGTAAAGATAATAAAAGGTTAGGAGCACCCAACATTCACCGAAGCACTCCGAGCATTGGTGTCCTAACCGGCACCGTGTTCAGTGGCCATAAAATCTAAATCAATCAAACTCTATCAGGGATGGAGGGTGTGTAAGACAAAAGATAAAGAAAATAGGGCAAAGATAGTTGTCAACCACTAGTTTTCTTGATTACAATCATGTAAATACTAGCATGCTTTTAAGAACTATAAATGTACCCAAGTGCATGATTTTGTGTCGAAATTTTCCCCACTTTATGTGGTTGAGTAAGTACTCAATTACATAAATTAGATGGAAGATGCACACCTTATGATTTTTTAGAGTGTAGGTGATAGTGTGCCGAGTGGACAAGTGAAGTGTGGAGACTAGAAAAGGGATGTGACCTTAGGGATGAAGCGTATGCTTAAATATGTGTATGTATGTTTGATGAAGTAAGTTGTTCTTTGTTCCAAAATAAGGACACACATGCAAAAGAAGAGTGAAAGAGTATTTAAAGTCATGTATATGAATTTTTTTAGTAATGTACACAAGTAGATATAAATTATGTAAAAGTATGTAAAAGTGTGTAAAAAGGAAAGTGTGTACCTAATATGTAAGAGAGTATAGGATATAAAATTATCATGTTGTTTGAATTTGATGATCCGAATATTGAAGGTGAGGTTTTTGGGAAATCTCATGCCAAGAGTGAGTTTTTTGAGAGATCTCACATCAAGTGCAAGTTTTTGGGCAAATCTCACACTAAAATTAAGTGTTGGGGAGAGAGGTATAGGTTTACTCTCCTTCCACGACTCTACTCAATAATCACCACTACCGATTGTGCATCCTTATTTGTTCCTATTGTCTTGATTATTTTGAATTGGTTCCGATTGTATGAATTATACAAGATAACATGCATTTTGTAACTTAAGGTTTTCCCCTGTAACTATAGAATTTTTGTGTAAACTGCTATAAATTGTATTGTATCAAGAAAATTATTGTATCTACCGCCAGGAAATTAACACCCAAGGGAGGACACAAACACGCAGGCACTGCTGTCTGGTTTTGGGTGCTGGCATCTGGTTTGTGATTCTGACCCAAGTCTAATTTTTAGCCAATTTTGTGACTGTAACTTGTGTAAAAGTACTATGTTGTTCTGATAATTTGTGCTACTCTAGGGGTGATGTTTTCACCCAATGTATGACCCCCTTGCATTTGGGGTGTATGCGACGATTATAGGAGAATGCGGCCCAAAGGAGAGGAAATGATGTTGATATGAAGTGGATCCCTGTAGGGGGTAGGTGATGTGCATAGTATAAACCAAGGAACATGTTAAACAAAGTATGCTAAAACTATGTGTTAGTAGTAAAAGCTAAAGCATATAAGAAAAGACACTATACCAAGAAAGTGGTAAGAAAGATGGACCGCAAAATTAGATTTCATACATGGAACATCGCTCATAATGTCACAAGACAATCAAGGTCAAGCAACCAAAGAATGCAAAGTGATCATACAAGACATAGGGCATATCATGTAAATAATAGCATAGAATGGAAAACAATAGCAAGAAAAATGTATTAGACAAACATGGCAACATATAATATTTTAATTTGCAAAACAAATGCTACACATGAAGCACCCATTAACATGTTTGAAAAATAAGTAGTATATCATGAGCATATATAATCAGTAAAGTATTAATGAGAAGTATGAAAAATGTAGCGATAAAACTCGTATTTCATGTGATATTAGTGAAAGTAGATGCTCCTGTGGAGCCTCGGTAGGACTAGTAAGAAGTACACCACTAAGTATCATTGCGGTGTAAGAACTCCTGTAAGAGATATGCATTTACCACAATAGACAAAGTGAACTCGTATGTGTACTAGTAAAAAGATAATGACATATAAATTAATCCACTTAACATGGAAAAAAAAAAAGTCTAACATGCAAATAGAATAAATAGAGTAAATGCAACCAAGATATGAAAATAAAATGTATGAATGTGATGGAATGGAATGCAAAGTGTGAAGATGAAGGAGAAACGTTCTCGTAACATCCACATTTCGACGTACTAAACTATGTCAAAACTCCACCCATTACTTAGGAAATATTTACATATAATATGTTTGTTTAAATACATTTATCGCGTTTAAAATTACTTTCCCGTTTAATACAATACTCCTCTAAATAGTTTAAATTTATTTTCTAAATTTTATTATGGGTTTAAAACTCCTTCCTCTACTCCATATTGAATCTATTTTATTAATTCCAAATTCGCTATTAATCTCATTTTTTTTTGTCCACTTAAACTTTTTTTAAAATTTTAATTTTTACTAAAAATCATTTCCTAAGTTGAAATTAATTTTATTTCACTAAGTAATAGTGCCCATGCCCACATATATTTATTTAACTACATATTTGACTTTTAATTATCTTAACCCCCTTTAAATAATGTATTTTAAAACACATGAACAATATTTATTTAACTAGCCTATATTCAAAATATCATTTATTTTATTATTGGCCCATAATGGTAGGGTCACAACACAACATAATCCACTAGTTAGGATACCCTAGGTGACCCCATTAATTAAAAACCATACCTCCCCTTTTCACATCCATTCCCACCAAAATGCCAACAACTTAAAAGTGTAGGGTCAACTCTCCACCCTTAGATTAGATCAATGGGAGCCCTTAGATCTAGGTTTGACTAAAAGCACTAATTCCTTCTTATGAATTCTCTTTTATTCTTTTGTTGCCCTAATTTCTTTTCATTTGTTCATGTGGATTTGCAGTTTGAGAGGATGGAGGCCATGAGCATTTGGAGGATAAGGATATTTTTCTTGGGATCAAGATCTAAAATGG